>CM040122.1:46360562-46960562 GCA_022559845.1 Amorphophallus konjac
CTTCCAAAATTCTTCTTCACCTTTTCCTGGGCATTGAGCATGGTCTGTTTGTATTGAGATTTTGCTATCATCTCCAGAAAGATCGAGGTCGCGCCTCATCTGAGGGTATCGTGAACCTATACTTCTACTGCAAAAAAAATGCATGTAAGCTATATAAGTTAGTATAATAAAATTACAAGTTGGGAAAGACATACTTAAAAAAAATTAAATTACATACCATTAACATGTCTAAGATAAAATCTTAGGCTACCACTAAAAAATGTGGATAGAGACTAGCTCGAGAATGTAATGCTTAAGGGTCTCTGAAATGAAATGGGTCACCCCGTTATAGGTTGAAAATTATTTCGGCAATTACAAATGTTAAAATGGAAAGACTATTACACAGTTGATAGATAGATAATGAACATACTTCATGAAATATACTTACTTCTCAATCCTTTGGTGAACATATTATCAAAACATCTTCTCTACATGCATGATATCCAGATTGTGCCATACAAGAAGGGTTGACCATTTCCAAAAATATTTTTCATCACCCAGTTGTGATTCTTTCCAAATCTAGGGAGTTGCCGTGTACTGCCAAACAATTATGCTATATCTGGCAAATTTTCACTAATGCTACCATTTCTACCAAACAACCATTCTAAATTTACTTTATCCACTTCAATTCTGTTCCTGTGGAATGCGTCCTTCCCTTCAAAAAGATGGTCACTTGGCAAAAATTGTCGGTGTCAATCAAACCAGCATGACTTCCCACCATGTTTCAGCACAAATGATTTGGTATCCTCTATACAGTAGGGACACGCCAACATTCCTTTTGTGCTCCCACTATATAACATTCCATATGTAGAGAAGAAACTTATCATCTAGATCAATGTAGCCTTTATAGTAAAATGTTACTTTCTAGATGCATCATAAGTAACTACACCATCAATTAACAATAATTTTAGCTCATCAATCAACAGTCTAAGATATATGTCTAAATTTTTTCTAAGATTTTTTAGACCAAAATCACCAAGGATAAAAAGAGATTTTCTCACTTCATGCACATACTTGGTAGAAGGTTGTATAATGTCACAAGATCTCGGCAACAAGAGTAAGAAGTTACTGATCCACCATATGTATTGAAGCCATTAGTGCATAAACCCAGCCCGACATTCCCCGACTCCCTAGAGAAGGTAGGATGTGCACGATTGAAGTGAATCCAAGCTTTGCCATCTCCATGATGACTGATTATGTCCTCATCACGACATACTCTTCTGCATGTCATCTCATATGTCAAGCTATCTTTGAGGACATAAACATCCGTTGAAGTTTGGGCATGAGAGTGAAGTACTACAATGACTTGTATGGTACTTTTTTGTTTGAATTGTCCCCTCTCTTAGGTTTGAACTGATCATGATGACAAATGGAATAGATGTCTTATCTGTATCTTCTTTGTATATAACATACAATGATTATGACAAGCATCTATTTTCACAAATTCAAATCTTAACTCAATAACCATCTTCTTTGCATGATAAAAATTTCTAGGCAACTTATCGTCTCGAGACAACATACTCTTGATGATAAGAAGGAGACAATTAAAATAGCTCTCACTAATGTGAAATTTAGATTTCAAGTTTAGCAACTGTAAGCACTACAGAAAATAGAACTTCTACCTACGTTTTGAAAACGTAGGTGTAGGTCCAAAAAACATAGGTAAATCCTTTACCTACGTTTCCTTGCCACGCTTTCAAAACGTGCAGTTGCTCGCATGACTATAGGTCATACCTACGTTTCAATGAAACGTAAGTATAGATCAACCTATACCCACGCTTTAGAAGATAGGAATAGTCCAACAAAAGCGTACGTAAAAAATATGTACACACACATATAAGATGCTGTACCTACATTTCTAAAAACGTAGGCATTACTTTTGGCCACGTAGTGAAAGAAACGTATGAAAAAAAAGCATCATTGTTTTAAAAATAAAGGAAAAAGAACTAGTCTCAATTTAAAAAACGTAGGTATATGTTCTTTTGTTGTGTTTACATACTCATTGTGCAATCATATTACACGTGTATACAGTCATGTAATGTTTCTTGTACGAATCTCACATTGAACACATTAATATTAACAAAAAACTCACATTCAACACATCAATATCAACATGTACAAGCAGAGACACTAATAATCACAATATACCCTGTGCTTCAATGTGCTTTACATGTATAGGCAGAGATAATTTAAATATAAAAACGTAATGATATACATTGTATTTGTAAGGAACTTTTCCCTGAAATTCTCATACTGAAATCTGAAGGTCCTCGCATACCTGACAAAAATCTTGAAAAATCTACCTGACATGAAAAATCGACAACACCAATGTCCAATGGCTGGCTCTGAAGTTCATGAAGTGTAATCTTCTTTTGAAAATCCGGCAGAGTATCCCCAAGCATTCTCAGATTGTCTCCATTGCAATCTAGTGACTTTTCTAACATCTTGTAATCACTTGTCACTACAAAGCTCTCATTTTTTATTGTCATGACATCCTTTGCCATGAAATATCTTAGATACAAATGAAAACATTCTAGAAGAGTTAACCATAAATAGCACCAATGGTAAGGTATATCATTGTTAATAAATAGAAATAACTACATGCATAAGCTTCATACATAGAAACCAATGGTAAGGTATATGATAGTGTTTACGTTACCCAGATATTTACACACGGGCTAACAAAATTGCTGAATTGTAGCTAAGATATACAAAATGTAAGATGCAAATCATTTCAGCTTTGAATATGAAATAAATGAATAGATAGATTATCAGTTCATACATTGCAAAAAATAATTAACTAGGAGTCCTAACCCCCTCCAAACCAAAGAGAAAAAAAAGAAAATGCAGCAAGTGTTCACAGCCAGTGGAAAATAAGAAGTTGGTCAAAGAAGCACAAGATAAAAATATAGATATCAAACATCATCAACATTGGTAGTATGGATTTGACTAAAGAAACATATGAATCATCAATAGTGATAGTATGGACTTGCCTTGTCACCTAACCAAGGAATTTGTCTCTTCATAGTTCTACTAAAGATGAAGTGTGCAACCAGTGGTGGTCACTTCTCCATCAAATCTCTTTGTCACCTAACCATATGAATCTCTTTATCAGCCTAAAAGAGATTTGACAGAGAAGTGACCAGAGCTGCATTCTGTTATTTCTACTTTTGACAAGTAGAAAAAATATATCTTTTGTCATGATGCCACGTCAAGATAAATCACTTCCATCCAAAAATATATGATAAATGGGATATGCCTCATTAATTATCATATTGACCTACATGTAGGTTATCTGGAAAGGCCGCTTCCCTAAATTTGACTTGCAACAACCTAAACATCATAAAGGAAGGGAAAAATATACCTGAAAGCCCACAGTTGCACTTAGAAGATCAATGCCATTGCTACCTGGATTGAGTGTTATTGTCTTTTCAAGAGTAAGTTTACCACTCCCTGAGCCTGTAAAAGCATTGTAGAATGTGTATAAGCATACTAGGTTCAATGTATCAGATTTCTTGGTTGAAATCAAAACATTACTTTTAAGAAAGCTAAGGTATCTGAAGCACAATGCAGAAAAGTAATGATCGAATCCAAGGAAAATACTGAAAATGCTTGCTTCCAACATTTTACTTGCAAGAGGCACAAGTCTTATACATATTTTTATTTGCATCACCTGCAAGCTGCCCACTGACAAAAGCACGCAGAACATGGCCCAATGTTTGTACATGTAAGATAGTTTGGGTTTTATTCATGAGGAATGGCTCATCCCCATTGATTGTCATGCCCAAGAATCCCAAGGAAAGCAGTTCTCATCAAAGAAATGAAGAGCAAAATCATATTAACAAGCATTAGCCAGAAATTTTAATTTGAAAGGAAAAGGTCCTCTGCCTACCTAATTAAATACCACAAATAGTCACTAGAATCAGCAGTTGTGCTTATTTGTTCCAATAATCCACTTTTTGTGAATGCATTACTCTTTGAGATCCCCACGGGTTCAACAATTCAACTCCAATCAGACAGAATTACATTGGACGAGTCAATAACATCAGTTGGAGACTGAAGTTGGGATTTCAGATATCTCATCTCCATATTCATCACCTGGGAGTTAACCTGTAAAAATGGTCATTATCTCTAGATGATAGAGGTTCTGAGGAATAGATGGATCAAATGCATATCCAAGCGATGATGATGGGGGGCAATGCCTAGAACGTAGGGGGGGAGTGGAGAGGATAAACTATCTAGATATAAGGTTTCAAGCTTCACTTCAACTGGTTCATTGCATGTGCCACAAGATTTTAACCCAAAAGGAGGAAAAATAGTTTATGGTTATATTAATGTATTGCCCTTGATAAGTTTAGGCATTTTCTCATTATTTTTTTACAGAGATACTCTTCTTTTCTTTCACAATATAGTCAAGAGGAACGTAGGGTTATCTTGTGAACATGCTTTCCTATCTTTAATTTTTCATTCTGCTCCATGCACCAATTCCAAAGGGTAAATTCGTGACCAAGATACCTTTTTAAAGATATCCTTTAAAACTTCATAATTCCACTGGGATGGTAATCCCTCAGGTTTATGGGCTCACCTCTCTTCCCTCAACTATAGTAGACCAGCTTTTTCAGGATCACAATTTGGGTGGGGGCTATACATTATCCTTCATAATTGTAGGATGTAGAGATCAAACCTGCTGCCAGAACCATTAAGTCTTATACAGGGAAAGCCAGTGTGCCAAGGACATATATCCACTCCCCACCCCACCCCTCCTGTGGACGCACTTTCGGGACGTTGCTCATTTTTATTGGTTTATTCATCCTTTTGTTCGTTTGTTCGGTTTATTAGTGCGAGGGCGTGCCAGTCACCTAGGTGACTATTTATGCGGGCTTGAAAGAAGCCCATGGTGCGCTCGATCTGACTAATCAGACAATCGTGTGTATCGTGTCGGGACTGAGAACCCATTGTACCATAAAGGCTACGACGTTAATTACATCCCCTCGGAGAGAGGAAAACCCTTGATTAATCACGGAAAATGGGGCCCAATGGTCTGAATTTATAGTAATGGAAGCGAGAGTGAAATCTCGGATTGCGTTTAAACGAACCCCACATTGGGGCTTAAACGTTCACAAACGTGCATATGTCGGTCACTGGCGGACCATTTCTTGTTCGGACGGAAGTCCGTGTTTGTAGCGTAAGAGACGGTGACAAACCGTACAAATGTCTGCCGTGAGTACGGCAAGTTTAATGCAAGTGCGGGATTAGATCTCGGTATATATGTCGGTCACTAACAGACCATTCATTGTTCGGACGAGAGTCTGCATTTGAAGCATCGAAGGCGAAGACAAAGCCATACGGATGTTTGCCGTAGGTACGGCAAGTTTAATGTGATTGCGAGACTGAATCCCGGTAGAAGCGGGTCATCTTAATGAACTGTTGGCCCGAGACGGTTTAGGACTATGACCATATCGGGAATTCCGAGGCTCACGTCCGATACCCTGGGCACTCTTGATTTCTCTTCGCTGCACACAGTCTGGGGGGGAGTGAATTGTTAAGTGTGAAGCCCGAACTCGCCAACGTGCGCCCTCGCACGTGGATCGACCTGCGCGGTCAGGTCGCGAGGTTCGACCTGCCCGGTCTGGTCGCGGGGGTCAAGGGGGCAGCACCCCTTGCGGGGGCTTCCGGGGGCAGCGCCCCCAGAACAAAATTTTGATTATGGAGGGGCAATACTAATTTCATTTGTTTTATCCATTAGATTCAAGTCTCTTCTTTTTATTCGGTTAATCAATTTCTTTCTTTCAGGCACGCCGGTTTAACATGACAAAGGGGCACGCCGGAATAAGGCGCGCCGGAATAAGGCGCGCCGGAATAAGGCAACACAAGAGGGGCGCGCCGGATAAGGGCCAAGAGGGGCTAGGGGCGCACCGGTTTAATGGTGCTACAAGGGGCACGCCAGATAAGGGATAAGGGGGCCATGGGGCGCGCCGGACAAGAGGGGAATAGGAGGGCGCGCCAGATTAAGGCCAAGGAGTGGAGGCGCGCCGGATTAAGGCTCAATAGTAAAAAGGGGCGCGCACTATTCATTCCAAGGATTGGAAAGTGGATATGAGTGTGGTGCTAAACCGGCGTGGGGGGGTATCACGCCGGATTAACCCGCGCCGGATTATGGGGCACGCCGGGTTAGGCTCTGTGGGTTTTATTTCATTCTGTTTCTTCTTTCTTTCACCCATGGGTTAATTTGATGATTGATTTGTTCATTCAATGGATGGATTAAGCTTGTAGAGAGGAAGCTTAAGTGTTTTGATCACTTGTTAAGGTGAATTAGCATGAGAGTTTGAATGTTTTATTTGGAAGGCTTTGTTTATGCAGGAACCCGGAGGTTCAGTTTGATTCATGGGCTTCAGTCATATGATGTTCTTATCTCCAGAGAGCTTAGTTTGTTCGTTTGTTCTTATGTGTTCTTGTTTCTGGCAAAAATTAGGCAGAATCTCCCCCGGACTAAGGTTTGCCAGAGAAAATAGAGGAACACCAAACAGATTACTCTGGGGTGAACCTCAGAATGCGGACCTCACGGCGGTCCGATAACCCAGATGTTAGTGCAGAAAAAGAAGCTCGAGGACTAGCCTTCAAGAGCTCCCACAACTCACGGGTGATGATTCGCGAAGCAGGACAAGTATTTGCAAGAAGACAACTCTCTTATTCATCCACAATCCTGGGGAAGATTGAAATACAGCAGGGGATCTACCCCAAAAGCAAGAGGAAACAAAGGGGGAGGAAGAAGGAAAAGCACCCACGGAGAGGGGGATAGAGCACAAGCTCTTCCTCCTTCCCAAACTCTCTTCTCACCCTCACCTCTCTTCTTCTCTTCTGCTCTCTGCAACCCTTGAATCCCTGGAGCCGTGGAAGTAGAATGCCCAGCCGAACCCAACCAACCCCTTCCTTCTCTTCTTTTGCCTTTTTTATACTTTTGTTCTCCCGTAGAGGATGCAGGGGAGGTATATTCTGGGGAAGAAAGCTCCCAGAAGCTTCTTTCTATCTTTCCCCCCGACAGAGGAGTTGGTAGCCGGCTCTTTATGACTTCCCAGGGCTTGGCTGACGGATTGTTGGGTGATGTCGGGAGACTTCTCTGCTTCACGCAACTCTCGGTCCATCTGTCTGTGGGAAACAGGGGGCCGAAAGCAAGATAGGACAGCTTTGGGTTAAAAACGGCGCGACATTATGCGCGCCAGATTAACAACAAAACGATAATGGCTTGAAGGCATGAATAGTGATATAAATAGTGGCATGAATAGTGACACGTGAATAGTGATGCGCTCCGGTTTAACACCCCAAGGGAGAAGGGAGCACGCCGGTTTAAGGAAGCCCAAGGGGGGGGGCACCGGTTTAAGAGCGCGCCGACTTAAGTGATGGCCACACCGGTTTTGGGCCTTTTCTTAAGGTTTTCGGCCGTTCAGACAACCGCATATATTCCCGGAATGCTCCGATTTTGATGCATTGCCTCCGCAGTGTTTGGTTTGAAGCCTTTGAGCCCCAGTTTAGAATTGCGAATGGTTTTTTTTAACATATGCCAAACCCGTGTCCAAACTCTCGGGTTTTCTCTTGATTTGGGCTTCGGCATAGCCGTTTGGAGAGCCGTGGCCACGCCTTCTGCTTGAGGGGCTTCCTTGTCGAGTAGCCGGCCACCAAGTGTGTTCCCGTCCTGATTGGGCGAGGTATGGGGTTTATTTGGCATCTCCGTCTTCGACCTGCTCTTGGATGCGGCGACGTACATGCCGTATGATCTTCATCATCATTTTTTGACGTCCACACCTCCCCAACGAAAAGGGACTATCAGATATAAAATAATAGTACGCCACAAGCACTGGATGGAGCCATGGTAATATCTGATGGCATGCTACACTGTTCTCATCATAATAGATGACAGTCGCACTACAACAAAACTGACTTTTTACACTACAACAAAATTGACTTTTGATGACAAGTATGAATATTTAAAGAAACTTTCATGCCTGCACATAGGCCTGAACATATAAATAAAAGAAATAAACAACTCTTAAAAAGAACTAACATGAGAATTCGTAAAAATTTCCATCACTTCTACAATTGTCTTTTTCTTGACATATGTTGGCGTTCTATTATGGTTGGGGTAGTAACTATAAATTCAGGTGAAGCAGCCTATGGAACAATTGTAGAAGTATTTTCTACTCACTTTCCAAGTGATTTTTGGCCTGTTCAAAGCTTAGGTTACCAGTGATTTTCTACCCCCCACCCTCACACTACACATAGACCATTGAAAGTTTGAATTTGAACTGCTGCCTTTGACTCCACCATCTGTAGATGCTGTTGACCGTTCCTTCAGGAGTGACACAAATTTTTGAACGTGGAACTACTCGATCACTGCCGCTGACCTGGGGAGCTTCAACATCCAACCATTCCCCAAAGTTGATGTTTTTTTCATCACAATCACAAGTAGAAGATTAATAAGAAACAAAAGTTATAATTTTTCAACGTCTAACCATATGAATCTCTTTATCAGCCTAAAAGAGATTTGCCAGAGAAGTTACCAGAGCTGCATCTCTTTGTCACCTAACCATATGAATCTCTTTGCACTTTGTCATTCCAGCCTACTTGGTCAGCATTCTGACACATCCTATGGAAGATATTGGCAACCAGAGCAAACAAAAAGGGGGACAAGGATCACCTTGCTGCAAACCTTGAGAACTGGAAAAACATACATGGATGTTAACCTGTAGTTGCTACAAAAAACTTTGCAGTGGAGATGCACTTATTCGCAGGTTCAATCTAAACAAATGGAAAGCCATGTACCTGATGACCACATATACAGAAGAATCAGTCCATTGTTCATCAATGGCGGGTTGGGGGGAAGAACCAAAAATATCAGAATTAGTCCATTGTTTATTAGGAACATCGGAAAAGATGGGAAAAAAATCATTGGGCCTGTAATTCCAAAATATATGAATGTGCCGGCTATTGAAGTCATTTCAAATGTAGGGCACTTAGAAAAAAACCTGGGTATTCTCTTTTTTTCGGGGGGGAGCTAGTGGGAGACCTTGGGAGAGAAAAAGATAAGATTTGCATTAAGAATAAGCATCGAGCATTCTTCATTACAAAAATAAAGCATTAAGGCAACTAAAATATTCATTACAAGAATAAGCTAGTAGGAGGCCATTGTGGACGTGATTATTTTTATATTTATTTATTGTTTATTTATTTATTTTTTTGGGGGGCTTTGTTTATTTAGTTAACTAATTGGTTTATTTGTTAGGCGTGCTAGTCACATACGTGACAATTTTATTATGCGCTTGATTGTAAGGTTCGAGTCTGGAACAGAAGTCCGTCATACCATAAAGGTTATGACGTTAATTACGTCCTTCCAAGGAAGGACAACCCTTGATTAAACATCAAAGTAGAAGGGCCCGGGGGGGCGGATCAAAAATATGACAGTTATGCCTATTCTTACGTAGGATAGAAAAGATACAACGATGATTGCAAACTTGTGTTTATTCGGGTTTATTGACTCGTCTCCCAGTACGAGACGGAGAATTTAGGTCTGAAGACCACCATCACGCATAGTGAAGGCCTCCGGCCAGGCATAACCTGACTTTTGACCACGGACTATTTGATATACCAGGGAGCGCAGGAGGATGATCC
The DNA here is from genome assembly GCA_022559845.1 of Amorphophallus konjac. Taxonomy (NCBI): domain Eukaryota; kingdom Viridiplantae; phylum Streptophyta; class Magnoliopsida; order Alismatales; family Araceae; genus Amorphophallus; species Amorphophallus konjac. Next base: position 46,370,265 of record CM040122.1, read on the forward strand.
CTAGGTATATTTGACCATCATGCAAATGTCGCAGAGATTGACATGCCATGCTTCATGAAATTGAACAAAACGTATGGTCTAACAAGATTCTAATTATTAACATGCTGTGGCATCACATAATGCTTATTAGTTTTATTTATATAAAAATTGGAATGAATCTGGCAGCATATTCCCTTATTTTAGACTATGCCAAGTGGGAATAGGAAACCATCCACACGGAGGCGGGATAGAGTCAACCATCGTGGCATTCGGTTAATATCCCCTTAAGGAGTCGCCGGAGAACATGCACTGGCAGAACTCCATAAGTCAATAGGGTTAAAGGAACATCACCTGTGAGTCAACACAATGTAGGGGTGCAACCCCGTTAATCTGGTTCCCATGGCTTTGAGTGAAGCCCCTGGTCTCCTCCTCTTATAGCAGGGTGGAAGTTCACAGGGAGTTTGGTGAGAATCGGCGCAGGTTAGGCTCGGCGTGAAGCTCTCGGCACGCGTGGTCTCGTTACGAAGGTACCGGCGTAGGGTGTTTTGGCATGAACGGATATCGGCGTGGGGGTCACCCTCGGCACGTTCAGCTCTCGGTGGGAGAGTATAGGCGCTGAGAGAAAACACGTGCGCCGAGAGACATCCGCATCGAGGAGGTTTCCTGATGGGCCTGAGGTTTGCTCTAGGGGATTTTCAAGGGTTTGTTCTTGGGGGTTTTCAGGGGTTTGAGGTTTGCTCGAGGGGATTTTCAAGGGTTTGTTCCTGGGGGTTTTCAAGGGTTTGTTCCTGGGGGTTTTCAAGGGTTTGAGGTTTGCTCCAGGGGATTTTCAAGGGTTTGTTCCTGGGGGTTTTTAGGGGTTCGAGGTTTGCTCAGGGGATTTCAGAGACAGTGGGGTCTGACAAGGGATCGTTCCAGAGGAGTTGAGGGTTTCACACATAGGTGTCACAGAGAGCGTATTAAACACCGGATTACATAGACAGCTATCTGATTATATCCCTCACCACATCACGAGCGAGAGGCCTTGAGATGGGCTGTCTCAGGCTCTTATCATGACTGTGAGGTTGGGGAAAGACAACGATGAGACAGCGAGAACAATTTTACACAGGAACAGAGAGTCAACCATTCGGTGAATCACACTAGCTACAACTAATGTGCTTTGCACAGTAGATTCAACTTCATAAGCGTCGTACACAGAATCGCAGACAAGAGAGATCGAGAGAAGAACAGAACACCTAAATCTATTGATTCATCTCATTCAGTGAAATGGATACACATATCGAGCGTAAGGTGTCGAAATTACACACCCACTTGCAGCTCAAGGGAGAGAAACTACAGAATCATATCCATGCTCTAATCGAAATAGAAATTACATGCAGAAGAGAAATGGCAAGAGAAATAAGAGATGGGGGGAATGTAGCCCCTAAGGGCATCGGACACACAGATTCCCACCTTAGATCTTCTTTGCTCACCCTCTGCTCTTTCTCTTCTTTTTCAGATTTCGCAGCGGACTCTCGGTCTCTTTTTATCTTCTCTTCTCTCTGATTTTTTCTATCTCTTTCTTCTCATCTCCTTTTTTCTTCTTTTTTCTTTTTTTTTGATTTGTGAAGCACAGGTTTTTATATAAAGGAAGGGCCTCATCTGCCATCGGCGCGTCTTTCCGCAGCATCCTCTCGGCGCGAGGGACACTCGGCGCACTTGTGGCTTTATTGGGCTTGGGCCCATTTCATTCTTCATGCATCGGCGCCATCCAAGCTTGAATGAATGGGCCTTATATGTGGGCTTCTTTGCTATTTCTGCAGCTCCTTAATATCTTGCATCCACAAATGTGTGTCAAATTATGTGAATCCCTTCTTTTGAGCATCAGAATATTCTGAAGATATTTTTTCATCAGGCAGATGATTGCCCGAGGCTTGACATAGTCTTAATCAGCATGACTATCTGAATAATAGCAATGCTGGACAGCAGCTTTGACCTGACGTGGCCTCAACCGGATGGAGTGTTGAGTAGTAATGGATCTTCTTCTATTCTGATTCGCAGGAATTGCCGGGACATCAGTAGAGCATCATCTTTGCTGAAGGCCCTAGGATTCCTTTGACTTCTTACTTTCTTCTTGTACATTTTTTGGATTCCAACAAATGCCCCCCACTTGCAGGTGGCGGGAGTGAAGAATAAGCGGCATGGGGCTTGCAGGTGTATCCTTCAATATTTGTGCCTATCTTGCTTGACATGTCCATATATCTTGAAATCTTCTTTCTTTTTGCACTATTTCAGCATTTCACAAGTGTTTTTGGACTAATGCTAGACCTGCTAGGTACTAGAATGGCCAGCTTTTTCTTCTTCATTTGGTTGCATCCCCATCCTGACACCATAGCTTTGGTGTAAAGGGAATCGGCGTGATCGTCTTGGCGTATGGGGCAGTCGGCGCGGGACGTCGCTTCGGGTCTTGGCGCGACCGCCTCGGCGTGCCTTTTGGTCTGCCAGCGCAGGGAGCGATCGACGCGCCTTTTCTTTCGGCAAGCGTTTCTCTCTCAGCGTGCCCTTTTAAGGCCGATTAGGGTATGGGGAGCTCATTTCACCCTGAGCTTCCTCTCTCTTCAGCTTCTCGACGGCGGCGCTCGGTGTGAGCTCTTCTTCAGAGGATTTTCTTCTTCTTCCTCTTTCTTTCTCTTCACCGTGAGGCCCTTTCCATTACTTCATCTTTGGGACTATGTCCCTTGCTATTTAAGGAGTCATCCCCTCTTGGTGGATGTTCTTCCTATTATTCTTCGGGCACATCCAAACAAAGGGAAGATGCTGCCGAAATTTCTTTGAAATACTCAGTTGTTTGTTGTTGATTTCTTCTGAGTCTCATCTTGAAATTTTATTTGAATACAACTATTGCAATGGCTACTGCTTGTGACTCTGCTTCTGGAGCTATTGGAGTGGGCACTCCTGCTCAGACTGAGGTGTCCGTTCCACTAGTAAACCGGCTAAATGTTCAGCAACTGGACCGTGGTTATGGGAAAATTGCCATAGTTGACGAGTCTTCAGATTCCGAGACGGACACCGTCTCATCATCCCGTGTCTTGTCTGTTGAAGATGGAATGAGCTTCAAACGTGACAACGACTATCGCCCAGATTTCCCGAACGATCGCCATTTGATGCCGTTCATCCGTACTTTTACTGTGGTGGCATGAGGGATCTTCTATTAGCCCGTGCGGTGGAGCAAGCTATGTTAATGGAGATGGACAACTTGAAGGGCTCTGTGTATCGGGGCAAAGCCATCTATCTTCTTGGAGAGCAACGTGAATGGGATGCTGTCCTCGGAGTGACTGAACTGGAGCCGGAATAGAAAATGCTGACCAGAGCTCCTGAGTTCACCCCCGCCAGATGGGATACCAAAGTGGGTCAGGTCAACAGGAAGAAGCCCGACTACAGATTGTTCCTGGCACCAATAAAGTGGGGCTACAAGGACGAGCCATTTGCCATAAACTGCCTGGCCGTCCACTTCAAATTTTAGTTAGCTGTCGGCTGGTTTGCTGACACGAAGGTGACGGATGCTCATCTCTTCCGTGTGGGGGCAGTAGAATTCACAGAATTTACGCTGAAGGAATATGCCCCTTTGTTGATCAGAGCTGGGGTGTACGACAGTGTATATGCTTCATGATTCCGGTACCCCAATTCTAAGGGCTTGTGCTGTGGAATGTTTGAAGTTTTCTGCCCTCAGTTCAATACATTTTATACAGCAGAAGGTGAAACCTCTCTGGACCTTTGGAGTCTGTCACAACTTTCAGGCTTGCCAATTGACGAAGAGCCTTATGAAGAAGTCTACTTGTATGACTCAGTCAAGGATGAAACTGACGGCAAGGACAGGTATTCTTTTGGCTTTGCATACCGATATTTGATGAAGGTCTACCGTTCCCTCTGCTTGGCACACTACAAAGGGTCATCCAAGGGTTATCATGCCCGAGAAAAGAGCAGCAGACTGAAGGTCCGAGTAGGATAGTGGATTCAGTATTTCTTCAATGGCCCCCTGAAGTATAATGAATTTCCTTCGGTGGCTCCAATTGCAGGCAGGCAGAGCAAGACCCCGAGGTTCAAATCAAAGTTGCCAGCTTCCATCCGACGGACTGGTCAAGAAGGACCCAATCTTGCTGGAGTGGACCCCATCACACATTGTGTTGCTTATCTAACTTTCAGGTTGTGCACCTTTGCTCTCCCGCAGGGAGATGAAATAGTTATCAGGCCGGAGGCAATATATCTAGCTTGTCAGATGGCTTGGGGCATGCAGCTCTCTTTGTGTCCGGTGACACTTTGTTTGATTTACAAGTCTTTGAGAGATTTACATAGACATCGGGTCCCTATATCACTCAGAACAGTGGGCCCGTTTCACTTTTTTAATGCTTGGGTATGCAGCTTGATCCCTGAACTTGCTCCAAGGACTTTGCAGATAGCAACATTGTACCCCCGGATGCTAGTGTTTGCCAGTGCCGAGCCCGGCCCGGTGTCACAACAGCCTTTTCAGATCAGAGGCCGACTGACCAGGGTTCTAGTGGATGCAGCAAGGACCATTCATTTCTGGACCTTGAATCAACATCGTGAATGCAAGCTGGGAGATGTGGAGGTCCTTACTCACCCCATTTCGGGTGCCAAAGTTACCCGACCACTTTTAGAGCCTGAGTTGATTGATCGGGCCCTGTTAATTCGCCCGAGCGTCTTAGTTTTCAGGAAAGGTGGCCTGCTTCATTTGGAACCTTATTATCCGTTCCGATTTGGATGGAACTTTGGTTATGATCAGCATATTCCTACTTCAGTCGCCCAATTTTCGTTGGAAAGCAGGTCGAAGCATAGCTCAATTGTTAATGGTGACGGTCGTCTCTGGTGGGATTTCTTTCACCGCCAGGATACCGCTACTTTCAGGGTGCCATCGGTGTCAAGCCGAGTTCCTCGGGTTACCCCAGAGTATATTAAATGGTGGAATGCCCGCATGAGCTTCTATCACAATGCCAGAGGAACTTGCTTGGACGTAGCAGAGCACACATTCCTGAGTCAACAGCCTGGGCCAGTGTTTGACATAGATGAAGCCCATTTGAAGAGGTTATTTTCTCAGCACCTGAGGGAGGTGGATAAATATTTAGCAAAGCGGCGAGCTCTAAAGGAAGATGCATCCCAGCAGTTGACACATGTACTTGCTGATGTAAATGAAGACACCTTTATGAAGGATCTGAAGCATTTGTGCCAGATTGGTAGTGCTCACTTGGAAACTCAGCAATATCCATTCCCCATAGAGGAGCCGCTTCCTAAGACACCATCATGGAAAGCTGAAACTTGTTGTGCCCCTGTGATTTTGATGATAGCAAACACTATGAGTCACCATGTGTTTGCATGAAAGATGGTTAGGCCTGCATCTGTCTATGCATTGTTTTATGTATTAACCTCAACGCATTACTCTACGCGTTACGTTATAGAGGTCTGTGCAAGTGTTCATATAGCAAGGTCGGTGCATTGCTTAGTTTGCACATTCAACCTCGGTGCAAAATCCTGTTCTTGTATCTCTGGCTATGTCTCTATCACGTCTTAGCTAAGTCTTAGCATCTCTATTTGCGTCTTATGCTCAGCTGTGACTATGGCTACATCTCTTGCGTAGATACGTCTCATATTGCATCTCTATTGCACAATGCATTGCGTCTCATGCATTCTGCCTTCATGCATTCCGTCTCTGTGTCTCATGTGCCTCACGTGTATCTACATCTTATCTAGCGTTTCATGGTGGCCTGGAGTCGGTGCTTGTGTGCGTCTCATTTAGTGTCTCATACACACCTAGAGCTGGTGCAACTTTACATGTTGCTTGCATACAGTAGGTGCACTCTTTGTCTTGTTGTGTAGTGGACAGCGGATCTAGAGGAGAGGGGTGAATAGATCTGCCCCTCTTTTCATAATGTAACCCTCTATATAGCTAGATGAGATAAATTGCAGTGGAATATAACTAGCTAAATGAAGGACACAGCGATTTGCTTAGCAAGATGATTACTAATATATCGATTCGAACTTAAGCATGCATTTAGAACGAAACAATCACACAAACAAACCACAACACACGAGATTTTAAGGTGGTTCGGACCGAATCCCCAGTCCTACGTCCACCCCTCACCAAATCCGGTGAGGCTCCACTAGTGCCACGCATTGAACTGCAAATCGGAAAGACCACCGATTGCCTTCCTACTAACCACCTGGTAGGGACGTCAACAACGCAGATCGGACAACCTCCGATTGCCTTCCTACTAACCACCGGTAGGGACGATTCTCAGATTCAATTGTTTGTATGAAATGAAAAAGAGAACAAATATGAAATCACTCAAACAAGATATAGAGTATGCTCAAAGAAAAGAATCTTGTCTGAGTTGCAGAAGCTTGAATCGGATACTTTGACAGTGTCTTCTTTCTTGCGGGATGATCTTCCTCGAACCTCTTCTAGTTGATGAAGAAGATGAAGGATGTAGCTTCAATCTTCCTTTTGATCTTCTTGAGTCGATGAAGAGGATGTAGAAGATGTAGGATGCAGCTTAGATCACCCTTGAGAGCCTTGATTCCTTCTTCTTCCTTGGAGGTTGAGATGGCTTCAGATCTGGACTTGAATGCCTTGGAATGGATGAAGTACTCCTTCCCGAAACACTGTTCACGGAGGTGCTACAGTACCTCGAAAATGAACTCCCTTGATCTCCCTTAAAGCCTTGAAGCCCTTGTGTTTCTAATCCCTCAAGTGAGAGTTTTATAGACCTTGAATGGTCTATAGACAAGCCTCAGACCAGATTCACAATTTGTGGGTGATTAGGTGACTTTTGGATTAAAGAAATCCATGTTGAATGGCCCTTTTCAAAGTTGGAAACAAAGTCAACATTGAAGGCTCGGGGCTGGCCGTCGACCTGCAGCTCCTGGCGGTCGACCGCTACTATGAAATGCTGTAGACGAATGGCCCCTGGGATTTCCGGTCGACCGCCACTGGCTGGCGGTCGACCGCTACTGAAACATCTTCGGCCTGGGATTCCCTGGCTGGGGCGGTCGACCGCCCCTGTGCTGGCGGTCGACCGCCAGCTGGGCAGAACCCGGCTTATCCCAGGTCGGTCCAATTTCTGTGCTAGCTCCGTCGTTCAACTCCATTAGCAGCCCGTGCATGTCGGTGGCATCTCCCTTGATAGTCTAAAAGATATCAACGGAGTTTATGGCCTTGGATTCTCTTGGCTATGCTTCTTTGTGCATTGACCTTATATGGATGATGAGCCGAATATCGCGTGTCGACTTGTGCTTGTTTTTGCATCCTTGCTTGGGCGCGATCCACGAGCTTTCACTTTGCCGACTCCACTATCTTTCTTGTCCATGTAATGGTGTACCTGTCATGATCGAACCATCACGTATGTCAGTCACATGAGAGTGGGAAATATCAATGACTAATAGTGTTTAGCCATTATCAAAACTAAGAATACCACAGAATGCATATGACCATAGAATGATGTCGAATGACCCAAGTGACCACAGAATGACTCAAATGACTTCAGGGACACAACATTCTCCCCCTTTTGATGATGGCAACACTGTGAGTCATTATGTGATATGAATGTCTAAAATGACATAAGTTATAACAAATGCAATGTATACAGCTCAAGATTCATGATAGTAATAGCATGGGAATGTAATTATGAATGCAGATATGAATGCTATGCAATATGAATGCTAGCAGTTATGCAAGCCCCAAGCCCCATCACATACACATATGAGATGCAAAGTGAGCAATGGATTCTCTCCTCTTGGACTCTCCCCGTACACCATTCACACAACCCCCAAAGACAACACGATAACGCATGGCTAACGCGACAAAGGACTCACACAAAGAATTCTCCCCCTTTGCCAACAGCAAAAAGGAGTAATAAAGTGAAATATATGTGAGACCAGAGCTGAAAGGAGTGAAGAGCAAGCCATTATATGTAAACCTGAAACAGACCGTGAGCAACATATTTGGTTTAAATCTAATGAAATCTGAATTCATCAACAGAGTTCGAAGAGCAGCTACATCCAAGATTTAATAGAAATGAACCAAAGGTGCATATCATGGCAGTGTTTAACCTTCCCTTGTCTTATATATCCATATTCAATAACGACAAAGGCAATAACACAAAAGCATGTATTGAGGCTAAACAATCATGACTAAAATATGGAATTTTAGGAATTCAACAAGTTTGATTATCAATATCATTTGCATTTGAAGGCACAAGACTCATATTTTACGAGCAATCAAGTCTAGTACATGCCTCCAAGCCGTAAGAATACACGTTGTTTAGACGCCAGTATTCCTAGGAATTTGGTAAGACTGACTGTCATGCTTCAAGATGAACAGAGATAGCAAAGTCACGTCATGACATATCCTGTCTCAATTCTTTGATGAGGGGATATATTTCTCAGCAATTATGCCATTGCTCTGCCTAGAGTCCAAAAGTTTTAAGACAAAGATAACAGGGGCACATCATGACATATGCATTTGTCACTTGATTTGATGACATGACATGTTTCTCCGTGCAACAATATCATTACTCTGTCAAATTGATTTTCAAGAATTCCAGCTCATCAAGATGTTTATAAACAATACTAAGCCTGAGTGTATCACCAAGATGGTCATGAACTTTGAATTTTTAGATATCAGGATAGTCATTCAAAGCACAATATCCTGAGCTCTCTCGCCATCGCTGCTGCTCAGTTTTCAGCCCTTCCGCCGGCCGGCCATGGCCGGTGTGGTTGGGGTATCTTCCTCCCCAGAAGCACCAAAAGATGTTTCTCTTCCTCCAGTTTCATTGACACTATCTGGCTCTCGACGTTCCTTTGCTCAGGTTCTAGTTGATTCCCAGCAGAAGATCAAGATTCCCATCCCGATCAAGAAGCCAAGCTATACGGACCTTGGGGAACCGGCTGTTTTCTTCTCCAAAGCAGATCTTCAAGCCTCATTGCTTCCTCTATCATTTGCCATTGTTGCAAAGTGTTCATATGGGCGGCCTGCTTTCCCTGATATTAAGATTTGCTTGTCGTAGCGTCTGGGTTTGTCTTCTGAATTTGTCATCAGTAGGCTCAACCCGAGGCATTTGCTCTTGAGATTTGATTGTGAAGCTGATTTTATGAAATTGCTACTGCAGAAGAATCTCTATATCAGGGGTTTCCTGTTTCGTTTCTTTCGCTGGACGGTTGATTTTGATTTTGATGCAGATCCCCACACAGCTCCAGTCTGGATAGGTTTTCCTTCGCTGCCGGTGAACCTTTATCATGAAGACTGCATGAGATCTATTGCTGCTAACTTTGGTACTGTTCTCAGAATCCATGAAACGACTCTAGTAATGTCCGACACTTCAAAAGCTTTGGCCTGTGTTGAATTAGATCTGTCAGCCAATCGTAAAGATCGACTGTGGATTGATCTGGATGGTAAGGGGTATTGGAAGTATGTCAACTATCACCGAGTCCCCTCATTATGCTCTTTCTGCCACAAGCTTGGTCATTTGGAGACTGATTGTAAGAAGAAGCTGGGCAAGGCAACTCGCCCCTCTACTACCCCTGTTTTAGCACCAGAAGGTAGGCTTCCCAGACAACTGTTTAGGCCTCGCCCAGCAGGCCCCCAAGCTGTTCGTAAAAATGTCCCACAAGGTAATATGTTTGCAGCTCTGCAACAGGTTAAAGAAATATTGGATCAAGGAATGGATAAGCTTAGCGGTCAAGATGGTACCGCGGGTGATTTGGCAAAAGGTGTGAAGGACCAAACTTTTGAATCTGGTGTAGAGTCAGAACAGGTTTTTCCTATTCCTCTTCAACCTGATTTAGAAAAACCAAAAGAGGATTGCACTCTTTTGGTAAAAGGCCAGGAGCTCTCTTCAAACCAAAATCAGCTCCCCTCCCTGGACTCGGATTGTCAATTGGTCCAAGCCACTTTTCCGAGTGATCCACAACTGGAAAAGATGTTACCAAGTTTTTCTTCTAGTGTTGATGAAATAATGCACTCCAAGTTGCAAGGGCCAGTGATAGAATTAAAAGAAATTGCTGAAGACTGCACTCAGGTGGTTAATGGTCGGGAGCTTCCCTCCCTAGACTCGGACAGCCAATTGGATACTGCCAACATATCGAATAACCTAGTTTCAGGTGAGATTCAATCCAGGTGTTCTTCTAATATTGATGAAGCCTTGTACCCCCAGCTGCAAGGGCCAGTGTCAGGTCGTGGTAAAGATTCGAGTCAGGGCCGTCAAGTTAAAGTTACAGAGAAGAGTTCAAAAGTTGAAGTCATCCAAAGCAATTCAAGTGTCCTAATGGAAGTCATCCAGTGGGCTGGTAAAAATGTTGCTGATTTGGCCGAAAAAGATAATGTCATTATGAAACTTCCTATGCAGGAAAGTAAAGCTGGAAGGGGAAGAAATGTAATTGGTGGGGTAAAAACTAGAGCTCGAGCTAGGTCGGAAGAAGCAAAGGCTCAACAATCTTTATGATGCTCCCAATTCTGATTTGGAACATTAGAGGTGTAGGGAACGTTGGTTCCCGAAGATGTCTTCGGCACATAGTTCAAACAAATAAGGTCAACATGGTAGTAATATGTGAACCTATGTTGTCCTTTAGTAAAGCTGCTCAGCTCAGTAGGTTTCTCAAGATGGAAAGATTTGTAGGTAATAATCTGAGTGATTCCAAAATTTGGGTCCTATGGAAAGCCAACTATATTTTAGAGGTTGTTCAGTCCTCCTCTCAATACATCACCCTTGGTCTGAAGTCAGGAAATGATTTTTCTTCTTTCTACTCATTCGTTTATGCTGCCTGTGATCCTCTTATAAGGCAAGTTTTGTTTGGTGATCTTATAAATTTTGCTACTACAGTGGCTGTTCCTTGGTTAGTGGGAGGGGATTTTAACTGTGTTATGCGATCCTCTGAAAAGATTGGTGGTAATTGTCCATCTTTAGCTGCAATGGCAGACTTTAATAGTTTTCTGTGTTCAGCTGGCCTTATGGATGCGGGTTTTACTGGTCCAGCAATGACCTGGTCAAACAATAGAGATGGGCAGGCCAACATTCGAGCTAGATTGGATCGGATTCTTTTCAATAATCATTATCAGTCTGCTCAGCCTCAGATTGTAGTCAAGCATTTACCTAGAGGCCCCTCGGATCATGCTCCTCTTTTATTGTCAATGAACAAACACTTATATGGCCCTGCAAGATTTGTTTTTTAGAAGATGTGGTGTTCTCATCAATCTTTTATGCAGGTTGTTTCTGATGTTTGGCAGCAGACACAGTCTAATCATCCAAGTGCTTTAGTGAGGCTAACAGTCAAGTTAAAGGCTATAAGACTTTGCCTTCGGAAATGGAATAAGGAAGTATTTGGTGATGTCTTTCAAAATGTTAAATTGGCAGAAGCTGAAATTGAGTACAAACAGGCAGTCTATGACTCTGATCCTTCCCAAAGGAACAAGGAAAATCTCAATGCAGCCAGTGCTGGTTTACGTCAAGCTCTTCTTAGGGAGGAGGTTTTTTGGAATCAAAAAGATCGGACTGACTGGATTGATAATGGTGATAGAAATACATCTTTTTATCATGCTGTGGCACTCTGCAATCGGCGCAGGAGTTTCATTAGCAGATTAAAAATTGGTGATCCTGAGGTCTGGTGTACTGAGCCGGAAGTCCTTAGTAAAGAAGCTGTAACTTTTTTTAATGGACTTTTTTCTTCAGAATAGCACTCTGTAGACCACACTTTACTGGATTGCATTCCTCAAAAAATTACAGATGAACAGAATTCAATTCTCTGTTCTGTCCCAAATGGGGAGGAGGTCAGAAAGGTAGTTTGGTCTCTCAAAGGTACAAGCTCTCCTGGGCCTGATGGTTTCTCAGGAGCCTTCTACACATCCACTTGGGATATTATTGGATCAAATATCATAGAAGCTGTCCAATCTTTTTTTGCAGGTTTTCCTTTGCCTCGCAGTATTTCCTCATCTCTAATTGCCTTAGTTCCTAAAGTACCAGAGCCAAGGTCTTTTAATGATTTTCGTCCGATAAGTTTGTGCAATTTCTCATACAAAATAATCTCTCGCATCATCACTGAGCGTCTGGCTCCTCTCCTGCCTGGCATCATTTCTGAGGAGCAGGGGGCATTTATAAAAGGCAGGAATATTCTGGATAATGTTGCTCTTGCCAGACAAATGATGATGGATATAAACAGGAAGGTTAGAGGACACAATGCCATTTTCAAATTAGATATGACAAAGGCATACGATAGAATGGAATGGGATTTTATATTTGCAGTTCTGAGGAAATTTGGCTTCAATTCCTAGTTCACATCCTTAATTGGTATGCTTCTTTCAAACTGCTGGTTCTCTGTGAATTTCAATGGCTCTATGAATGGTTTTTTCAAATCCAACAGAGGGATTAGGCAAGGAGACCCTTTAGCTCCATATCTCTTTATTATTGCCTCTGAAGTGCTCAGCAGGGGCCTATCCGAAATGTTTAAAACAGGGGTGCTGCAGGGATATAGTGGGCCTAGACATTCCATACAGGTTTCTCACTTATTATATGCGGATGACACTCTTGTTTTCCTTAATGCAAGTAAGCAAAACATAAGAACCTTTCTAAAGTTTACAGAGAGGTATCAGTCAAGTTCTGGGCAAATGGTTAATTCAGGAAAAAGCAGCTTCACTTTACCTTCCAAAGCCTCCCTCTCTCTGAAGCAATCAATACATGCTCTGACTGGCTATAAGATGATGGCTGAAGAATTTCGCTACCTTGGTATTCCTGTTAAAAAAGGGAGATATAAATGTTCTGACTTTAAATATCTTATTGACAAAATACAATTAAGGCTTGCAGGCTGGCAATCAAAATTTTTATCCCAGGCAGGGAGACTTGTTTTGATCAATGCAGTGCTCCGAAGTATGCCAATATATTTGGCCTCTGCTTGTTTCATTCCGAAAACAGTCTTATATGCAATTGATAGACTTTGTGCCAATTTCTTTTGGCAGGGTACAGAAGGTGAGAGAAAACGGCATTGGGTGGCATGGAAAGCTATCCAAAAACCCTGGGCTGAGGGGGGTTTTGGTATCAGAGACTTATATTGGGTCCAGATTGCCCTGGCTACCAAAGTAATATGGAATGTCCTTCATGGTTCATCTTTATGGTCTAAGTATGCCAGGCAAAGATTTATCAAAACTCATTTTTCAGAATGCAAAAAGGCCTTTCCTGCTGGTATTCCTTTAATTGCTTTTCACCAAGTGAAGAATATCATCATTAGTCATTCCCGGTGGTTCTTAGGAAATGGAGCTGACATTGATTTCTTTAGAGATAATTGGACTGCAAATGGGCCTATCTTTCACTTGGTTTCGGCCTTAGAGTCCACTAGCCAGCAAACCATTCCTATAACTTCAGTAAGAGAGGTCTTAATGGATCCTCAATATGAAACATGGTTGCAGTATTGCCCAGACCACCTATATTTCAAAGCTCAGCTAGCAGTGCTGCAGATGTCTGGGTTTGGACTGGCACAGCCAAGGGGGATTTCTCGGTTAAGTCTGCATATAACCTTCTCCGAATTGGTGGCAATTACAGGAGGCCTTGGAACAATCTTTGGCATTCTTCCATTAATCCCAGGGCAGTTTATTTTGTCTGGAGGTTATTACATAGAGCAGTGCCAGTGGATAGCAGAGTGGCTGACTGCGGCATCCCTTTTGTCTCTAAATGTAGCTGCTGTCAAGTTCCAGCTCAGGAGGACTTGAACCATCTCTTCATCAATGGTGAGTTAGCAACAGAACTATGGGTGTGGATCCATCCTTTGCTAAGTGACAAGGTCTTTCTAAGTGATCAAATTACCATCCGATGTTGGAATTTCCTAACAGCCACCAATATGAAATCAGCCTTTAGCTTCATTGGTATACATGCTGTTATCCTTATGCTGTGGGGTATATGGAAGCACCGTTGTGCTATCAGATTTGATAATGAAGTTTCTTCCAAGAATGATATTAAAAGAAGCATTATTTCTTTCATTTCTCATGTTTTGGAAAAGAAGAGTTTCCATATTTCTTTATCTACAGCCCAAGCTAGCAGTCTAGCTAGTTATCAGTTTTTTCCCCGGGTGAAGATCAAACAACCAATATTGGTGATCCGCAGCTTGGCTCTGGAAAGGCTGACCCTACACGTTGATGGGGCTTCTAAAGGTAATCCAGGATTGTGGGGAAGTGGAGGATGCATCAGGGATACTAAAGGAAATTTGATAATTGGTTTTTCTTTCCACTATGGATATGGCAGTAGTTTCTTTGCAGAAGCGAGGGCGCTACATGATGGGCTTTCCATAGTAAAACAGAGTGGATTAATTATAGCAGCAGTTTTTTCTGATTGTTCACTGCTTGTTGATGCAGTCCACAAAGGAGTGGTGCCTAATTGGATGGTTTTGCCTTGGTGGAGGAAAATCTTGGAATTTTTAAGAGATTATGGTTGTACTTTTCAGCATATATATAGGGAAGGAAATCAAGTGGCTGATGCTTTAGCATCATATGCTTGTGATTTCCAGAAAAATACCATTTTCACTCATTCAAGTGACCTCCCGACTTTGGCTAGGGGGGCGCTCAAAATGGACAAAATAGTTTTGCCCACACTGAGAAAGTGTAAATAGCCATGTGGGTGTTTCTTTTCTAGTTTTCATTTCCTGTTACTTTTGGATAGCCTATACAGGGGAAAAACCCCAATGATATTAATTGGGCTTTTAAGCCCTTGATTGTTCAAACAGGGGTATGCCCCGAAGCAATTGTATTTCACTCATTCAGTCAATAATATAAGGGCCATAGGATCTATTTGGGGGAGCAAGAACATTCTTCCCTTCTGGGGACGGGTGCGCTCGACCAGATTAAGATTCTATTGGTTGGTTTTTTTTGCTCAAAAAAAAAAGCACAATATGCAATCTCTAGTTAAGGTCTATTAAAACCACAGAACATAGATGATTTCATAACAGATATTTCAGAACGTCAAGGAAATCATTAAATCTGAACCATTTTCATTGGATGGACAATCATTAGGGCATATAATAGAAAGCTCTTACACCATATATTCATCAGTCTCATGATCTCAAATTCAGACTATAAGCCAAGAAGTGCAGATTGCAAGAGGTTAAGAAAGGCAGCAAGACTCCCCCTAAGGATATGCAGTGAATGCACGTAAGGAGTTATGTGTGTAAGCAAGTGTAATGAGAAGTGTCAAGAGGAGAATGACCTGAAACATGCAGGGGTTGACATGAATATGACAGACATGAGATGCATGACCCAACACATGGTTGTACACTTAATAAATGCAACAGAATAAAGATGAAACATATGTATGAATGCTGCAAAAAGATAACTCCCCCTTACTATATGGCCTATATGTGACAGTGACGCATGGTACTTGGCGGAGGTGAAACCTCACGCATATTGAGTGCTTCTAGGCAAGCATAACATGCCCTTCCATACATCAACATTTGATATACCATGGCCATGCAAGAATGATGCTTCTCAACACAAACCATGTAATGTATTATGAACATGCACTCAATTCATGATTATGCATCTATATGCAATGCGACACATGGCAAAATGACTTATTGACATATCAACAATGCATGAAACACCAATCTGTAAAAACACACACTAAATTGAACAAGATCATTATTTCAATTTTTAGTGGCCTGAGGTCGGCAAAGACCAAGCTCCCTTCTGAGTGTTGAAAACCTGTCATTACACAAGGGCTTGGTGAAAATATCAGCAATTTGATTTAGAGTATCAACAAAATGCAGTTCAAAATTTTTCTTACTGACCTCGTCTCTAATGAAGTGATTCCTAATCTCAATATTCTTAGTCCTAGAGTGCTGGACTGAATTTTTTGCAAGGTTGATTGCACTAGTGTTATCACACATAATCGGGACACAACCAAGATCCACCAAGTAGTCTTGGAGTTGGTGTTTAATCTACAACACTTAGGTGCCACAGCTCCCCGCAGTAACATATTCTGCCTCCGCGGTTGAGAGGGCAACCGAGTGTTGTTTCTTGGAGGCCCAAGAAACTAAACACCCGCCTAGAAACTGGCAATAGCCACTAGTACTCTTACGATCTAGCTTGCATCCAGCGTAATCCGCATCAGAATAAGAGATAAGAGATAAGTCACATGATGACGGATACCACAATCCCAAGTCTTGAGTGCCGGCAAGATATCGAAGGATACGTTTGACGACAGTCAAATGGGATTCTCTAGGACTAGCTTGAAATCTAGCATAAAGACATACACTAAACTGGATATCTGGTCGGGATACAGTCAAATAAAGCAAAGAGCCAATCATACCTCTATAGATCTTTGCATCCACTAATTTACCATTTTCATCCGAATCTAGTGATGTTGTGGTGCTCATAGGAGTTGCAATGATTTTACTGTTTGCCATGTCAAATCTTTTCAGCAACTCCTTAATGTATTTGGCTTGGCTTATGAAGCAACCATCTTCTCCTTGGTTGACCTGCAAACCGAGAAAGAATTGAAGTTCTCCCATTAGGCTCATCTCAAATTCGCTAGTCATGAGGTTAGCAAATTCCTCACACATTTCAGATTTTGTAGAACCAAACATAATGTCATCAACATAAATTTGAACAATCAAGATGTTCTTACCTTGCTTCTTGGTGAAAAGTGTCTGATCTACCTTACCTCGTGTGTACCCTTTTTCAATGAGGAACGAGCTTAGTCTCTCATACCAAGCTCTTGGTGCTTGCTTAAGTCCATAAAGTGCCCTGTCTAGCTTGTATACAAAATCTGGATTGTTAGAATTCTCAAAGCCAGGGGGCTGCTCAACATATACTTCTTCTTTAATCAAGCCATTCAAGAAAGTACTTTTGACATCCATTTGATACAGCTTTATACTAAGGGAGCATGCAAAGGCAAGTAAAATTCTGATGGCTTTGAGTCTAGCAACCGGGGCATAAGATTCATTAAAGTCTACCCCAAACTCTTGATTATACCCTTGAGCCACCAATCTAGCCTTATTTCTTATTATCTTGCCATCCTCACTTAGTTTGTTCCTAAAAACCCATTTAGTGCCTATGACAGATTGTGATGAGGGTCTAGGAACGAGATGCCAGACTTTATTTCTTTCAAACTGGTTTAACTCGTCTTGCATGGAATTTATCCAGTTTTCATCTTTTAAGGCTTCATCAATATTTTTGGGTTCATGCTGCGAGACAAGAGCAAGTTGATCTAATTCTTCCACAATTTTAAAATGTGACCTAGTTCTAGGTGGGTCATTCAAGCTACCAATGACATTCTCCAAGGGATGATCCTTAAGAATTCTAATATTTGTAGAATCGTTACATTCTCCTGGAGCTTGATCCCTTGCATTGCTTGATTTGGCTAGGTCACCATCTTCTTTTATTTCTTCTTGTGGAGGATCACTCTTGTCCTTTATGCTTAGGAATTCCCCATCTTCATCATTTTTCCTGCAAGAGTTATCATTGTTAGAATCATGATATTCATCAAAGGAAACATGGGGTGATTCTTCCACAGTTTGACTTTTGATATTATAAATTCTATAAGCCCAAGATCTATCAGAATATCCAAGGAATATACCTTCATCGCTCTTGGGCTCGAATTTATCTAAGTTTATTTTATCATTGTTGTGAATGAAGCATTTCGATCCAAACACTTTCATATGTGAGAGAGAGGGCTTTTTACCTTTTAGCAGCTCATAAGGAGTCTTTTTGGTGTGTGACCTTACCATAGAGCGGTTGATAATGTAACATGCCAAGTTTACCGCTTCAGCCCAAAACCTCCTTGGAAGTTGCCGCTCAGCAAGCATGGTTCTTGCCATCTCTACAAGTGTCGGTTTCTCCTTTCAACCACACCGTTTTGCTCCGGCGTTCTTGGTGAAGAAAATCGGTGTGAAATCCCTTCGGCCCTGCAAAGGTTATAGAAGTTAGCATTTTCAAATTCACCACCGTGATCAGATTGAATCTTGGAAATTTTAAACTCACCGTCCTGCTTTATCTTCATGTAGAGTGCCTGAAACTCATCAAAAGCATCATTTTTGTGTGTGAGAAAGAAAACCCATGTGAACCTAGAAAAATCATCCACCAAGACATATCCATATTTTCTACCACTTAAGCTAGCAGTTCTGGTTGGGCCAAATAGGTCCATATGAATTAGCTCGAGTGGTTTGGATGATGTATTTTCAGATCTTCCCTTGAATGATTTTCTAGTTTGTTTACCTAGGGCACATGCATCACACAATTTATTTTCTTGTTTAAAGGATAGTTCAGGCAAACCTTTCACCATTGAATGCTTCAAGAGTTTATGCAAGACATTGTAGCTAGCATGTCCTAGTCTACGATGCCATAACCATGCAATTTCAGATTTTGGTGCAGCAAGACAAAGGTTTGAATAAGCAGGATCATCTAAGTCAATCATGTAAACATTGTTGACTCTCTTACCAGAAAATTTTACCTTGTCAGATTTTGGTTCAAAGATTTTACATTCATGAGAATCAAACAACACTTTGTGACCTTTATCACACAATTGACTTATGCTTAGTAGGTTATATTTCAAACCTTCAACTAGCAACACATTTCCAATGGAGTTGGAGAGGTTCTTACCTACATTACCTGTTCCAATGATTTTTCCTTTGTTGTTCCCTCCAAATGTGACATGTCCTCCTTCCTTTTCCTCCAAGAGAAAAAATTTTGATTTGTCTCCGGTCATGTGTCTTGAACAGCCGCTATCAAGGTACCACCTGTTATGTATGGCTGCAAGACACTCCTGCACAAGCAATTAAGCAAATGTGTTTGGAACCCAACCAAATTTGGGTCCCATCATACTCTTCAAATTTTCAAAGCATGAAACCATTTCTTTTAGAATCCAGACTTTTCTAACATTCATGTTTTATTTGCTTAGAGCAGGGATTTGGTTTTTCTTTTCAACTTTGACATTCATTTTCTGTTTGGAGGTTCTTGGTTGAAATTTTTGAAAGTTTGATGAAGTTGGCTTCTTAACCCATTGTGGCCATTGGTTATTTTTGGGTTGAGAGTGATTGTTCTGCCACCTAGGAGATTGAAAGTTATAGGATTGATGAACACATGAATCACAATTTCTCCAAAAGTATGGTGGTGTTGGCCTATATGAATGTGCAATCCAGTTTTGGTGATATCTGGAAGATTGAGCATGCAATGGCCAAGAGTGTGTTGACCTATGCTGCGGGGAAGGTCGACCTTTCTTAGGTCTTTGGACAGGCTTTTTGGGAATGTTGGTGACTCCCCCTTCAATCTTTTCTTTTCCTTTCTCCTTTTGTTTTTGCTGGTTTTGTGTGGGAGTTATGTTTGAGGTGGAGGCTTCGGAAGATGAGACAAATGTGACTGTTTTTAGCCCAATTGGCCTTTTGTTTGTTGGTTCAAAACCCAACCCTTCTTTGTTGAAATTCATCCTAGTACCTAGCAAAGCATCTAGGTTTTCTTTTCCATCCACGAAATTTTCCAAGGATTGTTGTTTATCCTTCAATTCTTTTTGTAAGTTTTCAATGTTTTGCAAGAGTTGAGTGTTGACATGTTTGACAGCTTCATACTTCTCATTGCTTAATTTGCTATCCTTTTCATAGGTTTGCATTTTGAGTTTCATGCTGTCAATCTCATTTCTCAAGTTTTCATTTTCAGTTTCCAAGTCAGCCATTTCTTTTCTTCCTTCTTCCAAATCCTCAATCATTTTCTTAAGATCTTCAATTTCAGTTTCAAGTAGAGCATTCTTATCATCCTTGTCATGATCATGCACAAAAGAATTGATTTTCTTTTTCAATGATTTATTTTCTTTTTTGTACATTTCATATTTTTCCATGAGTTGTATATATGCATCCTCCCAATCATCAATTGTATAATCTTCAAATGGAGAATTTACCTCAATTTCTTCGTCACCTTTGGCCATGAGACAGAAATCTCCTTTTTCTTTGTCCGAGGAGCTAGTTCCGTCATCACTTTCCTCTTCGTCGCTCCATGTGGACACCATGGCCTTGTTCTTCTTCTTGCCCTTCCATTTGTCAGATTTTCTAAATCTGTCGGGACAATCATTCTTGAAATGCCCTAGTTTGTTGCAAGAATAGCAAATGATTTTACCAGATTTCTTAGAATTTTCAGAATTAGATCTGAAATCATTTCTTACCTTTGACCTTCCTCTCATGAAGCTCTTACCTTCCTTTCTCAAGAATTTCTTAAACTTACGTGTGAGCATGGCTACATCATCCTCATCTCGCTCACTTGCCGAATCCTCACCTTCATCAGAAGAGCCTTGACCGCTGGGTCCTACTTTAAGAGCTAGAGACTTCTTCTTAGGTGCCTCAGCCTTCTTGTTCTTGAGGTTGATCTCATAGGTCATTAATGACCCAATAAGTTCATCTACCTTGGTGGTTGCGAGATCTCTTGATTCTTCAACAACGGTTGCCTTCGTGTGCCATGCTGGAGTTAATGATCTGAGAATTTTTCTTACAAGTTCTTGCTCTGTATATTTCTTTCCCAAATCAGTTAAACTATTAGTAAGCACAGTTAAGGGAGCATACATATCTTGAATTGACTCATCAGGCTTCATGCGAAACATTTCATATTCAGAAACTAAAATATTGACTTTTGTTTCTCGTACCTGAGAGGTTCCTTCGTAGATTACCTCTAGCTTATCCCACATCAATTTAACAGTTGCGCAGGTGGCTACTCTTGAGAATTCAACTGGATGGAGTGAGCATTGCATGATATGTTTAGCACTCCAGTTGACTGTAGATTGCCGTATTTGTTCTTTGGTCCACAAGTCCTCATTATCCGTAAACTCATACGGACCTTTACTGATCACACGCCAAAGTTCATAGTCTTGGGCGCGAATGAACACCTGCATGCGATGTTTCCAATAAGGATAGTTAGATCCGGTGAAATAAGGAGGTCTGTTCACAGAGTGTCCTTCAGGTAAATAACCCTTAGACGTTGATCCACCATTTCCCTCAAGGTCGTTGGACCCCATAATGAGAGATTAGGCTCTGATACCACTTGTTGTGTAGTGAACAACGGATCTAGAGGGGAGGGGTGAATAGATCTGCCCCTCTTTTCGCAATGTAACCCTCTATATAGCTAGATGAGATAAATTGCAGCGGAATATAACTAGCTAAACGAAGGACACAACGATTTACTTAGCAAGATGATTACTAATATATCGATTCGAACCTAAGCATGCATTTAGAACGAAACAATCACACAAATAAACCACAACACATGAGATTTTAAGGTGGTTCGGACTGAATCCTGAGTCCTATGTCCACCCCTCACCAAATCCAGTGAGGCTCCACTAGTGCCACGCACTGAACTGCAAATCGGAAAGACCACCGATTGCCTTCCTACTAACCACCTGGTAGGGACGTCAACAACGCAGATCGGACAACCTCCGATTGCCTTCCTACTAACCACCGGTAGGGACGATTCTCAGATTTAATTGTTTGTATGAAATGAAAAAGAGAACAAATATGAAATCACTCAAACAAGATATAGAGTATGCTCAAAGAAAAGAATCTTGTCTGAGTTGCAGAAGCTTGAATCGGATGCTTTGACGGTGTCTTCTTTCTTGCGGGATGATCTTCCTTGAACCTCTTCTAGTTGATGAAGAAGACGAAGGATGTAGCTTCAATCTTCCTTTTGATCTTCTTGAGTCGATGAAGAGGATGTAGAAGATGTAGGATGCAGCTTAGATCACCCTTGAGAGCCTTGATTCCTTCTTCTTCCTTGGAGGTTGAGATGGCTTCAGATCTGGACTTGAATGCCTTGAAATGGATGAAGAACTCCTTCCCGAAACACTGTTCACGGAGGTGCTACAGTACCTCGAAAATGAACTCCCTTGATCTCCCTTGAAGCCTTGAAGCCCTTGTGTTTCTAATCCCTCAAGTGAGAGTTTTATAGACCTTGAATGGTCTATAGACAAACCTCAGACCAGATCCATAATTTGTGGGTGATTAGGTGACTTTTGGATTAAAGAAATCCATGTTGAATGGCCCTTTTCGAAGTTGGAAACAAAGTCAACATTGAAGGCTTGGGGCTGGCGGTCGACCTGCAGCTCTTGGCAGTCGACCGCTACTGTGAAATGCTGTAGACGAATGGCCCCTGGGATTTCCGGTCGACCGCCACTGGCTGGCGGTCGACCGCTACTGAAACATCTTCGGCCTTGGATTCCCTGGCTGGGGCGGTCGACCGCCCCTGTGCTGGCGGTCGACCGCCAGTTGGGCAGAACCCGGCTTATCCCAGGTCGGTCCAATTTCTGTGCTAGCTCCGTCGTTCAACTCCATTAGCAGCCCGTGCATGTCGGTGGCATCTCCCTTGATAGTCTAAAAGATATCAACGGAGTTTATGGCCTTGGATTCTCTTGGCTATGCTTCTTTGTGCATTAACCTTATATGGATGATGAGCCGAATATCGCGTGTCGACTTGTGCTTGTTTTCGCATCCTTGCTTGGGCGCGATCCACGAGCTTTCACTTTGCCGACTCCACTGTCTTTCTTGTCCATGTAATGGTGTACCTGTCATGATCGAACCATCACGTATGTCAATCACATGAGAGTGGGAAATATCAATGACTAATAGTGTTTAGCCATTATCAAAACCAAGAATACCACAGAATGCATATGACCATAGAATGATGTCGAATGACCCAAGTGACCACAGAATGACTCAAATGCCTTCAGGGACACAACATGTCTCGCAAGTTTTGCATTTCACATAACAAGCGCTGCCTCGGTGCATCTTTTGTCTAAGGCACATACTTGTTCTGCCTCGGTGCAAGTTTTTGTTGTGAGCATACATAGTCAGTGCATATTAGGTTAGTACATATAAAAGCTCACTAAGTGTGTGCATTCCACTGTTTAGAGTCAGTGCATGTCACTATTCATTATGGGCTTAGTCGGTGCATTTGTGTTGAGTTCATGTTATGTAGGTTTGAGTATTCTTTGCATCAGGCAGGCTGAGTTGGTATAGGTTATGTTCTGCACGCACCAAGTCAGTACATTCTTTGTCCGCACACACACACACAAGGTCGGTGCATTATTTCCCTATGAACAAACCAAGTCAGTGCAATTCTTATTTTTGTGCTAAACAAGTCCATGCAACTCACTATTCTGGGTCGGTGCAACGTGTGTTGTTGCACGCAGGTAAGATCTGTGCATTGTTATAAGGTCTGGGTATGACATCTAGACTTTGTCCATGTTTGGTCATATGCTATCAAAGTCCGTGCACACTTCTCTCACGTGTAATGAAAAGTTAGTGCATATATATTCTGGTGCATACCCAACATCTGTGCATGTCGTGCTTTATGTTATCCAAGGTCCATTCATGTTTTGTTATATGCAACCTAAGGTCTGTGCATATTCGTACGTTATTTTATGAAGTCTGTGCTAGCACGAACAGCTAACACTTTCAGTTGTTTCCCAGGCCAGTCACTTGGTCGAGCATGTGCTGGACAACATATGAGCATACTCCACATGGAAATCAAAGTACCAGGTTATAGGGTTCGTGATCCGAGGCGAGGAACCGAATGGAAGAATCTGCCACGTGTCAGACACAACGCCCAGATGCTGACACATGACTAAGGAACTCCAGAATTCTCTTGGCGGGAATGCTCCCTCCACGTGCCCAATGTGTGAGCCCGTGGGTCCCAGATCTAAAGCCATATAAGAAGGCTTGTCTGCGATCAAAGTAGATGATGAGAATCGAAGAGAGAAGAAGAGAAAAGCGTGAGAGAAAAAGAAGAGAGAAAGAGGAAGAGGAAGAGATTGAGAGTTCGTGAGAAAGAAGAAAAGGAAGGAAGAGTGAGAGAGAGCTCGTGGAAAGGATGGTGAAGCTGATTGAAGATCTGCTTAACTGGACCTTGGATCATATCCAAGCCAGTCAGCTCCTGCGAGAGCCACATATGTTTTAAGATCATTTCCAGCTTTCCGGTGCTGTGATTTTCTATCTTTTGTTTTTCTTTTAAACCTTTACTTCAAGCTGTGAGTCAGCAGAGCAAGCTGTGATGCTCAGTAGGAAAGGTGGTTACCTTGGACAGCAAGCTGTGATGCTCAGCGGGATAGCAAGCTATGATGCTCAGCAGATGGCAAGCTGTGAGGCCCAGCTGATATAGGCAAGCTGTGATGCCCAGCCGTTCAAGCTGTGAGTCAGCAGGAATCCACACTCGGGTTGAGTGTGGGGTGGATGTAGGTCTGGAGGACCGAACCACCTAAAAATTCTTGAGCATTGTGTGGTTTGCATCCTTGTGTCTTCAGCGCTAGATGAATGCTTAGGATCGTTCCATCTATGGTTCTAACTGAATAGATTTCTGGCACACGCATTTTTGATTTGGTTCTGTCTATGGCTTAAACTTGCTTAGGTGTCTGCAATCTAGCAGTCCAACTGCTTGATCAAGTGATTCTTTGAATCTCCTACTTTGAAAGGCTCAATTGGTTATTATTCTGCATCATTATCCAATATAGTTTTAATTGGGCATAAGTTTTGAAGAGGGATTCATTCACCCCCCCCCCCTCTGAATCAGGTTTGCACCTTCGCACCTACTCCTTACAGACTAACAGTTGGTATCAGAGCGGGTGTCTGCACAGAGGGTCCATCGACCTACAGATCCGATTTGTAATTGGCTTTGGTGCGATCTGAGTTGATCCGTTCGCTTGCATTGTTTTTATCTTATCTTTATTTAGAATTCTGATCCTGTCTGAGCATGGAATTCATGATTGATCTCTCGAGGTTTGAGGGTCTAGGTTTTTACAAGTGGTTTAATCAATTTAGAGAGTATGTGATGCAAGTTAATCCAGATCTATGGATAATAATTGCACACAGCTCTTATGAAGTTCCAAAGGACAATTCCTTATGGAAAATTTCGGACCACTTGAAATTCGCAAAGAATCAGAAGGCCCTGGTGCTAACTCGAAGGGCTATAAAATACTGACAAGTTTCGATGTGTGCTTGATTGTTGCAGTGCATCAGAAGTTGTTAATATGGTTGCAGCCATCAAATGTCAGGATGAGGTGAAGTGTCACATGGCAGCAGACGAAGACCAGGGTTATATGGAGGAAACTTCATCATAGGCAAACTCTGACACTGGTAATTTCTGCCTCGAAGATTTGATTGTGTTGAATGAGCATTTAATTGAGAAGTACGATAAAATTAAATCTGAGAAGAAGAAACTAAGAAAAGAAAAGCTGTATGAAGTTAGAAGTTTGAAGGTGGAAAATGAAAACCTAAAGTCAGATATGAACGAAAAATAAAATGAAATAAAACACTTGAAGTCTAAGAATGAGAGTTTAAGGAATAGGCTCATCAAAGAAAATGATTCTTACAATGAATGTGCCGTTCTCAGAGATTTGATTAATGATATAGATTATGATGACAATTTGAAAAAGGAATTAATCAAATCCCAGAAAGAAGAAAACAAATTATTGTTGGAAAAGAAAATTGAGGTTGAAGAAAGTGAAGAAAAACTGGTTGAAGAAAATGGTTACTTGAAAGATTAAAACAAGAAACTGATGGTTTTGAACATTGTGCTTTCTAAAAAACTGATGGACATTGAAAAAGGTAAGGCAATTTTGAATGACAAAGAAGCTAATGAGAATTTGAAGATACTACAGGAAAATGAAAATTTGAAAAGACTTAATGATGGCTTGCATAATCAAATAATTTCATGTGAAGATGACATTATGTTATTGCAAACTGAAATTGATGATCTAAAAGCTTCTATGTCTAAATTTATGAAAGGAAAGGAGAATTTGGATAAACTGCTTGACTCTAATGTGAATTTTCAGAAAGAAGGACTCGGTTATGTGCATGTCAATAAACGGATTAATGAAAAGAAGAAGTCAACTGTATTCTTGAAAAGTTCTGAACAGGCTAACCAATCTAGTTCGTCTATCTTTCAATTCACTGCAAAGAAAGCTGAAAATTCAGATAAAAATCAGAAAAAGGTTCAGAAATCAAAGAAAAATGTTAATATGAATAAGTCCAAACCTATCCCTGATTTACATGTGCATGATGCTCACTGCTCACACACACATTCACACTCTCATGCGAATGTCAATTCTGTCAATCAAGAGAATGTGAATAAAAAGATAGTAACATGTCACTATTGTGGGAAGGTTGGACATATCATGCATGACTGTTTAACATTGATAAATGATGAAAGAAATGCTACTAGGATATATCCTAGAAATCATCTTCCTTGGAAACCTCCTACTGACCAGGAAAAGAAAATTCAATGTTATTGCTGTGGCAAGTTTGGCCACATTGCTACCTTCTGTTGGCATGTTCCAGAGAAGAAACTTAAGTCTGAATTTGTTTCATTCCCTGCTAAAAGAAATCTCTCAGGCCTGAATAAGTTTCCTGTGAATCATGTCTCTGATAGAACTTACCTCGGTTCTAGAGGCAAGTACATAGAATGTTCCCATTGTGGGAAGGCTGGCCACTCAGTCAAAGAATGTTGGCATGTTCAGAAAAAGAATGACTCTAGTGTAAATAGAAAGAGAAGTTTTCATGTTAACAGAAGTAGAAACCATGTTCATTCACACCAATTTCATGTTCATGTTGACTCATATAAGAAGAACATGAAATATGCTAGTTCCTTTCATTATTGTGGACAGTTTGGTCATTTCATGCCTAATTGCCATTTGATGAACTCTGATGATCGTTTATGTAGCACCCCGTATAAAAAAATGATAGAAAAAAAATAATATTTCTCCAAAAAAAAATTAGATAACTCTATAGGAAGGTTAAGTAAGAAGTTGGAACACGGAGTCATCATATGTAAAGATTATTCACTTAACAAGTGACTTCCTAGTGTGGTCGGTTAAGTGATGTGTCATTTAACCTAGTGACCAAGGTTCAATTCTTGGCATCCACCATTTACCTTTTGTGCCAAATAATTATATGTTATATGCTCTAGCAAAACTTACATTGAGTTTGACCTCCTATATAAACCGAGTTTGACTAGCAAAACTTGCACCGAGTTTGACAAGCAAAACCTGCACCAAGTTGAAACTTGCACCAAGGCGAAGTGCTTTGAGCAAAACTTGCACCGAGTTACAGAAATCTATAGGCTTTAGCAAAACTTGGCAGAAAGTGCATTGTACGTCTAAGCATTTCGGGTCTAAGCAACATAAGGTCAGTGCAATCCATAAGCAACATAAGGTCAGTGCAATCCAAGGTCCAAGCAACATAAGGTCAGTGCAATCCATAAGCAAAGGTCAGTGCAATCCAAGGTCCAAGCAACATAAGGTCAGTGCAATCCAAGGTCTAACATAAGGTCAGTGCAATCCATAAGCAACATAAGGTCAGTGCAATCCATAAGGTCAGTGCAATCCATAAGCAACATAAGGTCAATGCAATCCATAAGGCCAGTGCAATCCAAGGTCCAAGCAACATAAGGACAGTGCAATCCAAGGTCCAAATCCAAGGTCCAAGCAACATAAGGTCAGTGCAATCCAAGGTCCAAGCAACATAAGGACAGTGCAATCCAAGGTCCAAATCCAAGGTCCAAGCAACATAAGGTCAGTGCAATCCAAGGTCCAACATAAGGTCAGTGCAATCCATAAGCAACATAAGGTCAGTGCAATCCAAGGTCCAAGCAACATAAGGTCAGTGCAATCCAAGGCCCAACATAAGGTCAGTGCAATCCATAAGCAACATAAGGTCAGTGCAATCCAAGGTCCAAGCAACATAAGGTCAGTGCAATCCAAGGTCCAAGCAACATAAGGTCAGTGCAATCCATAAACAACATAAGGTCAGTGCAATCCATAAGGTCAGTGCAATCCAAGGTCCAAGCAACATAAGGTCAGTGCAATCCAAGGTCCAACATAAGGTCAGTGCAACCTTGACAGAAACTTGCACCAACCTTATTAGACCTATACCTACGCTTGAACAGGTTTTGCACCAACCTTAGGTACATGAATAGTGTCAGTTTTATTTAAAAGAAAATTTGAGAAATAAATTTTATGAAAAATAAGAGAAAAATATAAGGATCCTAGCCATGAAATTTCATAAACTGATTCCATCAATTTTTAAAGATAAAAATGTTTGAAGTTAGATGCGGAGTTTCAGGTTGAATTTTATTCTGGCATATTTTAATAAAATAAAATTTTGATAAATATCAGAAAAATCTAGGGATCATAAAAATATGTAATTTACTATTTTTATTAACACAGTTCATTAGATATAAAATTTCTAAACATTGTAATCATTGTTAACATTAGAATGGTGCGCCCTGTCGTGATTTCTTCAAGACAAACCTTAGTTGGCATCCCATTACCCTCCGTCCTTTTCAGACACGAACAACAGGTTTGAGCTAGCATCGCACTGTGCCGCGATTATCTCGGATCTCATTTCCCCTCTTATCTACCCAAAACACTATAATATCCCCTATATTGAGGCTTCCTCCATTCTTCTGAAGCCTTGCTGCAAGGGACATCCTCTGAAGTTGCAGAGTTGTAGAGGCGGGAAGGAGCTGCTTCTTCCACCTGTACAACTCTGTGAGGTAGGTGTTCTCAGTCTTTTAACCAAATACTAGCTAATCTAAGGTAGCTAATCTATGAAAAATAATAATATAGTATTAGCTCATCTCCATGCGATGTTCCATGCGATAAACTATGTTTACAGTAATTTCTATCATACTGTCACATAGATCAAGTAAAGGTTAGCTAATCTGTTAAAATATATTAGCTAATCAGTTAGATTACCTAATCTAATCACATGATATATTAGCTTTTTACGTAATCTATTAGCTTTATCAATCTATTAGCTTTATCATGTTATTTTTTTTGTAATCTATTAGTTAATCTGTTAAAAAAATATGTTAGCATAACTAGTAAATATGTTAGCCTAATCTAATTACATGTTAGGCTAAACCTCCATGTTACTTGCTTTACCGACCTGTTTTAAGCTGAATAGCTACACCAGATTTACTACATATCATGCTTTAGTAAAAGACCTATCATTATGTCAGGTTCTGTTAAACACTTGAACCACCATGTTAAAAAATTTATATCAGGAAAATTAAAGCATGAAACAAATGACCATGTTCTTTTAAACACATGAACCACCATGTTAAAAATTTATATCAGGGAAACTAAAGCATGAAACAAATGACCATGTTAAAAATTATATCAGAGAGGCTAAAGCTTGACATGGCAGCCCTGAGAGGTGCCACTTAACCCCTGACAGGGTTCTCTAAACCATGTATAGTTCACAGAAGAGACATTCCTCTGTGAGGATATCATTTCTGAATATGTCCGGAAGCCTACAAGGCACCGATCTCACCAGTTTTACCGTGTATCAAACGTTCCTGGTTTTACTCCTAGTTCATCCCTATATAACAATACGCCCTTGGATTCCATTCTATAAAATCCACCTGATAAATCCTACATGTTCAATCCTTGGAAATCTCATATTGGCTATAATGAGAGTGGATGTCGACAAACATGACTAATGCCGTGCATATAGGGCTCGGTCTGGTCCTGGGAGGAGCACCCGAAGATACTTATGCCCATGGGAGTTTATTGATCACGGTGTTTGACATTGCACCGGAATACTTGCTTGCTAGACTTTAGGCATTCCACTCATTCATGTGATATTACTTGATTGATTGACTTGAGGCCCGCAGAAGGGTAAAAGTATTTGCTTGAATGAAATTGAATAAATAGCCAATTCCAGTTATACACACTTGAAATTACGTTGCTTTCTATTGCTTGCTTGACATGAGTTCTTACCTTCCTGGAAAATTGTTGTTAATTCTAGTTCCTACTTGCTTGATATCTCTTGCTATTGCTGTATTAAAGCTGAAGTCTACATACTCTCACTTGTTTTTTTTCTATACTGCTCTTGTCAATTTTAAAATCCTTGGCGTCTACTTGTCTACATGCATAGATTTACCTACATTAATTGAACTTGTAAACCACTTAAAGCATGTTAAATCTTGAGATGTAAACTCTACTGAGCGATTCACTCATCTAGTTATTTTCTAATATTTTCAGGTAATTTAGATGTTAACCAACACTCGGAAGGGAATGAGACTGAGTGATGAGTGTAGAGTGAAGTTATCAAAATTGTCATATCATTTGTGTTATTGTATTAGTTCACTTATGTCAGTTGTATCAGTTCATCTATGTCACTTGTATTAATCCACTCGATTAACTGCTCAAGGTTTGAAGCCCAGTCGTTGGACTCTGGGAACGTATGTATTTGTCCTTTGATTAGTTGTGACAATTGTCAGCTCGTACTATTTGTATTAATTTCAAGTTAAGTCTTAGTGATTTGCGCGCTCTAATATTTACATGATTGACACGATCTATATAGATGCGTCACGCCTCCGGGTAATCTTCCGCGCTCGGGGCGTGACAGTCTTTGTGGTATCAGAGCCCTATGTTTTCAATTTCCTAGGGAATAAGAAGTCAGAAAAATTAGGAGACGTGATCAAAATCTTGGAAACCTAAGTCTAAGGATAGATTTGTACCTTCTGGTGAGATGGGTAGAGACACCGGTTAAGTTCTATTATGACACCTGACCTGTTAATAAAACCCAATATTTATTACACTTAAACTCTTTTGTAGGATCATGGCTGCTGAGCGAGCACAATGGCGCGAGATGCAGCACACCGTGCTGGGCCTTGTGCAGGCACTACAACAAGTGGCGCAAGGCGGTGCTAACCGTGGAGCCGGTGATCTTCACAGAGGTTTCCGTAACATGAACCCACCTAGGTTCACAGGTTCGTCTGACCCCGAGGATGCCGAAAATTGGCTAAAGAAGATGGACCGAATTTTTCGTGTGATGCAATGCACAGATGAAGAAAAGGTTCTACTAGCTATTTTCCAACTGGAGCGGGACGCTCGATGTTGGTGGGAATCCATAGAATCAACATTGCCAGAAGGCCATGTCCCATGGGTTGAATTCATCGAACATTTCAACAACAAGTACTTCTCTAACCATATTCAGGAGAAGAAGGCTGCGGAATTTGCCGCACTGAAACAACATGGCTTGAAAGTTGCCGAGTATGAAGCCCAGTTTTCAACACTGTCAAGGTATGCACCCCATTTGGTGTGTGCAAAGAAGATGAAGGCAAGAAGGTTCCTCAACGGGCTTTGGCCCCACTACATTACGTAACTCACACCGATGGACATTCAAGTCTACTCAAAAATGGTTCGGCGTGCGCAGTTGCTCGAGGATGCCACCGAGTTATCGGAGAGGATCCGAGAAAATTTCAAGGCAACACTCAACAAGAAGGAACCTGTCACAAGCCCAATAAAATTCAAAGCAACATTCAACAAGAAGCGGCCCTATATGGGAGGAGAGTCTTCCAAAGGGAAGAAATTTCAGAAGAATGATAAGCCTTTCACCGCCCCCACACCCACAAAGGAAATGTGCAATTATTGTGATAAACCTGACCATAAGACCGAGGAATGCTGGAGGAAGCTAGGAGCCTATCTCCGATGTGGAAGCCGAGAACATCGGATCCCTAACTGTCCGTTGATGAACGAACAAGCCGTTAAAGAGGAGAAGCTCTCGGTAAAGAAGCAAGGCCGTCTGCAAGCTCTCCAAGAGAGGGAACCAACAAAAGGAGGAATCGTGGAAGGTACACTAACTATTTGCTCTAAGAATGCTAAAGTTTTATTTGATATGGGAGCAACACATTCATTTATTTCCAAGAAATTTGCTGCTATATCCTCTAAGGAGCCTGAATTGTTAGACTTAGTCATATCTACATCCCTATCGGGAACAAGGCTGACCTCACACATCAATACCCAAACTGTGAGGTTATGGTTAAAGGAAACAATTTACCTGTTGATCTAATTTGCCTAGATATGGAAGTGTATGATGTCATACTAGGTGCTGATTGGTTATCCACATACCAAGCAACTATTGATTGCCGGAATGACAAGGTAACTTTTGTGGGTTACCCGGAACTAGTTTACATGAGCCCTCGGGCTAGATCACCTCTTATATCAGCCCTTCGAGCTAGTAAACTTATAAGCAAGGGATGTATGGCGTTCATTGTCCTTGTCACTACCCCGAACGTCGAGGAGCCTAAGCTTGAAGACATCCGCGTAGTTCGGGATTTTTCTGACATTTTTCCAGAAGAATTGCCCGGCTTACCCCTAGAGTGAGAGGTGTCATTCACCATCGACCTTGTCCCTGGTGCTGGACCTATTTCCAAGGCACCTTACCGAATGTCCCCTGCTGAGCTGAAGGAGCTAAAGGAACAACTGATGGAGGTATTGAATAAGGGTTTCATCCGGTCGAGTACTTCCCCATGGGGAGCACCTGTGCTATTCGTCAAGAAGAAGGACGGATCGATAAGACTCTGCATCAACTATCGGCAGTTAAATCACCTTACAATTAAGAATAAGTACCCACTACCGAGGATTGATGAATTGTTCGATCAAATATCTGGAGCTAAATATTTCTCCAAGATCGATCTTCGTTCGGGTTATCACCAACTGAAGATCAAAGAAGAAGATATTCATAAAATTACATTCCGAAGCAGGTATGGGCATTACGAATTTACTATTATGCCTTTCGGAATAACAAATGCCCCCGCAACTTTCATGCAGCTAATGAACAACATATTCAGGCCTCACTTAGATCAATTCATTGTAGTCTTTATCGATGATATTCTTATTTATTCAAAGTCTGAAGAAGACCATGAAGAACATCTTTAGAAGACATTACAGATATTGAGGGAAAACAAACTATATGCCAAATTCAGCAAGTGCAAGTTCTGGCTTGAGGAAGTATCCTTCTTGGGCCATATAATATCAAAAGACGGAATTTTCGTTGACCCATCAAAGGTCGAAGCCGTGAAAAATTGGGAATGACCAACCAACGCAACAGAGATTCATAGTTTCTTGGGGCTAGCTGGTTATTATCGGCGTTTCATCAAGGACTTTTCAAGAGTTGCTGTTCCTCTTACCCGATTGACTCGCAAGGAAACACCTTATGAGTGGAGGGAAGATTGTGAGAAGAGTTTTCAAGCTTTGAAGGATCTGTTGACCATTGCTCCAATCCTATCATTGCCAGTCGAAGGAGAGAAGTACGAGGTATATACCGATGCTTTTGGTATTGGCCTCGGGTGTGTATTAATGAAGAATGGGAGAGTCATTGCATACTCTTCCCGACAACTGAAGAAACATGAAGAGAACTACCCGGTGCATGACTTAGAGTTGGCTGCGGTAGTATTTGCCTTGAAGATCTGGAGACACTATCTCTACGGATAACAATTCATGGTATACTCCGATCACAAAAGCCTCAAGTATTTATTCTCTCAAAAGGAGCTAAACATGCGGCAAAGGCGTTGGCTCGAATATCTCAAGGATTTTGACTTCACTATACAGTACCATCCCGGTAAGCGTAATTCTGTGGCTGATGCTCTTAGTCGAAAGCCGAGAGCAATATTAGCCAATTGTATGATCCAAGAATGGAAGCTATTAGAGGAATTCTCTCAACTCGATATTAGCACTGATGAACAAGACGAGTGTATTACTCTAGCCCATATGAGTTTACATCCGGATTTGCTGTCAGAAATTCAGAAGTTACAAGAGGGAGATCCTACACTAGTGGAGATAAGGGACAAGCTGGGCGAGAGACCGGATTTTAAGCTGACACCAGATGGGAGATTGTTATTCCATGAACGGACATGTGTACCCGACTGTCCCGAGCTAAAGAAAAATGTCCTCAAAGAAGCTCATAGATCGAGGTACACAATCCATCCTGGAGCTACCAAGATGTACCAAGACTTGAAAAGGACTTTCTGGTGGCCTAATATGAAAAGGGAGGTAGCGGATTTCGTATCTTGCTGCTTAACATGTCAACAAGTGAAGGCTGAACATCAGAAACCTGTCGGAAAGTTACATCCACTAGACATTCCCTAGTGGAAGTGGGAAGACATTGACATAGATTTTATTATGGGTTTGCCCAAGTCTAGAGGTGGACATGATGGAATCTGGGTAATTATCGACCGCCTAACTAAATCGGCTCATATGTTGCCTATCAAAAGCTGATGGTCGATTGATGTCCTTAATGCCCTATATATTAAAGAGATAGTTAGACTGCATGGAGTTCCCATCTCGATCGTATCTGACCGAGACTCGCGCTTCACCTCTCATTTCTGGAAGAGTCTACAACACTCTCTGGGGACGAAACTCAACTTCAGCACTGCCTTCCATCCTCAGACAGATGGACAGACAGAAAGGACAAATCAGGTTGTTGAAGACATGTTAAGAGCCTGCATTATAGACTTCGGCGGAAGTTGGCACGACCACTTACCCCTAGCCGAGTTCGCATATAATAATAGCTATCAATCCAGTATCCAGATGGCAACTTTTGAGGCACTCTATGGCAGAAGTTGTCGATCTCCAATATGCTGGGACAAAGTTGGTGAAAAACAAATCCTAGGCCCAGAAATAGTAAGAGATTCAATGGAGAGGATACACATCATTCGGGAAAGGCTAAAGATAGCACAGTCCAGACAGAAGTCATATGCTGACAATAGAAGAAGAGATCTGGAATTCCAAGTTGGAGATCATGTTTTTCTCAAGGTATCTCCTGGTCGAAGTATTAGAAGATTTGGTGTTAAGGGCAAACTTACACCAAGGTTTATTGGTCCATTCGAGGTATTGGAGAGAGTGGGCGAGGTAGCCTACCGCATTGCCTTGTCTCCACAATTATCAGAGGTGCACAATGTATTCCATATTTCTATGCTGAAGAGGTATGTGCACGATCCTCTCCACGTCATCGATCACACTGACTTGGTGATACAGAAGGACCTTACCTATGAGCAAAGGTCAGTAAAGATCCTCGATCAAGAAATCCGAGTTCTTAGGAACAAGACGATCCCTGTGGTTAAAATTCAATGGAATCGATGCTTAGAACAAGAAGCTACATGGGAAACCGAGGAGTCCATGAGAAGGAGATTTCCAGAGTTATTCTAGTTCGTAAGTAATTCTCACCCTCCTTGTCTCCATATATGCAATTGAATTTGGGGACCAAATTCTTTTAAGTGGGGGAGGGTGTAGCACCCCGTATAAAAAAATGATAGAAAAAATAATAATAATATTTCTCCAAAAAAAATATTAGATAACTCTATAAGAAGGTTAAGTAAGAAGTTGGAACACGGAGTCATCATATGTAAAGATTATTCACTTAACAAGTGACTTCTTAGTGTGGTTGGTTAAGTGATGTGCCATTTAACCTAGTGACCAAGGTTCAATTCTTGGCATCCACCATTTACCTTTTGTGCCAAATAATTATACGTTATATGCTCTAGTAAAACTTACACTGAGTTTGACCTCCAATATAAACCGAGTTTGACTAGCAAAACCTGCACCAAGTTGAAACTTGCACCAAGGCAAAGTGCTTTGAACAAAACTTGCACCGAGTTATAGAAATCTAGAGGCTTTAGCAAAACTTGGCAGAAAGTGCATTGTACGTCTAAGCATTTCGGGTCTAAGCTTGCACCAAGTTACAGAAATCTATAGGCTTTAGCAAAACATGGCAGAAAGTGCATTGTACGTCTAAGCATTTCGGGTCTAAGCAACATAAGGTCAGTGCAATCCATAAGCAACATAAGGTCAGTGCAATCCAAGGTCCAAGCAACATAAGGTCAGTGCAATTCATAAGCAACATAAGGTTAGTGCAATCCATAAGCAAAGGTCAGTGCAATCCATAAGCAACATAAGGTTAGTGCAATCCATAAGCAACATAAGGTTAGTGCAATCCATAAGTAAAGGTCAGTGCAATCCATAAGCAACATAAGGTCAGTGCAATCCAAGGTCCAAGCAAAGGTCAGTGCAATCCAAGGTCCAACATAAGGTAAGTGCAATCCATAAGCAACATAAGGTCAGTGTAATCCATAAGGTCAGTGCAATCCATAAGCAACATAAGGTCAGTGCAATCCAAGGTCCAAGCAACATAAGGTCAGTGCAATCCAAGGTCCAACATAAGGTCAGTGCAATCCATAAGCAACATAAGGTCAGTGCAATCCAAGGTCCAAGCAACATAAGGTCAGTGCAATCCAAGGTCCAACATAAGGTAAGTGCAATCCATAAGCAACATAAGGTCAGTGCAATCCAAGGTCCAACATAAGGTCAGTGCAACCCATAAGCAACATAAGGTCAGTGCAATCCAAGGTCCAAGCAACATAAGGTCAGTGCAATCCAAGGTCCAACATAAGGTCAGTGCAACCTTGACAGAAACTTGCACCAACCTTATTAGACTTATACCTACGCTTGAACAGGTTTTGCACCAACCTTAGGTACATGAATAGTGTCAGTTTTATTTAAAGGAAATTTTGAGAAATACATTTTATGCAAAATAAGAGAAAAATATAATGATCATAGACATGAAATTTCATAAACTGATTCCATCAATTTTTAAAGATAAAAATGTTTGAAGTTAGATGCGGAGTTTCAGGTTGAATTTTATTCTGGCATATTTTAATAAAATAAAATTTTGATAAATATCAGAAAAATCTAGGGATCATAAAAATATGTAATTTACTATTTTTATTAACACGGTTCATTAGATATAAAATTTCTAAACGTTGTAATCATTGTTAACATTAAAATGATGCGCCCTGTCGTGATTTCTTCAAGACAAACCTTAGTTGGCATCCCATTACCCTCTGTTCTTTTCAGTCACGAACAGCAGGTTTGAGCTGGCATCGCACTGTGCCGCGATTATCTCGGATCTCGTTTCCCCTCTTATCTACCCAAAACACTATAATATCCCCTATATTGAGGCTGCCTCCATTCTTCCGAAGCCTTGCTGCAAGGGACATCCTCTGAAGTTGCAGAGTTGCAGAGGAGGGAAGGAGCTGCTTCTTCCACCTGTACAACTCTGTGAGGTAGGTGTTCTTAGGCTTTTAACCAAATACTAGCTAATCTAAGGTAGCTAATCTAGGAAAAAAAATAATATAGTATTAGCTCATCTCCATGCGATGTTTCATGTGATAAACCATGTTTACAGTAATTTCTATCATACTGTCACATAGATCAAGTAAAGGTTAGCTAATCTGTTAAAATATATTCGCTAATCAGTTAGATTACCTAATCTAATCACATGATATATTAGCTTTTCACGTAATCTATTAGCTTTATCAATCTGTTAGCTTTATCATGTTATTTTTTTTGTAATCTATTAGTTAATCTGTTAAAAAAATCTGTTAGCATAACTAGTAAATCTGTTAGCCTAATCTAATTACATGTTAGGCTAAACCTCTATGTTACTTGCTTTACCGACCTGTTTTACGCTGAATAACTACACCAGATTTACTACATATTATGCTTTAGTAAAAGACCTGTCATTATGTCAGGTTCTGTTAAACACTTGAACCACCATGTTAAAAAATTTATATCAGGAAAATTAAAGCATGAAACAAATGACCATGTTCTGTTAAACACTTGAACCACCATGTTAAAAATTTATATCAGGGAAAATTTTATATCAGGGAAACTAAAGCATGAAACAAACGACCATGTTAAAAATTTTATCAGAGAGGCTAAAGCTTGACATGGCAGCCTTGAGAGGTGCCACTTAACCCCTGACAGGGTTTTCTAAACCATGTATAGTTCACAGAAGAGGCATTCCTCTGTGAGGATATCATTTCTGAATATGTCCGGAAGCCTACAAGGCACCGATCTCACCAGTTTTACCATGTATCAAATGTTGCTGGTTTTACTCCTAGTTCGTCCTTATATAACAATACGCCCTTAGATTCCATTCTATAAAATCCACCTGATAAATCCTACATGTTCAATCCTTGGAAATCTCATGTTAGCTATAATGAGAGTGGATGTCGACAAACATGACTAAGGCCGTGCATATAGGGCCCGGTCTGGTCCTGGGAGGAGCACCCGAAGGTACTTGTGCCCATGGGAGTTTATTGACCACGGTGTTTGGCATTGCACCAGAATACTTGCTTGATAGACTTTAGGCATTCCACTCATTCACGTGATATTACTTGATTGATTGACTTGAGGCTCGCAGAAGGGTAAAAGTATTTGCTTGAATGAAATTGAATAAATATCCAATTTCAGTTATACACACTTGAAATTACGTTGCTTACTATTGCTTGCTTGACATGAGTTCTTACCTTCCTGGAAAATTATTGTTAATTCTAGTTCCTAATTGCTTGATATCTCTTGCTATTGCTGTATTGAAGCTGAAATCTACATACTCTCACTTATTTTTTTTTTCTATACTGCTCTTGTCGATTTTACAATCCTTGGCGTCTACTTGTCTACATGCATAGATTTACCTATATTAATTGAACTTGTAAACCACTTAAAGCATGTTAATTCTTGAGATGTAAACCCTACTGAGCGATTCGCTCATCTAGTTATTTTCTAATATTTTCAGGTAATTTGGATGTCAACCAACACTCGGAAGGGAATGAGACTGAGTGATGAGTGTAGAGTGAAGTTATCAAAATTGTCATATCATTTGTGTTATTGTATTAGTTCACTTATGTCAGTTGTATCAGTTCATCTATGTCACTTGTATTAGTCCACTCGATTAATTGCTCAAGGTTTGAAGCCCAGTCGTTGGACTCTAGGAACGTATGTATTTGTCCTTTGATTAGTTGTGACAATTGTCAGCTCGTACTATTTGTATTAATTTCAAGTTAAGTCTTAGTGATTTGTGCACTCTGATATTTACATGATTGACATGATCTATATAGACACGTCACGCCTCCGGGTAATCTTATGCACTCGAGGCGTGACAGTTTAGCTCAGAAAAAGCTGAAAGCACCCTTTAGAGGTGCCACTCACTCTACAGGACCCGAGACATCTTGGGTATCTATTGATGCAAAATAAGGAAATGCTTTGCAGGTGTACCTTGGAAGTTGCTGAATAAAAGGGGTAATAATCCAAGGCACTCAAGAATGAAACCCCCAGGATTGCACTATTCAGGTCAGTTCTGAAAACATGTTTTAAATTCTATTATCTGAAATTGTTTGCTCTAGATGTCTGCGTATCATATTAATCTATTTGTGCTTAATTGAAATCTTTTGAAAATTTGATTTCTTTTGCATGATATTCATGTTGTTCATGACCAGTTTCGTTGCATAGTGCATATATACAGTGTGATGCATGGCATATAATCTAAATTGAAAAATACAAAAAGAAAAGACTCATTGCATCTAGACAGGGGAGCATTTTAGACTCAATAGTCTTTCACAATCTGAACCCTTCCTGTCTAGTCACTTAAATCATTCTCCTATTCTTGTGTGTTAGTGACTCACTTAATCATGTGTCCTCTGATTGACTAGCTTCTAATTTATCATCATCATCTAAACTCTTTCTTGCCATGAAGCTGAAAATTCATTTTGTTCCCCTATAATATGTTGAAGGAGAGCTTTGCTTAAATTCATCTTTGTTAAGCTGGTCAGACTGAATTCAGACTCAGCTATTGGTTTCTGAACTGGATTACTCGAGTGCATACCTCTTGCTGCATCCTTGTAAACTCATTGCTTCCTGAAAGTCTGTCTGATGCATAAGCATGTGTTCCAATTCTTTCACCTTCTATGCATTCTTGATAATGTCCTCTACTGCTCTCTAAATAAAAGTTCAGGTTGTTTCCATTGATTGGCTGCATTGTCAATTTTGATTCATCTGAGTTTGGTGAGATTTCAATATGTGTACCCTAATCATAAATCCGACATATTTCGAAAAGAAGAATCTTCTATTCATCATCATCATCATCATCATCATCATCAGAGGCTTATCCCAATTAATTGGGGTCGGCTACATAAATCCCGTTCCGCTAAAGATTTCTATCAAGTACAATATTCATATTTAAACTCAAGGAACTAATGTCCTTCCCAATAACATCGCACCATCTCATTTTAGGCCTTCCTCGAGCTCTTTTACTAGCATCCACTAAGATTTGGTCACATCTTTTAACCGTCACTGAGTTAGGGCCACAAAACACATGTCCAAACCACCTGAGTCTATTTTATCTCATTTTACTATCAATTGGAGATATTCCTAAGTCCTTACGGATGCACTCATTCCTAATCTTATCTTTCTTAGTCTTGCCACACATCCATCTCAACATCCTCATCTCTGCTACACACATTTTGTGGATGTGTTCCTTTCGTACTGTCCAACACTTGGTACCATATAACAAAGCAGGTCTCACAGCCGTTCTATAAAACCTCCCTTTGAGTTTTACAAGCATACGACGATCACAAAGGACACCTGATGCACTTCTCCATCTTAACCAGCCTACCTTAATCCTATGTGTAACGTCATCATAAATCTCCCCATTCTCTTGTATGATAGACCCTAAGTATCGCAAGCTACTACTCTTCGGAATGTTATGTCCATCAATTAGAACCATGTCTTCCTGAACCACTCTCCCATTACTAAAATTACAGTGCATAAACTCTGACTTGCTCCTACTAATTTTAAAACATTTAGACTCCAAGGCAAGTCTCCAACGCTCTAACTTAGCATTTATAGCATCAATACTCTCATCAATTAAAATAATATCGTCTACAAATAGCATACACCGAGGGATATCCTCATGCAGTTATTTAGTTACTTCATCTATAACTAAGGCAAAGAGATACAGACTTATTGCAGAACCTTGATGCAAACCTATAGAAATGGGAAATTCACCAGCCTCCCTAGCAATAGTGCGAACACTAGTAATAGCATCGCCGTACATATCCTTAATCAAATCTACATATCATTGAGAGACTCATTTCTGTCTTAATGTCCACCAAATCAATTCTCTCGGTACTCGATCGTACGCCTTCTCTAAATCAAGAAAAATTATATACAAATGTTGTCTCATCTCTCTATACTTCTCCATTAGCTGCCATAGTAAGAAAATAGCTTCTGTAGTAGATCTATTTGGCATAAAACCAAACTGATTTTTCGATACAGTAGTCATACAACGGAGGCATTTTTTAATTACTCTTTCCCAAAGTTTCATAGTATAACTCATAAGCTTAATTCCACGATAATTATTACAACTTTGAATATCTCCTTTGTTTTTATAGAAAGGAACTACAACACTTTTTCTCCAAACTTCTGACATTCTCTGTTCTTTTAAAATTTTATTAAAAAATTTAGTTAGCCACTGAATACCAATATCTCCTAGGCCTTTCCATACTTCAATAGGTAAGCCATCTAGTCCTAAAGCCTTGCCCACTTTCATTTTCCTTAAAGCATCCTCCACTTCTGACATCTTAATACGCCTGAAATATTGCTATTTATCAAATATTGTGGACTCTTGAGTACCTTCTAAAGATAAATCCTTGATGGAATCTCCATTAAGTAACTTCTAAAAATAGCTATGCCACCTCCCTTTAATCTCAAGATCCTTAGTTAAAACCCTTTGATATTCACCTTTAATGCACCGAACATGATCTAAATCTCTAGTTTTCCTTTCTCTTAATTTAGCAAGTTTAAATATGTCCTTTTCACCCTCTCGGGTTCCTAATTTATTATATAAATCTTCAAATGCCTTTGATTTAGCTTCGCTAACTATTTTCTTAACTC
Organism: Amorphophallus konjac; assembly: GCA_022559845.1. Classification (NCBI taxonomy): domain Eukaryota; kingdom Viridiplantae; phylum Streptophyta; class Magnoliopsida; order Alismatales; family Araceae; genus Amorphophallus; species Amorphophallus konjac. The sequence goes on from CM040122.1 coordinate 46,411,805, forward strand.
TCTTTTTAGCGATTTTATAGGCTTCCAGGGTTGGAGTATTTTTGTTAGTTTGCCTAACTTTAAAGCATTCCTTTTTTACTCTAATGATATTTTGGATTTCCTCACTCCACCACCAAGTCACTTTTTCTAAGTTCTTTTTACCTTTAGATTCACTTAAGAGTTGTTTTGCAACCTTCGTTATACAATTTGTAACATTATTCCACATTACATCAGTTTCTTGTTCTAAATTTCAAATATTTTCCTTTAATAGATGATTTTTAAATGTTTCTAAACTTTTACCATTTAAATTCCACCATTTAATCTTGGAATAATTATTTATAGTGATCTTTCTTTTGAATTTAGGGATAGTGACATCCATTACTAACAACCTATGTTGAGGGGCTAGACTCTCACCAGGAATAACTGTGTAATCTTTACATAAAAGAAGAATCTTCTATTATACTGGTTTAAGAATGTCTGATGAATCAAATTAATTTAAGTCCAATGTATTCATTAAGTTTTGATTTAAAAATCTTGAAAATATCTGAATCATTATGTTTAATAAATCTTAACCAATTGTCTCATGTAACTTCATGCAAAACCTTCTGAAATCTGAAATTTTAAAAAACATGACTTTCTTTGGTTAAGATACATGTAGAAAGTATTGTTATTAAACATTTCAGTGTACTGAGCATTGTCTGAAAAATCTGAAAATATTTGAAAGAAAATAAAGCAGGAGCAATGACTTTGGTCACAGAGAAACTGGGTTCTCTATCAAAGAAATAGAGTAAGCTCATGTCATGAAGTGCCATAGTTACCTCTCTTATAAAAATGATCAAAAATTCGGCAGAGCAATGGCATGGTTGTGTTGAGTAACTGGGGATTCTGACCTCTGATCAAGGTGTCTCCTCATGTAAAAAGACACTCCAAATTGCTAACTCTGTTCTCATGTCTGAGAAGCAATGCAATTATCACACTGAGTAACTGGGTCACTTCACCTAAGACGTGTTGTGTCTCATGTAAAAAAGTGTTGATCAACTAAGACTGTTCAGGAAAAATAGTGTGTTGATCAAAAGAAAAATATGGAAACTTAGTGTAATCAAAGACAAGTTCAGATACATTCAAAACTATTTAATCACAATACCATCTTGTGTAACTCCCATAGGAGTTATTGTTTTTGAATGAGTAAGATTGAAGGAGGTTAAAACAAGAATGTCATATGTGCATTTGGTTCATTTCTATTAAAAGGTGTTTCAGATATGAGTATTGAATTTTATTGATAAACTTTGTATACATCATTCATAAATCATGCTGGTATATTCAAACTCACTCATAACCTATTATAATAAAAGAGTCTGAAATTCACTTATCAAGATTTATGGCTTTGGTACCCTATTGAAAATCTTTATGTCTCATCTATTCTTTGGCAATCCAGTCAAATCTTGTTGGAATTCAATTTGTAAGCCCTCACTGAATCTATTGCCTATTGGGTTCGACCTGAAATTATCTATGGCTGAGCCTGTGTTTTTGATGACTTCTCATTCCATAACAATTGGTATCTGCACATTCTTCCACGGTGTCATACCATTTTAGATGTTCTTAAAGGGGGAGATTTGCTTGTGATCCTTTCTGCAACATGGACTTGATTAGTGCTTATCTGTTTAATTGTTCATGTATTTCTGATTACCTTCATTTATCTAGGGGGAGTATAATTCCTCTATGTCTTAATAATGTGTCAAAGGGGGAGATTCTAAATCAATCATTTCATGCATGCTTATCTCTCTCTCTCAAACTATTTTCTTTTTGCTGAAGTCAATGGGAGAGAATAATTTGACATGAGTAAGTATGACTCATAGTGTTGCCATCATCAAAAAGGGGGAGATTGTTGTGCCCCTACAGTTTTGATGATAGCAAACACTCTGAGTCACCATGTGTTTGCATGAAAGATGGTTAGGCCTGCATCTATGTATGCATTATTTTATGCATTAACCTTAACACATTACGCTACGCATTACGCTATAGAGGTATGTGCAAGTGTTCATATAGCAAGGTCGGTGCATTGCTTAGTTTGCACATTCAACCTCGGTGCAAAATTCTATTCTTGTATCTCTGCCTACATCTATATCACGTCTTAGCTAAGTCTTAGCGTCTCTGTTTGCGTCTTATACTCAGCTGTGACAATGGCTGCATCTCTTGCGTAGATACGTCTCATATTGCGTCTCTCTTGCACAATGCTTTGCATCTCATGCATTCTGTCTTCATGCATTCCGTCTCTGCGTCTCATGTGCCTCACGTGTATCTACGTCTTATCTAGCATTTCATGGTGGCCTGCAGTCGGTGCTTGTGTGCGTCTCATTTAGCATCTCACACACACCTAGAGTCGGTGCAACTTTACATGTTACTTGCATACAGTAGGTGCACTCCTTGTCTCAGTGCAAGTTTTGCATTTCACATAACAAGCGCTGCCTCGGTGCATCTTTTGTCTAAGGCACATACTTGTTCGGCCTCGGTGCAAGTTTTTGTTGTGAGCATACATAGTCAGTGCATATTTGGTTAGTGCATATAAAAGCTCACTAAGTGTGTTCATTCCACTGTTTAGAGTCAGTGCATGTCACTGTTCATTATGGGCTTTGTAGCACCCCGTATAAAAAAAATATTTATTAATAATATTTCCCAAACAAAAATATATATATATATATTAGATAAACTCTAGAGGAAGCTTAAGTAAGAAGTTGGAACACGAAGTTATCATATGTAAAGATTATTCACTTAACAAGAGGTTTCTTAGTGTAGTTGGTTAAGTAACTTATTTTTCAACCCAATGACTAGGGTTTAAGTCCTAGCATCCACCATTTACCTTTTGTGTCAATTAATTACACGTTATAGGCTAGCAATGTATAGACTTGAGCCGCACTAATGTATACACTTTGAGCCGCCGCAGGCTACAGCAATGTATAGACTTGAGCTGCTGCAATGTATAGACTTGGAGTTACCAAAACGTAGGTAAAGATAGGAATGTATAGACTTTGAGCTGCAATGTATAGACTCGGAGCTGTGCCAATGTATAGACTTTGCAACAATGTATAGACTTGAGTGACCAAAACGTAGGTAAAGATAGGAATGTATAGACTTGAGCTGCAATGTATAGACTTGGAGTTACCAAAATGTAGATAAAGATAGGAATGTATAGACTTTGAGCTGCAATGTATAGACTTGGAGTTGTGCCAATGTATAGACTTTGCAGCAATGTATAGACTTGAGTGACCAAAACGTAGGTAAAGATAGGAATGTATAGACTTGAGCTTAATGTATAGACTTGGAGTTGCAGCATTGTATAGACTTTGAGAGGATGTATAGACTTTGTGATGGAAGCCAATGTATAGACTTTGAGAGGATGTACAGACTTGTGAAGCCAATGTATAGACTTTGTGAAGCCAATGCATAGACTTTGAGAGGATGTACAGACTTTGTGATGGAAGCATAGACTTTGAGAGGATGTACAGACTTTGTGAAGCCAATGTATAGACTTTGAGAGGATGTACAGACTTGTGAAGCTAATGTATAGACTTTGTGAAGCCAATGTATAGACTTTGAGAGGATGTACATACTTTGTGATGGAAGCCATTGTATAGACTTTGAGAGGATGTACATACTTTGTGATGGAAGCCAATGTATAGACTTTGAGAGGATGTACAGACTTTGTGATGGAAGCCAATGTATAGACTTTGAGGATGTACAGACTTTGAGGAAGCCAATGTATAGACTTTGAGTTGAAGAACCAGCGAACGTAGGTAAAGATAGGAATGTATAGACTTTGAATGTATGGAGCACGGGCTGTACAGACTTGGTCCAAGAGTGTACATACTTTGAGTTGATGAATGTCATAAAATGACGCCCCTTACAAGGGCGTCAATTGTAAAATGGACGACCGTATTGATAGGCGTCCATTTATAAATTGAAGACGAGCATTAAGACATCATTTGTTCTTTAAACATATGGGCCATAGATCGTACATAAGAAGATTCCTTAAACCACTAAAAGAATTGACGCCACTCACTAGGGCGTCAATTGTAAAATTGAAGACCGTATTCCTCGGCGTCAATTTCCAAATGGAAGACATAGAGGAAGGCGTCGATTTGAATAGAATAAAATCGCGTGCGTGGGGTAGCCATGTCTAACAAATGACGCCCTCTTAAAGGTCGTCATTATCATTAATAATTGTATAATAATGCTACCCAACTTAATGACGCCTTCATGCAAGGCGTCATTTATAAAATGGACGTCCCTTCTATCGGGCGTCATTTTCACACAAGTTTCTAGAATGTCCAGACACGAACAACTCTTTCGAGTTGGCAGGGACAAAGTCCACTCAGCATGACCCCTAAGACATTATCTAATGTCTTATGCTTTCCTATATCTATTAGCATCCGTAGCACTGTCAGGAGGCTACTGCTGTGCTGCAGAAGCTCTTCTTCCCCTGCTGCTGAGATCCTGCTGTAGGTCTGCACTCGATCTCACACTTCACAGGTAGGTGTTCTTAAATCCTTGCCTAACTAGTAGTTAATAGGTTAATTGATGCATATTTAGAAATCGATCAACTAGTCAACCATGCTATGTATATATATATATATATATATATATATATATATATATATATATACCATGACCCAGAATAATACTATGTTATACATCTGTTAATAGCTCGTTACATACTGTTATCATGATTTTTTTAGCATGATTTCATGAGCTTTTTAACGGATTTTATCACACTAGTTTTTAGTATTAAATCCTTAAACTATAGCCTATGTTAACGTGTTAAACACACAGGGGCATTGAAAATGACGCCCTTGACTAGGGCGTCCATTTCAAAATTGAAGACTGTGTAAATAGTCGTCAATTAATTAACGACATGACCAATGTCGTCAATTTAATTTTATGGATTTTGAGTAATTGATAATTCAACACATTCAAAAATCCATAACTATCAAACTAAAGCACTAAATTTTTGCATGAACATGTTTCTGGAATCTTGACATTTTTCTCGACATATTCGTATCATTACTTACTGATTTAGAATATTTTTATACGGATGAATAGTGCATGAATAGTGTGTGAATAGTGACACAGTTTTGTAAATGACGCCCCTGACCAGGGTGTCAATTACCAAATTGAAGACTGTGCAAACAGTCGTCAACTAATTAACGACATGACCAACGTCGTCAATTTAATTTCCTGGATTTTGAGTAATTGATAATTCAACACATTCAAAAATCCATAACTATTGAAATAAAGTACGAAATTTTAAAATGAACATATTTCTCGAGTCCTGACATTTTTCTCAACATATTCATATCATTACTTCCGGATTCAGAATATTTTTTTTCACTGATGAATAGTATATGAATAGTGAACCACGGTAAATGACGCCCCTGACCAGGGCGTCAATTACTAAATTGAAGACTGCGAAAACAGTCGTCAATTATCAAATTGAAGACATGACCCATGTCGTCAATTCAGAATATTTTTTTAACGGATGAATAGTACATGAACTGTGCATGAATTGTTACAATTATATGTAAATGACGCCCCTGACAAGGGCGTCAATTACTAAATTGAAGACTGTTCAACCAGTCGTCAATTAATTGAAGACATGACCCATGTCGTCAATTTAATTTCCTGATTTAGAATATTTTAACACGGATGAATAGTACATGAACAGTGCAGGAATAGTGAAACAGTTTTGTAAATGACGCCCCTGTAAGGACGTCAATTACAAAAGGGACGACTGTTCAAACAGTCATCCATTAGATGACGACGTGACCAGCGTCGTCAATTCATTTTCCTAAAATTTTTAGAAACTAGTAAATCAAAACATTCAAAAACCTATAACTAGTAAACCGGACCATGAAAATTTTGACTGAACATATTTCTGTGATCTTGAGATTTTTCTCTACATGTCCATGTCTTCGATTCCTGATTTACTGGAAGAATTAAAAATGAATAGTATTTAAATAGTAAACTGTGACTCATAATGTAGAACCACCATGTTCAGATAATTATAACTTTTTAAACCTAATCACGAAACTCCTGCATGAACATGGTTCTGGAACTGTCATATTTTTCTCTATTTAATCATCTATTTAATTCCTTATTTATTGAAAGTATTAAAAATGAATAGTGTTTGAATAGTGTTTTGAGTCACAGAATATACCTTCCAGGCGTAAATGACCTCAATTTATTAAATAGGAAAACCCAACAATTTCACATGAGCATGATTCTGAACTCCCGAGAATGTCCTCTACCTGTCCATATCCTTACTTTCTATTTTTGAGAAAAATTTACGGTATGAATAGTATATAAAAGTCACTATTTCAATGAATAGTATCACTTTTCCAAATAAAAGAAATTTTTTGATATAGACACGTAGATAGGTAGAGAAAAATATAAGGAATCTAACGGTATGCTCATACATCAGATTCGATATCATAATTCACTTTTATTAAATTTTTTCACATGGAGTATTAATATACTAAATGATTAATATATACATAAACTTAGGAATGAAAACTGACGACCCAATCCAAGGCGTCATTTGGAGGTGAATAGTAATTTCAATGAACAGTAATGAATAGTAATGAATAGTAATCTAAATAGTAATTGAACAGTATTCTTAAATAGTAAACTGGCATAACTGCATAATGGCCCTTATGGGATGTTCTAACTTTTGTTTAACCTTACTATAGAGTTATCTAGAGTTTTGTTTAGGAAAAATTATATAAATCGATACTTTTTCCTTCATTTCTATTGTGATTTATACCGACGCAACCCTAAGTCATTTCCTTGCATATTATGAGTCATTGAATTCCATTCCATAAAAATCTACCTTGTATATCCTACTAAGGCAACCCTTGAAACTCTATATTGGCTATAAAATGAGAGTGGATGTCAAAAGTAATACATGAAATGCTGTGCATATAGGGCCCGGTCTGGTCCTGGGAGGAGCACCCGAAGGTACTTGTGCCCATGGGAGTTTATTGACCACGGTGTTTAAGCATTGCACCGAAGTACTTTCTCGACTTGAGACATTCCACCACTACATGCTTGACTTGCTTGGCCCAGAATGGGCAATACTTGACTTGTGGCCCGAGAAAAGGGTAAAATATTTACATGATAATAGCCAATTCTACTGATGCATACTTGACAAGACTTGTTTGAATTGAATCCATACTTGATATACTTGTACACGAATCCTCTCTTGCTCTACTTGCCCGAAGTGGCATTTACATCAGTAAATTCTTGAAATACCGTTTTGAAATACTTGACATTCTTGTTATACTCTCTTTATACAGATCTTATTCATCATGTCTATATTTACCTGTATACCTGATTTTACTATACGTATCTGTGGACACCAAAAATTGCACGCACAGATTTCCTGCTCGGCCCAGCGTCAGCAACGGCACCGAGTGAAGAAACCCCAGAGAGACTAGTCACCCAGACTCCCCAAATATGCACACTACTGTGAAGCCGTCTCCGGAGTCGCGACAGTGAAGAGAAATCAACCACCAAGAGCCCCACAATCCATGGGCCTCGAAGAAAATTAAATGGGCCACAACTCGTGCTCACAACAGGCTCAAAACTGCCCATTTAGCCGTTCAATGGCACGCCCAAGGCTCTTCAGCGACACGCCCCTGGCCCCTCTCAGCGGCACGCCCTTGGCCTTCAGCGGCACACCCCCAAGGTCCTTCAACGGCACGCCCTCTGCTGCCTTCAACGGCACGCACCTTTTGGCCCATTCAACGGCACACCCTCGGCTGCCTTCAACGGCACACTATTTTAAGCCTTCAACGGCACACTATTTCCGGCCTTCAACGGCACACTATTTTAAGCCTTCAACGGCACACTATTTCAATCCTTCAACGGCACACTATTTCAAGCCTTCAGCGGTACACTTCTTGGGTCTTCCAGCAGCACACTTGTGAAGGCCTTCAGCGGCACACCTGCGAGGCTCTCCAGCGGCACGCCTTCCTCAGCCCCCAGCGGCACAGCGTTTAGCCCATCCACGCCGGTCAACGCTCGTAGCCCTCGGCGCACAGCGAAAGCATGGCAGGCCCATGCCTGCACCTTGCTGGGCTGTCCTCGCCCCACCTACTCCCGTCTTCGACAGTCGTCGGCCTGACCAGGGGTATAAGAACCCCTCGCTCCGATGAAAAAAAGGGGAGAGGGGACAGACACACACACACAGACACGCAGAGAAAAGAGAAGAAAGGGAAGAAGAAGAGAGGAAGAGAAGGGAGGCGCCTGCCCTCCCGCTGCTCCGTCCACCGCCGTCCACGCAAGGAAGAAGAGAAGGAAAAGAGAGAAGAGAAGAAGAGAGGAGTGAAGTCTGGGAGGGGAGGAGGCCACGCTCTGTTCCCCTTCCCACCTTGTATTTTCATTTCTTTTCCCTTTTTTTTGTTGTTGTCCCCCTTTTCTTTTGTTCTTTTGTTTCTCTCTTGCTCGTAGTCTTAGCTCGAGCATGCTTTGCAATGTATTTGACCGGCCACGGTCATTCCCTTTCTTTTATGAATGAAAGTCACCCTCCTTGGGCTCTCTATTGCTTCCGTTGGTCTGTGCCACCGTGTTCTTGACTGTCCATTTCTTTTCCCTTCTTCGGCGTTTGCTTTGAGTCTTCGTGTCGATGGTTTCTCCCAGACGCCACACCAGCTTGAGTGGTCTGGGGCCACGAATCTCTCCCTGCAAGGCCCAATCCCTTCATCCGTGCTAGCCCCCTCGGGCCATTTCCCCCTCCTGCCGAGGTTTTCTGTGGGTTTGATCGACCTAGTAGCCCCAGTGCACCTGCACCCTCCCTCAACGGCACACCCGTTTGGGGTTTCAGCAGCACACCCCTAGCCTCCCCTCAGCGGCACACCTGCCGCTTAAGCCTGACTAAACCCCCAGTAGACCCTATCCAGTCTCATAGGCGTCTCCCATTCAGCGTTTCTTCCGGGCTTTCAGAAGTTTTATAAAAGGTGTTGTCGCCATTGGTACGCACCTCCCATTGTAGGGTTCCGCCACTCCATGTGGGTGCGTTCCCTTTATCTCCCTTACGCCCCGGATCAAGGGGAGATGCTGTCGAATTTTTATTAAAAGTAATACTATGTTAAAAGACAGAGAAGTAATTAATAAATGATCAGGTAATAAATAAATCATCCCAATCGGGACAAACGGAACAATGTATGGCTCGAAGGATTGGACTGCTAAAATACAGCCCCGACCTTAGCCACTCACTGAAGAATTCAGAACACGGCCATCCGAACCTCCCCCATCTGAACTTCATAAGCCAACAAGAACCTATCCACTCCCTTGGCCTTTCAACGGCACACTCCCTTGGCCTTTCAGCGGCACACCCTTCCTTGGCTTCAGCGACACATTCCCTTCAAGCCCAGCGGCACACCCCCCTTCTTCACTCCCAGCGGTACACCCCTGACCATCTCCCAGCGGTACACTCCCCCCCTCCGTCTCTCCCTTTCTCTTCCACCGTCTCCCTGAAATGGAACCCAACGTACAGACTTGGCAGGTTGAGGCACGAACACAGCAACAAGCAATGTATAGACTTTGCGTGAGGGATCGTATAGATGCAAATAGGGAAGTATGGCCAATGTATAGACTTTGAACTGCAGCCAAGGGACAATGTATAGACTTTGAGCCGGCCAATGTATAGACTTTGGGCTAGCCAACGTATAGACTTTGAGCTGCAATGTACAGACTTTGAGCTGCAATGTATAGACTTTGGGCTGGCCAACGTACAGACTTTGGGCTGGCCAATGTATAGACTTGGAGCTGCAATGTATAGACTTTGACGTGGCCAATGTATAGACTTTGGGCTGGCCAACGTACAGACTTTGGGCTGGCCAATGTATAGACTTTGAGCTGGCCAATGTATAGACTTTGAGCTGCAGCCAATGGACAATGTACAGACTTTGGGCTGGCCAATGTATAGACTTTGGGCTGGCCAACGTACAGACTTTGGGCTGGCCAATGTATAGACTTTGATCTACAATGTATAGACTTTGGGTTGGCCAACGTACAGACTTTGGGCTGGCCAACATATAGACTTTGAGCTGCAGTGTATAGACTTTGAGCTGTAATGTACAGACTTTGAGCTGGCCAATGTATAGACTTTGAGCTGCGGCCAATGGACAATGTATAGACTTTGAGCTGCGGCCAAAGAACAACGTACAGACTTTGAGCTGGCCAATGTATAGACTTTGAGCTGCAGCCAATGGACAATGTACAGACTTTGAGCTGAAGGATGTATATACTTTGTGTGCTGGTTGCATTGATAATGTATAGACTTAGAGCTGATGGACGTATAGACTTTGAGCTGATGGACGTACAGACTTTGTATGTCTGCGACCATCCGATGTACAGACTTGATGTTGCAACAACTAACCAATGTATAGACTTCGAGTTGTAGCAAATAGACAATGTATAGACTTTGAGCTGATGAATGTAGCCAATGTATAGACTTTGGGCTGATGAATGTACAGACCTTGTGTGCATGCAACTAGCCAATGTATAGACTTTGAGTTGCAGCAAATAGACAATGTATAGACTTTGGGCTGATGAATGTACAGACTTTGTGTGCATGCAACTAGCCAATGTATAGACTTTGAGTTACAGCAAATAGACAATGTATTGACTTTGAGCTGATGAATGTAGCCAATGTACAGACTTTGAGCTGATGAATGTACAGACTTTGTGTGCAGCAACCAGCCGATGTACAGACTTGATGTTGCAGCAACTAACCAATGTATAGACTTTGAGTTGTAGCAAATAGACAATGTATAGACTTTGGGCTGATGAATGTACAGACTTTGTGTGCATGCAACTAGCCAATGTATAGACTTTGAGTTGCAGCAAATAGACAATGTATAGACTTTGAGCTGATGAATGTAGCCAATGTATAGACTTTGAGCTGATGAATGTACAGACTTTGTGTGCAGCAACCAGCCGATGTACAGACTTCGTGTCGCAGCGACCAGCCAATGTATTGACTTTGGGCTGAGGGACGTACAGACTTCGTGTGTACTAGCAGCCAGTGTATAGACTTTGAGTTGCAGCAAATGGATAGTGTACGGACTCCGCGCGTGTGCTAGCAAACGTTGTGCAGACTTCGAGTTAGCCCGGCACGCACGCCAACTCCCTCCCCGGCACACTCTCTTGGCGCTTCTCCGGCACCCTCTAACCTACCCGGCGCACTCTCCCAGCCCCTCTCCGGCACGCTCTCCCTGCCTTCGCCGGTACACCCATTTTTGCCCCCAATGGCCCACTTTTACTTCCAAAATAAATATAAATAAATATATATAAATATGTCATGATAATGATAATGATAATAATGATAATAAATTAATAAAAATCATGATAAATAAATAAACCTGAATATATATATATGAGAAATAAACAAAAAATGTGAAATAATAATAATAATAGTAAAAAAAGGAAAGGGAAGATATAATAGTAATAATAATAAACAAAATGGAGAAATCATCCAGAATTAATACATAAAAGGGAAACAAGCAATAAATATATATATGCACATAATTTAAAGCCCAGATAAAGAGAATGGTAAAATCTATGTTGCAGCCCCGTCTCCCCCGTGACCCGATGCTGAAGGAACAACAATGTTGCCCTTCTAGGTTGGGCCCGAGTCTTGGGAATTATCCCGAAATGGCCGTGGCCCGACCTCGCCTCAGGCTGACATTCCGATTAAAAATCGGACTCGTTTCTCAGGCTAGATCCCTTCCGAGCCACTACTAAAATTGTCGCACGTTCGGCAGACATCTGAATGGGTTCACCTCGGTTTTCGCCGCGTTTCTATTACGGACCTGTGTCTGAACATGAAAAGACCCGTGAGCAACCAACATGGCCGACGGCTCCTACCCCGACGTGGTCGTGACCCAGTATTGCTCCGGGCCGATAGCTCGTCAAATCGGATTCACCCTATCGGGATTCGTTCCCGCCCTTTCATTGAAATTGCCGCAAACTCGGCATACATTTGTACGGGGTTGTTCCTATCTATGTCGCACCTTCATTATGGACCCTTGTCCGAATATCAAGTGGTCCACAAGTGACCGACAGAAATCTGAATAAAACGAGATGGCTCCTGTCATCCCTGGACCCTATACATGGGAATATCAATAAGGCCTTTGTGGGCTGTGTTTGGACCTAGGGTCCGTCCCGATTAGGGTCATTGTCTGACCCACACCCTCGGCCTATAGCTCGCTTCCTTCGAACATGTTTTGGTTTTGGAATCTAGTCCCAGGACTCTTCCTAGTTGCCCTCCGGCACCGGGAACATTAATGATGCCCACGCAAGCCCCGTTTGGACCGCGGGAGGCGCCCCCGGTATGGTCCCGACTCGATCTCGCACCGGGCCAATAAATTCGCTAGTTTCCTGCTACACTAACCGAGATTTAACCGAATGTTTTCAGTGTCTCAGAATAATGTATTTGCCGTGTCACGGCATACATATGTTTGGGTCCTCCTGCGACGATTATGACATTCTCAAGCCGGACACCCGTCCGAATATTAAACGGTCCCCTGAATCAGCGACATATTTCGAACGTTCGCTTCCCTAGACACAGGGCTTTCCAACCGATTCAAGGGATATTCCCTCGTTGCCCCTTGGCACCGAAAATATTAATGACGCTCATGCAAGTCTTGTTTCGACCGCGGGGGGCCCACCGCAGTATGGTCGCAACTTGCTCTTGCACCGGGCCAACAGATTTATTGGTTTTTGACCGCTCCAACCGAGGCTCAGCCGAACATTTTCCGCTCTTCCGAACAATAAACTTGCCGTACCTCGACATACATGCGTTCCGATTTTCCCGTGACAACCGTGATTTTCTCGAGCCGGACATTCGTCCGAACATTAAATGGTCTGTACACGACTGACATGATCGCGAATGTTTTCTTCTTACCCTCATACGGGGGTTTCGATGCTTCCTAATAGAACTTTCGTGCAATTAATTTCTTGGCCATGAGGCCCTGAATCTCGGTGATTAATCAAGGGTGTTCCCTCATATGGGGGATGTAAATGACGCCGTGACCTTTATGGCGCGGCGGGTTTTGGTCCCGACACGAACCACACAATCGTCTGACCGAGTCAGATCGAGCGCACCATGGGCTCTTCGGAGCCCGAACAAATTGTCACTTCGGTGACTGGCACACCCACGCACTTAATAGACAAACCACCTGAATAAAGTAAATTTTAGTGCGTCCACAAGTCTGGATGGACACACACACAGAGACACGCAGAGAAAAGAGAAGAAGGGGAAGAAGAAGAGAGGAAGAGAAGGGAGGCGCCTGCCCTCCCGCTGCTCCGTCCACTGCCGCCCACGCAAGGAAGAAGAGAAGGAAAAGAGAGAAGAGAAGAAGAGAGGAGTGAAGTCTGGGAGGGGAGGAGCCCACGCTCCGTTCCCCTTCCCACCTTGTATTTTCATTTCTTTTCCCTTTTTTTTGTTGTTGTCCCCCTTTTCTTTTGTTATTTTGTTTCTCTCTTGCTCGTAGTCTTAGCTCGAGCATGCTTTGCAATGTATTTGACCGGCCACGGTCATTCCCTTTCTTTTATGAATGAAAGTCACCCTCCTTGGGCTCTCTATTGCTTCCATTGGTCTGTGCCACCGTGTTCTTGACTGTCCATTTCTTTTCCGTTCTCCGGCGTTTGCTTTGAGCCTTCGTGTCGATGGTTTCTCCCGGACGCCATACCAGCTTGAGTGGTCTGGGGCCACGAATCTCTCCCTGCAAGGCCCAATCCCTTCATCCGTGCTAGCCCCCTCGGGCCATTTCCCCCTCCTGTCGAGGTATTCTGTGGGTTTGATCGACCTAGTAGCTCCGGTGCACCTGCACCCTCCCTCAACGGCACACCCGTTTGGGGTTTCAGCGGCAGACCCCTAGCCTCCCCTTAGCGGCACACCTGCCGCTTAACCCTGACTAAACCCACAGTAGACCCTATCCAGTCTCAGAGGCTTCTCCCATTCAGCGTTTCTTCCGGGCTTTCAGAAGTTTTATAAAAGGTGTTGTCGCCATTGGCACGCACCTCCCATTGTAGGGTTCCGCCACTCCATGTGGGTGCGTTCCCTTTATCTCCCTTACGCCCCGGATCAAGGGGAGATGCTGCCGAATTTTTATTAAAAGTAATACTATGTTTTAAGACAGAGAAGTAATTAATAAATGATCAGGTAATAAATAAAACATCCCAATCGGGACAAACGGAACAATGTATGGCTCGAAGGATTGGACTGCTAAAATACAGCCCCGGCCTTAGCCACTCACTGAAGAATTCAGAACACGGCCATCCGAACCTCCCCCATCTGAACTTCATAAGCCAACAAGAACCTATCCACTCCCTTGGCCTTTCAACGGCACACTCCCTTGGCCTTTCAACGGCACACCCTTCCTTGGCTTCAGCGACACATTCCCTTCAAGCCCAGCGGCACACCCCCCTTCTTCACTCCCAGCAGTACACCCCTGACCATCTCCCAGCGGTACACTCCCCCCCTCTGTCTCTCCCTTTCTCTTCCACCGTCTCCCTGAAATGGAACCCAACGTATAGACTTGGCAGGTTGAGGCACGAACACAGCAACAAGCAATGTATAGACTTTGCGTGAGGGATCGTATAGATGCAAACAGTGAAGTATGGCCAATGTATAGACTTTGAACTGCAGCCAAGGGATAATGTATAGACTTTGAGCCGGCCAATGTATAGACTTTGGGCTGGCCAACATATAGACTTTGAGCTACAATGTACGGACTTTGAGCTGCAATGTATAGACTTTGGGCTGGCCAACGTACAGACTTTGGGCTGGCCAATGTATAGACTTGGAGCTGTAATGTATAGACTTTGAGCCGGCCAATGTATAGACTTTCGGCTGGCCAACGTACAGACTTTGGGCTGGCCAATGTATAGACTTTGAGCTGGCCAATGTATAGACTTTGAGCTGCAGCCAATGGACAATGTACAGACTTTGGGCTGGCCAATGTATAGACTTTGGGCTGGCCAACGTACAGACTTTGGGCTGGCCAATGTATAGACTTTGAGCTACAATGTATAGACTTTGGGCTGGCCAACGTACAGATTTTAAGCTGGCCAACATATAGACTTTGAGCTGCAGTGTATAGACTTTGAGCTGCAATGTACAGACTTTGAGCTGGCCAATGTACAGACTTTGAGCTGTGGCCAATGGACAATGTATAGACTTTGAGCTGCGGCCAATGGACAATGTACAGACTTTGAGCTGGCCAATATATAGACTTTGAGCTGTAGCCAATGGACAATGTACAGACTTTGAGCTGAAGGATGTATATACTTTGTGTGCTGGTTGCATAGACAATGTACAGACTTACAGCTGATGGACGTACAGACTTTGTATGCTTGCGACCATCCGATGTACAGACTTGATGTTGCATCAACTAACCAATGTATAGACTTCGAGTTGCAACAAATAGACAATGTATAGACTTTGAGCTGATGAATGCAGCCAATGTATAGACTTTGGGCTGATGAATGTACAGACCTTGTGTGCATGCAACTAGCCAATGTATAGACTTTGAGTTGCAGTAAATAGACAATGTATAGACTTTGGGCTGATGAATGTACAGACTTTGTGTGCATGCAACTAGCCAATGTATAGACTTTGAGTTACATCAAATAGATAATGTATAGACTTTGAGCTAATGAATGTAGCCAATGTACAGACTTTGAGCTGATGAATGTACAGACTTTGTGTGCAGCAACCAGCCGATGTACAGACTTGATGTTGCAGCAACTAACCAATGTATAGACTTTGAGTTGCAGCAAATAGACAATGTATAGACTTTGGGCTGATGAATGTACAGACTTTGTGTGCATGCAACTAGCCAATGTATAGACTTTGAGTTGCAGAGACTTTGAGCTGATGAATGTAGCCAATGTACGGACTTTGAGCTGATGAATGTACAGACTTTGTGTGCAGCAACCAGCCGATGTACAGACTTCGTGTCGCAGCAACCAGCCAATGTATAGACTTTGGGCTGAGGGACGTACAGACTTCGTGTGTACTAGCAGCCAGTGTATAGACTTTGAGTTGCAGCAAATGGATAGTGTACAGACTCCGCGCGTGTGCTAGCAAACGTTGTACAGACTTCGAGTTAGCCCGGCACACCCGCCAACTCCCTCCCCGGCACACTCTCTTGGCGCTTCTCCGGCACCCTCTAACCTACCCGGCGCACTCTCCCAGCCCCTCTCCGGCACGCTCTCCCTGCCTTCGCCGGTACACCCCTTTTTGCCCCCAACAGCCCACTTTTCCTTCCAAAATAAATATAAATAAATATATATAAATATGTCATGATAATGATAATGATAATAATGATAATAAATTATTAAAAATCATGATAAATAAAAAAACTTGAATATATATATATGAGAAATAAACAAAAAATGTGAAATAATAATAATAGTAAAAAAGGAAAGGGAAGATATAATAGTAATAATAATAAACAAAATGGAGAAATCATCCAGAATTAATACATAAAAGGGAAAGAAGCAATAAAAATATATATGCACATAATTTAAAGCCCAGATAAAGAAAATGGTAAAATCTATGTTGCAGCCCCGTCTCCCCCGTGACCCGATGCTGACGGAACAACAATGTCGCCCTTCCAGGTTGGGCCCGAGTCTTGGGAATTATCCCGAAATGGCCGTGGCCCGACCTCGCCTCAGGCTGACATTCCGATTAAAAACCAGACTCGTTTCTCAGGCTGGATCCCTTCCAAGCCACTACTAAAATTACCACACGTTCGGCAGACATCTGAACGGGTTCACATCGATTTTCACCGCGTTTCTATTACGGACCTGTGTTTGAACATGAAAAGACCCGTGAGCAACCAACATGGCCGACGGCTCCTACCCCGACGTGGTCGTGACCCAGTATTACTCCGGGTCGATAGCTCATCAAATCGGATTCACCCTATCGGGATTCGTTCCCGCCCTTTCATTGAAATTGCCGCAAACTCGGCATACATTTGTACGGGGTTGTTCCTATCTATGTCGCACATTCAATATGGACCCTTGTTCGAATATCAAGTGGTCCGCAAGTGACCGACAGAAATCTGAATAAAACGAGATGGCTCCTGTCAGCCCTGGACCCAATACATGGGAATATCAATAAGGCCTTTCTGGGCTGTGCTTGGACCTAGGGTCCGTCCCGATTATGGTCATTGTCTGACCCACACCCTCGGCCTATAGCTCGCTTCCTTCGAACATGTTTTGGTTTTGGAATCTAGTCTCGGGACTCTTCCCAGTTGCCCTCCGGCACCGGGAACATTAATGATGCCCACGCAAGCCCCGTTTGGACCGCGGGAGGCGCCCCCAGTATGGTCCCGACTCGATCTCGCACCGGGCCAATAAACTCGCTAGTTTCCTGCTACACTAATCGAGATTTAATCGAATGTTTTCAGTGTCTCAGAATAATGTATTTGCCGTATCACGGCATACATATGTTTGGGTCCTCCTGCGACGATTATGACATTCTCAAGCCGGACACCCGTCCGAATATTAAACGGTCCCCTGAATGACCGACACGTTTCGAACGTTCGCTTCCCTAGACACAGGGCTTTCCAACCGATTCAAGGGATATTCCCTCATTGCCCCTTGGCACTAGAAATATTAATGACGCTCATGCAAGTCTTGTTTCGACCGCGGGGGGCCCACCGCAGTATGGTCGCAGCTTGCTCTTGCACCGGGCCAACAGATTTACTGGTTTTTGACCGCTCCAACCGAGGCTCAGTCGAACATTTTCCTCTCTTCCGAACAATAAACTTGCCGTACCTCGACGTACATGCGTTCCAGTTTTCCCGCGACAACCGTGATTTTCTCGAGCCGGACATTCGTCCGAACATTAAATGGTCAGTACACGACCGACATGATCGCGAATGTTTTCTGCTTACCCTCATACGGGGGTTTCGATGCTTCCTAATAGAACTTTCGTGCAATTAATTTCTTGGCCATGAGGTCCTGAATCTTGGCGATTAATCAAGGGCGTTCCCTCGTATGGGGGATGTAAATGACGCCGTGCCCTTTATGGCGCGGCGGGTTTTGGTCCCGACACGAACCACACAATCATTCTGACCGAGTCAGATCGAGCGCATCATGGGCTCTTTGGAGCCCGAACAAATTGTCACTTCGGTGACTGGCATGCCCACGCACTTAATAGACGAACCACCTGAATAAAGTGAATTTTAGTGCGTCCACAAGTCTGGCACGCCCGGTGGGACCTAAACCACCCTTCATCTCTTCGCCGGGATTTGGGGCCTCGTGGCCTCCTAATTAACGATGTTTGCCTGCTTTGATGAATGACAGGTGCTGTCTTCGCCAGTCCTATGGGGAGAAAAGTCAGACTCGGTGCAGCTGCCTTCGTGGCCTCGAGGACGCTGCTTCGAAGCATATGCAGCTTCCTAGAATCATGGGGGCTGTTATAAAAAAAAAGGAGAAGAGAAAGAGAAGAGAAGGGAGGGGAAATCAAACCCCCCCTTTTTCCTCAAGAAGAAAGAGAAGAAAAGAAGAAAAGAGGAAAAGGAGAAAAGAAGAAAAGAAGAGAAGAAGAAAAGAAGAAAAGAAGAAAAAGAGAAAAGAAAGAAGCAAAAAAAAAGAAGAGAAAGAATTGGCTAGAGAGGGTTATACGGCCGCGTCCGTCGAGACCCGTGCTGAACGAAGATTACCACTGTGGGATTGATGCGGTGGAGCGAACCACTCATCCCCTCCCTGAGGGGGTGAGCGCTCTCCTGCACCTCCACCCTGGTCAATCATACAAAAAAGAGAGAAATAAAGAAGAAAGGAAGAAAAGTTGGCCAGCATCGCTGACTGAAAGAGCAAGAAGAAACCCGGCATCCCGCCCGACTCTAGGAGGTCCCGAGTCCGCGGCGCAATGACCCCACTCGTTCCTCCTTCATGCTGCCTCCATCCGGCACAAAACGGCCCCCGAGTGGTTGTTAAAAGACCCAGCGAGCCACAATTGTAGCTTGGTGAATGGTTGCCCGCTGTGGGGAATGCTTTATAGCAATGAGGCCAAGCATGGCCACCACTCCCGAAGAGAGCGTGCACATACCCCGCCATGGGTGATGAGAAGAAGATATATACCCTACTACGGGGGCATAGAAGGTAAAAAAAGAAATACACCCCATTCCCAGGGGCACATGAAGAGAATCTGCCCCGACTGAGGGGCACACAAAGCAAAAGCTACACCCCGGCTTCGGGGCATTTGAAGAAGAATCTGCCCCGACCTGGGGACATAAGAGGAAATAGAGTTGCACCCCGGCTTAGGGGCATTTGAAGAAGAAATACACCCCGATATGGGGGCACCTGAAGCAAAAGACATACCCTGCCATGGGGGCATATGAAGAAAAGAATTCACCCCGACCTGGGAACACACAAAAAGAGAAACTCACCCTGGCTTAGGGTATATGAAGAAGGAACGTACCCCGGCCTGCAGGCATAGGAAACAAAAGAACACCCCATACTAGGGGCATATGGAGAGGAATGCACCTCGCCCTGAGGGGCGCAAAAAGTATAAGAACACACCCTGGCTTAGGGGCATTTGAAGAAGAAACATACCCTGCCAGGGGGCATAGAAGTCATGAAGAATACGCCCCAGCTTAAGGGCATTTGAAGAAGTCACATCCCGCCTCAGGAGCATGAGAAGCAGCAAGAATACACCCCGGCCTAGGGGTATTTGAAGAAGAAATATACCCCGCCTGGGGGCATAGAAGCCGTAAAGAACACGCCTCGGCTCAGGGGCATCTGAAGAAGCTACATCCTGTCTTGGGAGTATGAGAAGAAAAGAGTCCACCCCATCTTAGGGGTATTTGAAGAAGAAACACACCCCGCTATGGGGGCATAGAAGCCATAAAGAATACGCCCCGGCTTAGGGGTATTTGAAGGAGAAGGATACCCCGCCTCGGGGGACATTGCAAGCAGTGATACACCCTGCTAGGGCGCACAGGAAGCAAACCACACCCCACTCCTGGGGACACATAAAGAGAGTACACCCCGCCATGGGGGCACATGAAGAGAACCCACCCGGACTCGGGGGTACATGAAGCAACAAAGAATACACCTCGCCGTAGGGGAGTCTGAAGAAAAAGCATACACCCCACTTTGGGGGCACAAGAAGCAAACATTCCCCAGCATGTCGGGGCAGAAGAAGAAGAATTCCCCCCCTCAGGGGCATATAAAAAAAAGAGAAAGAAAAGCAAAGATACACCCGGTGCCCGGCGCACATGAAGAGAAAGGCACCTCCCTTTGGGGGCACAACAAGCAACAAAGATACACCCCGATTGAGGGGCACAGGAAGAGAAATACACCCCTGCGCCAGGGGCATATGAGACAAAACTATACCCCGATTTAGGGGCATTTGAAGCAAAGACTTCACCCCGCCTTAAGGGGGGGGGGCATAAGAAGCAAAAGATATACCCCACCCCAGGGGCACAAGAAGAAAACACACCCCACCTTGGGGGCGTAAGAAGCCAAGAGATATGCCCCGCCATGGGGCAGTAGAGGCAAAATGCATTCCCCCCGGGGGGCACATGAAGCAACATACCCCTCGCCTCGACAGCATATGAGGCCAAGAGGCTACATCCCGCCTCAAGGGGGGAGCATAAGAAACAAAAGATATACCCCATGTCGGGGGCATATGAAGTCAGGAATCACACCCCCGTCTTAGGGGTATTCGAAAAAGAAGCATACCTCACCTCGAGGGCCTAGAAGCTATAAAGAGCGCGCCCTGACTCAGGGGCATATGAAGAGAAGTCCACCCCGGCCTAGGGGTATTTGAAGAAGAAACATACCCCGCCAGGGGGCATAGAAGCCATAAAGAACACACCCCGGCTTAGGGGTATTTGAAGAAGATACATCCCGCCTCAGGAGTATAAGAAAGAGAAGAATACATCCCGTCTTAGGGATATTTGAAGAAGAAATATACCCCGCCAGGGGGCATAGAAGCCATAAAGAATGTGCACCGGCTCTGGGGCATTTGAAGAAGAAACATACCCCGCCTGGGGGACGCAGAAACAAAGAGACAGAGTACACCTCCACCCGGGGGCACCGAAGTAAAGAGGCATACATCCCGACCTGGGAGCTCATGAAGAAAGAATATACCCCGACCTAGGGGTGTCAGAAGAAGAAACATACGTCCCGATCCAGGGACATGAGAAGCAAGAGAATACGCCCTACGAAAAGGGTATGAGAAACATGAAGAATGTACCCCAACCTAGGGGCACAGAAAGAGACACACTCCGCCCTTGGCGCACAAGAAGCAGAAGCACCTACCCCAGCCTAGGGGCACAAAAATACACTCCGCCCTTGGCGCACAAGAAGCAGAAGCACCTACCCCAGCCTAGGGGCACAAAAATACACTCCGCCCTTGGCGCATAGGAAGTAGAAGCATCTACCCCGACCCGGGACACAGAAACAAAGAGACATACATCCCGATCTGGGAGCATAAGAAGAAAGATATACTCCGCCCAAGCGGCATTTGAAGAAACAACATACCCTGCTTCGGGGGCACATAAGCCGTAAAGAGATACACCCCCGCCTCAGGGGGGCGTATGGAGCAAAAGATTCACCCCGGCCTCAGGGGGGGCATAAGAAGCAAAAGATACACCCCCGTCCCGAGGGCATTTGAAGAGAGCTACGCCCCGTACCAGGGGCATATGAAGAAGAAACATACCCCGCCTGGGGGCATAGAAGCCGTGAAGAGTATACCCCGGCTTGGGGGCATTTGAAGTGAGCTACGCCCCGTACCTGGGGCATATGAAGAAGAAACATACCCCGCCTTGGGGCATAGAAGCCGTGAAGAGTATACCCCACCATGGGGGCATTTGAAGAGAGCTACACCCCGCCTCGAGGGCATTAAAAAAAAACACACCCTGGTCTGGGGACATAGAAGCCAAAAAAAAATACAACCCGCCTGGGGGCACAGAAGCGAAGAGGTAAAACACACCCCCTCAGGGGGGATGCATACCAAATGAAGCTACACCCCAACCTAGGGGCACATTAAGAGAAATATACTCCAACATGGAAGCATCAATGAGAAAAGAAGAGCAGGATAAAGAAAAAGACAGGCATGAGGCAGACGTGGTCCTCGAGCCCGTCTCATCACACAAAAGAAGAGGAAAAAAAAAGAGACATGAGGCAAACATGGTCTTTGCACCTGCCTCTCTGCAAAATAAGAAGAGAAGAGAAAAAAAGCATACATGAGGCAAACATGGTCTTTGCACCTGCCTCTCTACAAAGGAAGAAGAGAAGAAGAGAAAGAAGAGTCACGAGGCACACGTGGTCTTTGCACCCGCCTCTCCACACAAAAGAAGAGGAGAGAAGAAAGAATACACATGAGGCAGACGTGGTCCCCGAGCCCGCCTCTTCCCATAAAAGAAGAAGAGAAGAAGAGAAAGAACAGCCACGAGGCAAACATGGTCTTTGCACCTGCCTCCCCACACAAAAGAAGAAGAGAAGGAAAAAAGGAGACATGAGGCAGACATGGTCTTTGTACCCGCCTCTTCGCACAAAAAGAGAGAGAGAGAGAGAGAGAGGCATGAGGCAGACGTGGTCTCCGAACCCGTCGCTTCACAAACCCTTCTCCTCGGCTCTCGTATCCTACTACCCGACGCCCTTTGGCTCAGTTATTCCGGCCAAGGCCCACTATCAGGATTAATCCACCCGTCCCACCCCGCTCTCCTATATCTTTTCGGCTTTATAGCCTACTTCTAACATCTCTCGGCTTGTCAGCCTACTCCTAATATCCCTTGGCTTTTTAGCCTACTTTTCAGTATCCTTCGGCTCTTACGGCCCGCTTTCCCAACTATGGCTCTTGCAGCCTGCTTCCCTTTGGCTCTTATAGCCTGCTGCCCGATTTTGGCGCTTGTAGCCTGCTCCCCCGATTTGGCTTCCGTAGCCTACTTTCCACAATTTTGGCTCTGGCAGCCCGCTTCCCAATATCTTTGGCTCTCGCAGCCTGCTTCCCAGAATTCGGCCTTTACGGCTTGCTTCCCAGAATTCGGCCTTCACGGCCCGCTTCCCATAATTTCGACTCCTGCAGCCCGCTTCCCAATTTCGGCTCTTGTAGTCTGCTCCTCCGATTTGTCTTCCGTAGCCTGCTTTCCACAATTTCGGCCTTCACGGCCCGCTTCCCATAATTTCGGCTCCTGCAGCCCGCTTCCCAATTTTGGGTCTTGTAGCCTCCTTCCCCGATTTGGCTTCCGTAGCCTGCTTTCCACAATTTCGGCTCTTGCAGCCCGCTTCCCAATATCTTTGGCTATTGTAGCCTGCTTCCCAGAATTTGGCCTTTACGGCCTGCTTCTCGGAATTCGGCCTTCACGGCCCGCTTCCCAATTTTGGCTCTTACGGCCTGCTTCCCAATATCTTCGACCTTTACGGCCTGCTCCCCAGAATTCGGCCTTCACGGCCCGCTTCCCATAATTTCGGCTCCTGCAGCCCGCTG
This sequence comes from Amorphophallus konjac, assembly GCA_022559845.1. Lineage (NCBI taxonomy): Eukaryota > Viridiplantae > Streptophyta > Magnoliopsida > Alismatales > Araceae > Amorphophallus > Amorphophallus konjac. The sequence goes on from CM040122.1 coordinate 46,435,299, forward strand.
CCCAATTTTGGCCCTTGTAGCCTGCTCCCCCGATTTGGCTTCCGTAGCCTGCTTTCCATAATTTTGGCTCTTACAACCCGCTTCCCAATATCTTTGGCTCTCGCAGCCTACTTCCCAGAATTTGACCTTTACGGCCTGCTTCCCAGAATTCGGCCTTTACGGCCTGCTTCCCAGAATTCGGCCTTCACGGCCCGCTCCCGTAACTTTGGCTCCTGCAGCCCGCTTCCCAATTTCGGCTCTTGCAGTCTGCTTCCCATAATTTGGCTCTCGCAGCCCGCTCTCCTCGATTTCTGGCTATTGTGGCCTACTTTCAATATCAATTGCGGCTTGTATGGTCCGCTTCCCCAATGTCCTTTCGGCCCTTCGCGGTCTCCTTTCTCAGCACCCTGGTTGCTGCTTTGATTCTATATGCACATACAAGATACATATACGTAACGACAGTATGTTCTTACGTAAAAAAAAGAAAAAAAAAGAAAAGAAAGAAAAATAAGAATTGCTTGGCTACCCTGCTTGCATGTTTGCTTAATATAGAGTAATACACCTCCTTGGAATTTTCTAGGACCGCGCTTCCTTGTTAAATAATAATATCGCCCCGATTCTGGATGCACGCGCATCACGGCGTACGCTCGAAGGGAACCCAATTATGGTAGGTGCACACATCAAGGGGAAGAGTCATGGTTGAACCGCTAAGCCCAACTCACAAAATAAACCTGAGGCAACGCTTCCACACTTAGCATTTAATGTGTTCAATAGCCTTCAACTATAGGGATTGCCCGAATTTCTTCTTAGCACTCTACGGAGGCTTGAATTCCAGCACTCGCGTGAAAGGTAATCGTGAGGAAAAATCTGCCTACCCCCACTGTAAAAAAAAAGGAGAGAGAAGAAAAAAAGAGAGAAAAAAAAGAAAAGAGAGAGAAACGTGGAGCCGAGTAGCCGGGAATCCCCACTGAAACAAATGAGGAGACTCACGCGAAATGGTGAAGCGAATCACAATAAGGACAAATCTTAGTAGCCGGGAATCCCCATTTGTGGACGAGGAAATCACACCAATGTTGAGTCCCAAGAGAAGAGATGTGTAGGACGAGACCGTAGCAATGGAGAGGGAAGGAAAAGAGGAACGAGGAATGAATTACTGGGTAATACGAGAAAAGTGGTGGAAAGTGTGACTTGCAAGAAACATTCTGGTGGAACACAAAGAAGGTAGACTTATTAGACTCCGGTACGTGGCGGAGATAGGGGTCCGAAGATCCTCTCGCGTAAACTAACCCTTTCCCGGTAAGCGTGACTTACCGTTCTGCGAGCAGCTTTTCATATACCGAGGAGTCTGAGAACCTACGTAATAGAATTTGAGAGACACGTAGACTCGGAATTTGTAACGATATGCCACTGATCAGACAATTATAAGAACAATATGAACAAAAACATACCACCGCAGGACATTGGTCTTTGCGGGATTTTAACAGCAATATAGCAATATCAGCAGTAATGAATGTGTGTACATATATAGAAACCACCACGAGACATTGGCCTTACGGGATTTTTACTACAATATAAGTAACAAATATAAGTATATACATAAGACCGCCGTGAGGTATTACTCTCCGCGGGGTTTAGACAGAAATTAAAGTAATAAAATGACAGAATGAAAAGGCTTCGCGAGGAATTACTTCCGTCACGTACACCTTCGCGAGGAATCACTTCCGTCGCAGGGTTTCGGCAGAAATTAAAGGAATAAAATGACAGAATGAAAAGGCTTCGCGAGGAATTACTTCCGTCACGTGCACCTTCGTGAGGAATTACTTCCGTCGCAGGGTTTAGACAGAAATTAAAGGAATAAAATGACAGAATGAAAAGGCTTCGCGAGGAATTACTTCCGTCACGTACACCTTCGTGAGGAATTACTTCCGTCGCAGGGTTTAGACAGAAATTAAAGGAATAAAATGACAGAATGAAAAGGCTTCGCGAGGAATTACTTCCGTCACGTGCACCTTCGTGAGGAATTACTTCCGTCGCAGGGTTTAGACAGGAATTAAAGGAATAAAATGACAGAATGAAAAGGCTTCGCGAGGAATTACTTCCGTCACGTACACCTTCGCGAGGAATTACTTCCGTCGCAGGGACCTCCGCGAGGAATTACTTCCGTCCACGGGGGTTTAAACAAAAGGAACAAAGTGACAGAAAAGAAAGGGGGAGGGGGGTGTGATCGCCAGGGGTTGAGAACCCCACAGGAAGTGTTCTGATCGCGTTCGCCGTAGGAGCGGGAGCAGTGCGGGTCTTCTCTTCCTCTTCTGTCGGCCGGCCGACGAAGAGGGCTTCCTTCGGTTACCCTTGCAAAACACAGCAGATGAAACAAATGGACGGTGGATTAGAATGAAAGTAGTGTAGTACCGGTCCCCTGATATGAAACTAGCAGAGTCATGTTCGAATGCGCACCTGGTTGGTGTTATTTGAAACCCCTTTTAGACACCAAGATAGGCAGATGACATGATGAATAACCAAATGAAGGTCTCTCAGGGAGAGAGATGCAATATAGACAACAAATGATGCATGCATATGCGACTAACTGAACGAAAACGAGACAACAAGGAGGGGGAGAAAACTTATTCAGAGGTGGATGATGGGCTTTGGATGAGCTTCTTCAGCAAGGTAAGGATGAAACAGGCACGCGGCACAGCAGAACGGCTTTCCTAGTGCACTCGACCGCCCAGGGAACTTGACCTTCTCTGTTTCACGGACTTCAACACCGACCGGACCGGAGCATCTCTTTCCATTCCGTACGGACACATACAAGCACTTACACACCTGCAAGAACACTCACACAAATATATGTCTATATTTATATATAAATATACACATCTATATACACAAATACTTATGTGAATATATATATAGATATATGTATAAAGTGGAGAGGAAGAGAGGAAGGAAGGGCAGGAAAACTTTCCCTCCTTTTTTTTTAGATGCTTTTTATATTTTAATTTTTTTTGCTTTTTTTTTGAAAGAAAGATACATAAAATAAATAATAAGAGAATAAAATGCAATGGAGTAAAGCAATTATAACCACAAAATATTATACATAGATAGGTGGGAAGGATAGCAAATAAAATAAAAATAAAATAAATAAATAAATAAATAAAAGAAACAGAGAGAGATCGTGAAAGAGGGGAATTGAGAGAGAGAGAGTAAAAGAGAGAAATCGGGTGGGGAGAAAGGGACGAGAGAGAAAGAGAAGAGATGAGACAGAGGGGGAGGAAAAATAATAATAAAAAAAGAAAAGAAAAGAGAGAGTGTGGGAAAGACAGAAGAAAGAGAGAGAGAGAGTGTGATAGGGAGAGAGAAGAAGACCCCGGCGGGAGGAAGAGAGAGGGAGAAAAAAGAGGAAATAAAAAATAATAAAAGTGAGAGAGAGATAGAGAGCGGCGAGAGAAAGAGAGGAAGAGGGAGAGCGATGTGAAACGGGAGGAGAGAGAGAGATGCGAGAGGATGTATCGCGGCGGGAGGAAGAGAGAGGAGGAGAGGGGGAGAGAGGAGAGAGAAATGGGATGAGAGGAGAAGAGAAAGGGAGAGAGGGAGAGAGAAAGAACGCGGGGGAGAGAGAGAGAACGCGGGGGAGAGAGAGAGAACAGAGAGAGGGAGAGAGAGACGGAGGGGGAGTGGTAGGGAGAGAGAGAGAGCAATTGGGAGAGGGAGAGGGAGAGAAACAGAAGAGAGGGAGAGGAAGAGAGAGAGGGGGGTGCGGCGAGGGAGGAAGAAAGAATAGGAGAGGGAGAGACGGTCGCGGCGGGGGCGATGTCCGTGGCGCGCGTGCAGTAGTGGCAGCGGTGGCTGGTTGGCGTCCGGCGGTGGTTGGTGGCCGGCTGGCGTGGACGGCCGAGCGACAACGGAGGAGGGGTGGTAGCGGCGGCAGACGGCATCCGGAGTGGGGGCGGCGAGGGGGGTTTGCACGGCGACGTTGGGGGAGAGATGCTTGGAGGCGGACTCGCAGTGGCATGGTGGCGTCGGTGCGGCAGCGGCGGTCGCGTGGGGATGCTGGTGGCAAGAGGCTTCACCGTGACGGTGTTGGGAGGAAGCCGGTGGAGGTGGAGCTCGCGGACGGTGGCAATCGGCTGGGGACGTGGATGGAACGGCTGTGGAGGAGTGGGCTTGGAGGGGGAATACGCGAGTATGCAGAGGAGGAAGATGGGAGAGAGGGTCAGTGGCTGTGGTGTCGCCCGGGGTTCTATCGAGGGGGTGGCAGTGGTGGTAGTATCATGTGCAAGAGAGGGAGAGAAGGAGTGGAAGGACGATGGCAGTGGGAGAGGAGATGGGGTCCGTGTCTGTGTGTGTCGTGTGTGTGCAGTGAGAGTGAGGGTGTGTGCAGTGAGGGTGTGTGCAGTGAGAGGGGTGTGGGTGTGTGTCGTGTTTGTGCAGTGGAGTGAGAACAGTGAGTGAGGTTACGTGAGAGAGAGAGAGGGAAGAAAATAGAGAGAGAGAGAGAGATACGTGAGGATGTAACGTAGTCAATGTATAGACACAATGTATAGACTTTGAGAGGTAGTCAATAGAGAAAGAGACGTGAGGGTGATTAGGAGGAAACCAATGTATAGACTTTGAGAGGATGTACAGACTTTATGAAGTCAATGTATAGACTTTGAGAGGATGTACAGACTTGGTGAAGCCAATGTATAGACTTCGAGGAAGCCAATGTATACACTTCGAGGGGATGCACAGGCTTGGTGAACGAATGTGTAGACTTGGAATGGATGTATAGACTTGGAAGGAATGTGTAGACTTGGAATGAATGTATGGACTTTGGAAATGGATGTATAGACTTGGAGTGGATGTATAGACTTTGGAAATGGATGTATAGACTTGGAAGGAATGTGTAGACTTGGAATGGATGTATAGACTTGGAAGGAATGTGTAGACTTGGAGTGGATGTATAGACTTTGGAAATGGACGTATAGACTTGGAGTAGATGTATAGACTTTGGAAATGGATGTATAGACTTGGAGTGGATGTATAGACTTGGAAGGAATGTGTAGACTTTGAGGATGTAACGTAGGTAAAGATAGGAATGTACAGACTTTGTGAAGCCAATGTATAGACTTCGAACGTACAGACTTGCTGCAACGTATAGACTTGAACGTACAGACTTGATGCAACGTACAGACTTGAACGTACAGACTTGCTGCAACGTACAGACTTTGGACGTACAGACTTGCTGCAACGTACAGACTTGAACGTACAGACTTGCTGCAACGTAGAGACTTGAACGTACTGACTTGCTGCAACGTATAGACTTGCTATGCATAGACTTTAAAGAGAAGAATGTACAGGCTTGAGTTGATACAACTGAAGAATGTATAGACTTGCTATGAAGATGCACAAACCTTGTTATATACATATGCTCAGACCAACAATGTGCTCGGACCATGAATGCATGTTTCACCATTATTCAACTTCGTCAGAAAATTGAAGACCATTTAAAAAAATTCGACCGGGAGGGCCGCTTTGGGGCATCATAATATAATACGAGATCTACTCGCCACAATGTCAAAATTGGCGTGTCTACAGCTGCCCTGCCTTGGCATCCGCTTTGTTGGGGAACGACATGTAATGGAATGCAATAAAGGTTAATGAAATGAAATGGAGTGGACTGAAAAGTGGATACCAAGGTATGATGTGACATGCTTTCAACATCTTGGGATTGGAGCCGCTCCAAAGTCTCAACAAAACAACCCTGAAGAGGGTCCCCTAAAGTCAACGCTTGTTCGGATGGAAATAAGGAAAGAGAAAAAGTGCACTTGAGCATAAATAAAAGGGTGGGGCCAACTTCTCTGCGCGGAAGTACCCTGGTCGTAGACCTGTGGGTTTCACCTCGGGGAGCGGTTACCAGCCATGTGGAAGTGCTGCGGCCGAGGTGGGCCCCATGGAGTAAAAAAAGTAGTTGATAAATCCAAACAGATGTTTCTTCCGGAGGACCAACCCAAGGTGGTTTCGAGGAAACTGAGTACTGGACTCAGAATGAAATATCTCGTATTATTCAAGAATTCAAGCACAGCAACTCTCGCAATCAAGTTAAGTGAATGATCTTCCACAATGATATCAAAGTCCTACATGAATGCATGCTAGGTTTAAAAGAAAAATATAAAACGAAAGAAAATAGAAGATAACCAAGGATAATATTGTTAAGTTGTGGAGACTGGGTCAGGATATCGATTTGGTGAGCTGATACTGAGCCGGGGCCCGTTTATCCACGCACCGACACACCGGACGGAACCATCGTCCCCAAGCTACCACAACCTAACGGCCTATCCGTACGTCCTGAACTCCTCTGAAGTTATCACTGTTTTTGTTGGTGGGGAACTCAAACTCCAGATTCATCCAAGGCATAAGGTCCTTGACGTGCTCTAATAGCGTAGGTATCATATAGTAGGATGCATGACACAGTGGGGTCAGTCACCGGGGTGACTGATGGTGGGACATGGTAGGGCAATGGCGCCCTCTTGCTTTCTTATTTTATTCTTGGAACTTGCACCGAACAACAAGCAGTGAAGAAGGATTTATTTCATAAGAAGTAAAATTACATTCGACTGTACAGGACGTCCGCACATCAATACAGGAGCAGGGGAAAACACGACGCGAATCAGACAAGATTTATTCGGTTAAAATTCACCACGGTAACTTGTCATAAATGCTTTACATTTACCTTTTTACTCCCCCCCCCCATTTTCACTGTAAGTATCCCCCTTTGATCCTTAGCAAAAGATCATCCATTGGTGGTTCAGGGAGTCAAGCTCTTTTTTGAGATGGGAGAGAAATCATGCCCTTTCGAGATGGAAGGTGGGCCTTCCCGCCCTGCCAAGAGGAGCAGGTTCGGCCGCGAATTCAGGAGATTGTCCGATATTGAAGGCCATCTGAGCGAGAGGATTCTCTCACGGGTGGTAAGTTGGTTCTTTCTCCTAGTTTCCTTCGTAAGTTCTCCCTCGCTTTTTCATTTTTTTCTTTTCCTTCCTTTCAGCCGTATCCTCTTTTTCCGGGCCTGAGAAAATTCTCAAAGCTGCCTTGGCTATCGAAGCTTACGTCCAACATCACTATCGGTATGAGGGCCGTTATTTCAAAATGGCACCTCCAAGGGTTGGTGGTCCATGCCAAGTATTATGACAAGATCTACATGGATTGGGCGGCCCTGGGTGCATTGGCGGAGGTTTGGCATCCGGAAACCCACACTTTTATCTTTCCTACTTTTGAGGCAACGGTCCTCCTCGAGGAGGCAGAACTTCTGCTAGGCTTAAGAAGGTCGATGAAGGATGACAGGATAAAGGTTTCGCGGATGCGGAAGAGGGTATCTACCGAGGAAGTTCTTGGAAGCTTTATGCCATCTGGAACCATAAAGAGCGTTCAGACCCAAAAGGGAGTCAACTTGCAAAAGCTCGTAGACTGGACCGTGACTGCCTTAGAAGGTTTGATAGATGATGAACATTTAGAAGGGCTTATGAAAGGGTTCACAATTTGTTTGGCCGGAGCTCTCCTCTTTCCTTGTACTGACAACATCGTAGAGGAAGACCAATTGGGAGTGATTTATGGACTTTGGGAGGGAAAGAGAGTGGGGCCCGTTGTCCTCGCGCATCTTTATAGTGGTCTCACGGCTTCTAGCATGGGTAGGCCTCCTCACGGGTGCATGCTTCTCCTTAACTACTGGATTGATCTTCACTTCAAATTTCATCACCACGAAGGGGTACAGACCGCCTCCAGGATTTTTGAACAAAGCCCCCTCCGTTACATGGCCGATGTGTTGGGCTTTGGTGGGAAGGTGGCCAATTGCATGCCCCGTCTGAAGACACGCGGCGACTGGCGTGCTCACTTCAACTCCTTGGCGTGGGATATGTTCACTTGTGTGCCAGCACGTTTACTTTCACGTGGTCTTCTCACGAGGTCTTCTCCCGTTGCGGAACTCCAGCTTATCGGTGCAACCGAATTTGTTTTTTACAATTCGCACCGGTGTTGCCTGTAAATCAGCCTTCCTCGATACTCTTTTCCTACGCCATCCAACCTTCCTTTGATCAAGGAAAGGGAGCTAGGCACAAAGGGCGATGTGACAGACGTGAAAGCGATCAAAGCAGCGTGGAAGGCAAGCGTTCCACGGAAGGCGATGGTGTTTGTGAGTGAGGATCGAGAGCTATGGAAGGCTTATGTAATGGAGCTTGGGAAACTGAGACCTGAGGTGCCCAAACCCTGATGTATCTTGTTTTGAAATAAATGCAAAGCCTTAATGCCATTGCACTCTCTTTTAGTCTCTCCCTTCCCCTTTTCTTTGTGACTGGAATGGCGGACGTTGGGTGATGGTCGGCCGTCACTGGATAGGAGCTAGGGGATTGAAGCAACTACAGTATGCGGAGTTGCCCTGAGATGTCATGGAGCTGAGGATTTCCCTTCAGGTGGTGAGGAGAGAAGTAAACTGGGAGAGGATGGAAAGAGAGGAGTGGATAAAGTGACATCGGGATCGAGACGAGAGGAGGGCACGTGAGGCCCAAGTGATGAAGCTCCGGAAGAAACAGCGCTCGGACACGTCACTCCTTTAGAGTCACTGCCGATTGGAGAAGAGTTGGAGCTCACGGTGAAGGAGCTCATAGGGTTGGTGTAGTCTCCATTGCAGAGTAGGGGGCGGCTCAGCCAACAGCCTCGGGTTCAAGAGCTTCGCGATCGTCGGGGTCGCGAGAGAGGCCAGAGGAGGGCGAGGAGCGTTACCAGAGAGGGTGAGAATGCGCGATACGATGAGACAAATGTAGCGTCGCAGAGCTCTAGATGGCCTCCCAGAGACCTCCCCCTTAGGAGAGGAGAGAGACGACCAAGAGGGTGGTGTGAGATTTAGCAAGTTGCTCGTACACCCGCTCTCTTCTCACGGTGAGCATGACAGTTTATATAGACGTATGAATGGAACGACTTGCTCTCATGTGACGGGTTTGCCCTCCATGTGTTCCTTCTCTTCTACGCCTCATCTTTTCATGCCGTCCCCATATGACGTGTTTAACAGAACTCCCCTGAGATAACGGATCGTGTCTCAGACCTATTGTGCATTTCTTTCGGGAGAATCCATCACAAATTTTAATGATGTGCTACCGAATTCAAAGATGCCAACCGCCCTTCTGTCCTCTTTCCATGTAGACGAGTCCACTCCCAGATTCAAAGATATCAACTCACATTGTCCTTTCTCCTGTAGATGAGTCCACTCCCAAATTCAAAGAGGTCGACCTGCATCGTCCTTTCTCCATGTAGATGTCCTCATCTCAAATTTATTTGAATCATGATGAACACAGGGAACCTAGACGTATAGGGTGTTAATCAACCAGCTACGCCCCCGATCTCGTTTATTTGAGTGAAAGATGGGTGCTTTGTTACAAGGCCCATTGCAAGAGGAAGTGGGATAGATCTAGATCATATCCCTTCAATCCTATAAATACTCCCCCCGCCTGCTTCACTTGAAAGCACGGAGTTGTAGAGACTGGTTAGAAGGGTGAAAAGTCGACAGGAGGGAGTAAGAGTTTCTCATCCTCTGAGATGGAGGGAGAGTCTAGTTTCAGGGTGGAGGGCGAGTCTTCCCGCTCCTCGAAGAGGAGCAGATCCAGTGGTAGTTCCAGGAGACTCTCTGATGTTGAAAGGCCGCTCAGTGAGAGGACCCAATTGGAGTTTGTAAACGAGCTAGTTCTTCCCTCTCATTCTTCATGATCCCTTTCTTCCTTTCTCATTCTTTTTCTATTTTTTTATATTTCAATGATGCACCAGCTCCTCACTTCCTGTGTAATCCACAGAGTATGACGAGGTCACACATCTCATGGGAATTAGTGGTGGCTGCCTATCGAGGCTTGCCCGACTTCCAGAAAGCCCGGCTGGATGCGATGGGGTTTGGTGCATTCCTCCGGATCGAACCCATTAAGCTCGACCTTGCCCTCATCCAAGCATTGCGCGAGAGATGGGACCCAGAGAGTCGTGCCTTCTTGATGCCCTGGGGGCACATGGTGCCCAGTCTCGAAGACGTGGCCCGAATTATCGGCCTTAGAGTGGATGGCGAGGCGGTGACCGGGGTCACCTACCCCGATTATCGCGAAGTGGCTCAGAAGCTTCTTGGTCTGGAATTAAAGGACCAAAAGAACAGGTCAGTAGCCAAGGCGTCTATCATAGAGGCATTGGGGCTGACTGACACTCGTCACCGTGATAACGAGTCCTTGGAGGAATTCATGGAGAGAGCGGAAAGAGGGTCCCGCGCTGTGTATTGCGTGGATGCCAGTAGCTGGGAAAGGTCAAACACGGACTTGAGGATATTCCTCCTCTTCCTGTTGGGAAAGTTACTGCTGGGCTCCAAAGGAGACGATATCCATTGTCGTTTCCTAGAATTTTTGGTGGACCTAGAGAGGGTAGGGCAATATGCCTGGGGAGCCACCGTGCTGGCGCATCTGTTCGCAAGTCTGTCCCAAGGGACAGATCGAGAGGTGACTGTGAGTGGCTTCATACCGTTTCTCCAGGTAATTATTTATTTATTTGTTAATGCAACTAATCTATTTCATGAAATGCTGATGACATGCGACGACACAGGTGTGGAGTTATTACTACATCCCAATGGGGCGAGCTCGACAGTGGCGTGTGGCTGTGGCACCACTAGCTCGGCGGTGGCAACCCATTATGAGCACAGCCTCTCTATCTTACCAGCTGATGGTATTAAGGCGTGAGCTGCAAGAGTTCCCCGCAGAGATGGTAGGACTCCATTTTTTTGTCTTTTCTTTTGCCTCTCTTTTTTGGTCCTTTTGAGTGATTAAGGAGATATACGCATGCCAACGTAGGTGATCTGGAGGCCTTACTCGGGCTTGGTCGATGTCGACCAGCCGTGGGTCATCACCGGTCACCCTCGATTTGGTCGGGACCTTTGGGTCCACTGCCTGAATGAAATCAAGCCACTCCGACTACGATTGGTCATGAGGACTCTAGGGCTTGCCCAGGAATGGGTAGATATGACCGCACCACCCCGCGTCGGGAGGAAGACACGTGGGCCGGTAACCTGTGTTGACTGGCGGGTGCGCTTCCCCGAACAATATGAAGATTGGCAGCGGGGTGGCATGCTCGTGGAGTCGCATGCCCGAGATAGTGAAGATTATCTTCGTCTCTATAGGGCGATGTACGCAGAGCGACTTCATCCTGAGGGACTTGTGGAGGTGTATCTCCTTTCTCACTTTTTGATCATTTTTTTCCTATTTTTTTCATCATTTTTTAAAATGTAATGTTGACTCCTATGGCATGGGTTTAGGATACCCGTGATACCATGATAGCGAACTTGCGGGCTCGCTTGGCGGACACGGAGGAAGAGTTGGGTGACACCCTTGAGGCTTTACATGTCTCGGTGAGTATGTATGCAAATGCATATTCCTAATTATACCCCTAGGTTTCTGGTGTTTAGCCACTCATTGCTATCATAGCGCGCTTGGCTCGACGCAACCCTACTAGCAGTAGGGGCAGAGGGTGCTTCTTCCAGTCTATGGATTCCTTCGTCGGAACTAGATTCGCTCCACGAGCAGCTTGCCCGTGTAACACAGCGCGTCGCGGAGGCAGAGGGAATGCTTTCCGCGCAGGTGAAGGTTCCTCTTATCCGAGCTTCTTTGTTTACGTCTCATCATACCCCTGAAATGACGGATATGGCAGGCCGAAGAGATGCAAGAGATGTTTGCTCATACAGCACAAGGGGAGGCCAGGATAGCGGAGCTGGAGGAAGAATTGCAGTGTCGCTCAGATGACAATTTTTTGTGGGACGCCATGGAGCTGAGGATCACCCTTCAGCTGGAAAGGGATGACAGAGAGAGAGAACGTGCTGAGAGGGAAAAGGATAGGGAAAGAGAGAAGGCCAAAAGATCAGCCGAGAAAGAGGAGAGGAGGGCCCTGGAGGCCCAACTATTTGAATTGAGGACCAGTCTCGGTCTCGCCGAGCAGTGGCTGAAGGATGGAGAGGAACGCTACCGAAGGGCATGAGAGCGTGGCTTTCGTGTTAGTAGCTTCTTTGCTGTCCCCGCAGATCGACGTCGGGGAGTGGAGATAGAAAGAGGACCACAAAGCGATAGAAGTACCGCTTTTCATGGTTGGATAGCACCTTCTAGAGTTTCTTGTCCGGAAAGTGGCGAGACGAGTAATGTAGAGAAGGAGGGTGGGAGCTAATGTAAGCTCTCTCTTGTTGTTCATTTTTTTGGTTGAGAGTGGAATAAAATGTTTTTTACTTGGTTCTCTGCTTCTTTCTGAGCTCTCGAATCCCTGCACACATCTAAGCAAACAAGTCAGTATTTCTGCTCTGACTTGCCCCTTGCTCAATAAGCAGATGTGGTTTTGAACTATCCTTGATAACGAGTCAAGGGGCAAGCCTTTATTAACAAAAGCAATGATAAAAGACAATGATGAATGTGGCACACAAACACACAGATGCAAATGAAAATTTAAAATGAGATGTTGCATACAAATGCAATCATGCGAAATGTGAATTTTTTGTTTTTATGTTTTTATTCATTTTTTTGTTTTATTGTTTGTATATTTTTTTTTGATCTCTTACATTTCCATTTTTTTTGCATATACATTTTCTCATCTTTTTTGGGTTTTTGGATTTGTTGTTTTTTTGTTTGTTTTTGGTTTGTTTAATATTTTTTTGTTTTTGCTAATGCATGACGACCACTCGATATAACATCTGACTTGCATGAGAATAGGGTTTTCTTACTAACCTCCTAGGCATTCTAAGTGCACATGTAGGTTGATTTGGCCCTCTAGACTCCTCGAATGATAATCCCGCCGGCTAAGACTTATCCTGATGACAATACCGTCATGCCATGCTTAGGCTCTCAGTTGCTTCCGACCACTGGGATTCACCTAAAAAGTGTTCAAGGTAAATGATTTGCCCGACCCGGGTCTATTTCCTCACAACTCTAGATGATATGTAATGGAACACCCTGGAATCCAAGTGACCAACCGCGCGACGCTGACCCGGAATCAGACGCCGTCGCACCCATAGGTGACGCGCTTGCATTGGTCTAAGCCCGAGGTTAGATAAGAAGACATCAAGATGGTAGATAAGGGTCTTAACTAGCCAGAAACACAGAGACTCCTTCACGACAATGGCTTTTGCTTTTCAAAAAAATGGACAACCATATGTTTGTATTGAAATGAGGTCACAAGCTTTGGCAAGCTTCACCTTTCGGGAACTCCATTGAGCCTTCATCTTCGGGGGAAGAAGGAAGAATATTGGGGGCAAACCTCCTGAGAGGACCGGTAAAACCGTTAACTCGGCGAGCCAATAGGGGCGCACTTAACTCCCCTTTCGGGCAACTTCAGACCAAATCTCGAGCATTTACATCTCATGACCCCTTTGTATAGAATTTGACTTTCAGTCAAAGGGGTTTCATTTGTGGGATCAGGCACGGTTACGACCAGGCTTTTCACTTGACTTTGATTTTGTTCCTCTTTTCATATTTTTTTTTGTTGACAAATTTTTGCGAGGGACATAGTATTTTGACATTATGGAATCCCTCTTGGATGCCTGCGGGGACACTGCCCTCTTCTCGTGCTCTGACCCATGCTCGAGGAATTGGGCCCTACTCTCACCCTAGGGTTGTGTTCGTGTTTCCAATGCTTAGTGTTTTAAGGGTGCCGGCTGTCTCATTCGGTCGAAACGAGAAAGAATGAAGATTTAAGCCTTCTGGAGACCTTCTGGGTGAGGCCTCACCATAAGCGATGCTACCGATCTTTTATAGAACACATGTGTACATGTATGTTACCTTCTTTTGAGGGGGGCATAAGCCGAACTAGTCGGACAGGGATCTCCACGGTTCTGGCAAACCAAGACCCGAAACCTACCAAGTCTTAATAGGCCTATCCCAACATGGAGGTTGAATGCAATGACTTAACTACATGGTAATCTCCATGCATTGGCATTTTGAATTTTTTATTTTTTTCTTCTTTTCATTTTTTTCTATTTTTTTGCTTTTGTTGTCGTATATATACATATTTTTGTTGTTTTCATTATTTTCTATTTTTTGTTGTTATTTTTCGTTTCATCATTTTTTTGACACTATGTACACCTATCTAAGGGTAGTACTTCTTAAGATAAAGCCCATTCCAGGGGTGGGATAACTCGATCCCCTCAGCATTTACTAACCTGTAGGCGTTACCAGGATGCACAGCCTGAACCACGTATGGTCCTTCCCAATTGGGTTGGAGTTTAGAACGCGGTCCACCAGGTTTTACAAAGATTCTTTTCACTACCATTTCACCGACTTGAAATTTCCTTTCAATGACCTTCTTTTGATAAAAATGTGTGAGTCTGTTCTGATATACACGTGCATGCTCGGCAGCGGCCAGCCGTTTCTCATCTAAGAGTTCCAATTGGGCAAGGAGCGAATCACGACGTTTGTCGAGGGGAAGCTCCTTGTCCAACTGTACCCTGAGAGAAAGAACCAAGATTTCATACGGAACTACCGTCTCCATCCCATAAGTAAGGGCGAATGGAGTTTACCCAATGGGAGTACGGATTGAAGTGCGGTAGGCCCATAAAGCCTCAATCAGCTTTTCTGGCCAATCCGAGAACTTGTTTGACTCACAGGTCTTTTTTATGATTTTAATCAATATTTTATTAGTGGCCTCTGCTTGGCCATTACCTTGTGGATAATAAGGTGATGAATGATGCAATGTAATTTTATACCTTTTGCAGAGGTCCTGAAGGTCCTGAGAAATGAATTGCGGCCCATTGTCGGTGATGATTGTGCTTGGAATGCCGAACCTGGCGATGATGTTCTTCATGATGAATTTGCAGACTGTTGATGCTTTAATCTCCACGTAAGCTTCCGCTTCGGCCCATTTGGTGAAGTACTCCATTGCAGTAAGGATGAATAATTTTTGCTTAGTGAGGGAGTTAGGGTTACCAAGAGGACCAATGACATCGAAAGCCCACATGGAGAAAGGCCATGGGGAGGACATTGGATGAAGGGAATGAATTTTTATCGGCGTGAAGTTGACACTTGACACACTTACGGACATAGACGGCACAATCCTCTTCCATGGTGGGCCAGTAAAAGCCTTGCCGAAGGATTTTCTTGGCAAGCATTTGGCTATTCACATGGCCACCGCACACACCAGAGTGTGCTTCCTCGACTCATTTCCAGACCTCCTCTTCATCGAGACATCTTAGAAGAACACCAGTAAGACTTCTCTTGTACAGCACTCCTCCGACCAACATGTATCTCTGTGCCACTCTCCTTATGGCTTTCCTATCTTCCGATGTAGCTTCTCCAGGGTAGGACTGATCTTTGCAATACTTGGAAATTTCGTAAAACCATGGCTTTTCTTCATCAGCCAATTCTTCTTCTAATTCTGCCAACATGATTTCCCTCTTCTCAAGGATTTCTTCCTGTAGGGCCTTTCTTGCTATCCTGTCCTTGATATCTACGTAGGAAGCGTCATCAACTGCAGGGGCGTGACGCTTGTAGATGGAAATAGACTCAAACCATCTTCCTAGAGGGAACCTTAAAGATGATGCCAACGAGGCGAGGGCATCGGCCAGAATATTCTGATGATGAGGGACATGGACAAAGATCAATTTGGTGAACAGTTTGGCAAAGGCAGCAGTGAGTTCTTGGTATGGCTTGAGTTTTGGATCGCGAGTGCGATATTTGGTGAGCACCTGGCGAAGAATGAGTTGACTATCACCTACGACTCGCAATTCGGTGATACGAAAAGAATGAGCAAGTTCCAGGCCAGCTAGAAGAGCTTCATATTCAGCTATATTGTTGGTAACTAGAAATTTGAGCTGGTATGCCAGTGAGAATGTAAGGCTTTCAGGCGACAGGAGGGCAACACCGATTCCTTTCCCTTGGGAATTCAGAGCTCCATCAAAATGTAACGTCCACATGTAATCATCTGATTGGTTGATGGACATTAGTTCCTCATCTGAAAACTCTGATTGGACAGGATCGAATTTGGGGAGAGGATGGTGAGCGAGATGCTCAGCTATGACATACCCCTTGATCGCCTTTTGCTGAATGTAGGTGATGTCAAACTGAGAAAGAAAGCTTTGCCATCGTGCTAATCTATCCGTAAGGATAGATTTTTCCAGAAGGAACTTGATAGGGTTCATTCGGGCAATCAGATGGACTTCATGAGCTAGAAAGTAATGTTTCAACTTCTGCACTACCCAGACAAGGGCGGCACAAGTTTTCTCCATAGCTGTGTACTTCTGCTCACAGGGGTTGAGGAGTTTGGACAAGTAATAGGTCGCCCTTTCCTTGCCCGCTTCATCGGCTTGTGCTAGGATAGCTCCCACGGAGTCGTCTAGGACTGAGATGTAAAGGATTAAAGATTTACCTAGCGTGGGTGGAATTAGGACGGGTGGATTGGCCAGATATTCCTTCAATCCTTCAAAAGCTTTTTGGCATTTAGAATTCCAAAGGAATTCTACTCTTGACTTAGTCAACTCGTAGAAAGGTTTGCACCTTTGCGAGTGCTGGGACACAAATCGACGAATGAGTTGTAACCTTCTGATTAACCCTCGAACTTCTCTCAGGTTTTTCGGAGGTGGCATATCTCTAATTGCTTTAGCTTTGTTGGGATCTATTTCAATACCCCTCTTACTCACAATGAAACCAAGCAATTTGCCCGATGAGACACCAAATACGCACTTTTTTGGATTCATTTTCAAATTGAACTCCCTCGATCTTTGCAGCACCTTAGCTAGAACTCTCGAGTGTTCTGCCCTAGTCCTGGATTTCACCAGTAAATCATCTACATACACCTCTAAATACACATGCATCATGTCATGAAATATTGCCATCATAGCCCTTTGATAAGTAGCTCCAGCATTCTTCAAACCAAATGGCATGACCAAATAGCAATAAGTTCCCCAAGGTGTGGTAAATGATGTCTTCTCCTGATCCTCTTCCGCCAAACGGATCTGATTATACCCTGAAAATCCATCCATAAACGAGAGAGTTTCATAGCCTGCTGTATTATCAACCAACACGTCGATGTGAGGCAAGGGGAAATCATCTTTTGGACACGCGCGGTTAAGGTCCCGAAAATCGATACAGATTCTCACCTTTCCATCCTTTTTCATGACCGGGTGTTTGACACATTTATTTTATTTAGTTTATTTTATTTATTTATTGATTTATTTATTTATTGGCGTGCCAGTCATCGGGGTGACAATTTCGTTGTGCGCTCGATCTGACTTGATCAGTCGATTATGAAGTCCGAGTCGGGACCAGAAGTCCGCCATACCATGAAGGCTATGACGTTAATTACGCCCTTCCTAAGAAGGATAACCCTTGATTAAACGCTAAAAGTAAGAGGCCTCAAGAGGCAAACATATATTCATGTGCGGAAATGGAACTTCATACCGAAGCCAGAAAGGCGGGCAAGATAATAACACCAACCGTAGAAACAGATGATATCGTTAAGTCAGCGGTTCAAAGCCCGGGCTTAGGGGGGAAGGAGGATCTCAGTCACAGGTAGCCTGAGCCACGACCGTGATGAGGTTTAAAACATCGATCAGTATTTCGACAGCATCTCCCCTTTGTCTGGATTATGCCCAGGGGGAAATAGACTATCATCCACGGAGTGCCGGGATGAAAGCCAAGAGAAAGAGAGAGGCCAGACCTCCCTACTCATATGTGTATATACATGCCATAGGGCAGTGTTTGATATTCCCTATAGAAGCCGGCGGAACTCATGCAATGGCAGAGCCCTCCCGAGCCAAAGGGGTTGCTTATCGATGCAGTTCGAGTATACATAGGTTCCCGTCACGAAGGCAAAATGGCCAAGGCTCTCGGCGCAAGAAGGAGGCTTCCCGACACGCCAAGAGATAGGGTTCTCGGCTTGGCAAAATGGGCAAGGGGGGGGGGGCTTCCCGGCGCGCCAAGGGATAGGGTTCTCGGCGCAAGAAATCATGCGCCGAGAGCTACTCATGCCTTTTACTATTCGTGGCGCCGGGAGCTAAGATGATGCAGAGATGGTCTCTGAGGGTTTACGGGACCTGCTTTTGGGTTTCTGGACTATCCAGGCCATGATGGATGGGTTCCTTTGGGGTCAGAGTGGATCAGTGCATCAAATCTGAGCTGGATTAGATTTGGGCTTCACAGAAGCATCAGGATAGAAGAGGGATTTAGGAAGACTAGGGTCGAGGGAAACCCTGTCACCATTATCATGCAGAGCCCGGGGGATAACCTGATGTCGACTTTCATCTCCTGAGAGAATTTTGGCAGCACCTCTCCTGGACCGAACATTTGCCAGAGAGTGGTATAGGCTAACATCCACGGAGTGCCGGGATGAAAGCCGGAAAATGAGTGAGCACTAAGGCTCGAAGAGACTATCCATGTCTCTGGCATCGATCACTATCCCCCTTCTCGGAGACCGACGGAACCCTTGTAAAGACAAGGTCCACCGAACCCGCGGGGTTGCATGTGATCAAATTCGGGACATAGGAATGTAGGGGAGGTCTTCCCCATTATTATACCACCTCAGGGCACATATGATGATCTCTGAGCATCCCCTAGACAGATGTATAGGGAACCAAAAGGGTCGAAGGATGACCATGCAGAGGAGGGCCTCAGACTGGGTTTCATTGGCCAAAGCAAGGGCATCGGCATGGTTTTCTATCGGCCAGAGGAGGGTCTCGGCGGAGGTTTATTGGTTGGCCAAGGGGGTCTCGGCGTGGGTTTCAATGGCTTGAAGAGGGTCTCGGCGTGGGTTTTAGCGTTTGAAGAGGGTCTCGGCGGGGGCTTGGCCAACAGAGAGAGACTCTCGGCGCGGCTTGACCAACAAAGAGAGGCTCTCGGCGCGGCTTGATGAAAGGGGGAGGCTCTCGGCACAGAGCTTCTCGGCGCGCTCCTCATCGCGCCGGGAAGCCGGCGCCGAGAGGCCAAAGGCAAGGGAGTTCACGTGGAAATGGCCTGGAGGGAATTTTGTCGGCTTGCTGATGAAAGGGGTCTCTCGGCAGCGTAGTTCTCGGCGGGGAATTTTGTACGCCGAGAGGATGGAAATGCTACAGGGTTTCAGGGTTTGCAGAGCTCAGACGATGCTCTGTTTTGGGATTTTATGAGATTTCTGGCTCGGATTGAGGCTGGATTTGGAGGGTAGGCTAGAGATTACACATACATGGGTTTGATTTGCCAAAGATGGGCTGGATTCAAAGGGGGGATCGAAGGGATCACTGCAGGATGGGGCTCTGGATCGTCATATATCACGGACCCTCGGGGGATCATTTGTTGGCGTCTTTGGTCACCTGGGAGCCAAGAGATGGCCGCCCCTGGCCCCATAGGTGATTTCAACAATGCCTGTAGATGGAGCGAAAGCATTTATAACTCCGGAATCTCATGATCTTCGATCATCGCATAGCACGGCTTTATCCCGGACGCCAAGGGATAGTCTGTCCCGGGCTCTGGGATAAGCATGGATGGTGCCTTAAAACAAAAGAAAACAGACGGATCGACGACTTATTAGTTTACTGGGGGAGGGGGATCAGCATGCTACTAGTCTGAGAGAAGACAAGAGACATGAAGAATGGTGATAGAGCTTCAGAGGAATCAAAAGCAGGCATAAAAGCAGGCATAAACTGTAGCCCATCATGTTTATTCATCCGACGACATTCCTCGGGAGAAATACATAGTAAGAAAGCAGGAGCAGTACATCATTCCAAGACTCACCAATCACCGAGAGGGAGTGAGGGAAAGGGGATGAAACAGAGGCCAGGACATCCCGGCTACATCCGATGCATCGAGATAAACTCGTGAAATTACATGAAGAAGAAAAGAACTCATAAGAAAAGAAAACATAGGGGGGGAGGGTGGAGCATTGACTCCTCTCCCTCCCCCAAGCAGCCCACCTGGGGGTTTTTCTTCTTCTTCTTCTCTTTCTTTCAGCGGAGGCCCTCTCTCTCTCCTTTCCGATCTCCTTTTCTGGATGGGTTTCTTTCTTTCTTGCTGTCTTTTTTTCTCTCTTTTTTTTTGATCGGTTCTATCTATTTCTCCCCGTCTGTCCTCTCTTTTTGTCTCTCTCTCTCTTCTGTTCGAAGGGAGGGGGGCTTTTATAGCCACTTTTCTCCCTCTCTCGGCAGCAGCATTACGGCGCCCCCAAATGGAGCTTCCCGGCGCGCATTTGACCAGGCTCTCGGCGCCCTCTGTTGGGCTTCGGCAAATGGCTCTCGGCGCCCTCTTTGCAGGCCCAATTAAAGCCTTTTTTAGCCACTTTCACAGACCCATTTGGGTCTTTCAAGGACATCATCACCCGAAAGGGCCTTTCATTGATGACATATCTTGTATCGAGATCATCATTACGGTTTTCATCAGTCCGTAGACCGGGATTTCATCAGTCCGTAGACAGAGGTTTCATCAGTCCGTAGACAAGGGTTTCATCAGTCCGTGGACAGGGGTTTCATCAGAATTGCCATCTGAACGGTGACAAGACCGGGTATTATCTTATCGATATCGTCACTTGGATGGTGACGAGCTCGGGCATCAGTTTTAGTCCGGAAAGACTTCCGCCGGGAGTATAATCTGTGGAGACCATTCTTCTTCTGCTCTGACTTTGCAAAAGCCTTTGCCATCTTCATCTGTCGGTACCGGCTTCATCTTCATCTCCTATTACATTTGTCAGTAAGCCGACATCTGACTTACCCTGACATATCATCCGTGGATTCTTGGGCGAAACGGTAGTACAGCTCTCATTAAAGGGCTGGAAGGTCTCATCAGTCGAGTGACTGCTGCTTTATCAGTGCTGCCGTCTGAGTGACATTGGCACCGGGCATCAGCTTTGCCGACAAGGGCTTCAGCCGAGCAGACAGTTGATGAGCTTCATCATTGGTCTTTCATTGTTGGTCCGACCCTCTTTTTAATTATGTTTTCACCCTTGTTCATTTTCCAGGTGTCAACAAATGCCCCCCACCTGCGGGCGGCGTAAGTGCAGAATAAGCGGCACGGGGCTCGCAGGTGTCTCTCATCATTCGAGGGTATCTTCCTCAATTTTTCTTTAATCGGGTTCTCAGACCCGATCATCTTGATGCAACAACATTTTGCACTCTTGTCTTCCCTTTTCACATTTTCATTCTTCATATTTTCTTTATTTTCAGCAATTTGGAGCTTCTTAGCACAGGGCATGGACTTCTCGGCGTGAGCCTCTGCGTGAAGGGCCTCTCGGCGTGAAGCTTCTCGGCTTGGAGCTCTCGGCGTGGAGGGCCTTGGGCAGGGCTTCTCGGCGTGCATTTGACCGGGCTCTCGGCCTAGACTTCTCGGCGCGTCCTGGCGGAAGGGGGCTTCGGCCTGGGGTTCTCGGCCTGGGGGCTTTCGGCCCGGGGTTCTCGACGCGCCTTCTGGCCGCCTGGAACTCTCGGCGTGGAGGGCTCTCGGCGCGCATTGCTTCGCGCCGAGAAGCTCTCCCTCCCCTTCTCTATTTAACCCCCCGAGAGGGTTTTCTTCCTCATTTCTTCATCTTCTTTCTCTTTCTTCATTTCTTTTTCTTCTTCCGCTTTCTTTCATCGGCGGGAGCTCCGTCTCCTCTCGGCCGCCCTCGTCTCTCTTTCCGTTTGGTCGGATTTCATCCGGGTAGGACGATACTAGGGATTTAATCCCTTTTGCTTTCGGGATCACCCCCTCTTGGTTGGTGATTCCCTATTCTTTTTGGGCAGACCCTAAATAAGGGGAGATGCTGCCGAAATTTTTATAGAATCTCATATTGCAATCTACACAAGACTGGCCTCTAATTCACACTTTTTCTTCGACCGCAGGCACTGCAATGGCTTCCAGTTCTGATGTTGCATCTTCCGGAGCTGTTGGTGCTAGCTCATCGGCCCAGCCAGACATATCTCGGGCCACAGTGAATTGGCTGAATGTGCATAACCTGGATTTCGGTTATGACAGGATTGCTTCATTTGACGAATCATCTGACTCTGAAACGGACACCGTGTCGACAGCCCGGGTATACTCCACGGCGACTGAGACATGCTTCAGGCGAGATGGTAACTATCGGCCAGACCTCCCGAAGGACCGACATTTGATGCCGTTCATCCGGACTTTCACAGTGGGCGGCATGCGAGATTACCGGATAGCTCGCGTAGTTGAAGCTGCCATCCTTGCTGAGCGAGATAGCCTGAAGGACTCAGTGTATCGCAGCAAGGCCATCTATCTTCCTGGGGAAAAGCGCGACTGGGATGCCGTCCTTGGCATATCGGAGCTGGAACCAGAGAAGAAGATGCTGGTCCGGGCCCCGGAATTCACACCAGCCCGGTGGGATAATGCTAGCGGCCGAGTTCATAGGGAGAAGCCCGGCTATGGTATGTTGTTGGCACCATTAAAGTGGGGATATCGCGAAGAACCCTTCGTGCTGAATTGTTCGGCCGTTCAGTTCAAGTACCTTCTGGCCGCTGGCTGGTTCGGAGACACCAAAATCACTGACGCCCACCTATTCCGAGTGGGGGCAGTGGAGTTTACAGAGTTTGTTCTGATAGAATATGCCCCCCTGCTAATCAGAGCAGGGGTGTACCACAGTGTCTTCGCTTCTAGATTCCGGTATCCCATATCCCGAGGGCTGTGCTGTGGAATGTTTGAAGTGTTCTGCCCTTTATTCAACACTTTCTATACAGCAGAGGGGGAGACATCCCTGGATCTCTGGAGTTTATCACAGCTCTCCGGCCTGCCCATTGATGGCGAGCCGTATGAGGAGGTTTGCTTGTCAGATTCCGAGAAGGATAGCTCTGATGGCGAGGGCAAGTATTCCCTCGGCTTCTCATATCGATATCTGATGAAGGTATACCGCTCCATCTGTCTGGCGTACAGCAGGGGGTCCTCTAAAGGCTATCAACCCCGAGAGAAAGGCAGCAAAATGAGGGTCCGGATAGGGCAGTGGATCCAGTATTTCTTTGACGGTCCCCTGAAGTATGCAGACTTTCCTTCTATGGGTCCGGCTGCTAGCAGGCAGGTAAGGGCTCCTCGTTATAAGTCGGCGCTGCCCTCCTCATTGCGCCGTGCAGGCGGCGGCGGTCCCAACCCAGCAGGCGTAGACCCCATCACACACTGCGCAGCTTATTTCACATTTTGGCTGTGCACTTTTGCTCTCCCACAAGGGGACGAGACAGTCATTCGGCCAGAGGCCATATATCCAGCTTGTCAGATGGCATGGGGGATGAAGCTGTCGCTCTGCCCAGTGGCCCTGTGTTTGATATATAAATCTTTGGGGGACCTGTACAAGCATCGGACTCCCCGTTCTTTGAGGACCGTGGGTCCTTTTCATTTCTTCAACGCCTGGGTCTGCAGTATATTCCCCGAATTAGCTCCGAGAACCTTGCAGGCGGATACAGTGTCACCCAGGATGGTTGAATTTGCCAGCGCTGAGCCTGGTCCCTTTTATGATCAGCTATTTAAAATAAGGGGCCGACTGATAAAAGTACCAGTGGACGCCCCTGGCAGCATACATTTCTGGAGCTTGGCAGCAGGTTCAGCTCCTTTGATTGATCCTCAGAGAGAGTGCAAGCTGGAGGAGATAGAGACATATATCCACCCTGTCTCAGGGGTCAACACTGCTCGGCCAATCCTGGAACCGGAGCTGGTGAGATGGGCCATGGCAATTCGGCCCAGTGTTTTGGTTTACAGAAAGGGTGGCCTGCTTCTGTTGGAGCCATACTATCCGTTCCGCTTTGGGCGAAACTTCGGCTACGACCAGCATATTCCTACCTCAGCTGCCCAATTTCCCCTAGATAGCCGGGCCAAGCACGGGTCCATCATTGTTGGCGAGGGCCGGTTGTGGTGGGATTTCTATCATCGCCAGGATGATGTAGTTTTCAGGGTGCCCACTGTTTCTAACCGTGTTCCCCGGGTAACACCAGAATATATCAAATGGTGGAATATCCGGACCGGCTTTTATAGGGACGGTAGGGGTGCCTTCTGGGACGTGGCAGAGCGCTCCTTCCTGAAACAGCAACCTGGGCCGGTGTTTGATATTTCTGAAGCCCACTTGAAAAAACTTTACTCACAGCATCTGAGGGAGGCGGAGAATTATCTGACTCAGCGGCGGGCCTTGAAGGAAAAGAGTTCCGAGCCGCTTGCTCCTGTCTTCGCTGCTATCAACGAGGACACCTTTATGCAGAGTTTGAAACATCTGAGCCATGTAGGGGGCACTTGCTTGGAAGTGCAGCAATACCCATTTCCTGTCGAAGAGCCGCTCCCGACAGTAGCTTCCTGGAGGGGTCCAGTTGATAGATTTCATCCATATAGGACGTTTGTACGCCGAGAAGATAGAACTCAGACGTACTATAGACAGACGTCCTGGCTGTTCATTCTGCTAAATTTGCATGGGTTATCTGCAGAAAGCCCGATAGCTGGCATTTTGAACAAGCCACTGTTTATATCATTTCATTATGTCGATGGCTGGGGCATGGACCATCTTGACTTGTTTCGATGCCTTGACTTTCGCGGCCATAATGATCTGGCAGCTTTGGTAGAGAAGTGCCAGCTATTTGGTGATGTGTGCTGGCTCATCAAGGAGGCTGCTTCCCGCTCCAAGGAGGTAGCTTACATGTACTGGCCACTTTCTGTATTCTATGACGGCCCGGCAGGTAAGATTTCTTCTTTTCTGATTGCAGTGTTTTCTGCTTAGCATCTGAATTTTACATCCGCTGATCCCATCATCCTTCTGCCATTCTTAACAGACCGGCCTGATATAAAGCGGCAGGGGCTCTATAGAAAGATTATTGCGCAGGCCGAGAAGCCCACTTATTTTGAAGTCCCTGCTGCAGCACCGACCACTACTCCCCTGCCTCCCGGCAAGAAGAGGAAGGCTTCCGCAGTCAAGACTGCAGTTGGGAAGGCCAGGAAGGCCAAAAAGGCCCACATTCAACAGTCGACTTCGGTGGCGATGGATACTGGGACCCCTCTCCCTGACATTCCATCATTCGATGAGTTTGAGCTGCAAAGGGAGGCTGCTTCGACACCGGTTCAGGGTAACATCAACAGCTTGCATTTGCATTCTTCACTGTCTTCTGCAGGATCTCAAAGGAGTCCTTGAATCTGACCCATTCTTTTTGCACAGCCGAAGAGACAGTCATAGCACCTTCTGTGGCGGAGACCAGATTGCCTTCTCCTACGCCGGCTAGTGAGGCGAGGGGTAAGTGTATCTTCTCATCTGTCTCATACCTGTATTTGTTTTCTTTGCTACATTTCTCAGAGGTCTCTTTTTGCATCAGCGGCAGGCGAGGAGCAGACTGAGGCTGTGGTGACAGAAGAGTTGCTTCAACCACAGGAAGGTCACAAGGCTCAGTCGAAGCAGCGTGCCGTTCCGGCCAGGCGCATAATTACCCGGTCTACATCTCGGCATGTTTTAGAGGCGGCCCCACAGCGTATAGCTAGTGTGGAAATATCCTCAGGCAGTTCTAAGACCGCCTCTGATGAGGAGGATGCAACCTTCAGCGACAGTGAGGGAGATGCTCCTGAACCAGAGGCCCCACTTGTATTTGCAAAGGGTGTTCCGTCTTTTCAGCCGGCTAAGCTGGTGGTGTTATCTCCTGAGGAGGAGTTGCAGGAGGAGTTTGCCGGGCTCGATACCGAGATTGACATAACTCCACCATTTGTCATTCCGACTACGGAGCTTCCTTCTCTTTCACCCCACTTCGAGGATGTGGACCCTGCTTCAAGGGTGGGTTCCTTTTCATGTTTGTTGCTTCATCTGCCCCTTCTTTTTTTATATCTAGCGCTAAAGTTGCTTTGTTTTGGTCTCAGGGCATTGCCATTGCTAGCTCAGACACAACTGCGGCTATCACGGACATTTCCTCCATAAACTGGGCTATTGTCCCTTTTCAGCCTTTAACTTGCACGGGAATTCCCGAGATCATTCGCCCTGTGCCGGCGCGGATACAGTCCTCGACAGATTTAGCATCGTTGGACTTAGGATCACCAGGAGAGATTTCCATCCTTGTCAGGGCCTCAGAGTTCAGAGCCGAAGTAGACCCATCCAGAAGCTCTGCTTTCATACCGGCTGCCATAATGTCAACTGCGCCTGAGTCAGCAGTCCCTGCCACAGTGGTTATAGAAACTGGATTTCTGCCTTTACAGACTAGAGACCCTTCGCCCCCATTATCAGGAAGAGTAGCTGAAGATGAAGCCCTTATTCAGAAGATTCATGAAGAGATAGCTCCATCATTCATCGGTCCTCCCTCCGCTGATGTTCAAGCCATAGCGCCCGAGACGGAGGGGGAATCTTCAGTTCAGCCAGAGGGCACAGAGAGGGACCGGCCAGTTCTTCCAGCAGATTTACCGTCTTCATCCTCTCAGCCGGATGTCGCACTGTGGGCCGACATCGATAGCGAAGTGACCTTCGAAGTGATCCCCTCTGCTTCTTTTGGCTTTGCATCGTCCGAGAGCTTTGTCTGGCAGAACCTGGATATGCTGCGCCAGCTGGTAGAATCTCAGCCTGGCTTGACATATTTGCAGCTGAAGGAAATTGCTGATCGCTTCACTGCCGGTCTGCAGGCTATGGGTTGCCCTCTGGACACATGGGCTCAGCGGGTCTTGCTTTTGCTTAAATTCGTGCATCGGAGGGATTTCCTAGCACGGACCATGGTTGATAAGCTAACGGCGCTGAAATTGCAGAGGTCAGAATGCAAATCCGAGTTGGGGAAGCTGACACTTATGCTTGATGGACGCCGAGCTGAGCTAGAAGGTGCTATTCAGCGGGAAGAAGCTGTGCGGGACCGGATAGCCCTATTGGAGATGGAACTCTCTGGACTTCGAGCCGAACTGCAGCAACTCTCCTTTATCCGGCCGCAGTCTGAAGAGGAAGTAGCCTCGCTGGAGGGACGGGTGATGTCTCTTCAGGACATGTCCGTTGGGCTTCAGGAGGAGGAGGCGCGCCTTCATGAGCTAGGAGCCGCCCCTTATGTGGGTCTTCTGGCCTTCGAAGATATATTCCGGCGGCCGTGAATTGTTTATCCCTCCCTTTTTTTGTTTTCTTCTGTAATGTGATGTCCCCTCGGGGCCCTTCATGTATTCCCTTTTTATTGGAAAGGAATCTCTTGGCTTCCAGCGTCTCCATCTTACTTTGCATATGGTTTTATCACTTTGGGAAGTGAGGTAGCGGTTTTGACAATCCCTCATGCGAACGGCTCGTACTTGGCAGGAGAGCGTCCACCCCTTCAGAGAAAGGATGGGGGACTCGCTCCACCGCGTGACGGCATCCGAAGAGGTGCTTAAACCGGATTTTGTGAGTGGCAGCAAAAATCCTTCCGGCCATGTGCGCCGTAAAGGAGACAATTTGCAGGAGTGTGAAAGGAGAGGTTCCATCAGAATAGACGTGAGGTCTAGACTGGGTAGGGGTTATAGTAGGTGGGACAATTAAAGGATATGTGGTTTTCATCAAGACAGACGTAGGGTCTGAACTGGATAGGGTTTCATCCTTGATCGGGCGAAATGCCAGTCGATCAATAGTTGGTTTCATCATCGACATTGGGTTTATATCGATGCAAAGGGTTTTATAAGTTTCATCAGAATAGACGAAAGGTCTAAACTGGGTAGGGTTTCATCATTGATCGGGCGAGGTGCCAGTCGATCAACAGTTGATTTCATCATCGATATTGGGTTGATATTGATGCAGAGGGTTTTATAAGTTTCATCAGAATAGACGAAAGGTCTAAACTGGGTAGGGTTTCATCATTGATCGGGCGAGGTGCCAATCGATCAACAGTTGGTTTCATCATCGATATTGGGTTGATATCGATGCAAAGGGTTTTATAAGTTTCATCAGAATAGACGAAAGGTCTAAACTGGGTAGGGTTTCATCATTGATCGGGCGAGGTGCCAATCGACCAACGGTGGGAAGTGTGTGAAGGTGTAGGTCTCATCAGGACAGACGTAAGGTCTATTCCAATAGGTTTTATCGCAGGTGGGACTTTGCCAAGAAATGCGTAGATTTTATCAGGACAGACGTGAGGTCTGAACTGGATAGGCTTTAGCCAAATGGTGATGGGTTTCATTGTCGGTGGGACGTTTGAAAGAGGGTATGTAGATTTTATCAGGGTAAACGTAAGGTCTACCCCGGAAGGGTTCTGTCGTCGGCGGGGCGCGGAAACAGTTGACCGACGGAAGGCTTCATCAATAGAAGGGAGGTAAAGGTAGCGTGCCGGTTGGCATGGAACTTTTTAAATTACCACATTACTGACCCAAGTGCCCTTTCGGGTTTTCACCGGAGCCAGCCCCCTCTTGCTTTTGCCCACGCGCCCTTTCGGGTTTTCACGTGACGGGGTACCCGATTTTGCCTGCAGTGCCCTTTCGGGTTTTCACCACAGCTGGGTTTTTGGCCATTTTTGCCCTTATCCGGGATGTCCGAACAAGTCTGGCGGGGTATCTCTATTTTTAACCCCATTTTTTTTATATATATACATATGTTTCCTGAATTGGGACTTCAGCACGGATCAGGCGATGTGCTGCTTCATTAGTGCATGTTCTTATCATCGGTATTGGGTATATACCGACGCAAGGATTTTATAGGTTTCATCAGGGTAGACGTAAGGTCTACACTGGGCTGGTTTTATCATTGATCGGGCAAGGTGCCGATCGACCAATGGTAGGTTTCATCACGGCGGGACGTAAAGGGGTATGCAGATTTGATAGGACGGGTTTCTTTGTCGATCGGGCAGGATGCCCATTGATCAAAGGTGGGTTTCATCATCGGTATTGAGTTTATACCAATGCAAGGATCTTATGAATCTCATCAGAATAGACGTAAGGTCTACCCTGGGCTGGTTTTATTGTTGATCGGGCAGGGTGCCAATCGACCAACAGCAGGTTTCATCATCGGTATTGGGTTTATACCAATGCAAAGATTTCATAGGTTTCATCGGGACAGACGTAAGGTCTAAGCCGGATAGGTTTCATCATTGACCGGGCAGTGCGCCTAATCGGTCAACAGCTGGTTTCATCATCGGTATTGGGTTTATACCAATGCAAAGATTTCATAGGTTTCATCGGGATAGACGTAAGGTCTAAGCCGGATAGGTTTCATCATTGACCGGGCAGTGCGCCTAATCGGTCAACAGCTGGTTTCATCATCGGTATTGGGTTTATACCAATGCAAAGATTTCATAGGTTTCATCGGGATAGACGTAAGGTCTAAGCCGGATAGGTTTCATCATTGACCGGACAGTGCGCCTAATCGGTCAACAGCTGGTTTCATCATCGGTATTGGGTTTATACCAATGCAAAGATTTCATAGGTTTCATCGGGATAGACGTAAGGTCTAAGCGGATAGGTTTCATCATTGACCGGGCAGTGCGCCTAATCGGTCAACAGCTGGTTTCATCATCGGTATTGGGTTTATACCAATGCAAAGATTTCATAGGTTTCATCGGGATAGACGTAAGGTCTAAGCCGGATAGGTTTCATCATTGACCGGGCAGTGCGCCTAATCGGTCAACAGCTGGTTTCATCATCGGTATTGGGTTTATACCAATGCAAAGATTTCATAGGTTTCATCGGGATAGACGTAAGGTCTAAGCCGGATAGGTTTCATCATTGACCGGGCAGTGCGCCTAATCGGTCAACAGCTGGTTTCATCATCGGTATTGGGTTTATACCAATGCAAAGATTTCATAGGTTTCATCGGGATAGACGTAAGGTCTAAGCCGGATAGGTTTCATCATTGACCGGGCAGTGCGCCTAATCGGTCAACAGCTGGTTTCATCATCGGTATTGGGTTTATACCAATGCAAAGATTTCATAGGTTTCATCGGGATAGACGTAAGGTCTAAGCCGGATAGGTTTCATCATTGACCGGGCAGTGCGCCTAATCGGTCAACAGCTGGTTTCATCATCGGTATTGGGTTTATACCAATGCAAAGATTTCATAGGTTTCATCGGGATAGACGTAAGGTCTAAGCCGGATAGGTTTCATCATTGACCGGGCAGTGCGCCAAATCGGTCAACAGCTGGTTTCATCATCGGTATTGGGTTTATACCAATGCAAAGATTTTATAAGTTTCATCAGAATAGACGAAAGGTCTAAACTGGGTAGGGTTTCATCATTGATCGGGCGAGGTGCCAATCGATCAACGAGAAGTTTATGACGGGAGGCGAGGTTTCCTTTAGGATCACCATATTACTGGCCCAAGCGCCCTTTCGGGTTTTCACCGGAGCCAGCCCCCTCTTGCTTTTGCCCACGCGCCCTTCCGGGTTTTCACGTGGCGGGGTACCCGATTTTGCCTGCAGTGCCCTTTCGGGTTTTCACCACAGCTGGGTTTTAGCCATTTTTGCTCTTGCTCAGAAAACCTGAACAAGACTGGCGGGGTATCTCTATTTTTAACCCCATTTTTTACTTATTTATTTTCATTCTTTTATTCTCTCTTCCCCTCTTTTTGGGAGGGTAACAAGTCGGACTGTCATTAGATCATGATGAGGGATGGCTTGGCTAGGGCGGAGTGCCGCTAGACCAAGGAAGAAGGGTAGCTCGGTTAGGGCGGAGTGCCGCTAGACCAAGGAAGAAGGGTAGCTTGGTTAGGGCGGAGCGCCGCTAGACCAAGGAAAAGGGTAGCTTGGTTAGGGCGGAGTGCCGCTAGACCAAGGAAAAGGGTAGCTCGGTTAGGGCAGAGTGCCACTAGACCAAGGGAGCAGGGTAGCTCGGTTAGGGCGGAGTGCCACTAGACCAAGGGAGCAGGGTAGCTCGGTTAGGGCGGAGTGCCGCTAGACCAAGGAAAAGGGTAGCTTGGTTAGGACAGGGTGTCGCTAGACCAAGGAAGAGGGTAGCTTGGTTAGGGCAGAGTGCCGCTAGACCAAGGAAAAGGGTAGCTTGGTTAGGACGGAGTGCCGCTAGACCAAGGAAGAGGGTAGCTTGGTTAGGGCGGAGTGCCGCTAGACCAAGGAAAAGGGTAGCTTGGTTAGGGCGGAGTGCCGCTAGACCAAGGAAAAGGGTAGCTTGGTTAGGACAGAGTGTCGCTAGACCAAGGAAAAGGGTAGCTTGGTTAGGACGAGTGCCGCTAGACCAAGGAAAGGGTAGCTTGGTTAGGACGGAGTGCGCTAGACCAAGGAAAAGGGTAGCTTGGTTAGGACGAGTGCGCTAGACCAAGGAAATGGGTAGCTTGGTTAGGACGGAATGTCACTAGACCAAGGAAAAGGGTAGCTTGGTTAGGGCGGAGTGCCGCTAGACCAAGGAAAAGGGTAGCTTGGTTAGGACAGAGTGTCGCTAGACCAAGGAAATGGGTAGCTTGGTTAGGACGAATGTCACTAGACCAAGGAAGAGGGTAGCTTGGTTAGGGCGGAGCGCCGCTAGACCAAGGAAAAGGTAACTTTTAGCCTGATTACTCGGGGAATATTGGTTGGGCAGCATGATACAGCTTTAGGTGTCTACCGTTGAGTGGTGAGAATTGGATTTCCCCTCGATGGTTAACAACCATGTAGGCCCCTCCTTCGTAGACCCTATATATCACATAAGGACCTTCCCAATTAGGATTCAGCTTTCCTTTTGGGTTGGACGCCATGACTTCTTTTTTCTTGACCATGACAAGGTCACCTTTCTTAAATTCTCGTCCTTTTACGAGTTTGTTGAACGCAGTGGCCATGCGGGCCTGATACATCTGGATATTCTTCTGAGCTTGGAGGCGCTTTCCTTCCAATTCAGCCAATTCTTGTAATCTTCTTTCTGCATTGGTTTGTTCGCCATGGGCCAGGTCATATTGGACTGCCACTCTGAGTGACGGGACTTCCAGCTCTAATGGAACTACTGCCTCTGAGCCGTATACCAGTGAGTATGGCGAGCACCCTGTAGGTGTCTTGAAGACAGTGCGGTATGCCCACAGAGCTTCATACATCTTTTCTTCCCAGTCCTTCTTATTAGAACTGACGACTTTAGCCAACAAGGTGCATAAAGTTTTGTTGAAGGCTTCTGCCAATCCATTTGCCTGTGGATTGTAAGGAGTGGAAGTCCTCCATTCGATCTTATACTTCTCGGCAAGCCGATAGATCTTTTGATTTCTGAAATGACTTCCATTATCAGATATTATCCGGCTGGGGATCCCAAACCGGAAGATAATGTTCTGCTTGATGAATCTGGCAACCAGCTCACCAGTCACTTCTCGTAATGCTATAGCTTCCGCCCATCGGGAGAAGTAATCTGTTATTGCCAGTATGTATTTATGTCCGGCCGATGAGGTCGGTAGTGGGCCGACTACATCAGTTCCCCATTGTGCAAACGGCCAGCTAGGGACTGTAGGGTGCAGAACGGCAGGTGGCCTTCTAGGCACAACAGCATGCTCCTGACATTTCTGGCATGACTTTGCAAACTTGCAACAGTCTTCAAACATAGTGGGCCAATAGTAGCCCAGCTTCTTGATTTCTATCTTCATCTTAGGGCCAGCTTGATGAGCGCCTGCCGTCCCAGCA
The DNA here is from genome assembly GCA_022559845.1 of Amorphophallus konjac. NCBI lineage: Eukaryota > Viridiplantae > Streptophyta > Magnoliopsida > Alismatales > Araceae > Amorphophallus > Amorphophallus konjac. The sequence goes on from CM040122.1 coordinate 46,467,695, forward strand.
TGTATTTCTTTCATTGCTTGCCAAGCTTCCTCAGTAGACAGACAGCGGAGCAAAATCTTCTTGCGTGCATCTGCCATTATTCGGAACAGAGTTCCATTTCTGAATTCATAAGAATCTTTGATCCTTAGAAGTTTCATCTTTTCTTCTCTTTTCTGCGGCAGCTGTTGGTGTGAAAACCATTGTAGCAGGTGTTGTCTCCAATCAGATGCCTGTTCTGTACTGATCATGGCGACTTCATTTTCTTCGGGGCAGCCTTCTAGCATGCTGGGGACTTGCCGCCGGTTTATAACAACAATGTTCAGTGTCTCATCTGGTGGGACTGCTATTGAGCTGGCTAGCTTTGCCAATGCATCAGCCTGGGCATTATGTGCACGGCCCACATGCTTGAGCTCAATATGATAGAATTTCGCCATGAGGCGCACAGCTTTTTGGTGGTAGGGGTTCAACTCCGGCTTTCGCACTTCGAACTCCCCTTGGATTTGCTTTATTATCAACATTGAATCCCCGAATACCTGAAGCATCTGGATGCCCATGTTGAGGCTGATGTGCAACCCGATTATCAGAGCTTCATACTCGGCTTCATTATTAGTGCAGGGCTTGTTTATAGAACAGGAAGTATGCACAACCTCCCCCTCTGGCGATCTTAGCACAATACCGGCTCCGGCCCGTATTCTGGTCTTTCCATCGGAGTCCGTCTCTGTTCTAGATGCTCCATCAAAGAATAGCTGCCACATAGTTGACTGAGCCTGGCAGGCTTCTAGTGTTTCATCATCGGGTAACTCAGTCCCCAACATATCATTCTCTGGCACAGGATGCTCTGCGAAGAAATCGGCCACGGCCTGTCCTTTTATTGCCCTCTGGGGTATATATGTGATATCGAATTCCATCAGAATTACTGCCCATTTGCCCAACCGGCCTTTCAGTACTGGCTGAGTCAATATGTATTTGAGCGGATCTGCTGCAGATATCAATCTGATTTCGTGTGACAGCATATAGTGCCGGAGCTTTTTAACGGCAAAGACTAGTGCCAAGCATGTCTTTTCTATATAGGTGTAGCTTTCTTCAGTTCTAATCAGCCTCCGACTCAGGTAGTATAGAGCCTGCTCTTTGCCTTCTTCATTTATCTGTGCTAGCATTGCCCCCAGGGAACAGTGTGTGGCTGCAATGTATAGTATCAGGGGCTTGCCCTTAATAGGTGCCCCCAGCACTGGAGGGGTCTTGAGATATTCTTTCAGCTTCTCAAAGGCTTCCTGACAGCCATCGTCCCAGAGGAACGGTACATCTTTCATCATGAGCTTGTGAAAAGGGTGGCATCTCCCCGACAGATTTGATATGAATCGTCGGATGTAGGCCAAACGCCCTTGTAGAGATCTCAGCTCGTGGAGATTCCTTGGTGGAGGGAGCTCCTGGATAGCTTTAATCTTGGATGGGTCGATCTCAATGCCCCTATGACGGACAATGAACCCAAGGAATCTTCCACTGGACACGCCGAAGGCACATTTCATAGGATTCATCTTGAGTTCATATCTGCGCAGCCTCTGGAACACTATCCTCAGGTCTTGCAGATGATCTTCTCTTCTGCTGGTTTTCACCACCAGGTCATCGATGTAGCACTCCACTTTCTTGAAGAGTAAATCATCAAAGATCTTTGTCATAGCTCTTTGATAAGTAGCGCCGGCATTCTTGAGGCCGAACGGCATCCTTTTGTAGTGAAATATCCCCTTCGGGGTGCGGAATGCAGTGTGCACTCTGTCTTCTTCAGCAATCCAGATCTGGTTGTATCCGGACGACCCATCCATGAATGACAGGGCTTCATGGCCAGTGGTTGCATCGATCATTACTTCAGTGATTGGCACTGGGAAATCATCTTTCGGGCAAGCCTTATTCAGGTCCCTGAAATCCACACATATTCTGATCTGCCCATTTTTCTTCTTCACGGGCACTATATTGGCCAGCCACGTAGTATACTGGTTCTCTTCAACAAAGCCCACATCGATCAGCTTGTCGACCTCTTTGTTGATCTGATTTATCAGTTCGGGGCGCATTCTCCTGGAAGGCTGCTTCACAGGGCTTGCCTCTGGGTTTATCGCCAATCGGTGCTGTGCCACATCAGAACTCAGTCCTGGCATTTCATCATATGTCCATGCGAAGCAGTCTCGGAATTCTTTCAAAAACTGAATATACTGTTCTTTGACAGCTGGCTCCAGCAGTGCACTGAGGAATGTAGGCCTTGGCTCCTCTGCTGACCCCAGATTCACTTCTATCAGCTCATCGACGGTGGCTTGGCCTCCGTCTTCAACTTCGGGTGGGGCTTCTTGCAAATCAATAAAGCCTCCCGGGATATAATCTTCTTCGTTCTCATGATTTTCTATTTCATCAGATTGGTCATCTGCAGATGCTGGTGCATCGTATAAGGCCAATACGGCCGGATTCTGTTCAGTCTGCCCCGAGGACGTGACTGGCTCAGCGGAAAACTTCGAAGTGGAACCTTCCGTGCTTAGAGGCTCTTCTGATGTGGGCTCCCCGAGAGGTCATCATTATGTAGAGCTCGGAATTCTTCTAGAATGCGCCCAAACTCCAGGCACTCTTGCAGCTCTCTGGCTACTTGATCTTCATCCGGGGTTCCCGTGTCAAATTTCGCTTCATCCTGGAACAGATCCTCCTTGCAAGATAGATCTTCCCAGTACCAATCTCTCTTTGTCTCGTCAGGTATCCCCACCCCTGGCAGATTGTCTGGGATTTCATTGTCCACTACGGACTGATAAATGATTTCTTCATCTTCCGAAGGGTATTGGTCATAGTCCATCCCAGGGGAATCTTCATGCTGGTAGAAGGCAGAGATGACATCTACCTCAGCTTCATAGTATTCTTGCAGGGTATAGCCCAGTCCCGGGTGCTGTGTGATCTTCCTCAATTCTTTATTATCTCGAGGTGGATCCCATAGCTCCTTGAATGCTTTCTTCTGGGCTGCAGATTGTATTGAAGGCATTTGCATCTTGGAGAACATTTGCGAAACCCGTTGGGTAGTGTACTCTAGGCCTGTAATTGGCACCATCCGGTTTGCGGCTTCTTCAGGGACCATGCAATCTCGATCGTCTTCTTCGACTGCCCCCCCGGTGTAGAATATGATAGGAGGTTCGCAGAAGCGAGGGATTTTCATAGTCTTCAGTGGTAGCACCGTCTGGTATTCTATGCCGGCTATGGGCTTGACTAGACCCTGAGGAACTTCCACCTGTGTGTATTTTTCTTTCATCTTTTCTTCAGTATCATCTGGGTGTATGCCAGGAGGAGTGATCCGAGCAAAATCACCAGCATAAGAGATGTGAGATACCCCATGCTTTTTAATGTAGCCCTTTGGCGGCGGCGGAGACCAATTTCTTGCTTTTGTCGCCGGCTTTTCCTGGCTGACCACAGCTTCTTTTCCTTTATCCTTTTGTGACACTTCGGTGTAGTAGGATGCATCGAGCATATGGCACTCGAACACTTCGAAGGGATGTAGGTCTGCAAACACCCTTTCTTCTTTTCCTTCATGGCAGTATTTTATGCATTGGTGTAGCGTGGATGGCACTATCTGATATTCGTGCAGCCACGGTCTTCCCAGTAGGGCCTTATATGTGGTGTTGGAGTCGATTACATAGAATCGTACCACTGTAGTGAGGTCGCCCAGTGTGAGATTGAAATCAGCTACCCCGAGAGGTGTTTAACATTTTTGGTTGAATCCTGCAATCTTCATGTCTCTGACCTTGGTGAGCTGCAGATCAAAGTAATATTTCTGATAGATGCGGTATGGGAGAATATTCACAGCAGCCCCTGGATCTATCAGTATTCTGCTTATCGGCTGACAGTTCAGGGAACCCCTCATATACAGCGGTCTATTATGGCCAGAATTTGGGATTAGCATATCATCCTCCGTGAATGTGACTGATGGCCCAGTATTCACTTCTGCCAAGAGTGCTTCACATTGTGCCGGGGACTGCAGGGCATCCACAATTGCTTGGCGAGCTTCTTCACTCAGAGAGAGAATTTCCCAGATGGAGAATCTGGTAGGGAGTTTCTTCAGCATTTTCATGACTCGACTGCCCACCCGGACATTAGACAGTCTCATCTCCTCTGCCCATCGGGGTCTTGGAGGTTCATGTGGTGCCTGTGGCCTTTGCTGCCCATTTTCAATTTTATCTTCTTCATCGGTCTCCCGGAAGGCTTCTTCTGTAGCGACTGCCCCTGGTTTTGCTAGAGGGTTACCTTCTTCATTTTCCTCATGCTGTTTCTGCTTTCCAGCCGCTGTCTGCTGGCATTTATTGCTTTTATCTGGAGCAGTATGAGCCGGTTGCTCATTTTCTAAGCTGGACAGGAACTCCAGGAATGAAGGGGCTTCATCTGCCTTCTTTTTGTCTTGGTACAGACTGGCAGGGGGAGGAACCTGGACACCTCGTATCTCTGGTTCCGGGATTTGATAGGGTTGCTCCCCTCTGAACATGATATTATGGTTGGCTGGTGGTGGGCGCCCCCATCTTCTCCCAGAACGTGTTGCATGGGCCGAGGTAGAGGCTTCGGCATGGTTAGCTTCTAGCGGAGCGTTGGATGCTTCCGGCTCATCATCCTCCCCGGGCAAGGAAAAGAGTACTGACAGAGTGTTACATTGTACTGTCGTGACCTTCTTTCCTTTCTTGGATTTGGGCCGTTTCTTCTTCTTTTGGGAATTTGGCTTTGCTGGCTCCTGCCCCCAGAAGGGTTCATTCTCAGCTTTTTCTTGTTCTGCCTCTGGCTGTTCTTTGATTTTCAATTCTTCGAACTGTTCCCAGAGTATACAGTCTTTCATCAGCAGATGCTTGGGCTTCTTCTGTTCGTACTCATCAAGCTCATTAATATATTGCTGCAGACGCCTGGCTGCAGGGCTTACCTCTTTATGCGTAGGGAGGGGAGTTTGTCTCCTCCGGTTGTGAGTAGGGATCCGGATGACTGGTCCGGTCTCAGCTGTATGCCATATTGGCTTTATTGGAGGCGGCTCGGGCCTTGGGGTAACACCCCGGATAACTGCTCCGCTGGTACTGGCTGCAGGAGTCTTCTTTCTGCTTTTTATGGGTATCATCTGCCATCCTTCCTGATCCTTCTGTGGGGTGAGGAAGCAAGCTTCATAGGTATGCTTGGTGCATTCTTCAACGGCTTCCTTGGGCAACTGTTGGTAGACTGAGATCATATTGGCAGCCACTCTCCAGGGTGGAGGCTCATGTGGATGGGGCGGCTTTACCTGGTAATCTCCCAGCTGCAGCTCACCTTTCTTGACCATTCCTTCCATGATATCTTTGAAGACATAACAATCTTCAATTGCGTGCCCCAGCGCACGGTGAAATGGACAGAACAGCGGATCATCTTTCTTTGCTGCATCTGCTGGTCTTTTGGGTTCAGGCAATGTTACCTTATTGAACTTGTATGCCCAGTTGAACAGTGCGGCCGTCTTATCTTTTGGGAAGGAATATGCTTTTCTCATCTTGTCTCTCAGAGAGACTTTATCTTTTCTTTCTGCTGTATCTGCCAACGGGGGAGCTTCATCTGCCCCTTTCTTCCCCTTCTGTTGCTCGAAGGTTCTGAAATCGACGGTGTTGGCCTCAGAGTGTGATGGTCGTCGCTCATTGGATTTTCCCTTCGGCATGGTGGGAACATTGGCGGTCGGACGTTTGGACAAGAACGTCTCGACTTCTGCCACTATATTTTTCAGTCGGTCAAATGTTCTGACATCAGCACCGATCATTTTTTCTAGCACCTCCCTCCTGAGGCTCTGCTTGCATATCTGCACCGCATCTTCTTGATGAGGAGGTCTTCGGCATCTCATGGCTAAGTTTCTCCACCTTTTGATGTAGTCCAGTGCAGTTTCATCTTGCTTCTGCCTAGTTGCATATAGCTCTGCTATCGTGATTTCCCTTTCCGTGACATAAAATCTGTCGCGGAATTTTCTCTGCATATCAGGCCAATCAACCACTGACCCAGCTGGCAGGCTTGAGTACCATTCAAAGGCCAACCCAGTGAGGGATGAGCCAAAGAACTTGAGCAGATAAGCTTCATCGACTGCTAGGTCGCCCATGATTGTAGTGTAGTAGGCTATATGCTCCCTAGGGGAGCCTTGGCCATTAAATTTCTCAAACTTCGGCGGCTTACTGACGCCTGGGGGTAGTTTCTTGGCAGCATACTGGGGAGGATACGGTACCTTGTACACATCATAAGTACCCGCATCACCACCAGTCTTTTCTGACAGCTTCATTTCCACAATTCTTTCAATCATCTGCTTGTGGGCTACAGCTGGATCTATCTCTTCTGGGAAGAAGTGAGCTTGTTGCTGGCTGTGAGGAGTTGTCATCACAGTGGCGCGCAAGATGGGCGCGGTAGGCTGTGTCTGAGACACAGAGGGCTGAGCTGCTGTTTGCTGTGGAACAGGTTGGCTCGGTGTCTTGCCCTTATCAGCTAGGAGAGGGTTAGCTGGGATAGCCGTCTCTGCTGAGCTGGATGTTTGCCCCGCAGGTTCAGCTTGCTTTGAGACTGATGTAGCTTCATGTCTCTCATTGAGCTGTCTTCGGAGAGCACTGATCTCCTGCTGATATCTCCTGAACATCATCTGGATCATGGGATCCAAGGTTGATGGGATTTGCATATCTTCAGAAGTCCCTTCAGCATCATCAACAAAGGGATTGTCTTCATCCTGTGCCGTCACCACATTGACTGTCATAGTGGTGATCTTGCGGGCTTCATCATATTTCTTCATTTTATCTTTTGCGGCCTGGCTTCTTCTTGTGACAGGACCAGGTCTAGTAGCCAACCTGAGCAGTTCATTTGGCTGAGTTGGTAGTATATCTTGCCCCCTGGCGAGTCCAGCCATGTTGCAGGCGAAGATTTGCATTTTTCCCTTCCGCCTGTAGACCTTTCTTTTCACCTGGTCAGGATATCTGAGCCGGTCAAAGACCGATATTCTTTCTTTGGCTTCTTCCCGGTACAGGTCTTCTTTATCATATCCGGGCTTGAGGCCTTCTTCATAGTGGTTTGAATCGGAGGAAGAGGCTCCGATCATCGTTTCCTGAAGTGTTTCTTCTTTTTCTTCACCTCTGGTGCCCAAGGCACGGGATAGTCTTTGTTGACCGAGGGCAGAGCTCCCCAGGTAGTGGAAGTAGTCTTGGACTATCTGCTTCATCTCTTCAGAGTTGTGCCTCTGTGGCTCAGGTTGGAGTATCAATCTGTCCTGGCTCTTTTGCTGATAAGCCAGTCTTGCCACCCGAGCATTCAAATGCTCGGCTTTGGAGTATCTGCAGATATCAGCCTGTCTGGCACAGGCTCTCGGTCTTCTTGCAGTAACCACAGCGACTGGTTCACTTCTTCTCATATTGCCAACTTGGCAACGATCGGCGGCAGCATTGTAGATCTTCTCTTCCCATCTCTTGCCCTTGGCCATGGGATGGGTAGTAGTGAAGTTTTCCCTTGTCTGGTATCTTCTGCCCCTCATCATGGGGCGAACAGCAGTCATATTTCTTTCCTGACCCTCAACCTCATCTCTCCTCCCCCGGGTCCTGGGGTAGACAGTAGTAGCATTTCTTTCATCTTTCTTCACTTCCCTTCTGCCCCCTGCTCTGAGGCGGGCAATAGTGACATCAGTAAGGTTCTCCCTGTCCTGAGCTGGGGCCCAGCTTTGGATCTTCTTCGGCCGCCAGACCTGTTTGTATTTTGCTGGCTTGGGCGCCAGCGGCTTCTTTTCATTAGCCTCCCAATTGGCCTGCCTGGTGGTCAGAGTTTGGAATCTGTTGGCAGTGGGCACCATCGGGACGATCACGTCCGGCTTGACCGCCCTTGGGCAACCGTTCATGTTTGCCCGGACACCACCGATCATCATTGTCTTTCCGGAGTTGGAAAGACGGCGGTCAACAGCAACATACCGGCTCCTCCGGTTGGTTCTTCTCCCCTTCTGAGCAGCAGCGGGGACCACGTCCCTTTTTTGGACGTGATGGACAAAGCAGGCGACGGCCGTGGGGACCGTGTTCTCTGGTACGATATTCTTCTGGTCAGTGATCTTCACCGGGGCACTTACAGCAGTGCCTTGCTCATTGTCATCGACCTGCAGAAGGTCAGTGAAGACGACGCCCAAGCAGTTGGGCAGCCCAACGGCAGGCGGCATTGATCCGAACGCGAGGGGTACCGCCAGGTAGCCTTCTCGCACATGCATGTCAATCGGCTGCTGGTTGAAGCAAACGGACATGATTCCGGCTGTCATTGTAGATTCCTGAAAATAAGGAAAGTACACAGAATCAGAAGTTTCAGGGGGGCCCGCCGGGCCTCCTACTTTAGCGTAAAGATGAAGGGAGACTAAGTCCCACCGGGCGTGCCAGACTTGTTTGACACATTTATTTTATTTAGTTTATTTTATTTATTTATTGATTTATTTATTTATTGGCGTGCCAGTCACCGGGGTGACAATTTCGTTGTGCGCTCGATCTGACTTGATCAGTCGATTATGAAGTCCGAGTCGGGACCAGAAGTCCGCCATACCATGAAGGCTATGACGTTAATTACGCCCTTCCTAAGAAGGACAACCCTTGATTAAACGCTAAAAGTAGGAGGCCTCGAGAGGCAAACATATATTCATGTGCGGAAATGGAACTTCATACCGAAGCCAGAAAGGCGGGCAAGATAATAACACCAACCGTAGAAACAGATGATATCGTTAAGTCAGCGGTTCAAAGCCCGGGCTTAGGGGGGAAGGAGGATCTCAGTCACAGGTAGCCTGAGCCGCGACCGTGATGAGGTTTAAAACATCGATCAGTATTTCGACAGCATCTCCCCTTTATCTGGATTATGCCCAGGGGGAAATAGACTATCATCCACGGAGTGCCGGGATGAAAGCCAAGAGAAAGAGAGAGGCCAGACCTCCCTACTCATATGTGTATATACATGCCATAGGGCAGTGTTTGATATTCCCTATAGAAGCCGGCGGAACTCATGCAATGGCAGAGCCCTCCCGAGCCAAAGGGGTTGCTTATCGATGCAGTTCGAGTATACATAGGTTCCCGTCACGAAGGCAAAATGGCCAAGGCTCTCGGCGCAAGAAGGAGGCTTCCCGGCGCGCCAAGAGATAGGGTTCTCGGCTTGGCAAAATGGGCAAGGGGGGGGCTTCCCGGCGTGCCAAGGGATAGGGTTCTCGGCGCAAGAAATCATGCGCCGAGAGCTGCTCATGCCTTTTACTATTCGTGGCGCCGGGAGCTAAGATGATGCAGAGATGGTCTCTAAGGGTTTACGGGACCTGCTTTTGGGTTTCTGGACTATCCAGGCCATGATGGATGGGTTCCTTTGGGGTCAGAGTGGATCAGTGCATCAAATCTGAGCTGGATTAGATTTGGGCTTCACAGAAGCATCAGGATAGAAGAGGGATTTAGGAAGACTAGGGTCGAGGGAAACCCTGTCACCATTATCATGCAGAGCCCGGGGGATAACCTGATGTCGACTTTCATCTCCTGAGAGAATTTTGGCAGCACCTCTCCTGGACCGAACATTTGCCAGAGAGTGGTATAGGCTAACATCCACGGAGTGCCGGGATGAAAGCCGGAAAATGAGTGAGCACTAAGGCTCGAAGAGACTATCCATGTCTCTGGCATCGATCACTATCCCCCTTCTCGGAGACCGACGGAACCCTTGTAAAGACAAGGTCCACCGAACCCGCGGGGTTGCATGTGGATCAAATTCGGGACATAGGAATGTAGGGGAGGTCTTCCCCATTATTATACCACCTCAGGGCACATATGATGATCTCTGAGCATCCCCTAGACAGATGTATAAGGAACCAAAAGGGTCGAAGGATGACCATGCAGAGGAGGGCCTCAGACTGGGTTTCATTGGCCAAAGTAAGGGCATCGGCATGGTTTTCTATCGGCCAGAGGAGGGTCTCGGCGGAGGTTTATTGGTTGGCCAAAGGGGGTCTCAGCGTGGGTTTCAATGACTTGAAGAGGGTCTCGGCGTGGGTTTTAGCGGTTTGAAGAGGGTCTCGGCGGGGGCTTGGCCAACAGAGAGAGACTCTCGGTGCGGCTTGACCAACAAAGAGAGGCTCTCGGTGCGGCTTGATGAAAAGGGGGGAGGCTCTCGGCACAGAGCTTCTCGGCGCGCTCCTCATCGCGCCGGGAAGCCGGCGCCGAGAGGCCAAAGGCAAGGGAGTTCACGTGGAAATGGCCTGGAGGGAATTTTGTCGGCTTGCTGATGAAAGGGGTCTCTCGGCAGCGTAGTTCTCGGCGGGGAATTTTGTACGCCGAGAGGATGGAAATGCTACAGGGTTTCAGGGTTTGCAGAGCTCAGACGATGCTCTGTTTTGGGATTTTATGAGATTTCTGGCTCGGATTGAGGCTGGATTTGGAGGGTAGGCTAGAGATTACACATACATGGGTTTGATTTGCCAAAGATGGGCTGGATTCAAAGGGGGGATCGAAGGGATCACTGTAGGATGGGGCTCTGGATCGTCATATATCACGGACCCTCGGGGGATCATTTGTTGGCGTCTTTGGTCACCTGGGAGCCAAGAGATGGCCGCCCCTGGCCCCATAGGTGATTTCAACAATGCCTGTAGATGGAGCGAAAGCATTTATAACTCCGGAATCTCATGATCTTCGATCATCGCATAGCACGGCTTTATCCCGGACGCCAAGGGATAGTCTGTCCCGGGCTCTGGGATAAGCATGGATGGTGCCTTAAAACAAAAGAAAACAGACGGATCGACGACTTATTAGTTTACTGGGGGAGGGGGATCAGCATGCTACTAGTCTGAGAGAAGACAAGAGACATGAAGAATGGTGATAGAGCTTCAGAGGAATCAAAAGCAGGCATAAAAGCAGGCATAAACTGTAGCCCATCATGTTTATTCATCCGACGACATTCCTCGGGAGAAATACATAGTAAGAAAGCAGGAGCAGTACATCATTCCAAGACTCACCAATCACCGAGAGGGAGTGAGGGAAAGGGGATGAAACAGAGGCCAGGACATCCCGGCTACATCCGATGCATCGAGATAAACTCGTGAAATTACATGAAGAAGAAAAGAACTCATAAGAAAAGAAAACATAGGGGGGGGAGGGTGGAGCATTGACTCCTCTCCCTCCCCCAAGCAGCCCACCTGGGGGTTTTTCTTCTTCTTCTTCTCTTTCTTTCAGCGGAGGCCCTCTCTCTCTCCTTTCCGATCTCCTTTTCTGGATGGGTTTCTTTCTTTCTTGCTGTCTTTTTTTTTCTCTCTTTTTTTTTGATCGGTTCTATCTATTTCTCCCCGTCTGTCCTCTCTTTTTGTCTCTCCCCTCCTTATCTGTTCGAAGGGAGGGGGCTTTTATAGGGACTTCTCCCCTTCTCGGCAGCAGCATCACGGCGCCCCCCAGATGGGGGCTTCCCGGCGCGCTTGCAGGTGGCTCTCGGCGCCCTCTTTGGGCTTCGGCAAGTGGCTCTCGGCGCCATCCTTTGCAGGCCCAATTAAAGCTTTTTAGCCACTTTCACAGACCCATTTGGGTCTTTCAAGGACATCATCACCCGAAAGGGCCTTTCATTGATGACATATGTTGTATCGAGATCATCATTACAGTTTTCATCAGTCCGTAGACCGGGATTTCATCAGTCCGTAGACAGGGGTTTCATCGGTCCGTAGACAAGGGTTTCATCAGTCCGTGGACAGGGGTTTCATCAGAATTGCCATCTGAACGGTGACAAGACCGGGTATTATCTTATCGATATCGTCACTTGGATGGTGACGAGCTCGGGCATCAGTTTTAGTCCGGAAAGACTTTTCGCCGGGAGTATAATCTATGGAGACCATTCTTCTTCTGCTCTGACTTTGCAAAAGCCTTTGCCATCTTCATCTGCCGGTACCGGCTTCATCTTCATCTCCTATTACATTTGTCAGTAAGCCGACATCTGACTTACCTTGACATATCATCCGTGGATTCTTGGGCGAAACGGTAGTACAGCTCTCATTAAAGGGCTGGAAGGTCTCATCAGTCGAGTGACTGCTGCTTTATCAGTGCTGCCGTCTCAGTGACATTGGCACCGGGCATCAGCTTTGCCGACAAGGGCTTCAGCCGAGCAGACAGTTGATGAGCTTCATCATTGGTCTTTCATTGTTGGTCCGACCCTCTTTTTAATTATGTTTTCACCCTTGTTCATTTTCCAGGTGTCAACACCGGGACAATGTTTGCCACCCATTGAGGATATAGGACGACTCTAATAAACCTGGCTTTGTGGAGCTTATCGACCTCCTCCTTCATCTTCAAAGCCATGTGGGGGTGGAAACATCTTAACCTCTGCTTTACCGAGACAGACTCTGGTTTTAGCGTTAGGCGGTGTTCGACCAGGGTGGAATCCAATCCCAGCATATCCTCGTAGCTCCATGTGAACGTGTCCCTATACTCCTTGAGAACCTCGATCAATTCCTCTTCTTCAGATGGCGGAAAATTATTACTTATGAGGACGATCCTAGGGTCTTCCTCGGTCCCCAGGTTGATTTCTTTGGTAGGTTCTTCTATAGCGGCTGATGGTTCGTCAAACCTCCTCATTCCACTGGCATAAGCATCAGCCGCGTCCTCATATTCTTCGTCCCCTTCTCCAATAGGGTACTCTTCATCTGTGAGCTCATAGACTCCATACCCCTCATCAATTGTGCAATCCTCCTTGCATTCTAACTCTGACAGTTGGATGGGATTTTCTAGCAATTGAGGAATGGCTAGAAAGGCTTGACACCTATTGGCTAAATCTAGAAGAAATCGACGAGGAATTTGTCTACCCTTGGATTTTCTTCTAGGCACTACCCTTGACTCATTATTCCTAACCTGACTGACTTGTTCTACGGATGAAGAAGAAGTTGAAGAATGTACAGGAAAAGACCCCTCGGTGGAGGGGCAAAGAAGGTCACTCAGGGGACCTTGAATGAGTGGCCCGTAAGTCGGGGCGCACTTGTGAGAGATGTAGGAGGTCTCCTCAAAGGAAATGCACTGTTGAGGAGTTCGAAAATTGACGTTTTTTTTTTCATTTTCATTTTCAATTACAAGACAATTGAAAGAACTTGGGGAATAAGAGGAGGGGACTATAGCTAAGGGGTTGTAAGGCTCGTTGAGCAGATCATGGTTGAAAATCTGGCGCGGGCTGAGAAACCTGCGCAAGAATGTGAGTAGAGAAGGGGACCTAGGAATATCATCAGACAAACGTCTAGCCCAAGAAAGAGTCAGCAGCAACGGCTGAGGAGAATGATTAGATAGAATGACGGAAAGCGATCCGTCAGTGGCAACGTCCTCTTGGCGAGGAAAACTTGGAATTTCAGCAATGTCAACAACCCCTTTTGGCACCTCGGAGATCAAAAGCGGCTCCTCCAAGTCCGGAGGTGAGAACATCTGCTGTAGTGCAATGGAAATATCATGTATATCAAACCACTTATTCCACTCGCAGTCCGGGTCATCGTCCTTCCCCTTCTTTGTAGCCCTCGAGCAACTTTTAGCTAAGTAGGCAATCCGAACTTCCCCATGTGATTCTTGCGGCTGATCCCCCAACTGTATAACCGGCCCTGTTATGAAATGAGAGTACAAGGTCCATGTAAGAGGTTCTCCATCTTCCTCAATCGGGCCTTCAAAACCTAAGCCAGCTCTTAGGATTACCCCGACCTTCCCTACCGGTCTCAGTCTTCCTTGTAATTGTGCTCCTAGACCTTTGCCTTGATGGTAACCTAAGTTGTTCATGATCTCCCATCCCTTGAAGTGGGAAGGGGAACGTGGCGTCGGCCCGAGAAGTGGCTTTCTTTGCATTGGTAAAGGGCGACTAGGGTCACACACATCCAGCAGGGAAAGGATAGGCCTATGGGTCGGCCAAACAGAGGGCAATGAAGTGTTAATAGCATCCACCGTGGGGAGCAGGGGCATGCTAAACACCTTGATGATCCGTCCTTTGTACGGGAATTTTAAGCATTGGTGGTTGGTGGAAGGGACGGCATTCAGCGTCTCTATATAAGGACGACCCAATATGCCCTTGAACGTGGGGTCCATGTCAAGGATGTGAAACTCCGTAAGAACAGCAACAGGACCCACTTCTACATTAAGGATAATCCTTCCCTGTGGAGGCCTCTTGCTATTATCATATGCGGTGACTGTGATAGCCGATGGCCTTATCTGTTCTAAATCAACCCCACATAGCAAGAGAGTGTTCATGGAGATCACGTTGATTGAGGCACCCGTGTCCACTAGGCACGGGTTTACGGGCACCCCATTGATCTTCACTGCAATGCACAAAGCATATTTCCGAGCTTCCTGGGGGGCAAGCTCGTGGTCATGGAATGTGATGGCCGGTTGCGTGCTTGTCGGTGTCAGCACCGACGATATCTTCTCTACTAGGAGATCCTCGTTCACCATGACCATTTGGAGATACTTCATTAGTGCCTCTTGATGGGACGTGGACCTCTTAATCAATTCCAAGATGGAGATTCGGGCAGGCGTCTTGTCCAGATGTTTTAGAAGATCATATTGTGTCCCGGGGATGGATTCCTCTAACTGCTCTTCAGTTCCTTTCTCTTGTTGGGACTATTCTGGACTCTGACCGTTCTGGGGAAAAACTCGGTGGAAGATCCTTCCACTTCGGAGCACCATGGCTTGTTGCTTTGGTTGCACCTCGACGGGGTTAGGTATGGGTTTTATCAGAGGTTTAAGTGGGGGAGGGATGGTCGGCGGAGCGGAGGTGATGACAGGTGTAGGGATCCTGATGAGGGGTTTGTTTGGGAGAGATGGAGGCGTAGTGGACGGCACTTGGGATGGATGGTGGATGATGAGAGGTTTCGAGGGTAGGGGTGAAGGAGTGGCGGAGGTGGATGGGGCCTCGGATGGGTGAGGCAAAATTAGGGGCTTTGAGGGTGTAGGTAGAGGTGTGGTGGAGGGCTGGACCGGGAGGGAATTGGTGACAGGGGAGCGGATAAGAGGGCGTGATGACTGTGGGACAAAAGGAGGTCCACTCGGGGGTTGTGGCGTGGTTCGAGCAGAAAGAGGTGCCGACCGGATGAGGCGAGGGGGTTGGCTAGGAACGTGATTGGCAACAAGAACGGAGGTGCCCTCCGCGTGCCAACCTTGCCCTCTTCCGATTTCTGGGAAGGAAGAGATGGGGTTGACTTGCTGATTGGGTCGTTGGTGCTCCGGGGGTGGGTTTTGAACAATGCCCATGTTCGGTTGTTGCTGTGGGACCTGCTGAGGTTGTTGTTGTTGTTGGGGTTGTTGTTGTTGTTGTAATTGCGGTCTGGGGGGAGGTCTCCTTGCCTTCAAAGCGGCGACAACTCTCCTCATTTCATCCCAATCAATTAAGTGTCCATCATTCATATCATAAATGTAGTCCTTAAAATCAAAGCAGTTCTCCACTGTATGGCCCGGCTGCCTATGGTAAACACAATATCTGGACGTGTCAACGTTTAGTGGCCATATGGGTCTTTCTTTAGGCAAGACGAGTGAATTAATAGCCATGAGAGCATTAAAGATGTCCGGTAGTGATTCTGACAATGGTGGGTAGTGAGCTCTCTTGGGGCCAATCGGCCTTCTCTATTGTTGTGGGGGGCCGTAGTTCCCCGGGGGTGGAACAAGATGGTACTGAGCAGGTGGCGGTTGTTGTTGGGGATGGAAGGGTCGTGCCACATTGTTCTGATAGAAGTTGTTTTGTAGGGGAGGACGATAGGGTTGCTGACCCTGTTGGTTCTGATGGAAGGGGAGTGGTAGGGCTTGTGGAGGCCTGGGGTCGGCTTGCTAGTTGGGATTGCCAACCGCACTCACCTGCTCATTTGTCACTACCCCTTCTGTCACCCTACCTTGGACACCAGTGCCCGGCTTCCTAAACACCCTCGGCTTTGGTGGCTCGAACATATGCATGAGAGGGGAATCTTTCAGTTGTGTATGGACATACCGAGCCCTCTCGTATAGTTCCTCCATGGTGTTGAGCTTGTTCATTGCCAAGATATGCCTAAACTGGGGGGTAGCATTTGATATAATCACCTGCTCTGGCTCTGAGATGGTATCCTTTATCCTCTCTGCCAGAGACCTCCATCTATCGGCATACTGGACGAAATCTTCGTCCGACTTCATTTTTTCGGCGACCAGGTCGGTGATAGAAAGAGACGGGCAAACCCGATCCCAGTATCTCTGTAGGAACTTCCTCTGAACCACGTCGAAGTCCTCAGCCTCACTCGGCTCTAGGGCGTAGAACCATTCCAGCGCAGGGCCATCTAATGATCTCCTAAAGAGGTATGCCATGGATCTTTTATCATTCTGCCAGAACGAGGACTCATACATTAAGTCCTTCAGATGGGTAAAAGGGTTGCCAGTGCCATTGTACCTACGGTACGTGGGCATCTCAGAAGGGGGAAGGCGAAACATTGGTAGGACAGGCAGAGAAACTTCAGGGGTGGATTTTACATCCACCATTTTCTGTAAGTTTCGGAATTGCTCATCCATTTTGTTCAGCTTGTTCAAGAGGGACTGGGTGAACGGGTCAATTGGTGAAGGTGGCGCTTGCCACAGAGAAGGGGTAGGCCTCCCGGAGGCCTGAGAAGGAAACCCAGGACAGGGAGGGTATTGGGGTCTACCAGTGGATAGGCCCAGTTAGATTGGTGTTTGAAGGGCGGCTGGCGTCGGAGATTGGGAGGGGAATCGGAAGGAGGGAGGCTGTTGATTTGCCTGCCCGAAGAGTGAGGGGGAGGGAATGGCCTGTACAGACTCTTGGACATGAGTAGCAGCCGGATTCGGCTCCGTGGGAGAGGGGGAAATCGATTTCCCTTTCAAAATGGCCTGGAAGGCCTGGAGTTGCTCAGGGTTGAGCTGGGTGTTGGCAAGGACACCTAACAGAGAGGAGATGTCCTGAGGGGAAGATGTATCCCCAGCAACATTCGGCACCTCATGTGAGGGCTCGTGGGATGGATCGGCGTCCATGGCGTAGACATGGGGCTCACCTTGATAGCCCCGGTCCGGGCTGTATTCTATGTAAGAGCCATGACCTGGGTCATGCACTTGGGGCTCATAGCCGAAGGCGTCAGCCTTGAAAGTATCATAATTATACTCGGTCATCCTTAACACTTTTCCAGAACGTAATAACATACACCAGCATACAAGTAGCAGAGATTAACACACAAGTGGATGCTTTACGTCTCTTTTTTGTTTTGGTTTATTTTCTTTTTTTTTCTTTTCTCTTTTCACAAACGAGGGGTTCACATAAAAGACAGGACCCTAGTTAGAATTTTGGCCACCGCCATGTCAGCTAAGGTCGCTCGCCTCACCACGAATGGGTAACTAAACTCCGGGGAACTTCAGTGGTACAACCTGCCCAGTGAACGAAGAGGGAATCCTTCGCTGTCGGGGACTTACGGAGGTCCCGATGAAGAAGATCCTAGTCCGTCGAGAGGGATTCCCGAACGGAGAGTCCTTCCTTCACCAGGAAAAGGTGATCCTAAAAAAAAATGGAACAAAAGAAATAGAAATAAAAGGGAGATGATATGCAATGCAGTGCTGAATTTAACAGGAGATATATAAACAGACAACGAATATATACAATAAAAGAAATTAAACAAACATCACAACACTCTTTTTCTGCAATGATACGAATCCCTTCAGACTTCAAGAGAACTCTAGAGTAATGCACGTAGTGCACGACGGATGAAATTGGAATGCCAAGAGTGATAGCGGGAACACGAATATAGCGCACGCGGGCGCAATCAAGAGGGGCACACGTGGGTGCCGATGGCAAGAGTGCTACTGGGAGCACGAATGTAGCGCACGCTGGCGCAATCAGGAGGGGCACACGTGGGTGCCGAGTGGAGGGGCACACGTGGGTGCCGATGGCAAGAGTGCTACTGGGAGCGCGAATGTAGCGCACGCGGGCGCAATCAGGAGGGGCACACGTGGGTGCCGAGTGCAGGGGCACACGTGGGTGCCGAAAATATTTGGGTAACCAGAGAAAACAAAAGAGGTCCCACCGTGATCGCCAAGAGATGTGGACGAGGAAATCACACCAACATCGAGTCCCAAGAGAAGAGATGTGTAGGACGAGACCGTAGCAATGGAGAGGGAAGGAAAAGAGGAACGAGGAATGGATTACTGGGTAATACGAGAAAAGTGGTGGAAAGCGTGACTTGCAAGAAACATTCTGGTGGAACACAAAGAAAGTAGACATATTAGACTCCGGTACATGGCGGAGATAGGGGTCCGAAGATCCTCTCGCGCAAACTAACCCTTTCCTGGTAAGCGTGACTTACCGTTCCGCGAGCAGCTTTTCATATACCGAGGAGTCTGAGAACCTACGTAATAGAATTTGAGAGACATGTAGACTCGGAATTTGTAACGATATGCCACTGATCAGATAATTATAAGAACAATATGAACAAAAACATACCACCGCAGGACATTGGTCTTTGCGGGGTTTTAACAGCAATAAAGTAATATCAACAGTAATGAATGTGTGTACATATATAGAAATCATCGCGAGACATTGGCCTTACGGGATTTTTACTGCAATATAAGTAACAAATATAAATATATACATAAGACCGTCGTGAGGTATTACTCTCCGCGGGATTTAGACAGAAATAAAGTAATAAAATGACAGAATGAAAAGGCTTCGCGAGGAATTACTTCCGTCACGTACACATTCACGAGGAATTACTTCCGTCGCAGGGTTTAGACAGAAATTAAAGGAATAAAATGACAGAATGAAAAGGCTTCGCGAGGAATTACTTCCGTCGCAGGGTTTAGACAGAAATTAAAGGAATAAAATGACAGAATGAAAAGGCTTCGCGAGGAATTACTTCCGTCACGTACACCTTCGCGAGGAATTACTTCCGTCGTAGGGACCTCCGCGAGGAATTACTTCCGTCCACGGGGGTTTAAACAAAAGGAAGAAAGTGACAGAAAAGAAAGAGGGAGGGGGTGTGATCGCCAGGGGTTGAGAACCCCACAGGAAGTGTTCTGATCGCGTTCGCCGTAGGAGCGGGAGCAGTGCGGGTCTTCTCTTCCTCTTCTGTCGGCCGGCCGACGAAGAGGGCTTCCTTCGGTTACCCTTGCAAAACACAGCAGACGAAACAAATGGACGGTGGATTAGAATGAAAGTAGTGTAGTACCGGTCCCCTGATATGAAAATAGCAGAGTCATGTTCGAACGCGCACCTGGTTGGTGTTGTTTGAAACCCCTTTTAGACACCAAGATAGGCAGATGACATGATGAATAACCAAATGAAGGTCTCTTAGGGAGAGAGATGCAATATAGACAACAAATGATGCATGCATATGCGACTAACTGAACGAAAACGAGACAACAAGGAGGGGGAGAAAACTTATTCAGAGGTGGATGATGGGCTTTGGATGAGCTTCTTCAGCAAGGTAAGGATGAAACAGGCACGCGGCACAGCAGAACGGCTTTCCTAGTGCACTCGACCGCCCAGGGAACTCGACCTTCTTTGTTTCACGGACTTCAACACCGACTGGACCGGAGCATCTCTTTCCATTCCGTACAGACACATACAAGCACTTACACACAGACCTGCAAGAACACTCACACAAATATATGTATATATTTATATATAAATATACACATCTATATACACAAATACTTATGTGAATATATATATAGATATATGTATAAAGTGGAGAGGAAGAGAGGAAGGAAGGGCAGGAAAACTTTCCCTCCCTTTTTTTAGATGCTTTTTATATTTTAATTTTTTTTGCTTTTTTTTGAAAGAAAGATACATAAAATAAATAATAAGAGAATAAAATGCAATGGAGTAAAGCAATTATAACCACAAAATATTATACATAGATAGGTGGGAAGGAGAGCAAATAAAATAAAAATAAAATAAATAAATAACTAAAAGAAACAGAGAGAGATCGTGAAAGAGGGGGATTGAGAGAGAGAGTAAAAGAGAGAAATCGGGTGGGGAGAAAGGGACGAGAGAGAAATAGAAGAGATGAGACAGAGGGGGAGGAAAAATAATAATAAAAAAAGAAAAGAAAAGAGAGAGTGTGGGAAAGACAGAAGAAAGAGAGAGAGAGAGAGAGCGTGATAGGGAGAGAGAAGAAGACCCCGGCGGGAGGAAGAGAGAGGGAGAAAAAAGAGGAAATAAAAAATAATAAAAGTGAGAGAGAGATAGAGAGCGGCGAGAGAAAGAGAGGAAGAGGGAGAGAGATGTGAAACGGGAGGAGAGAGAGATGCGAGAGGATGTATCACGGCGGGAGGAAGAGAGAGGAGGAGAGGGGGAGAGAGGAGAGAGAAACGGGATGAGAGGAGAAGAGAAAGGGAGAGAGGGAGAGAGAAAGAACGCGGGGGAGAGAGAGAGAGAGAGAATGCGGGGGAGAGAGAGAGAACATAGAGAGGGAGAGAGAGACGGAGGGGGAGCGGTAGGGAGAGAGTGAGAGAGCGATTGGGAGAGGGAGAGGGAGAGAAATAGAAGAGAGGGAGAGGAAGAGAGAGAGGGGGGTCCGGCGAGGGAGGAAGAAAGAGAAGGAGAGGGAGAGACGGTCACGGCGGGGGTGATGTCGGTGGCGCGCATGCAGTAGCGACAGCGGTGGCTGGTTTGCGTCCGGCGGTGGTTGGTGGCCGGCTGGCGTGGATGGCCGAGCGACAACGGAGGAGGGGCGGTAGCGGCGGTAGACGGCGTCCGGAGTGGGAGCGGCGAGGGGGGTTCGCACGATGACGTAGGTGGAGAGATGCTTGGAGGCGGACTCGCAGTGGCACGGTGGCGTCGGTGCGGCAGCGGCGGTCGCGTGGGGATGCTAGTGGCAAGAGGCTTCACGGTGACGGTGTTGGGAGGAAGCCGGTGGAGGTGGAGCTCGCGGACGGTGGCAATCGGCTGGGGACGTGGATGGAACGGCTGTGGAGGAGTGGGCTTGGAGGGGGAATACGTGAGTATGCAGAGGAGGAAGATGGGAGAGAGGGTCAGTGGCTGTGGTGTCGCCCGAGGTTCTGTCGAGGGGGTGGCAGTGGTGGTAGTATCATGGGCAAGAGAGGGAGAGGGGGAGTGGAAGGATGATGGCAGTGGGAGAGGAGATGGGGTCCGTGTCTGTGTGTGTCGTGTGTGTGCAGTGAGAGTGTGTGCAGTGAGAGGGGTGTGGGTGTGTGTCGTGTGTGTGCAGTGGAGTGAGAACAGTGAGTGAGGTTACATGAGAGAGAGAGAGAGGGAAGAAAATAGAGAGAGAGAGAGATACGTGAGGATGTAACGTAGTCAATGTATAGACACAATGTATAGACTTTGAGAGGTAGTCAATAGAGAAAGAGACGTGAGGATGATTAGGAGGAAACCAATGTATAGACTTTGAGAGGATGTACAGACTTTGTGAAGTCAATGTATAGACTTTGAGAGGATGTACAGACTTGGTGAAGCCAATGTATAGACTTCGAGGAAGCCAATGTATAGACTTCGAGGGGATGTACAGGCTTGGTGAAGGAATGTGTAGATTTGGAATGGATGTATAGACTTGGAAGGAATGTGTAGACTTGGAATGAATGTATAGACTTTGGAAATGGATGTATAGACTTGGAGTGGATGTATAGACTTTGGAAATTGATGTATAGACTTGGAAGGAATGTGTAGACTTGGAATGGATGTATAGACTTGGAAGGAATGTGTAGACTTGGAGTGGATGTATAGACTTTGGAAATGGACGTATAGACTTGGAGTAGATGTATAGACTTTGGAAATGGATGAATAGACTTTGGAAATGGATGAATAGACTTTGGAAATGGATGTATAGACTTGGAAGGAATGTGTAGACTTTGAGGATGTAACGTAGGTAAAGATAGGAATGTACAGACTTTGTGAAGCCAATGTATAGACTTCGAACGTACAGACTTGCTGCAACGTATAGACTTGAACGTACAAACTTGCTGCAACGTATAGACTTTGAACGTACAGACTTGATGCAACGTACAGACTTGCTGCAACGTATAGACTTGAACGTACAGACTTGCTGCAACGTATAGACTTGAACGTACAGACTTGCTGCAACGTACAGACTTTGGACGTACAGACTTGCTGCAACGTACAGACTTGAACGTACAGACTTGCTGCAACGTACAGACTTGAACGTACAGACTTGCTGCAACGTATAGACTTCAACGTACAGACTTGCTGTAACGTATAGACTTGCTATGCATAGACTTTAAAGAGAAGAATGTACAGGCTTGAGTTGATACAACTGAAGAATGTATAGACTTGCTATGAAGATGCACGAACCTTGTTATATACATATACTCAGACCAACAATGTGCTCGGACCATGAATGCATGTTTCACCATTATTCAACTTCGTTAGAAAATTGAAGACCATTTAAAAAAATTCGACCAGGAGGGCCGCTTTGGGGCATCATAATATAATACGAGATCTACTCGCCACAATGTCAAAATTGGTGTGTCTACACCATTGAGACACGTGAGGAGACTCGCGCCGAACGGTGAAATCCGCTACCAAAATAAATAGATGGGGGCTGTGTGAAGCTACCGAAAGTCGAAAGCCTGGAACTAATGTGTAGGCGCTAGAGTGATCCTCGAGTGTCACCAGGAAAACCTGCATATCCCTATGGTTAGGGCCCTTTGTTCACACATTTGTACTGCCATGTCACAGAGAATTGCCTCGGGTGAAATACGTGAATTTAGGCTATGCATGCAAGACATGCGATATCCTCTTGACGGGTGCACCACCCCTCAATTGTGCCTCGCGGCCCACACCGCATCTACGAATTACGGGCGATGTCCCTATCCTATCCCCTATAGGGGGAGCTGCCTTACTTATATTTATGTTATGCTTGCTAATGAATGCTTGCATGCTTGAATAAAAGGAAATATAATAAATAATAATAAATAATAAAAATGTGTGTCTACAATAAACTCAATTTTGACCATCGAAGCCTACGTTCCCAGCTACGGCTCGTAGAGCCCAACCGTAGCCCCCATGGCCTACCTCTTGCCCTCGCGGCTCGTTAATCCCCAACTTCGGCTCTTCAAGCCCGCTCCCAGCCTTGGCTGTTTTGATCTCCCTTATTGGCTCCCATGCCAGCAGCTTTCAATTATTGGCCCCTGAGCCGACAGCTTTTAATCATCGGCCTTCGGGTCGACAGCTTTTCAATTATTGGCTCCCATGCCAACAGTTTTCAATTATCGGCCCCTGAGCCGATAGCTTTTAATCATCGGCCTTCGGGTCGACAGCTTTTCAATTATTGGCTCCCATGCCAACAGCTTTCGATTATCGGCCCCTGAGCCGACAGCTTTTAATCGTCGGCCTTCGGGTCGACAACTTTTCAATTATTGGCCCCCATGTCAATAGCTTTCAATTATCGGCCGCTGTGCCGACAGCTCTTATATCATTGGCATCCACGCCAGCAGCCACCCGGAGTTCTTCAAAAAAAAAAGAAGAGAAGAAAGAAAAAAGGGGGAAGAAGAGAAGAAGAGGGAAAGAGAGAAGAAAAAAACAAACAACAAAAAAGAGAGAAGAAAAAAAAAGAGATAACAAAAAAGAGAAAAAAAGAGAAAAAAGAGAAAAAGGAGAAGAAAAGAAAGAAAAGAGATAAAGAGATCAACAAACCAGGTCAGCTCCCGACATCCTGTCGGCACTGACGAAGAGACAAAGAGACCAACAAACCAGGTCAGCTCCCGGCACCCTGTCGGCACTGACGAAGAGACAAAGAGATCAACAAACCAGGTCAGCTCCCGACACCCCTGTCGGCACTAACGAAGAGACAAAGGGACCAACAAACCAGGTCAGCTCCCGGCACCCTGACGGCACTGACGAAGAGACAAAGAGACCAACAAACCATGTCAGCTCCCGGCACCCTGTCGGCGCTGACAAAGAGGCAAAGAAACCAACATATCATGTTAGCTCCCGGCACCCTTTCGGCACTGACGAAGAGATAAAGAGGCCAACAAACCAGGTCAGCCCCCGGCACCCTGTCGGCACTAACGAAGAGACAAAGAGACCAACAAACCAGGTCAGCTCCCGGCGCCCTGTCGGCACTGACGAAGAGACCAAGAGACAACAAACCAAGTCAGCTCCCGGCACCCTGTCGGCACTGACGAAGAGACAAAGAGACCAACATATCATGTCAGTTCCCGGCACCATGTCGGCGCTGACGAAGAGACAAAGAGACCAACAAACCAGGTCAGCTCCCGGCACCCTGTCGGCGCCGACGAAGAGACCAAAAGATAATAAGCTATGTCGGTTCTCGACACCCCGTCGGCACTGACGGAGTGACAAAGAGACCAACATAGCATGTCAGCTCCCGACTCCCCGTCGACACTGATGAAGAGACAAAGAGACTAACATGCTACGTCAGTTCCCGACACCCCGTCGGCACTGATGAAGAGAAGAAAAGACAAAAAAACTACGTCAGTCCCCGGCACCCTGTCGGCACCGACGAAGAGAAAAAAGAGGCCAGTACACCCGCGGGCACCGCCCGGCTCATCCTTCGCCTGCGCTACCCGTGGGTGGGGGGCATTTGTGGACACCAAAAATTGCACGCACAGATTTCCTGCTAGGCCCAGCGTCAGCAATGGCACCGAGTGAAGAAACCCCAGAGAGACTAGTCACCCAGACTCCCCAAATATGCACACTGCCGTGAAGCCGTCTCCGGAGTCACGATAGTGAAGAGAAATCAACCACCAAGAGCCCCATAATCCATGGGCCTCGAAGAAAATCAAACGGGCCACAACTCGTGCTCACAACAGGCTCAAAACTGCCCATTTAGCCGTTCAACGGCACGCCCAAGGCCCTTTAGCGGCACGCCCCTGGCCCCTCTCAGCGGCACGCCCTTGGCCTTCAGCGGCACACCCCCAAGGTCCTTCAACGGCACGCCCTCAGCTGCCTTCAACGGCACGCACCTTTTGGCCCGTTCAACGGCACACTATTTTAAGCCTTTAACGGCACACTATTTTGGGCCTTCAACGGCACATTATTTTAAGCCTTCAACGGCACACTATTTTAAGCCTTCAACGGCACACTATTTCGGGCCTTCAACGGCACACTATTTCAAGCCTTCAACGGCACACTATTTCAACCCTTCAGCGGCACACTTCTTGGGTCTTCCAGCAGCACACTTGTGAAGGCCTTCAGCGGCACACCTGCGAGGCTCTCCAGCGGCATGCCTTCCTCAGCCCCCAGCGGCACAGCGTTCAGCCCATCCACGCCGGTCAACGCTCGTAGCCCTCGACGCGCAGCGAAAGCATGGCAGGCCCATGCCTGCACCTTGCTGGGCTATCCTCGCCCCACCTACTCCCATCTTCGACAGTCGTCAGCCTGACCAGGGGTATAAGAACCCCTCGCTCCGACGAAAAAAAGGGGAGAGGGGACGGACACACACACACAGACACGTAGAGAAAAGAGAAGAAGGGGAAGAAGAAGAGAGGAGCAGAAGGGAGGCGCCTGCCCTCCCGCTGCTCCGTCCACCGCCATCCACGCAAGGAAGAAGAGAAGGAAAAGAGAGAAGAGAAGAAGAGAGGAGTGAAGTCTGGGAGGGGAGGAGCCCACGCTCCGTTCCCCTTCCCACCTTGTATTTTCATTTCTTTTCCCTTTTTGTTGTTGTTGTCCCCCTTTTCTTTTGTTCTTTTGTTTCTCTCTTGCTCGTCGTCTTAGCTCGAGCATGCTTTGCAATGTATTTGACCGGCCACGGTCATTCCCTTTCTTTTATGAATGAAAGTCACCCTCCTTGGGCTCTCTATTGCTTCCGTTGGTCTGTGCCACCGTGTTCTTGATAGTCCATTCCTTTTCCCTTCTCTGGCGTTTGCTTTGAGTCTTCGTGTCGATGGTTTCTCCCGGACGCCACACCAGCTTGAGTGGTCTGGGGCCACGAATCTCTCCCTGCAAGGCCCAATCCCTTCATCTGTGCTAGCCCCCTCGGGCCATTTCCCCCTCCTGTCGAGGTTTTCTACGGGTTTGATCGACCTAGTAGCCTCGGTGCACCTGCACCCTCCCTCAACGGCACACCCGTTTGGGGTTTCAGCGGCACACCCCTAGCCTCCCCTCAGCGGCACACCTGCCGCTTAACCCTGACTAAACCCCCAGTAGACCCTATCCAGTCTCAGAGGCGTCTCCCATTCAGCGTTTCTTCCGGGCTTTCAGAAGTTTTATAAAAGGTGTTGTCGCCATTGGCACACACCTCCCATTGTAGGGTTCTGCCACTCCATGTGGGCGCGTTCCCTTTATCTCCCTTACGCCCCGGATCAAGGGGAGATGCTGTCGAATTTTTATTAAAAGTAATACTATGTTAAAAGACAGAGAAGTAATTAATAAATGATCAGGTAATAAATAAAACATCCCAATCGGGACAAACAGAACAATGTATGGCTCGAAGGATTGGACTGCTAAAATACAGCCCCGGCCTTAGCCACTCACTGAAGAATTCAGAACACGGCCATCCGAACCTCCCCCATCTAAACTTCATAAGCCAACAAGAACCTATCCACTCCCTTGGCCTTTCAACGTCACACTTCCTTGGCCTTTCAGCGGCACACTCTTCCTTGGCTTCAGTGGCACATTCCCTTCAAGCCCAGCGGCACACCCCCCTTCTTCACTCCCAACGGTACACCCCTGACCATCTCCCAGCAGTACACTCCCCCCCTCCGTCTCTCCCTTTCTCTTCCACCGTCTCCCTGAAATGGAACCCAACGTACAGACTTGGATGGTTGAGGCACGAACACAGCAACAAGCAATGTATAGACTTTGCGTGAGGGATCGTATAGATGCAAACAGTGAAGTATGGCCAATGTATAGACTTTGAACTGCAGCCAAGGGACAATGTATAGACTTTGAGCCAGCCAATGTATAGACTTTGTGCTGGCCAACGTATAGACTTTGAGCTGCAATGTACAGACTTTGAGCTGCAATGTATAGACTTTGGACTGGCCAACGTACAGACTTTGGGCTGGCCAATGTATAGACTTGGAGTTGCAATGTATAGACTTTGAGCCGACCAATGTATACACTTTGGGCTGACCAACGTACAGACTTTGGGCTGGCCAATGTATAGACTTTGAGCTGGCCAATGTATAGACTTTGAGCTGTAGCCAATGGACAATGTACAGACTTTGGGCTGGCCAATGTATAGACTTTGGGCTGGCCAACGTACAGACTTTGGGCTGGCCAATGTATAGACTTTGAGCTGTAATGTATAGACTTTGGGCTGGCCAACGTACAGACTTTGGGCTGACCAACGTACAGACTTTGGGCTGGCCAACATATAGACTTTGAGCTGTAGTGTATAGACTTTGAGCTGCAATGTACAGACTTTGAGCTGGCCAATGTATAGACTTTGAGCTGCTGCCAATGGATAATGTATAGACTTTGAGCTGCGGCCAATGAACAACGTACAGACTTTGAGCTGGCCAGTGTATAGACTTTGAGCTGCAGCCAATGGACAATGTACAGACTTTGAGCTGAAGGATGTATATACTTTGTGTGCTGGTTGCATAGACAATGTACAGACTTAGAGCTGATGGACGTACAGACTTTGAGCTGATGGACGTACAGACTTTTTATGCATGCGACCATCCGATGTACAGACTTGATGTTGCAGCAACTAACCAATGTATAGACTTCGAGTTGTAGCAAATAGAAAATGTATAGACTTTGAGCTGATGAATGTAGCCAATGTATAGACTTTGGGCTGATGAATGTATAGACCTTGTGTGCATGCAACTAGCCAATGTATAGACTTTGAGTTGCAGCAAATAGACAATGTATAGACTTTAGGCTGATGAATGTACAGACTTTGTGTGCATGCAACTAGCCAATGTATAGACTTTGAGTTACAGCAAATAGACAATGTATAGACTTTGAGCTGATGAATGTAGCTAATGTACAGACTTTGAGCTGATGAATGTACAGACTTTGTGTGCAGCAACCAGCCGATGTACAGACTTGATATTGCAGCAACTAACCAATGTATAGACTTTGAGTTGCAGCAAATAGACAATGTATAGACTTTGGGCTGATGAATGTACAGACTTTGTGTGTATGCAACTAGCTAATGTATAGACTTTGAGTTGCAGCAAATAGACAATGTATAGACTTTGAGCTGATGAATGTAGCCAATGTACAGACTTTGAGCTGATGAATGTATAGACTTTGTGTGCAGCAACCAGCCGATGTACAGACTTCGTGTCGCAGCGACCAGCCAATGTATAGACTTTGGGCTGAGGGACGTACAGACTTCGTGTGTACTAGCAGCCAGTGTATAGACTTTGAGTTGCAGCAAATGGATAGTGTATAGACTCCGCGCGTGTGCTAGCAAACGTTGTACAGACCTCGAGTTAGCCCGGCACGCCCGCCAACTCCCTCCCCGGCACACTCTCTTGGCGCTTCTCCGGCACCCTCTAACCTACCCGGCGCACTCTCCCAGCCCCTCTCCGGCACGCTCTCCCTGCCTTCGCCGGTACACCCCTTTTTGCCCCCAATGGCCCACTTTTACTTCCAAAATAAATATAAATAAATATATATATATGTCATGATAATGATAATGATAATAATGATAATAAATTAATAAAAATCATAATAAACAAATAAACCTGAATATATATATATATGAGAAATAAATAAAAATGTGAAATAATAATAATAATAATAGTAAAAAAAAGGAAAGTGAAGATATAATAGTAATAATAAGAAACAAAATGGAGAAATCATCCAGAATTAATACATAAAAGGGAACCAAGCAATAAAAATATATATGCACATAATTTAAAGCCCAGATAAAGAAAATGGTAAAATCTATGTTGCAGCCCCGTCTCCCCCGTGACCCGATGCTGAAGGAACAACAATGTCGCCCTTCCAGGTTGGGCCTGAGTCTTGGGAATTATCCCGAAATGGCCGTGGCCCGACCTCACCTCAGGCTGACATTCCGATTAAAAACCGGACTCGTTTCTCAGGCTGGATCCCTTCCGAGCCACTACTAAAATTGCCGCACGTTCGGTAGACATCTGAACGGGTTCACCTTGATTTTCGCCGCGTTTCTATTACGGACCTGTATCTGAACATGAAAAGACCCGTGAGCAACCAACATGGCCGACGGCTCCTACCCCGACGTGGTCGTGACCCAGTATTGCTCCGGACCGATAGCTCGTCAAATCGGATTCACCATATCGGGATTCGTTCCCGCCCTTTCATTGAAATTGCCGCAAACTCGGCATACATTTGTACGGGGTTGTTCCTATCTATGTCGCACCTTCAATATGGACCCTTGTCCGAATATCAAGTGGTCCGCAAGTGACCGACAGAAATCTGAATAAAACGAGATGGCTCCTGTCATCCCTGGACCCTATACATGGGAATATCAATAAGGCCTTTGTGGGCTGTGCTTGGACCTAGGGTCCGTCCCAATTATGGTCATTGTCTGACCCACACCCTCGGCCTATAGCTCGCTTCCTTCGAACATGTTTTGGTTTTGGAATCTAGTCACGGGACTCTTCCCAGTTGCCCTCCGGCACCGGGAACATTAATGATGCCCACGCAAGCCCCGTTTGGACAGCGGGAGGCGCCCCCGGTATGGTCCCGACTCGATCTCGCACCGGGCCAATAAATTCGCTAGTTTCCTGCTACACTAACCGAGATTTAACCGAATGTTTTCAGTGTCTCGAAATAATGTATTTGCCGTATCACGGCATACATATGTTGGGGTCCTCCTACGACGATTATGACATTCTCAAGCCGGACACCCGTCCGAATATTAAACGGTCCCCTGAATGACCGGCACGTTTCGAACGTTCGCTTCCCTAGACACAGGGCTTTCCAACTGATTCAAGGGATATTCCCTCATTGCCCCTTGGCACCGGAAATATTAATGATGCTCATGCAAGTCTTGTTTCGACCGCGGGGGGCCTATCGCAGTATGGTCGCAGCTTGCTCTTGCACCGGGCCAACAGATTTACTGGTTTTTGACCTCTCCAACCGAGGCTCAGCCGAACATTTTTCGCTCTTCCGAACAATAAACTTGCCGTACCTCGACATACATGCGTTCCGGTTTTCCCGCGACAACCGCGATTTTCTCGAGCCGGACATTCGTCCGAACATTAAATGGTCAGTACACGACCGACATGATCGCGAATGTTTTCTTCTTACCCTCATACGGGGGTTTCGATGCTTCCTAATAGACCTTTCGTGCAATTAATTTCTTGGCCATGAGGCCCTGAATCTCGGCGATTAATCAAGGGTGTTCCCTCGTATGGGGGATCTAAATGACGCCGTGACCTTTATGGCACGGCGGGTTTTGGTCCCGACACGAACCACACAATCGTCTGACTGAATCAGATCGAGCGCACCATGGGCTCTTCGGAGCCCGAACAAATTGTCACTTCGGTGACTGGCACGCCCACGCACTTAATAGACGATCCACCTGAATAAACCAAATTTTAGTGCGTCCACAGTATCTCATGCATAGCCATACTGAATTTACTTGCAAATTGTAATTAACGTAAAGCTTGCTAGTATTTGAGATGTAATTCCTACTGAGCGATTCGCTCATCAAGTTACTTCCTGAAATTTTCAGGTGATCCGGATAGCGACCAGAATGGGGTGGACACCGAGTGAAGAGTGCTAGAACGCCAGTCACCGTCATTAGCTAGTCGCGTCTTTTGAATTTAATTGAGTCTTAAATTGTAGCTTAGTATGTCATTTAATTATCTAAACCGTATTGAGGCACTTAGCCTAGAATTGTCATGGACTATCTTTATTTCATTTGATTAATCAAATAAACGTCACTTGGACTATTGGAATGTATTAGATTTTAGTTAATTACGCACTCCGAAAACTTTGTATATCAAAAATTATATCGCTCCAATGACACGATCTATATAGACGCGTCATGCATCCGAGTATCTTCCGCGCTCGGGACGTGACAGTCTTCGTGGTATCAGAGCCTAGGTTTTTAAACCTAGGGAACTAGAAGAAATAAAAGGTTAGAAATTGAAATCTAAGTAAAAACTTGAGTCCAAGGATAGGAAAAATCCGAGTCCAAGGATAGATATACCTTATCTGGTGAGATGGATAGAGCCATGGGTTAAGTTCTATAACGACCTTTGACCTTACAAGTAAACCTGACCTTTATCATACTTAACTATTTTGTAGGATCATGGCTGCGGAAAGAGCACAATGGCGCGAGATGCAGCGCACCGTGCAAGGCCTTACTCAGGCGCTACAGCAAGTGGCCCAAGGCGGAGTAAACCGTGGAGCGGGAGATCTCCACCGAAGTTTCCGTAACATGAACCCACCAAGGTTCACGAGTTCATCCGACCCCGAGGATGTCGAGAATTGGCTGAAGGAGATGGAACGGATCTTCCGTGTGATGCAATGCGCAGATGAAGAGAAGGTTTTATTGGCCGTATTCCAACTTGAGCGGGACGCTCGATGCTGGTGGGAATCCATAGAAGCAACATTGCCAGAATACCATGTTACATGCGATGAATTCATGGAGCATTTCAAAAACAAGTACTTCTCCGATCATATCCAGGAAAAGAAGGCCACGGAATTCACCGTTCTAAAACAACGGGGCTTGAAAGTGACCGAGTATGAGGCCCAATTTTCCAGATTATCTAGGTATGCACCCCACTAGGTGTGTACGGAAAAGATGAAGGCGAGAAGATTCCTCAACGGGCTTCGGCCCCATTATATCACACAACTTGCCCCGATGGACATCCAAGTCTATTCGGAGATGGTTCGACGTGCTCAACTGCTAGAAGACGCCACCGAATTATCCGAGAGAATTCGAGGAAGAGACAAGAAGGAACCCATCACAAGCCCGGGAAAATTCAAACAATCCTTCAACAAGAAGCGGTTCTTCATGGGAGGGGAGCCCTCCAAGGCAAAGAAATTTCAGAAGAATGACAGGCCATTCTCCACCAACACACCATCAAAGGAAATTTGCAAGTATTGTGATAAAACTGGACATAAGACCGAGGAATGCTGGAGGAAGTTAGGAGCTTGTCTTCGATGCGGGAGCCGAGAGCATCGGATTCCAGACTGCCCACTGATGATGGAGCAGGAGATCAAAGACGAGAAGCGTCCGGTAAAGAAACAAGGCCGTCTGCAAGCTCTCCGAGAGACGGAACCCACTGAAGGTGGAATTGCGGAAGGTACTCTCACTATTTGTTCAAAAATTGCTCAAGTTTTATTCGATACCGGAGCAACTCATTCATTCGTTTCCAAGAACTTTGCTGCTTCATTTTCTAAGAAACATGAACTGTTAGATTTGGTCATATCTACACCTCTTGGGAATGAGTCTGATATCACTTATCACTATCCAAATTGTGAAGTGATGATTAAGGAAAGCAATTTACCTGCTGACCTGATATGCCTATATATGAAGGGTTATGACGTCATACTAGGTGCCGACTGGCTATCCACATACCAAGCAACTGTAGATTGCCGGTATGGTAAGGTAACTTTTGTAGATTTCCCAGAGCTAGTTTACAATAGCCCTCGGAGTAAATCACTTCTTATATCAGCACTCCGAGCTAGTAAACTTATGAATAAGGGATGCATGGCTTTCATAGCATTCGTGATTGCCACAGAAGTCGAGAAGGTTAAACTTGAAGATATCCGGGTAAATCGAGATTTTCCCGATATTTTTCCAGAAGATTTAACCGGATTACCCCCGGAAAGGGAAGTGTCGTTTACAATCGACCTTGTCCCTGGTGCTGGTCCTGTTTCCAGGGCACCATACAGAATGTCCCCTGCTGAGCTGAAGGAACTAAAAGAGCAACTAATGGAGTTATTGAACAAGGGTTTCATCAGGCCGAGTACTTCCCCATGGGGAGCACCCGTGCTATTCGTCAAAAAGAAGGACGGATCGCTGAGATTATGCATAGATTATCGGCAGCTAAATCACCTTACAATCAAGAACAAGTATCCACTGCCAAGGATTGATGAGCTGTTCGATCAACTATCTGGAGCTTTATATTTCTCCAAAATTGATCTTCGTTCTGGTTACCACCAATTGAAGATCAAAGAAGAAGATATTCATAAAACTGCATTCCGAAGCAGGTATGTGCATTACGAATTTACTGTTATGCCTTTCGGACTAACAAATGCCCCCGCAGCTTTTATGCAGTTAATGAACAACATATTCAGACCCTATTTAGACCAATTTATTGTGGTCTTTATTGATGATATTCTGATCTATTCAAAGACTGAAGAGGATCATGAAGAACACCTCAAGAAGGCATTGCAGATATTAAGGGGAAACAAGCTATATGCCAAATTCAGCAAATGCGAGTTTTGGCTCGAGGAAGTATCCTTCTTAGGCCATATAATTTCGAAGAACAGAATTGATGTTGACCCGTCAAAGGTCGAAGCCGTGAAAAACTGGGAACGACCCACAAATGTAACTGAGATTCGGAGCTTCTTGGGTCTAGCTGGTTACTACCGACGTTTTATCAAGGACTTCTCCAAGATTGCCATTCCTCTGACCAGGTTAACCCGCAAGGAAGTGCCTTATGAGTGGAAGGAAGACTATGAAAAGAGTTTCCAAACTTTGAAGGATCTCTTGACCACTGCTCCAGTCTTATCATTACCAATGGAAGGAAAAAAATACGAAGTATATACCGATGCTTCTGGTATTGGCCTCGGATGTGTATTGATGCAGAATGGGAGAGCCATTGCATACTCTTCCCGATAATTGAAGAAACATGAAGAGAACTACCCAGTTCACGACTTAGAACTGGCCGCAGTAGTATTCTCTTTAAAGATCTGGAGGCACTATCTCTACGGAGAACAATTCACTATGTACTCCGATCATAAAAGCCTCAAGTACTTATTCTCCCAAAAGGAGCTGAACATGCGGCAAAGGCGTTGGCTCGAGTATCTAAAGGATTTCGACTTCACTATACAGTACCATCCTGGTAAGGGTAATTCTATAGCTGATGCCCTTAGTCGAAAGCCGAGAACAATATTGGCCAACTGCATGATACAAGAATGGAAACTGTTGGAGAAATTCTCTGAGCTTGATATCAGCACAGATGAGAAGAACATGTGTATTATTCTATCTCATATGAGCCTACATCCAGATTTGTTACCTGAAATCAAGAAGTTACAAGAAGAGGATCTCTCGCTAGTGGAGATAAAGAGCAAGCTGGACGAGAGACTGGATTTCAAACTGGCACCTGATGGCAGATTGCTATTTCATGAACGGACATGTGTGCCCGACTGTCCCGAATTGAAGAAGAAGATTCTTGAAGAAGCTCATAGATCGAGGTACACAATCCACCCTGGGGCCACTAAGATGTACCAAGACTTGAAAAGAACTTTCTGGTGGCCTAACATGAAAAGGGAGGTAGCAGACTTTGTGTCTCGTTGCCTCACATGCCAGCAAGTGAAGGCGGAACATCAAAAACCCGCCGGAAAGCTACATCCGCTGGATATTCCCAAGTGGAAGTGGGAAGATATTGGCATGGACTTTATCATGGGTTTGCCCAAGTCTAGGGGCGGATATGATGGAATTTGGGTAATTATCGGCCGGTTAACTAAATCGGCCCATTTCTTACCCATCAAAAGTCGATGGTTAGTCGACGTACTTGCTGCCCTGTATATTAAAGAGATGGTTAGATTGCATGGAGTTCCCGTCTCGATCGTATCTGACCGAGACCCACGCTTCACCTCTCATTTTTGAAAGGGTCTACAACACTCTCTGGGGATGAAACTTAATTTCAGCACTGCTTTCCATCCCCAGACAGATGGTCAGACTAAAAGGACAAATCAGGTTGTTGAAGATATGTTAAGAGCATGTATTGTAGATTTCGGCGGAAGCTAGCATGACCACTTACCACTAGCCGAATTTGCATATAACAACAGCTATCAAGCCAGTATACGAATGGCACCTTTCGAGGCATTATATGGCAGGAGTTGCCGATCTCCCATATGCTGGGATGAAGTCGGTGAAAAACAAATTCTAGGCCCAGACATGGTACGAGATTCTACTGAGAAGATACAACTCATTAGAGAAAGGTTAATGATAGCACAGTCAAGGCAGAAATCTTATGCCGATAACAGAAGGCGAGACCTGGAATTTCAAGTCGGAGATCATGTTTTCCTCAAGGTATCTCTCGGCCGAGGCATTAGAAGATTCGGTGTTAAAGGCAAACTAACACCAAGGTTTATCGGTCCATTCAAAGTACTGAAAAGGGTAGGCGAAGTGGCTTATCGCATCGCTCTACCTCCACAACTGTCTGAAGTGCACAACGTATTTCATGCTTCTATGCTGAAGAAATACGTGCACGATCCCTCCCATGTCATTAACCATAGTGTTATAGCGGTACAGAAGGACCTTACCTACGAGCAGAAGCCACCGAAGATCCTTGACCGAGAAGTCCGAGTTCTAAGAAACAAGACGATCCCTATGGTGAAAATCCAATGGAATCAATGTTCAGAACAAGAAGCTACCTGGGAAACTGAAGAATTTATGAAAAGAAGGTTTCCCGAGTTATTCTAATTGTAATAACTTTACACCTTCCCTATTTCTGTATAATGTAATTGAATTTGGGGATCAAATTCTTTTAAGTGGGAGAGGGTGTAGCATCCCATATAAAAAAATTTATTAATAATATTTCCCAAACAAAAAAAAATATATTAGATAAACTCTAGAGGAAGCTTAAGTAAGAAGTTGGAACATGAAGTTATCATATGTAAAGATTATTCACTTAACAAGAGGCTTTCTAGTGTAGTTGGTTAAGTAACTTGCTTTTCAACCTAATGACCAAAGTTCAAATCCTAGCATCCACCATTTACCTTTTGTGCCAATTAATTACACGTTATAGGCTAGCAACATACAGACTTGGTAAATAGGCTAGCAATGTATAGACTTGAGCCGCACCAATGTATAGACTTTGAGTTGCGGGCGCCGCAGCAATGTATAGACTTTGAGCTGCACAAATGGCCAATGTATAGACTTGAACTGCAGCAATGTATAGACTTGAGTTGCTTGGAGTTGCAGCAATGTATAGACTTTGAGAGGATGTACATACTTGTGAAGCCAATGTATAGACTTTGTGAAGTCAATGTATAGACTTTGAGAGGATGTACAGACTTTGTGATAGAAGCCAATGTATAGACTTTGAGGAAGTCAATGTATAGACTTTGAGTTGAAGAACCAACGAACGTAGGTAAAGATAGGAATGTATAGACTTTGAATGCATGGAGCACGGGCTGTACAGACTTGGTCCGAGAGTGTACAGACTTTGAGTTGATGAATGTCATAAAATGACGCCCCTTACAAGGGCGTCAATTCTAAAATGGACGACCGTATTGATAGGCATCCATTTATAAATTGAAGACAAGCATTAAGGCGTCATTTGTTCTTTAAACATATGGGCCATAGATCGTACATAAGAAGATTCCTTAAACCACTAAAAGAATTGACGCCCCTCACTAGGGCGTCAATTGTAAAATTGAAGATCGTATTCCTCGACGTCAATTTCCAAATGGAAGACATAGAGGAAGGCGTCGATTTGAATAGAATAAAATCACGTGCATGGGGTAGCCATGTCTAGGAAATGACGCCCTCTTTAAGGTCGTCATTATCATTAATAATTGCATAATAATGCTACCCAACTAAATGACGCCTTCATGCAAGGCGTCATTTATAAAATGGACGCCCCTTCTACCGGGCGTCATTTTCACACAAGTTTCTAGAATGTCCAGACACGAACAACTCTTTCGAGCTGGCAGGGACAAAGCCCACTCAGCATGACCCCTAAGACATTATCTAATGTCTTATTATTTCCTATATCTATTAGCATCCGTAGCACTGTCAGAAGGCTATTGCTGTGCTGCAGAAGCTCTTCTTCCCCTGCTGCTGAGATCCTGCTGCAGGTCTGCACTCGATCTCACACTTCACAGGTAGGTGTTCTCAAATCCTTGCCTAACTAGTAGTTAATAGGTTAATTGATGCATATTTAGAGTTCGATCAACTAGTCAACCATGCTATGTATATATATATATATTTACCATGACCCAGAATAATGCTATGCTATACATCTGTTAATAGCTCGTTACATACTGTTATCATGATTTTTTAGCATGATTTCATGAGCTTTTTAACGGATTTTATCACACTAGTTTTCAGTCTTAAATCCTTAAATTATAGTCTCTGTTAACGTGTTAAACACACAGGGGCATTGAAAATGACGCCCCTGACTAGGGCGTCCATTTCAAAATTGAAGACTGTGTAAACAGTCGTCAATTAATTAACGACATGACCAATGTCGTCAATTTAATTTTATGGATTTTGAGTAATTGATAATTCAACACATTCAAAAATCCATTACTATAAAACTAAAGCACTAAATTTTTGCATGAACATGTTTCTGGAATCCTGACATTTTTCTCGACATATTCGTATCATTACTTAAGACACAGTTTTGTAAATGACGCCTCTGACCAGGGCGTCAATTACCAAATTGAAGACTGTGTAAACAGTCGTCGACTAATTAACGACATGACCAACGTCGTCAATTTAATTTCCTGGATTTTGAGTAATTGATAATTCAACACATTCAAAAATCCATAACTATTGAAATAAAGCATGAAATTTTAAAATGAACACATTTCTGGAGTCCTGACATTTTTCGCAACATATTCATATCATTACTTCCTAATTCGGAATATTTTTTTTCACTGATGAATAGTACATGAATAGTGAACCACGGTAAATGACGCCCCTGACCAGGGCGTCAATTACTAAATTTAAGACTGTGAAAACAGTCATCAATTATCAAATTGAAGACATGACCCATGTCGTCAATTCAAAATATTTTTTAACGGATGAATAGTACATGAACAGTGCATGAATAGTTACCATTATATGTAAATGACGCCCCTGACAAGGGCGTCAATTACTAAATTGAAGACTGTTCAACCAGTCGTCAATTAGTTGAAGACATGACCCATGTCGTCAATTTAATTTCCTGATTTAGAATATTTTAACACTGATGAATAGTACATGAACAGTGCAGGAATAGCGAAACAATTTTGTAAATGACGCCCCTGTCCAGGACGTCAATTACAAAAGGGACGACTGTTCAAACCGTCGTCCATTAGATGACGACGTGACCAGCGTCGTCAATTCATTTTCCTGAAATTTTTAGAAACCAGTAAATCAAAACATTCAAAAACCTATAACTAGTAAACCAGACCATGAAAATTTTGACTGAACATATTTATGTGATCTTGAGATTTTTCTCTACATGTCCATGTCTTCGATTCCTGATTTACTGGAAGAATTAAAAACGAATAGTGTTTAAATAGTAAACTGTGACTCATAATGTAGAACCACCATGTTCAGACAATTATAACTTTTTAAACCTAATCACGAAACTCCTGCATGAACATGGTTCTGGAACCTTCATATTTTTCTCTATTTAATCATCTATTTAATTCCTGATTTATTGAAAGCATTAAAAATGAATAGTGTTTGAATAGTGTTTTGAGTCACAGAATGTACCTTCCAGGCGTAAATCACCTCAATTTATTAAATAGGAAAACCCAACAATTTCACATGAGCATGATTCTGAACTCCCGAGAATGTCCTCTACCTGTCCATATCCTTACTTTCTATTTTTGAGAAAAATTTACGGTATGAATAGTATATAAAAGTCACTATTTCAATGAATAGTATCAATTTTCCAAATAAAAGAAATTTTTTGATATAGACACGTAGATATGTAGAGAAAAATATTAGGAATCTAACGGTATGCTCATACATCAGATTCGATATCATAATTCACTTTTATTAAATTTTTTCACATGGAGTATTAATATACTAAATGATTAATATATACATAAACTTAGGAATGACGACTGTTTAAACAGTCGTCGTTCACAAAAGCGTCATTTGGAGGTGAATAGTAATTTCAATGAACAATAGTGAATAGTAATGAATAGTAATCTAAATAGT
Source organism: Amorphophallus konjac (assembly GCA_022559845.1). Lineage (NCBI taxonomy): Eukaryota > Viridiplantae > Streptophyta > Magnoliopsida > Alismatales > Araceae > Amorphophallus > Amorphophallus konjac. Next base: position 46,506,606 of record CM040122.1, read on the forward strand.
AATTGAATAGTATTTTTAAATAGTAAACTGGCATAATTGCATAATGGCGGATGTTCTAACTTTTGTTTAACCTTATTATAGAGTTATCTAGACTTTTGTTTAGGAAAAATTATATAAATCAATACTTTTTCCTTCATTTCTATTGTGGTTTATACCGACGCAACCCTAAGTCATTTCCTTGCATATTATGAGTCATTGAATTCCATTCCATAAAAATCTACCTTGTATATCCTACTAAGGCAACCCTTGAAACTCTATATTGGCTATAAAATGAGAGTGGATGTCAAAAGTAATACATGAAATACTGTGCATATAGGGCCCGGTCTGGTCTTGGGAGGAGCACCCGAAGGTACTTGTGCCCATGGGAGTTTATTGACCACGGTGTTTAAGCATTGCACCGAAGTACTTTCTCGACTTGAGACATTCCACCACTACTTGCTTGACTTGCTTGGCCCAGAATAGGCAATACTTGACTTGCGTGGCCCGGAATGGGCAATACTTGACTTGTGACCCGAGAAAAGGGCAAGATATTTACATGATAATAGCCAATTCTACTGATGCGTACTCGACAAGACTTGTTTGAATTGAATCCATACTTGTCATACTTGTACACGAATCCTCTCTTGCTCTACTTGCCCGAAGTGGCATTTACATCAGTAAATTCTTGAAATACCGTTTGGAAATACTTGATATTCTTGTTATACTCTCTTTATACAGATCTTATTCATCATGTCTAGATTTACCTGTATACCTGATTTTGCTATACGTATCTCATGCATAGCCATACTGAATTTACTTACAAATTATAATTAACGTAAAGCTTGCTAGTATTTGAGATGTAATTCCTACTGAGCAATTCGCTCATCAAGTTACTTCCTGAAATTTTCAGGTGATCCGGATAGCGACCAGAATGGGGTGGACACAGAGTGAAGAGTGCTAGAACGTCAGTCACCGTCATTAGCTAGTCACGTCTTTTGAATTTAATTGAGTCTTAAATTGTAACTTAGTATGTCATTTAATTGTCTAAACTGTATTGAGGCACTTAGCCTAGAATTGTCATGGAATATCTTTCTTTCATTTGATTAATCAAATAAACGTCACTTGGACTATTGGAATGTATTAGATTTTAGTTAATTGCGCACTCCGAAAACTTTGTATATCAAAAATTATATCGCTCTAATGACACGATCTATATAGACGCGTCACGCATCCGAGTATCTTCCGCGCTCGGGGCGTGACAGGCTTAGTCGGTGCATTTGTGTTAAGTTCATGTTATGTAGGTTTGAGTATTCTTTGCATCGGGCAGGATGAGTTGGTGTAGGTTATGTTCTGCACGCACCAAGTCAGTACATTCTTTGTCCGCACACACACACAAGGTCGGTGCATTATTGCCCTATGAACAAACCAGGTCGGTGCAATTCTTGTTTTTGTGCTAAACAAGTTCGTGCAGCTCACTATTATGGGTCTGTGCAACGTGTGTTGTTGCACGCATGTAAGATCTATGCATTGTTATAAGGTCTGGGTATGACATCTAGACTCCGTGCATGTTTGGTCATATGCTATCAAAGTCTGTGCACACTTCTCTCACGTGTAATGAAAAGTTAGTGCATATATATTCTGGTGCATACCCAACGTCTGTGCATGTCGTGCTTTATGCTATCCAAGGTCCATGCATGTTCTGTTATATGCTACCTAAGGTCTGTGCATATTCGTACGTTATTTTATGAAGTCTGTGCTAGCACGAACAGCTAACACTTTCAGTTGTTTCCCAGGCCAGTCACTTGGTCGAGCATGTACTGGACAACTTGTGAGCATACTCCACATGGAAATCAAAGTACCAGGTTATAGGGTTCATGATCCGAGGCAAGAAACCGAATGGAGGAATCTGCCACGTCGTCAGACACAGTGCCCAGATGCTGACACATGGCTAAGGCACTCCAGAATTCTCTTGGTGGGAATGCTCCCTCCACACGCCCAATGTGTGAGCCCGTGGGTCCCAGATCTAAAGCCATATAAGAAAGCTTGTCTGCGATCAAAGTAGATGATGAGAATCGAAAAGAGAAGAAGAGAAAAGCGTGAGAGAAAAAGAAGAAGAGAGAAAGAGGAAGAGATTGAGAGTTCGTGAGAAAGAAGAAAAGGAAGGAAGAGTGAGAGAGAGCTCGTGGAAAGGATGGTGAAGCTGATTGAAGATCTGCTTAACTAGACCTTGGATCATATGCAAGCCAGTCAGCTCCTGTGAGAGCCATATATGTTTTAAGATCGTTTCCAGCTTTTCGGTGCTATGATTTTCTATCTTTTATTTTTTTTAAACCTTTACTTCAAGCTGTGAGTCAGCAGAGCAAGTTGTGATGCTCAGCAGGCAAGGTGGTTACCTTGGACAGCAAGCTGTGATGTTCAATGGGATAACAAGCTGTGATGCTCAACAGATGGCAAGCTGTGAGGCCTAGTTGATGTAGGCAAGCTGTGATGCCAAGCAGTTCAAACTATGAGTCAACAGGAATCCACACTCGGGTTGAGTGTAGGGTGGATGTAGGTCTGGAGGACCGAACCACCTAAAAATTCTTGAGCATTGTGTGGTTTGCATCCTTGTGTCTTCAGCGCTAGATGAATGCTTAGGATTGTTCCATCTATGGTTCTAACTGAATAGATTTCTGGCACACGCATTTTTGATTTGGTTCTGTCTACGGCTTAGACTTGCTTAGGTGTCTGCAATCTAGTAGTCCAACTGCTTGATCAAGTGCTTCTTTGAATCTCCTATTTTGAAAGGCTTAATTGGTTATTATTATGCATCATTATCCAATATAGTTTTAATTGGGCATAAGTTTTGAAGAGGGATTCATTCACCTCCCCCTCTGAATGAGGTTTGCACCTTCGCACCTAGTCCTTACAGACTAACAAAACTGACCGCTCCTGCCCGTACAGGGCGTTTATAAGGCGGGAGGACTGAACCCCGACATATTATCAGCACACGTCCTGGCTATTTGTTCTAATGAATATCCATGGGCTGACTCTTGATGGTCCTACAGCAAGTATCTTGGACATGCATCTGTTTGTATCCTTTCAGTATGCTGACGGCTGGGGGATGGATCACCTAGGCCTATACCATTGCCTTGCTTTCCACGGCCACGCAGACTTAGCCAACATGGCGGAGAAGTGTCAGAAGATTGGCGACGTCTGTTGGCTTGTTCAGGAAGCTGCGTCCCGTATCAAAGAGGTGGCCTATCGGTATTGGCCCCTTTCATCTTTTTACAATGGCCCGGCGGGTATGAATTTCTCGGGCTGACATGGTGCTTGCTTCATTGCTTGATCTTCTTTATAATAGTGTGCATACTCTTTGACAAATAGACCGGACATAAAGCAGCAGGGGATCTACCGAAAAATTATTTCCCAGGCTCAGAAGCCTGCATATTTTGATATCCCCGAGCCCGCGCCAACCACAACCTTGTTACCTCCTGGCAAGAGGAGGGCGGCTTCTGCAGTGAAGGTCGCCGTGGGGCGGGCAAAGAAGGCCCGGAAGACTCTGACGAAGCAGTCCTCTTCCGCGGCCGATATTATTGAGCTCCCTTTACTTCGTGTGCCTTCCTTCGAAGAGTTTGCCGTTCAGCAGGTGGCAGCTCAGCAAGCAGTCGAAGGTATCATTATTCTCTCATGAACTGCAAGCTTGTAGACTTTGTGGTGTCTTTATTCTTGACTTAGCATATCTTTATTCGGTAGTGGCTCAAGAAGAATTGAAGTTGCTGTTACTATGACTATTGTAGAGACCAGAGGTGTAGCAGAGGAGGTGGAAGGGGAGCCTTCCGCTATTGCTTCAGAGGATATTAGGCTGCCTTCACCCACGCCAGCCAGTGAAGTTGAAGGTGAGCTTGCATTTTTAATCTTTCTTTGCCTTCTGATAACCTTTCTGCCATTCTTCATACCTGAGCTTGTATTACAGTGGCTGAGGGGGTTGGAGCTGAAATTGAGACCCCAGCTATGGACGTCCCTCAGCCGCAGGAGGGTCACAAGACTATGTTGAAGAAAGGTACTATCCCCTCACGGCAGATAGTCACCCGTTCGGCAGCCCGGAAGCCAACAGAAGTGACGGGTCTACCAATACCCAGTGTGGAAATATCCTTTAGCAGCTCTGCCACTTTCTCTGATGAAGAGATTGACTTTGGCTTTTCTGAAGGTGAGGAGGAAGCACATGAATCATCCAAAGAGGAAGCAGTAACACCTCCTGTGCTGCCAAAGGATCTCCCATTGTTTAGCCCTCCAAAGCTGTCAGTGCCATCATCTGAGGGGATGTCACAAGAAGAATTTGCTGGTATTGACATAGAGGGGGAGATAACTCCCCCTTTTGTTGCTTCAACAGCAGAACTATCATCTTCTATGCAGGGATTTGAAGAGATTGACCCTACAATGAGAGTGAGCTCTGCCCCTTCCTTCTTATTTCACTGCATAGCCTTCTGGCTTATTTGCCACTTTGATGCTTACTTCAGCTTGTTTCAGGAGCCTGGCATCACAGTCCTAGTTTTGATACCATGCTCCGATATTATTTCTTCAGAAGCCTTGGATGCACTGCTCCCTGGGGCTGCAGCTTTCGGTGGGATGACTGTTGTATTTCGCCCTGTGCCAGTGAGGGTGCAATCAGCAACTGATATATCATCATTGGAGTTGGGGGCATTAGGAGAAAGTTTTGCTCCAGCCGGGGCTTCAGAATTGAGAGTCGAAGCAGATCCGGTCAGGGGTTCTGCCTTTGTCCCTACTAACGTACTGACTGTTGCACCTGAACTCACAGTTCCATCTGTGCAAATAACAGAATCTGAGTCTCTACCATCTCCAGCAGTTATTCAGGAAGCAGCTCCTAAAGATTCAGTAGTAGTGGAGACAGTCATTCAGGAAGAGGTTGCTGAAGAGATCAGTTCACCTCCAGCAATTACTCAGAAAGCAATTCCCGAAGATTTGGCGGTAGAAAGGACAGCAGTTCGGGAAGAGGTTGCCAAAGAGATTAGTTCACCTCCCCCGGCGGCCGTTCCATCTTCATCTTCCAGGCCAGACATCGGCTTGTGGGCAACTATTGACAACGGAGTCACCTTTGAAGTGGCTCCAACTGTCTCCCTGGGCTTCACATCATCAGAAGACTTTGTCTGGCAACATTTGGACATGCTACGCCAAGTGGTAGAGTCTCAGCCAGCGCTAACCTACCCACAATTGAAAGAGGTGGTCGAGTGGTTGATAGTTGGCTTGCAAGCATTGGGCTGCCCCCTGGAAATATGTGCCCAGCGGGTGCTATTACTGCTGAAATTTGTGAATCGCCGGGACTTCTTGGGGCGCATTATGGATGTCAGACTGGTGGTCCTTAAATTGTAGAAGGCCGATTGTAAGACGGAGTTGGAGTCTTTGAATTTTGACCTCCAAAGGAAGAGAGCTCTAGCGGAAGCTTCAGCTGGTCACGTGCAACTTTTGCACAGCCGACGAGAGGAGCTTTGGGCAAAATTGAATGCCGTTGAGACTGAGATACCACCGACAGAGTCGGCTTGGGCCCAGGATATGGAGGAGACCACCTTGCTGGAAGGTCGAGTAGCATCTATGCGGACCGAGGTGACTCGCATCCAGGGGGAGGAAGCTCAGCTTCGTGAACTGGGAGCGGCTCCACACGTCAGGCTTCTTGATTTTGAGGACATCTTCCGACGGTCCTAGCTGCCCTACATTTTATAATGCACAATTCTTAAGGGCTCTAACTGTATCAACATCTTTTTGCAATGAAAGAATATCTTCTCATTATTGCCTTGAGTGTGTGCCTCCTTTTGTGTTTTGTAATGGTTTGGTAGCAGTTTGGCAACTTCCATGTAGATATAATCGTGTCTTGCAGGAGGGCGCCCACCCTTTCAGGGAAAGGATGGGGGAATCGCTCCACCGCGTGACGGTATCCTGAGAGTTTCCAAACTGGGCTGTTGGCATAGGTAGATGTTTCGACTGCCACATGTGTCGAAAGCAGGAGTGCTTATAGATGTATGGATGAAGGGTTTGTAGGGCTCGTCGAAACAGACGAATAGTCTATTCTGGGTGGGTTTCATAATTGATCAAGGTGATGTGCCAATCGATCAATAGCAGGTTTCATCATCGATATTGGGTTTACACTGATGCAAGATAAGTTTCATCAGAATAGACATAAGGCCTACCCCGGATAGGTTTCATCGTTGATCGGGTGATATGCCAGTCGATCAATAGCATGTTTCATCATCAATATTGGATTTATACTGACGCAAGGAAGTAGATAAGTTTCATTAGAATAGACGTAAGGTCTACCCCGGATAGGTTTCATCGTTGATCGGGCGATGTGCCAGTCGATCAATAATAGGTTTCATCATCGATATTGGATTTATACCGACGCAAGGAAGTAGATAAGTTTCATCAGAATAGACGTAAGGTCTACCCTGGATAGGTTTCATCGTTCATCGGGCGATGTGCCAGTCGATCAATAGCAGGTTTCATCATCGATATTGGGTTTAGACCGACGCAAGGAAGTAGATAAGTTTCATCAGAATAGACGCAAGGTCTACCCCGGATAGGTTTCATCGTTGATCGGGCGATGTGCCAGTCGATCAATAGCAGGTGTCATCATCGATATTGGGTTTATATCGATGCAAAGAATTTCATAGGTTTCATCAGAATAGATGTAAGGTCTAATCCGGACAAGTTTCATCGTTTATCGGGTGATGTGCCAGTCGATCAATAACAGGTTTCATCATCGATATTGGGTTTATACCGATGCAAAGAAGTTCATGGATTTCGTTAGAATAGACGTAAGGTCTAATCCGGACAGGTTTCATCGTTGATCGGGCGATGCGCCAGTCGATCAATAGCAGGTTTCATCATCGATATTGGGTTTATATTGACGCAAAGGATTTCATAGGTTTCATCAGAATAGACATAAGGTCTACCCCGGACAGGTTTCATCGTTGATCGGGCGATGTGCCAATCGATGAATAGCAGGTTTCATCATCGATATTGGGTTTATACAGACGCAAAGGATTTCATAGGTTTCATCAGAATAGGCATAAGGTCTACTCTGGATAGGTTTCATAATTGATCAAGGCGATGTGCCAAGCGACCAGCAGTAGGTTTCATCATCGGTGGGACGTGAGATGGATATGTTGCTGAAATAGATGTGGAACACAACTTTTATATTACCATATTACTGACCCAAGTGCCCTTTCGGGTTTTCACCGGAGTCAGCCCCCTCTTGCTTTTGCCTACGCGCCCTTTCGGGTTTTCATGTGGCGGGGTACCCGTTTTTACCTGCAGCGCCCTTTCGAGTTTTCACTACAGCTGGGTTATGGCCATTTTTGCCCTTGTCCAGAATGTCTGAACAAGTCCGGCGGGGCACCTCTTTTTTAAGCCCCTTTTCTTTCTTTCTTCATTTTTTTGTGTTGCATCTGGAACTTTGAATTCATGGATTATCATTATTTTTGACCATTCAAAAGTGTTTGTTATTGATTGTGGGTACTAACATCAATGCAAGGGATATAAGGCTTCATCATCTATCCAGACGGAAGGTCTGGATTGATGTGGGTACGTAGTGGCTTAGGCGTGAAGCCGTTTACCAAGAATGTGAATTTTATCGTTGATGTGGGGATTAACATCAATGCAAAGAGGATAAGGTTTCATCATCTATCCGAACGAAAGGTCTGGATTGATTTGAGTATGTAGCGGCTTAGGCACGAGTCCGTTCGCCGAGAATGTGGGTGTTATCGTTAATGTGGGGATTAACATTAACGTAAAGGAAATAAGATTTCATCATCTATCCCGACGGAAGGTCCGGATTGATTGAGCGTGTAGTGACTGAAAGTCGACCACCACGGCTTCATCATTTTTCATCACTTTCATTCATTTCTCATTCATTCGCCAACTCCCTACAAGATAATGACGCAGCGTGATACAACTTCAGATGCTTCCCGTTGAGGGGTGAGAATTGCACCTCTCCACGGTGGTTGACAACCACATAGGCTCCGCCCTCGTAGACCCTTTGGACCACATAGGGACCTAGCCAGTTAGTAGCCAGCTTACCCTTTGGGTTGGAGGCCATGACTTCTTTTTTCTTGACCATGACTAGGTCACCTTTCTTAAATTCTCAACCTTTCACTAGCTTGTTGAAGGCATTCGCCATACGGGCTTGATACATTTGGATATTCTTTTGTGCCTGAAGGTGCTTCGCTTCCAGCTCGGCCAATTCCTCGAGTCTTCTTTTAGCATTTGTTTGTTCATCACAGGCCAGACCATACTGGACAGCAACCCTGAGTGACGGAACTTCCATCTCTATGGGGACTACTGCCTCGGAGCCGTATACAAGTGAGAAGGGCGAACAACCTGTGGGGGTCTTGTAGACAGCACGGTATGCCCAAAGTGCTTCATACATCTTCTCTCCCCAGTCTCTTTTGTGGGAGCTGACAATCTTAGCCAAGAGTGTGCATAATGTCTGGTTAAATGCTTCAGCCAATCCATTTGCTTGCGGATTGTAGGGGGCAGAGGCTCTCCAATCAATCTTATACTTCTTGGCGAGCCGATATATCTTTTGATTCTTGAAATGGCTTCCATTGTCAGAAATTATTCGGTTGGGAACACCAAACTGGAAAATGATATTCTGCTTGATAAATCTGGTGACCAGCTCACCAGTTACTTCTCTGAGTGCTATAGCCTCCGCCCATTTGGAGAAGTAATCTGTTATACCCAAGATGTACTTAAGTCCAGCTGAGGAAGTTGGTAAAGGTCCGACCATATCAGTTCCCCATTGCGCGAATGGCCAACTGGGAATTGTTGGGTGCAGAGGTACAGGAGGCCTCCTAGGCACAGTAGCATGTTCTTGGCATTTCTGACATGATTTTATGAACAAACAACAGTCCTCAAACATAGTAGGCCAGTAATAGCCTAATTTCTTGAGTTCGATTTTCATTTTCGGCCCAGCTTGGTGTGCCCCGGCTGTTCCGGCATGGATCTCTTTCATCACTTGCTAGGCTTCCCTGGTGGATAGGCAGCGGAGCAGGATCTTTTCGCGGGCGTCTGCCATAATTCGGAACAATGTTCCGCTTTTGCACTCATAGGAATCTTTGGTTCTCAAAAGCTTCATTCTTTCTTCTTTTTTTGGGTACCTGCTGGTGGAGAAACTAATGTAACATATGCTGTCTCCAATCGGGTTCCTGTGCTTCTTCAACTGCATTGGCTTCATATTCCTCTGGGCATAATTCCAGCACACTGGGAACTTGCCGCCGATTTATCACAACAATGTTGAGTGCTTCATCTAGTGGGACTGCTAGTGAGTTGGCCAACTTTGCCAAGGCATCGGCTTGAGCATTGTGCCCCCGGCCCACATGGTTGAGCTTGATGTGGTGAAAGTTCGCCATAAGGCGCATAGCTTCCTGACGGTAAGGGCCTAGTTCTGGCTTTCGCACTTCAAACTCCCCTTGCATTTGCTTTATTACCAACATTGAGTCGCCAAATACTTGAAGCATCTGAATTCCCATGCTGAGAGCGATCTGGAGACCGACTATCAGAGCTTCATACTCTGCTTCATTGTTGGTGCGTGGCTTATTTATGGAACATGAAGTGCGTATCACTTCCCCTTCTAGTGACTTTAGAACAATGTCGGCTCCTGCTCGGACTCTGACCTGTCTAGTTATGGTGGTTTCTGTTCTCGATGCCCCATCAAAGTATAGATGCCACATAATCGGCTGAGCCTGGCATGCTTCCAATGCTTCATCATAGGGAAGTTTAGTTCCCAATGGAATGTCTTCTGGTACAGGGTGCTCTACAAAGAAATCATCTACAGCCTGACCTTTTATAGCCCTTTAAGGTATATATGAGATGTCAAACTCCATCAGGATTACAGCCCATTTGCCAAGTCGACCCTTGAGTGCTGGTTGAGATAATATGTACTTGAGCGGGTCTGCTGCAGATATCAGTCTGATTTCAAGGGACAACATGTAGTGCCAGAGCTTCTTGACAGCGAAGACCAGCGCCAGACAAGTCTTTTCTATGAAAGTATAGCTTTCTTCAGTCTTTATCAACCTCCTGCTGAGGTAATAAAGGGCCTGCTCTTTTCCTTCTTCATTTACCTGTGCTAGCATTGCCCCTAGTGAGCAATGAGTGGCTGCTATATAGAGAATCAAAGGTCTGCCTTTGACTGGTGCCCCCAACACTGGAGGGGTCTTCAGATGTTCTTTCAGTTTCTCAAAAGCTTCTTGGCATCCATCATCCCAAAGGAACGGCACATCTTTCATCATTAGCTTGTGAAAAGGGTGGCATCGCCCCGACAAATTTGAAATGAATCAGCGGATGTATGCCAACCGGCCTTGCAGGGATCTTAGCTCGGACAGATTCCTTGGTGGAGGGAGCTCCTGAATGGCTTTAATCTTGGATGGGTCAATTTTAATGCCCCTATGCCGGACAATGAATCCAAGGAACTTCCCGCTGGATACACCGAAGGCGCATTTCATAGGGTTCATTTTCAGCTCATACTTTCGCAGCCTTTGAAACACCACCCTCAGGTCGTGCAGATGATCTTCCTTCTTTTTGGTTCTCACCACCAGGTCATCAATATAGCACTCCACCTTCTGGAAGAGTAGATCATCAAATATCTTTGTCACGGCTCTTTGGTATGTAGCGCCGACATTTTTGAGGCCGAACGGCATTCTTTTGTAGTGAAATATTTCTTTTGGAGTGCGGAATGCGGTATGGACCCTGTCCTGCTCAGCAATCCAAATTTGATTATATCCGGACGACCCATCCATAAATGACAGAGCTTCATGGCCTATGGTGGCATCAATCATCACCTCAGTGATAGGCACAGGAAAAACATCTTTCGGGCATGCTTTGTTGAGGTCTCGAAAGTCGACACATATTCTGATTTGCCCATTTTTCTTCTTTACGGGCACTATATTTGCCAGCCAAGTAGTGTACTGATTTTCTTCAACAAACCCCACAACAATGAGCTTATCGACTTCTTTGTTAATCTGATTAATCAGCTCAGGCCGCATTCGTCTGGAAGGTTGCTTCACAGGATCTACCTTTGGGTCAATTGCTAGCAGGTGTTGTGCCATATCAGGACTTAATCCCAGCGTCTCATCATATGTCCAGGCAAAATAATCCCTAAATTCTTTCAAGAACTGTACATACTGCTCTTGAACTTCTGGTGCTAGCAGGGCGCTAAGAAAAGTTGGCCTTGGGTCCTGTTTGGTTCCCAAATTTATCTCTATTAATTCATCGACGGTGGCTTGACCGCCATCTTCAACTTTTGGTGGAGCTTCTTGCAAGTCAACAAAGCCCCCTAGAATGTAATCTTCTTCAGCTTTAGAACCTTCCAATTCTTGAAGTGGGATATCAGCTGGTGCCAGACCATCACGCTTAATTGAAGCCACTAGGCTTTCTCTCAAATCTCGTTCAGCCTGACCCTATTGTGTTGTTAGTTCTGCTTGTGATTCTGAGATGCAGCATTCTACCTCTAGGGGGTTTGCTGGTATAGGCTCTTCTGCAGGGCTTTCTAGCTGTTGCATAGCTCAAACCTCCTCCAGGATGTGTTCGAACTCCAGACATTCTTTTGCTCCATCAGAAGTCTGGTCTTCATCGGGCGTTCCCATATCAAATTTGGCTTCAGCTTGGAATATGTCTTCCTTAAAAGATAGCTCTTCCCAGCATCGGCATGATGTCGCTTCATCTTGCTTTTCTGTACCTTGCTGACTGCTGGGGAATTCACCACCAATAGTAGAGTGGTATATAATCTCTTCATCCTCCGAGGGGTAGTCATCATAGCCAGCATCAAAAGGATCTTCATGTATCAAGAAGGTGGAGATGACATCCACCTCTGCTTCATAATACTCTTGCAGAGTATAGCTCAGCCCCGGGTGACGGGTGATTTTCATCAGTTATTTATTATTGCAGGGGGGGTCCCAGAGCTCCTGGAATGCTTTCTTCTTACCAATGGATTGCAGTGAAGGCATCTGCATCTTGGCAAACATCTGCGAGACCCGCTATGTGGTGTAATCCAAGCCTGCAGTTAGTACCATTCGACTTGTTGATTCTTCGGGGATCATACAATCTTGATCATCTTCATCAGTAGGCTCCCCGGTGTAGAATATTATAAGAGACTCGTAGAAGCGCGGGACCTCCATAGTCTTCAATGGAAGCACAGTTTGGCATTCCAAGCTTGGAATAGGCTTGACCAATCCTTGCGGGATTCCAATCTGTGTGAATCTTTCCTTGATGTCCTTATCAGCTTCCCCAGGATAGATATACGGGGGTGCAGCCTGAGTGAAGTCACCAGTTTGAGAGATATGGGAGACCTCGTGCTTCTCCACATAGCCCGGAGGCAGTGGTGGGGACCAGTCATCTGCTTTGGACACTGCTTTCTTCTGGCCTACAGAGGCTTCTTTCTCCTTTGCCCCTTGGGAGACCTCCGTGTAGAACGGCGCGTCGAGCATATGGCACTCGAAGACTTCAAAGGGGTGTAAGTCTGCAAACACCCTCTCTTCTTTGCCATCGTGATAGTACTTGATACATTGGTGCAATGTAGACAGTACTATCTGATATTTTTGCAGCCAAGGCCGCCCCGACAAGGCCTTGTATGTGGTGTTGGAATTTATGACATAGAACTGTACCGTGGTGGTGAAATCCCCCAATGTGAGGTTGAATTCTGCCACTCCAAGCGGAGTCTCGCACTTCTGATTGAAGCATACAATCTTCATATCTTTCACCTTAGTGAGGTGTAAATCAAAATAGTATTTCTGGTAGATGCGATATAGCAGAATGTTCACAGCAGCTCCCGGATCTATCAATATCCAGCTCAATGGCTGGCAGTTGAGATATCCCCTCATATATAAAGGTCTATTGTGGCCGGGGTTAGGAATCAGCATGTCATCTTCTGTGAATGTAATTGCTGGCCAAGAGTTGACCTCTATCAGGAGAGCTTCGTACTGAGATGGCGTCTGCAGGGCATCAATAATAGCTTGGCGAGCTTCCTTGCTCAAGGAGAGAAATTCCCTTATGGTAAACCTCGTGGGGAGCTTTTTCAACATCTTCATAATTCGGCTGCCCACTCGGACATTAGATAGTCGCATCTCTTCCACCCAGCGAGGCTTTGGAGGTTCATGGGGTACCTGTGGCATTACCTGCCCCTCTTTTGCTTCTTTCTCTCAGGGGGATTGCTGAGGGGTTTCCGTTGGGGAAGCAACCTCCGGTGCTGAGGGAGCATCAATACTCACTTCGTCTTTCTTCTTAAGAATTGAGACAGGTGGCTGACGATGCTTGTGTTTTTAGCAGAAGCAATCTGTGCCAGCTGTTTGCCTTCCAGAATAGACAGAAATTCAATGAATGACGGAGCTTCATCACCTTTCTTTGTTTCTGCATAGAGGTCTGTTGGAGGAGGAATTTCAGTGCCTCGGACTTCAGGCTCTGGCATCTGGTAGGGTTGTTCACCCCTGAAAATAATGTTGTGGTTGGCCGGATGTAACACCCCTGAAAATTTAAGGAATAAAAAAAATTTCCAGAATAAATTAAAACTTTCATAGAAATAATTAGTTATACACTTTACGGACCTTATTTAATTACAATAGTTAAAATGATAAGAAAATATTAATAATATATATATGCTTGAAATTAATAGTAATAGATGTTGCATTTGTATATGCCCATAATAATGTAAACAAAATAAATTAGAATGGACTTTTATTTTGTTTATCTCTTTTAGTTATTAAGTTATTAGACTAATGGTTATTGGGCTACATAGAATAGGCCCATTAGGACCCTAACTTCTATAAGAGTCAACTTGGGTCGATCAGAGTTTGATTCGTACATTACTATTAAATAATTAAATCTGGTTGGCTATTTAATTTATCAATAGATAAAAAAATTAAGTTTTAGATAGAATCCTATTGGGTGTCGATTTGAGAATTAAATTAATAAATTATTAAAGTTGTTACCTTATAACTATTGAACCTTAGCCCAAAAATAAAGGAGCCGCGATAGATATAAAGCTAAGCCCGTTAGCTAATATATTTAAATCTTAGCCCAAATAGTACAATTATAGGAAATGGACCACTTTCACTCTAAGTCAACACAAACCTATTTATAATTGCCTCCTTAACCCATTTGTATATATATATGTGTACTAAGTTATCCCACTTAAAACTAAAGCCCAAGAGCCACTTATAAAGCCTATATATATATATTGACCTTGCCACGTGAGCTACAAAGCCCATACCCAAAGCAAAGCTTTACATATAAATACTAAACCCAACCCATGCATCCTACGGGAACCCAAAACCCATGCCATATATATATACCCTAAACCCACGTACGATTCTCACAAAGCTAAACTAGCATGCATGCTCGGACGTGTCAACTGTTAGAGTTTCAAGTTGCAAACCAAGTAGGCGGCAGTATAGCAGGAAGGAAATTATCAACCCAAGGGAAGGTTTTGAATCACTACTTTTATTAGTTACCCCATCCTCAAACGGGATCCCTCTCCATATAAAAACCTTGGCCATCCAACGCAAGAAACCCTATTGCTGCATCGTTTTCTGCCATTGCAGAGCGTGGAGAGTCTCCTTCCGTCCATCCTCTTCCTCCTGCTACATTGAAGACCCAAGCCTTCGTCACGTTGCTGTGAACGTAAGGAAGCGGCCGAGCCTCCATTCCTCCGGTTGCAGTGAAGCCACCAAGGGAGGAGAGTCTTCTCTCCACTTCTTCATCCTGCGACCATGACTGCAACAAAGAGGGGCGGTTCTGCTTCCTTTTCTTCCTCCTGTCGCAGTTAAAAGCCCATCCCGCAAGCCTTGGCGCCATCCTATTCTCCCCACCATACTCTGTACAAGACAGAGTATCGGTTCTTGAAGTTCATTCAACCTGTTCATCTTCCGATCTTCAACAAAGGTAGGTTATCTTTATATCTCAGGCAAAATAATATATTTTTCGTAGGTTTTCTCGTCCCTGACAAAGCTTTACAGCCAACATATATGATGTTAAAAATTCTAGGCATATTGCATGGTTTACGGTTAAACTAGTATTGTTTATCTTAATTAATCAAATGTGTACCATGCTTAAAAAAACAAATGTTATCTATAAAAAGAATCAAACGCATAGCAGGATCATAAAGTTTACATTATTGAAATCTTAAAAGGAATTTACTAGCAACAGTATATGTTTTTAATCAATGTAGTATGGTTACTCAGGCGAATCACCCTGAACACTATAGCAACATTTTAGAAGATTTTACCTTGTTCAATGTTTTCATGGGCGTCGGAACATCGGTTGGTCATCAAAATTTATGGGTGTATTACTGGGACGGATATTGAGGTAGTGAGGGTGGTGCCACCGTTTTCCGTGCCCCTTATCTCAAGATCTCCCATCTCTCAAGTAAAAATATTTTTGAACATCTGGTTAGGTAGAGTTTTTTGAGCCCTTCATTTTGGTATATAAATTGTGCGATTCCGATGTGCATACCTCAAGAACGGAAGTCTCAATGATTTTTAGACTATTTAACGAAATAACGACCATATACGCGGTCGTTGTTTCTTTAATATATATATATATATATATATATATATATATATGAGTGTAACTTTTAACTATATCTTTAAAAATCTATATCTACCAAACTATGTAAAATAAAATTATAAAAATTATATATTTGGAATCCTTCAATTTTTCTTCTAATTATCATATATTTTATTTTTAAAAAAATTTATTAAATAATATGTCTCCTTTTAAAGGAATGTTCTTTTCTAAACTTATTAAAGTGAAATAACGTCTTTTAAAATAGAAATAAATTTTTGTTTAATTAAAAACATCAGGATTTAACGTCCACCTATATGGACGCTATATTTTGGGAAATAATTTTAACAATTCTGGATAAAATGAAATGAACTAATGAGCATCTTCCATGATAGACGCCAATTTAAATAGTGCCTGCCTGGAAGGACGCCAATTGTTTCCTGACGGCTTGATTTCCCCGAGTTTCCAACCCCACTATGGGGCACCGCTTGGCACTCATCCCACTTCCGTGGATGAGGTCTCTGTTTTGGTTCTATCGTATACCCTCAACTCTCCGAGATGATTAAGCTCTCCGTTGGACATTCCGTTCCTTCGGACTAGCGATTTCATCTTAGAGACCTCCGTCAGTCTCCGCTAGTCTTGAATTCCCTCAAGGCAGCCGAGCAGGTTGTACCCTAAAAACCCTTTACACCAATTTCCAGTCATGTCCCTCTGAAGAAACATGACAAACTAGCCCTCAATTAATCCTATTTCTGGCATTTTTGAGAAAATGTCACATTCTGGAATTTGCGTCGAGAAGGGTGAATGCCAATTACTAATAGCGCCTTGTGCGCCGGACGCTATTTACTCGTGTCTAATTATCTTATTTCCAGAATTTACGCCCATCCCTATGGACGCCAATTCTTATCAGCGGCTCCCATAGAGGAGGCCTTTTACCCAATTTTCTGTACACCATGACTTGATTGTTTATTAATTTCCTTCAAACTGGGTCGCTAAATAACAACTAGTAAATATTGGGCCTTCGGATGCATGAATGCTATTGTCTAGTAGGATGGAAGTCCTAAACTAATGATGAACCCATGAGACCACTGACTCATGAGGAAACACGAACTAATGATGAACCCATGAGACCACTGACTCATGAGGAAACATGAACTAATGATAAATCCATGAGACCATTGACTCACGAGGAGAAACAAACTAATGACAAACCCCTGAGACCACTAGCTCATGAGGTTAAAGATAACATGACAACCTATGAGTAAAGACCACTGGCTCGTTAGGTGATTCTAGACTGACTTGAGTGCTTGAAAATCATGAACCTCTACCCAAGAAAAGGGTATTTACTTGATAATCAATTGTCCAATATCTCGTGATCTGATATGGAAACTTCTTGCTTGATATATTTCACAACTTAGTTCAACTTTTCGTGCTAGATATTTCATGCCTATCTTACTGCTATATTTTCTATATTTTCTCTCATTCACTCATGCATGATCATAGTACATAACATAAGATGTTAATTACTTTAAGCAAGTCTAGATCATAGAGATGTAATTCCTACTGAGCGTTCGCTCATCCAGTTTTATTCCAACATTTTTCAAGTAATCAAGTGGCTAGCGAGACCGAGACTCCCACGGGAGGGACAAGTATGCAAGCGAGCTCTGGAAATTAGAGAACCCGAGTCTTTTATCTTTCTTGAGTCTAGCATGATGTCTCTTATTTAGTTATCTTGTCTAAGTCTGTTAGTGCATCGTCTCCTCTTCTTTCATTGTGATGTAGTTGAGTCTTCAAGTTTTGGAATTCAAATTGTAAGAGACTTATATTTGAAATAAAATTTAATTATTACTCCAAATTATTTGGTCTTATGCGACTGCTCTTGATTATTCACGACTGTTTAACTGCCACGTTCCGAGCAAATGACACATTCAACTGCTATCGGTTTGGGACGTGATAGAGGTGGTATCAGAGCTTCGACTTTCAATTCTTTAGGGCATTAAGTCCAAGAGATAGGTTGAGTATCCTTGTCGGTCATCCTATAGGAATTCCGTGAGAATCGGGTAGAGCCACGGGTTAAGTGTTAAAATATATTCACTCTCTAAATAAAATGTGTTAATCCTGAAATATATAAGAAATTAAATCATGTCTTATTTTTTAGAAATTTAACTCTCTAGCTAGATGGCAGTTGAGCAAAATCAATGGCGTGAGATGGTCCAAGGTTTGACTCAAGCCCTCCAGCAGGTGGCTCATGGTGTAGTGGATCGTGGTGCAGGAGAATTGCACAGAAATTTTCAAGGACTGAATCCCCCTAGGTTTGATGGATCCACCGACCCTGACAAGGCGGAACATTGGGTAAAGGATATTGAGAGGATATTCCGGATAATGCAATGTTCGGACCAAGATAAGGTCCTATTGGCTACATTTCAGCTAGAAAAGGATGTTAGGGCATGGTGAGAGTCCGTAGAAGCAACATTGCCGGATAATCAAGTATCATGGATAGAATTCTTAACATATTTTAATGATAAATATTTTTTCGAGAGAATTAAAGAAAGGAAGGCCGCAAAATTCGCATCATTGAAACAAAGGAGTATGTACGTGGCTGAGTATGAGGCCCAATTCTCAAGGTTGTCTCGTTATGCACCTCGTCTGATTATGACTGAAAGAATGAAGGCTAAAAGATTTATGAATGGGTTAAGACTTCAGCTCATTCTCCAGTTGGCGCCAATGGATATACAATCTTATCTGGAGATGGTTAAAAGCGCTAAATTGTTAGAGGATGTCTTGGAGATGATGGAAAAAGTGAAGGCTCGGAGAAGAAATAATGAGTTAGCAAGGAGAACCGTGACTAGTAATAAGAGACCTAATTGTAGTAATGGGCCGTCAAATGGCAAGAAGATAAAAAGTAGAGATAGACAGGATGGAGTGTTGCAAAAGAAGTGTAAACATTATGGAAAAAGAAATCATCGGACGGAGGAATGTTGGTGGGAGTTAGGTGGATGTCTTCGTTGTGGAAGCAAGGACCACAAGGTAGCAAGTTGTCCTCTTCTAAAAAATCAATCTTCGAAGGTTGAAAACCTCGATGGGACACGATATCAAGGAAGGCTTCAACTTTTGGACGAACTAACTGATGGAGTAACGAGAGATACCCCTTAACATTAAGCTAGTCCTATTTGTTTCTATTAGGAACGCAGATTCCATTCATTATCCTTTTTAGCATATTGTTGGTAATTAAGGTCATGGTGTAATAATTTTTGACTATTTTGGAAGAAAAATACCATGTGAATTTGGGGACCAAATTCTTTTAAGTGGGAGAGGGTGTAGCACCCCTGAAAATTTAAGGAATAAAAAAAAAATTTCAGAATAAATTAAAACTTTCATAGAAATAATTAGTTATACACTTAACGGACCTTAATTTATTACAATAGTTAAAATGATAAGAAAATGTTAATAATATATATATTGTTAAAAATAATAGTAATAGATGTTGCATTTGTATATGCTCATAATAATGTAAACAAAATAAATTAGAATGGACTTTTATTTCGTTCATCTCATTTAGTTATTAAGTTATTAGACTAATGGTTATTGGGCTACATAGAATAGGTCCATTAGGACCCTATCTTCTATAAGAGTCCACTTGGGTCGATCAGAGTTTGATTCGTACATTAATATTAAATAATTAAATCTGGTTGGCTATTTAATTTATCAATAGATAAAAAAATGAGTTTTAGAAAGAATCCTATTGGGTGTCGATTTGAGAATTAAAATAATAAATTATTAAAGTTGTTACCTTATAACTATTGAACCTTAGCCCAAAAATAAAGGAGCCGCGATAGATATAAGGCTAAGCCCATTAGCTAATATATTTAAATCTTAGCCCAAATAGTATAATTATAGGAAATGGGACACTTTCACTCTCAGTCAACACAAACCCATTTATAATTGCCTCCTTAACCCATTTGTATATATACGTGTGTTCTAAGTTATCCCACTTAAAACTAAAGCCCAAGAGCCACTTATAAAGCCCACATCTTTTTTTTAAATCCACCGCAAACCCAAACCCTCATGCTAAGCCCATTTAATACTCACATATATATATATATTGACCTCAACCCAAACAGTTGCCACGTTAGCTACAAAGCCCATACCCAAAGCTAAGCTTTACATATAAATGGCTTTTAATACTAAACCCAACCCATGCATCCTACGGGAACCCAAAACACATGCCATATATATATATACCCTAAACCCACGTACGATTCTCACAAAGCTAAACTAGCATGCATTGTCAGACGTGTTAACTGTTAGAGTTTCAAGTTGCAAACCAACCAGGTGGCGGTATAGCAGGAAGGAAATTATCAACCCAAGGGAATGTTTTGAATCACTGCTTTTATTAGTTACCCCATCCTCAAACGGGATCCCTCTCCATATAAAAACCTTGGCCATCCAACGCAAAAAACCCTATTGCTGCATCGTTTTCTGCCGTTGCAGAGCGTGGAGAGTCTCCTTCCGTCCATCCTCTTCCTCCTGCTACATTGAAGACCCAAGTCTTCGTCACGTTGCTGTGAACGTAAGAAAGAGGCCGAGCCTCCATTCCTCCGGTTGCAGTGAAGCCACCAAGGGAGGAGAGTCTTCTTCCTTCCACTTCTTCATCCTGCGACCATGACTGCAACAAAGAGGGGCGGTTCTGCTTCCTTTTCTTCCTCCTGTTGCAGTTAAGAGCCCATCCCGCAAGCCTTGGCGCCATCCTATTCTCCCCACCAGACTCTGTACAAGACAGAGTATCGGTTCTCGAAGTTCATTCAACTTGTTCATCTTCTGATCTTCAACAAAGGTAGGTTATCTCTATATCTCAGGCAAAATAATATATTTTGCATAGGTTTTCTCGTCCCTGACAAAGCTTTACAGCCAACATATATGATGTTAAAAATTCTAGGCATATTGCATGGTTTACGGTTAAACTAGTATTGTTTATCTTAATTAATCAAATGTGTATCATGCTTAAAAAAACAAATGTTATCTATAAAAAGAATCAAACGCATAGCAGGATCATAAAGTTTACATTATTGAAATCTTAAAAGAAATTTACTAGCAACAGTAAATGTTTTTAATCAATGTAGTATGGTTACTCGGCGAATCACCTTGAACACTGTAGCAATAGTTTAGAAGATTTTACCTTGTTCAATGTTTTCATGGGCGTCGGAACATCGGTTGGTCATGAAAATTTATGGGTGTATTATGGGACAGATACTGAGGTAGTGAGGGTGATGTCACCGTTTTCCGTGCCCCTTATCTCAAGATCACCCATCTCTCAAGTAAAAATATTTTTGAACATCTGGTTAGGTATAGTTTTTTGAGCCCTTCATTTTGATATATAAATTGTGCGATTCCGATGTGTATACCGCAAGAACGGAAGTTTCAAAGATTTTTAGACTATTTAACGTAATAACGACCATATATGCGGTCATTGTTTCTTTAATACATACATACATACATACATACATACATACATACATACATATATATATATATATATATATATATATATATATATATATTTATATGTGTGTGTGTAACTTTTAACTATATCTTTAAAAATCTATATCTACCAAATAATGTAAAATAAAATTATAAAAATTATATATTTGGAATCCTTGATTTTTTCTTCTAATTATCATATATTTTATTTTTAAAAAAATTATTAAATAATATGTCTCCTTTTAAAGGAATGTTCTTTTCTAAACTTATTAAAGTGAAATAACGTCTTTTAAAATAGATGTAAATTTTTGTTTAATTAAAAACATGAGGATTTAACGTCCACCTATATGGATGTTATATTCTGGGAAATAATTTTAACAATTCTAGATAAAATAAAATGAACTAATGAGCGTCTTCCATGATAGATGCCAATTTAAATAGTGCCCGTCAAGAAGGACACCAATTGTTTCCTGACGGCTTGATTTCCCCGAGTTTCCAACCCCTCTGTGGGGCACCGCTTGGCACTCTCATCCCACTTTCGTGGATGAGGTCCCTGTTTTGGTTCTATCGTATACCCTCAACTCTCTGAGATGATCAAGCTCTCCGTTGGACATTCCGTTCCTTCGGACTAGCGATTTCATCTTAGAGACATTCGTCAGTCTGCGCTAGCCTTGGATTCCCTCAAGGCAGCCGAGCAGGTTGTACTCTAAAAACTCTTTACACCAATTTTCAGTCATGTCCCTCTGAAGAAACATGACAAACTAGCCCTCAATTAATCCTATTTCCGGTATTTTTGAGAAAATGTCACTTTCTGGAATCTGTGTCGAGAAGAGTGAACGTCAATTACTAATAGCACCCTGTGTGACGGACGCTATTTACTCGTGCCTAATTATCTTATTTCTAGAATTTACGCCCATCCCTATGGACGCCAATTCTTATCAGCGGCTCCCGTAGAGGATGCCTTTTACCCAGTTTTCTGTACACCATGACTTGATTGTTTATTATTTTCCTTCAAATTGGGTTGCTAAATAACAGCTAGTAAATATTGGGCCTTCGGCTGCATGAATGCTATTGTCTAGTAGGATGGAAGTCTTAAACTAATGATGAACCCATGAGACCATTGACTCGTGAGGAAACACGAACTAATGATGAACCCATGAGACCACTGACTCATGAGGAAACACGAACTAATGATGAACCCATGAGACCACTGACTCCTGAGGAAACATGAACTAATGATAAATCCATGAGACCACTGACTCATGAGGAGAAACAAACTAATGATAAACCCCTGAGACCACTGGCTCATGAGGTTAAAGATAACATGACAACCTATGAGTAAAGACTACTGGCTCGTTAGGTGATTCTAGACTGACTTGAGTGCTTGAAAATCATGAACCTCTACCCAAGAAAAGGGTATTTACTTGATAATCAATTGTCCAATATCTCGTGATTTGATATGGAAACTTCTTGCTCGATATATTTCGCAACTTAGTTCAACTTTTCGTGCTAGATATTTCATACCTATCTTATTGCTATATTTTCTATATTTTCTCTCATTCACTCATGCATGATCATAGTACATAACATAAGATGTTAATTACTTTAAGCAAGTCTGGATCATAGAGATGTAATTCCTACTGAGCGTTCGCTCATCTAGTTTTATTCCAACATTTTTCAGGTAATCAGGTGGCTAGCGAGACCGAGACTCCCACGGGAGGGACAAGTGTGCAAGCGAGCTCTGAAAATTAGAGAACCCGAGTCTTTTATCTTTCTTGAGTCTAGCATGATGTCTCTTATTTAGTTATCTTGTCTAAGTCTGTTAGTGCGTCGTCTCCTCTTCTTTCATTGTGATGTAGTTGAGTCTTCAAGTTTTGGAATTTAAATTGTAAGAGACTTATATTTGAAATAAAATTTAATTATTACTCCAAATTATTTGGTCTTATGCGACTGCTCTTGATTATTCACGACTGTTTAACTGCCACGTTCCGAGCAAACGACATATTCAACTGCTATCGGTTCAGGGCGTGACAAAGGTGGTATCAGAGTTTCTGCTTTCACTTCCTTAGGGCATTAAGTCCAAGAGATAGGTTGAGTATCCTTGTCGGTCATACTATAGGAATTCCATGAGAATCGGGTAGAGCCACGGGTTAAGTGTTAAAATATATTCACTCTCTAATTAAAATGTGCTAATCCTGAAATATATAAGAAATTAATTCATGTCTTGTTTTTTAGAAATTTAACTCTCCAGCTAGATGGCAGTTGAACAAAATCAATGGCGTGAGATGGTCCAAGGTTTGACTCAAGCGCTCCAGCAGGTGGCTCATGGTGTAGTGGATCGTGGTGCGGGAGAATTGCATAGAAGTTTTCAAGGACTGAATCCCCCTAGGTTTGATGGATCCACCGACCCTGACAAGGCGGAACATTGGGTAAAGGAGATTGAGAGGATATTCCGGATAATGCAATGTTCGGACCAAGATAAGGACCTATTGGCTACATTTCAGCTAGAAAAGGATGCTAGGGCATGGTGGGAGTCCGTAGAAGCAACATTGCCGGATAATCAAGTATCATGGATAGAATTCTTAACATATTTTAATGATAAATATTTTTCCGAGAGAATTAAAGAAAGGAAGGCCGCAGAATTCGCATCATTGAAACAAAGGAGTATGTACGTGGCTGAGTATGAGGCCCAATTCTCAAGGTTGTCTCGTTATGCACCTCGTCTGATTATGACTGAAAGAATGAAGGCTAAAAGATTTATGAATGGGTTAAGACTTCAGCTCATTCTCCAGTTGGCGCCAAGGGATATACAATCTTATCCGAAGATGGTTAAAAGAGCTCAATTGCTAGAGGATGTCTTGGAGATGATGGAAAAAGTCAAGGCTCGGAGAAGAAATAATGAGTTAGCAAGGAGAACCAAGACTAGTAAGAAGAGACCTAATTGTAGTAATGGGTCGTCAAATGGCAAGAAGATAAAAAACAGAGATAGACAGGATGGAGTGTCGCAAAAGAAGTGTAAACATTGTGAAAAAAGGAATCATCAGACGGAGGAATGTTGGTGGGAGTTAGGTGGATGTCTTCGTTGTGGAAGCAAGGACCACAAGGTAACAAGTTGTCCTCTTCCAAAAAATCAATCTCCGAAGGTTGAAAACCTCGATGGGACACGACATCAAGGAAGGCTTCAACTTTTGAACAAACTAACTGATGGAGTAACGAGAGGTACCCCTTAACATTAAGCTAGTCCTATTTGTTTCTATTAGGAACGTAGATTCCATTCATTACCCTTTTTAGCATATTGTTGGTAATTAAGGTCATAGTGTAATAATTTTTGGCTATTTTGGTAGAAAAATACCATGTGAATTTGGGGACCAAATTCTTTTAAGTGGGAGAGGGTGTAGCACCCCTGAAAATTTAAGGAATAAAAAAAATTTTCCATAATAAATTAAAACTTTCATAGAAATAATTAGTTATACACTTAACGGACCTTATTTAATTACAATAGTTAAAATGTTAAGAAAATGTTAATAATATATATATGGTTGAAAATAATAGTAATAGATGTTGCATTTGTATATGCTCATAATAATGTAAACAAAACAAATTAGAATGTATTTTTATTTCGTTTATCTTTTTTAGTTATTAAGTTATTAGACTAATGGTTATTGGGCTACATAGAATAGGTCCATTAGGACCCTAACTTCTATAAGAGTCCACTTGGGTCGATCAGAGTTTGATTCGTACATTAATATTAAATAATTAAATCTAGTTGGCTATTTAATTTATCAATAGATAAAAAAAATAAGTTTTAGAAAGAATCCTATTGGGTGTCGATTTGAGAATTAAAATAATAAATTATTAAAGTTGTTACCTTATAACTATTGAACCTTAGCCCAAAAATAAAGGAGCCGCGATAGATATAAAGCTAAGCCCATTAGCTAATATATTTAAATCTTAGCCCAAATAGTACAATTATAGGAAATGGGACACTTTCACTCTAAGTCAACACAAACCCATTTATAATTGCCTCCTTAACCCATTTGTATATATATGTGTGTACTAAGTTATCCCACTTAAAACTAAAGCCCAAGAGCCACTTATAAAGCCCACATCTCCTTTTTTTAAATCCACCGAAAACCCAAACCCTCATGCTAAGCCCATTTAATACACACATATATATATATATATTGACCTCAACCCAAACAGTTGCCACGTTAGCTACAAAGCCCATACCCAAAGCAAAGCTTTACATATAAATGGCTTTTAATACTAAACCCAACCCATGCATCCTACGGGAACCCAAAACCCATGCCATATATATATAGACCCTAAGACAGCAAGATCGGATCTGCAGGTCGCTGGACCTTCTAAGCAGACACTGCTTTGATACCAATTGTTAGGGTGCTAGGCCCGGATACAGAGGGGGGTGAATGTATCCCTCTAAAAATTATGCCCGAATTAAAACACTAAACGCTCAGATATGCGGAATAAGAACAAATGAGCTTTCCAAGAGGAGATGATGATCAAACAATTGATCAAACAGTTGGACTGCAACAATGCAGCCACCTGATCACACCAGACTCGCAAGTAGAGCTAATCAACCCAAGCACACTTAGCAGAAAACAATGCTCAGAGATTACTCCCAATTAACACACCTAACCAAGCATGCACAACCTGTGAAGGGGAGGTAGAAGGCAAGGAACAAATGCACAAAGCACAATCACTTGCACAGGAGATTTTTTAGGTGGTTCAGTCACCAAGACCTACATCCACCCCTCACTCTCAACAGGAGTGAGGCTTCCACTAGCACAAGCTAGTAACCTGCAGACTCAGTCTGCGAACACACGCTGCCAAATAGCTTGACCAGGGGAACATCCTCCCCTCTTCCTCGCAACCGGAGGGAACACCAGTGACACCCAGTCACCAGCAACCAGAGACCCAAGTCTCTCTTCCTCCAACCGGGAGGGTACACCTGGACCTGCTACCAGCAAGACCAGAACCGGAGGTCTAGCCTCCCTTCTCCTGACCCACCAGGAGGAACCCAATTCCCAGCAGGGCAATCGGAAGAAGAAGGATAACCAAATAAAAAGGGAAAAATAAGAAACGAAAAATACACAGCAATCGGAAGGCTGTAAATGAAGAAAAAGAATGTAGCTCTCAAAGGAGCAGATCTGGCTTGGATTTAATCCAGACGCCAGAAGACAGATCTTCAATAGCTTCTTCCTTCTTCTTCGTTTCTTCCTCTTCTTTCTTCTTCTCAGCTCACGCACTCTTACTGTTCTCTGCTCTTTTCTTCTTCTACTGATTCCACTCTCACGATCTTCATCTTTTGCTATCGAATTCTTCTCTGCTAGCCTATCTCTCTCTCCTGTTCTCTTCCTGCTCTCAGATGGCATCTTTTTCTTCACTTCTTTCTTGGAGTGATTAACCTCTTCACTGAAGACGAAGAGGGATTTTTATTCCAATAACAGGGGCTTCGGAGGATAGGGCAGAGACGCCCTAGAGAGCTTCAATTGATTGGTCCACGTGGTGAAGTAGTAGGCCCCAGCTTCAACGTGTCAGCATCCTGGTACCTCGTCCATCCTGGGACTACGAGCCAGGCACCTCGGATCACGTGCCTTACTTCATAGGGTTGACGCACCCTTCAAGGGCATTCTACCAGCAAAACTCAAGTCTGCTGCGTTGACGCTTCCAACCCATGGCGTTGACGCATTGATGTGTTCCAGTGAGCAACCAGCCTAGCCCTATTGACAGTTGCGTCGACGCTGCTCCACAGCTGCGTTGATGCATCGGTGATCCAGTGATCAGGTCTTCAGCAGTTAGACGTGTTGCGTCGACGCTCTCATCAAGCTGCGTTGACGCGTTGGTGTGTTCCAGCAGCTGAAATTGGATGGCTTCAGCCTTCTTGCGTCAAGAAGTGCGTTGACGCATTGTGCAGCTGCGTCCACCCTCTGGTCACCTTGTCGATCCATCAACCTGCTGCGTCGATGCCACTTGATGAATGCGTTGACGCGCCAGATTAATCCAGTAGCTTGTTTCTTGATTGTTTGAACTGCTGCGTCCACGCTGCCAGTTGGTGGCGTTGACGCACGAACATGTACTTAAAGCCTGTCTTGCCTTGTACATTGGCGTCTCTTAAGCCGCTGCGTCGACGCTGCTCCATTGTGGCGTTGACGCATCGAGCACCCTGCATCCTTTTGTTCCTTGTACATTGGCATCTCTTAAGCCGCTGCGTCGACGCTGCTCCATTGTGGCGTTGACGCATCGAGCACCCTGCATCCTTTTGTTCCTGTTAAACATTCATTAAAACTTAAGTGTCTATATCACTTATCTTATCGTTGTCATCATCAAAACCAGGAGTACAAAAATCTCCCCCTTTTTGATGATGGCAACTCTGGACTGTTTTAAGGATGAGGCATCAAACAAACGCATGGACAGGTATCTAAGATTCATGAAGCTTCATTACATTGTATCACAGATAAATCACAGGTAAACTATATGCTATCATTCATCAATGCGTTTGTCATTACAAAAAGAACTCAAGCTGCTTTAAACTCTTTTCTCCCCCTTTGACATCATCATGAAGGGGCCAATACGTGATCTGGCACGAGGCCTCAATTGAAAAATCTGGCATGACTAGAAGAAGATCCGCGAGCCCTTGGTGGTTGACTTGGAGTAGAGTGAGATCGTGGAGTGGTAGATTGATCTCTGCCCAGCAACGTGCGAATGTCTTGAGATATAGCAGCTAAGTCATGTTGCAGTGTGGTCCTCACATGTGCAATTGCAGAGGACATATCATCAGATTTCTTCAGTTGATTTTCAAGAGATTTGAGTGTGTCAGTCACAGTGTCAATCTTGCCTAAAAGAACCTTGATGCATTGAGGAAGTGTATTGACAGGACTCTTGAGGGTTTCAACACCTATCCTCACATCATAACATATATCAATAACCTTTGCAAAGGATTGACAAAATGAAGATTGGTTGCTGTGCGCGTCGCTCACCAGTGTTGAGAGTTTGTCAAGAAGAGCTGATATGTGTTTCAAGACAGACCTTGTGGCTTGGTCAGATAGCATCTTGGAGAGTAAGAATTTTTGCCACTCGGATAAGACAGAGACTTCAAATTGTATAATCCGAGCAGTCAGTTTGTTCAGATGATAATTTGTAAACTCCATTAGCTTGTCCATCTTTGCATCCTGACGCTGCAGCATCATAGACATGTGAGCAAACATCTCTTCAACAGTGGCTGGTGGTGGAGCTATATCAGAGGTTGGAAAAGTGATGCGGGACGGACACGGGAGACGACACTATTAGGTGCCACCCTCGGACTCTAGATGAAGACGCGACCAGCAGCACACACCAGGGAGACACTAAGCCCGACACTACGAGCTCCTAGTGGCAAAACGTCGCTAACAGAAGTGGAAGCTCACTCGTCGTCCCAAGCGAGGGAAAGCGCGGACCGTGCGCGGTTAAGGAACCGGCGGAGGTCAAGGGTAGTTAGACTCAACTTCCGGACTCGGATCGAGTCACGGGACGTGTCACTCTCACTCTCACAGCAGTGACATGGACACACGGGCTAGTACCTACACTCTCGGCAGTGACCTAAGACCGTATACTAGCTAAGCAATGTAACACCAAAGAGTTAAAACTTTACCTCCACGCACCCGGCGTGGCGAAGACAACCCCGGTCAATCACGGACTCTCGGTTAACACAATTTTTCAGAAATACAATAATTTGACCCACTCCACGCAGGGAGGTAATAGGTCACATGCGGGGCCCGGGAATCACGCTAATTGGGTTGACGGGCAGCATCTTGATGTCACCTGGCGGTGCCGAACTCCGCGTTTTTGTGCTTTCCGAACGGCGGGTTCTGCGGGCCCGTGGGGCCCACGGGTGGCGCTGGCCTCCGGATCTGCAGGAGTGGGTCCCACTGTGATGGGGACCCCTGCTGGCACGCCTCCACGGAAGGCGGTCGGCCGGGAACACCGATCGGTGGCCGAACAACTCCGATCTCCAAGCTTGTGGAATGCTGCCCACGGATTTTTGCTTGCTATTTTCAGACGCGCGCTCCGGCGAAATCAACCGCTGCGATCAGCCCCGTCTACAGAATGCGATGAAACCA
This sequence comes from Amorphophallus konjac, assembly GCA_022559845.1. Lineage (NCBI taxonomy): Eukaryota > Viridiplantae > Streptophyta > Magnoliopsida > Alismatales > Araceae > Amorphophallus > Amorphophallus konjac. The sequence goes on from CM040122.1 coordinate 46,535,723, forward strand.
GCGCCGTTGGAAAGAGGAATCCAAATCCTCTAACCTAGGGCCAGTGGATTCCTATGAACCTATGCGGACCTGGACCTTAACTAATTTTCAATTCTCTGCTACACAGTTCTAGAACTCTCAGTTCAGCACATCAGTTCCCTGTAAACAGCCGTTGACCGCCTACTTACAGTGGGATTCAGACTTTGAGATCTTCTTCAAAGTTGTAGATAATCAAAACACAAAGCTGGGAAAATTTTTAGAATTGGATTAGGAGGTGGTGGTGATTTGATAGGATTTTTGGAGTGTCTGGTGGTTGGATCTGGGAACGGGTGGATAGAACTTCAGGTGGATCTGAGAACGATTTGTGGAAAATATGAAATGGACGAACTAGAAATTTAGAAAAATTTTGGATGAAGGGGTTGGTGGAAGGAAGATCGAATAAAATTGGGCGAACCAAAAAAAATCAAAAAGTGGACCTAAGACCTAAAACTCAGGGCGGAGATGAATCTGGACAGGCTGCTGGCAGAACTGAAATGGAAGAGAGGACGAAAATCTAAAAATATGGAACGGGATCTGAATGACAAACCAATTTTTTTGGGACATCCTTGACACCTATGGAACCTCCAGTAAAATCCCCAGGTCGATCAGAGCTCGTGGCTGAGTTGGAAATTTCGTGTAATTTGCTGTGGTACTGCACGGGCAGAACTTCGTTGAAGGCGATGGCGGTGCGGTGGCGGCTCGTGGCGGCGGCGGCGATCGTCGGAACTGATACAAGAGGCTTCACACCTCAGAATGGAAGCCTTCACAGCAACCAAGGGGGAGAGGGAGGAGAGAGGAGGGGGGCGCACCAGCCCTTGCTCTTCAATTTTGTTGGATTCAAATGGCATTAATTCACTAAAAGGAGAAAATACAACTTATATATGTTACATATCACATCTCTTATCCACCATTGGATCTAGGGGAAGGGGATGGAGCGTGGGGATGAGATGTGAACATCACACAAAAAAAAATACATAAAAAAACAAAAGGGGGGGGGGGGGCAGCCCTTGGACTTTGAATGGCAAGATGTGGAAGGTTGAAATGGTAGGTGGGGTAGGTGGCCTCCATATGGACTTTTTAAGCCATTTGTCCCCCATGTGTTTTTTTACCATTCAAACTTCTAGATATTCCCATGTGGCATGTTGACTGGCCCCACGTGGGACCCTAGGCTGAGGTGGCCCAATGTGGTGGGGCCCGGGGGGCCCGTGGGGCCCACGGGGTCCGAAATGCTCATAAGCCCCTATTACACTCAAAATGGCAAACCGAATGCAACGAAATAAATACAAATTACACACACATAAAGTCTAGCTAAATATAATAAATGGGGAGGCTCAAGGCGGAGTCTCTAGGCTATCTCCGAGCCAGATGGACGCTGAGATGGCTCGTGTCGTGCTCCGTGTGCGGTACCGGTGGCTCGGCGTATCGTGCCGATCAACTGCTCGGGTGTCCGCACCAATTCTCCCCGGGTGGGAGAAACTCGACCCTGTCGAGTAAGGGTCTGCATCGCTCCTGTATCGCTCCAAAAGGTCCGGATCGATCCGCTGCAACTCGCCATATGTGATCCAAGTGTCCTCAGTAGCGGGCCGTCCTCTCCATCGCACCAGGTAGCGCGGGTAAGATCCACTCCTGGTAACTGTCACTTGCTCGTCCAGTATACGATCTATATGCTCACGCTGCCGTGAAAAAGGGGCTGGAGGTGGAAGTGGGCACTCAGGTGTGGGATCACTCTCAAGGGGAGGAGATGGCTCAAAAGGCTCACTAGGGATCACCGCTGGGTCCCTATATGCAACAAGATCCGATACATTGAAGGTAGAGCTTATACCATATTCCTCGGGCAGGTCCACAACATACGCATTGGATCCAACGCGTTTCAACACTCTAAAGGGACCGGCTCCGCGAGCTTGCAACTTCTTAACGGTTCCAGAGGGAAACCGTTCAGGTCTTACCCTGATCATGACGTACTCGCCCTCATGGAACTCTCGGTGGTGTCGGTGGGCATCGGCTAACTCCTTGTACCGTGCATTGCTGGCCTCAATGTGACGACGGATGTCGTCATGCAAACTCCTAACATGCCTAGCAAACGACTCGGCCGACTCCGACACTCTAGCATGGATAGGCATGGGGACAAGGTCAATGGATTTCCTAGGCCTACGACCTGTGACAATCTCAAATGGACTCATGCCGGTAGACCTATTCACCGAATCATTGTATGCAAACTCAGCCATGGGTAGAATGAGATCCCAATCCCCAATGCGGTCCTTAACTAGACACCTCAAAAGATCTCCCAGACTCCTATTGACCACCTCGGTCTGACCGTCTGTCTGGGGATGATATGCAGTGGAAAACTTGAGGTGAGTACCCATCATATGCCATAGTGTCTTCCAAAAGTAGGAAGTGAATCTAACATCACGGTCAGACACTATAGTGCGAGGCAACCCGAACTTACACACCACATGAGTAAGGAATAGGCGGGCTACCCTAGAAGCATCCGAAGTCTTCGAGCAAGGGATAAAGAGGGCCATCTTCGAGAAACGGTCAACCACCACATAGACCGAATCATGCTTCCTGGAGGTACGTGGCAGTCCCAAAACAAAGTCCATACTAACATCCTGCCACGGGGCATCAGGCACGGAAGAGGCGTATAAAGGCCCGAGCTTTGCTTCTTCATCTTGGCCGTAGCACATGTACGGCACTGAGCCACGATGTTAGCAACATCACGCTTCAAGCTCGGCCAATAAAATCGATGCTCCACTGCCTCAATAGTCTTGTTCCGACCAAAGTGGCCGGCTAGACCTCCCGCATGTAGTTTCCACACTAAGAAATCTCGAACCGAAGTTTGGGGAACACATAGCCTGCTACCTCGAAAGAGGTAACCCTCCTGAAGCATATACTCATCAAGGTCTCTCGAGGGTCCGGCCTGGAGGGTGGTAAAAATCTGACCAAAGTCAGGACAATCAACATAGGCCTCCTTCATCTTCTCTAACCCTATGACCTCGGCACTCATGGTGGTAAGCAAACATGCTCGCCGACTCAAAGCATCAGCCACCTTGTTCTCCACTCCAGCCTTATGTTTCAGCACAAAGGTGAACTGCTGGAGATACTCGACCCAACGACTATGACGCGAGTTAAGCTTCTTTTGGGAATGGAGGTACCTCAATGCTTCATGATCGGAGTATAGAACAAACTCCTGATGTAAAAAATAGTGCCTCCAATGCCTAAGAGCCTGAACAACTGCGTAGAATTCTTTATCATACGTGGAATATCGCAGTTTCGCGTCATTCAGCTTCTCGCTGAAATATGCAATCGGGTGAGACTCCTGACTCAAAACTCCTCCGATCCCAACACCCGATGCATCACAAGAGACCTTAAACACCTTCGAGAAATCAGGCAGTCGAAGGATAGGTGTCTGGGTCATGCGCTCCTTGATGTCCTTGAAGGCGGCATAAGCGGCCTTCGTCCATACAAATGTGCCCTTACGGATGCAATCCGTGATCGGGGTGGTGACGGAGCTAAATCTGCGGATAAAGCGACGATAGAACGTCGCAAGACCATGAAAGCTGCGGACATCATGAACGGTACGGGGTTCCGGCCACTCAACAATGGCCCGGACCTTCTCCGGATCGGCGGAGACTCCAGTACTAGACACAATGAAACCCAAGAAGGTAAGCTGAGGTGTCATGAAGGCACACTTCTGTGGGTTCGCAAATAACTGCTCTCGCCGAAGAAGCAGACAGACCTGCCGAAGGTGGTCTAAGTGGTCCCATGTGGTGCGGCTATAGATAAGGATATCATCAAAATACACCACTACAAAGACTCCAATGAGAGGTCGAAGGACCTGAGTCATGAGCCGCATGAAAGTGCTAGGGGCATTGGTCAACCCAAAAGGCATGACCAACCACTCATATAGACCGTCCTTGGTCTTAAATGCGGTCTTCCACTCATCACCTGGCCTAATCCTCACCTGATGGTAGCCACTCTTAAGATCGATCTTCGAAAAGATAGTGGCACCTGCCATCATGTCTAGCATGTCATCCAGGCGGGGAATAGGGAACCTGTACTTCACGGTGATCTTGTTGATGGCGCGACTATCAATACACATTCTCCACGTGCCATCCTTCTTCGGGGCGAGTAATGCGGGCACAGCACATGGACTCATGCTGTCCCGAATAGACCCTCTCTGCACTAACTCATCGACCTGCCGTTTAAGCTCGGCATGCTCCGTGGGACTCATGCGATAATGAGGAAGGTTGGGCAAAGAAGAGCCCGGAACAAGGTCGATGGCATGCTGAATATCCCGCATAGGTGGGAGTCCCTCGGGAAGCTCATCGGGAAAGACATCAGCATACTCCTGCAGAATGGGAACAACCTCGGGTGGGAGCTCACCCTCGGAGTCCCGCTCCACCTCTCGGACCGTAATGGCAAACACCGGACAGCCCTGACTAAGCTCCTGCTCCATCTCCCGGGAGCTAATCATCATCAATCTCCTCGTCGAGGGCTCTCCTGGGCCAGAGGTAACGGTCATAGCCCGAGCTGGGGATGGGGTACTAGGCCCGGGGACGGAAGGCTTCGGAGTACTAGGGCCAGTAGGACCACTGACTGATGGGCTCCTGGGCCGAACGGGTTGGAGGGTGACCCGCTGGCCAGCGTGGTCGAAGGTACAGGTGTTCGACCGGCCATGGAGCGTGGCATCCCGGTCAAATAACCACGGCCTACCAAGAATGATACTGCCCACTTCCATGGGGAGGACATCACACCAGATCTCGTCACGGTAGGAGTGGAGCTGCAGCGGGACCAAGCACCGCAGCCTGACCGAAATGGAAGTGGTGTCCACCCATGATACCTGATAGGGGCAAGGGTGGTCTACGGGTGTGAGACCAAGATGAGCGACAACGTTCGTGGAGATTGCATTGATACAACTCCCGCTAGCGATGACCACCTTGCAAATTTGCTTTCCCAGCCTATAGAATACCTGAAGGATAGTGGTCCGACGCCAGTCATCACTGGCCTGTGGCTGGGTGAGGATACATCTGACGACCCCCACGTGGGTACCGTCCGACTGCTGGACATCCTGGGCCTCACCTCCCATCTCATAGTACTCGTCAGCTAACTCTTCATCTGCCTCATAGCTGACTAACTCGAGGCCCGTAGGGGTGGTATCCTCGGCCTGTGTGTCCCCAATGTGAAGAGATGGCCGGGTGGGACACTGGTTGGCGAAATGGCCAAACCCATTGCAGCGATAACACTGCTGCCGTGATCCACTAGGCTCCCCAATCATAGGTCCTTTACCTTTATCCTCCCGACGGATAGGAGGCGTAGGCAACAAAGGATGTGCAGGAGGTGCGGGTGCCGGTGGACGGGCTATGGGTGGGGCCGTAAGATGCTGGGGACGAGGAAGGTCCCTCGGGGGTGGAGGACGAGGCCTAAGAGCAAAGGGCTCGGGGCGAGCGGGCTCCTGAGGTCGTGCCATGGGGGCCCTCGGATACGTGCCAGATGAGCCACGGGACTCGACACTAAGAAGGGGAAAGGAGCCCAACCGATGGGGTGACTCAAACTCGGCCTCGAACTGCTCCAATTCGAGAGCAATCTGATATGCCTGCTCCAGAGTGGTGGCATTACGGCGAAAGAGTTCATATTGATAATTAGGCCGCAAACCTCTCCGAAAGCGGGATATCGTCATGGTGCTCTCTTCCGTGACCCCGCACCGCAAATAATACTCATCGAACTCGGCGGTGTACTCAGTCACGGATCGGTTCCCTTGGGAGATGCTTTGCCACTTGTCTATGAGACGTTGGTGATATGAGGCGGGAAGGTACTTCTCCCTCAACTTGGTTTTCATATTATCCCAAGTACCGATCTGGGGTTGACGTCGCTGGTTGAGCAGGCTCTCCACATTGATCCAATAAGTTTGGGGCTGCCCTTGCAGCTTCATCTTTGCGTATCGGACTCTTCGATGGTCCGTCATCTCAAACCACTCGAAGTACAGGTCCATGTCGGCCTCCCAATCTAAATACACCCTAGGGTCCAAGGACCCGCTAAAAGTGGGAGGGTCCGCACGCACACCCCTAAGAATGCGGTCGTCATCCTCGTCATCACGATTCCATCGTTGATGATGACGACCGTTACCCCCATGATCATTATCAGATGCATAATCATCCACCACATGCACTTGTTGAACCCCAACATTCTCCACTTGAGCCCTTGGCACAGCGGGTTGCTGCACCGGCTCTTGTTGGCCATTCGTCGACGCGGGTTGCGCCGCTACTGGGCCCCTCTCTAGGATGGCAATCCTCCCAACTAAGCCCTGGATGGACTGATCCGAACTCTCAGCCCGATCCTCGAGGGCCTTCATCCGCCCTTCTAGACGCGTCCCTATGCCATCCATACGCGTACTAAGACCATCCATACGCGTGTCTAAACGATCCATGATGGCCCGGAACATCTCGGCCGTGGAAGACTCATCGGAACTACGGGCTCGGGACTCCGCCATAGGTGGTGGTGGCGAGTACTGGGTACCTCGACGGGTGGGCATGCAACTGACACACGACCTAGAAGACACCGACTAATGCAAACACACACTAAATGATGCACTTAGACCTAAACCAATATCCGGTACGGGGCGGAGTTAATCGATCCGAAGATCACTCCCGCAAGTGTGCAACCTCCCGGTAGGCGTAACCTAACGTTCGGACAACACCTTTTAAGATACCGAATAAAGGGTGCAAATGCAATTTAAAACACACTTTTTTTTGTTGTTTTGAAAATAAGGATGATCCTAGACTCGACTTAGACCATGATGCATGACTTATGCAACGACTACCCTAGACTCGACTTGCTCTGATACCAAACTGATGCGGGACGGACACGGGAGACGACACTATTAGGTGCCACCCTCGGACTCTAGATGAAGACGTGACCAGCAGTACACACCAGGGAGACACTAAGCCCGACACTACGAGCTCCTAGTGGCAAAACGTCGCTAACAGAAGCGGAAGCTCACTCGTCGTCCCAAGCGAGGGAAAGCGCGGACCGTGCGCGGTTAAGGAACCGGCGGAGGTCAAGGGTAGTCAGACTCAACTTCCGGACTCGGATCGAGTCACGGGACGGGTCACTCTCACTCTCACAGCGGTGACATGGACACACGGGCTAGTACCTACACTCTCGGCAGTGGCCTAAGACCGTATACTAGCTAAGCAATGTAACACCAAGGAGTTAAGACTTTACCTCCTCGCACCTGGCGTGGCGAAGACAACCCCGGCCAATCACGGACTCCCGATTAACACAATTTTTCAGAAATACAATAATTTGACCCACTCCACGTAGGTAGGTAATAGGTCACATGCGGGGCCCAGGAATCATGCTAATTGGGTTGACGGGCAGCATCTTGATGTCGCCCGGCGGTGCCGAACTCTGCGTTTTCGTGCTTTCCGAACGGCGGGTTCTGCGGGCCCATGGGGCCCACGGGTGGCGCTGGCCTCCGGATCTGCAGGAGTGGGTCCCACTGTGATGGGGACCCCTGGTGGCACGCCTCCACGGAAGGCGGTCGGCCGGGAACACCGATCGGTGGCCGAACAACTCCGATCTCCAAGCTTGTGGAATGCTGCCCACGGATTTTTGCTTGCTGTTTTCAGACCCGCGCTCCGGCGAAATCAACCGCTGCGATCAGCCCTGTCGCCGGAATGCGACGAAACCAGCGCCATTGGAAAGAGAACTCCAAATCCTCCAACCTAGGGCCAGTGGATTCCTCTGAACCTGCGCTGACCTGGACCTTAACTAATTTTCAATTCTCTGCTACATAGTTCTAGAACTCTCAGTTCAGCACATCAGTTCCCTGTAAATGGCCGTTGACTGCCTACTTACAGTGGGATTCAGACTTAGAGATCTTCTTCAAAGTTGTAGATAATCAAACCACAAAGCTGGGAAAATTTTTAGAATTGGATTTGGAGGTGGTGGGAATTTGATAGGATGTTTGGAGTGTCTGGTGGTCGGATCTGGGAACGGGTGGACAGAACTTCAGGTGGATCTGAGAACGATTTTTGAAAAATATGAAATGGACGAACTAGAAATTTAGAAAAATTGTGGATGAAGGGGTTGGTGGAAGGAAGATCCAATAAAATTGGGCGAACCAAAAAAAATCAAAAAGTGGACCTAAGACCTAAAACGCAGGGCGGAGATGAATCTGGACAGGCTGCTGGCAGAACTGAAATGGAAGAGATGATGAAAATCTAAAAATATGGAACGGGATCTGAATGACAAACCAATTTTGTTGGGACATCCTTGACACCTATGGAACCTCCAGTAAAATCCCCAGGTCGATCAGAGCTCGTGGCTGAGTTGGAAATTTCGTGGAAGTTGCTGTGATACTGCACGGGCAGAACTTCGTTGAAGGCGATGGCGGTGCGGTGGCGGCTCGTGGCGGCGGCGGTGATCGTCGGAACTGATACAAGAGGCTTCACACCTCAGAATGGAAGCCTTCACAGCAACCAAGGGGGAGAGGGAGGAGAGAGGAGGGGGGCGCACCAGCCCTTGCTCTTCAATTTTGTTGGATTCAAATGGCATTAATTCACTAAAAGGAGAAAATACAACTTATATATGTTACATATCACATCTCTTATCCACCATTGGATCTAGGGAAAGGGGATGGAGGGTGGGGATGAGATGTGAACATCACACAAAAAAAATACATAAAAAAACAAAAGGGGGGGGGGGGGCCCTTGGACTTTGAATGGCAAGATGTGGAAGGTTGAAATGGTAGGTGGGGTAGGTGGCCTCCATATGGACTTTTTAAGCCATTTGTCCCCCATGTGTTTTTTTACCATTCAAACTTCTAGATATTCCCATGTGACATGTTGACTGGCCCCACGTGGGACCCTAGGCTGAGGTGGCCCAATGTGGTGGGGCCCGGGGGGCCCGTGGGGCCCACGGGGTCCGAAATGCTCATAAGCCCCTATTACACTCAAAATGGCAAACCGAATGCAACGAAATAAATACAAATTACACACACATAAAGTCTAGCTAAATATAATAAATGGGGAGGCTCAAGGTGGAGTCTCCAGGCTGTCTCCGAGCCAGATGGACGCTGAGGTGGCTCGTGTCGTGCTCCGTGTGCGGTACTGGTGGCTCGGCGTATCATGCCGATCAACTGCTCGGGTGTCCGCACCAAAAAGGCCTCCTATAAACACCAATTTCCATTGTTGGTGTAGAGCCACTGGGTTCCCCATTTTCCAACTGAGGGCTTGATGATCTCACAAATGTTTCTTCAACCTCATGCTCTCCTCTTGCTGAACTACCCTCTGGTCTTCCTTCTCTCACCACAGGTGGAATTGGTATCTCTGTCCTGTTCACTTGACTATCATCCACAGTGACTGTTCTTGATGCCTGTCCTATTTCTGATTGATTTGATTTCTGATTGGGAAGGATTCTAACAGCCTTACCATCAATGACTTTGAAGCCCATAAATCTCTGAACGTAAGACATGGAATATATGTTTCCTTTGGGGATAACATGTTTCTTTTCAGTTCCAAAATCCACTCCTACCTTTTTGAAAATTGATGTGAGGTGTGCTGCATAAGGTAGTGCTCTAGAGTGGTGAAGACAAGTTCCAATTGTCTGAACTACAACATCAGCTAAAGAAATCTTAACTTCCTTTAGCATGCAGTACAACAGGAATCGCTGCATATCTGTGACTCTTTCTCTACCACTGCTTTGAGGTGTGATGATAGACGTGCATATGTGATGAAGTAGTCTGACAGATGGTATAAATCTATTAGCTTTCAGACTGGACAGGTATGTCTGTTTCACGTCAGAGGGGTCTTTGGTTAACCCAGTCAAAACAGCAAACGCCTCATGTTCATCTAGCTCATATGAATGAAGCTTTGCTCCTCCCATTGGTATTTTCCAAACTCGAGCAAGCAGGGCACTAGTTAACTTAAAATGAACATTTCTAACAGTGGAGGACAATTTGGGAATCTTCGGTTCATATTTCAAATTCTGATAAAATTCCCTAACGAGAGAAGGATAGTAAACAGTGTGCTTCGTCACAAACTTCCACCAGCCTTGAAATTCTAATGCAGGCCGTACCTCAGGAAATGCAGTCAGTAGCTTTTCATCGGAACTTACAATGTACCTGGGGATAAGAACCTTGAGAGGTTCTTCTATATTGATGACAATAGAAGACCTGGATTTCTTCTTCCCCGTTATACCAGAAGAGGTGCGTGGTTCAGCTAATATCGATTTTGAGGACTTTCTTCTCTTGACCGGCGGACTAGGGCTCCGAGGACGTCTCTCCTTCTCCTTTCCTTTGCGCTTCCTGGAAATAGCTATAGAAGGTGTCGCTTCTGGAGGGTTGGCCACTGGAGCATCAAGCGCATCCTCTGTGAGTGAGTCCATCGTCAACTGTGTCGCACTCGAATCCCTCAAGTTCTGCTCCATCAACAGCTTTCCCGACTGAGCACCCTTGCCGAAGGTGATCGGAGACAAGAAATGGTGTGGGAGGGTGTTTGGAGAACACGGAAGGTAAACCGTCCAAGGGTTTCGAACGAAGTGGAGACGAGTGGCGGTCAAGCTACTATTTTAAAGAGGCTACGAAGACCCTTTTAGTGAACGGTTCAGCCGGTTCAAGTCGGTGAACCGGGTTGAAGAAAGTTGTATTAGAGGCAATGCGTGGACGCCAAGGGGTCATTGCGTCTACGCAGTGAGGCATATGTGAACAGAAAACACAAGACAAGTAGTCAGAAAGACACAAGGCGTGGACACCAAGAAACATTGCGTCTACGTAGTGAGGCTGATGTGAACAGAAGACGCAAGACAAGTAACCAGAGAGACATCCGTTCAAGGGATTTTCTTAAGGTACTAAGATAGTGAGATAATCAGGCTTATATTCAAGGAATTTTAATTGCATATCAAGTTCCCATGAAAGAGATGTATGTAAATAGGCTCTAATTCATTTAATGATAGAGAGAAGAAATAATCTTAAAACATTGAATTAGAAGCCATGAACCACTAAATCCACCTGTCTGGAGAAAAAATAGAACTCTTTTCACACTAGAACCATTTTCATTTCTGACCATTATATCTTTCAATTTTAAGAAGCCTTTCAGAGAGAGAGAAAATTAACTGGCATTGAGGATAGACTCAGTTGAATAAGGAGCATCAGATCAACCAAACTCACATGTTTTAATTGTTTTCACATTTTCAGCATTTCCAACTTCTTTTTACATTTTCATTTGCAATCAAGTATTGCTAGCATTTTGACACGGGTACACATGTTTATCAGACACCCGAGTCCCCGGTTACTCAGCATAGCAAACTATTCTGCATTGACTAACCAGAGGTGGCAACTGACTTCATGACATGCCTATCAGTACTTCATAAGTGCTTGAAGGTAGTTTCTCAGTTGATAGTTACCATTGCTCTGGAATGATTTATTTTTCTCTTGAAGACAGAGATAGTAGCGCACCTCATGACTTGCTCTTCAACACTTCTTTGGTGCATAGGGCTAATTTCTCAGTGAACAACTTCCATTGCTCTGCATAATATTACATGTGAATAGATTGCATCTTTAGCGTTTATAAACAAATTCTGAGTTCATCATCAATACAACTATTAAATTCCTCTACACACATTGGTTTCTTTACTTTTGAACAATAAGGATCAAGAGATGATGAGGTCCTAGTTTTATTAAGTTGTTCAGCTTTTGCTCCATACATAGTGCATAATTGGGTTCAAAAGTTCTTGAATTCAAACATCATAAGAATTATGGATCTCCTATCATTAACATCTCATAGAGCAATTCAGAATATATCTCATATTCCACAGGAATTATCACTGTAACTCCCCCTAAATTTAAGACATCATCTACATATCTCAGTGCTCTAGAGATTTTTCCCATACATGGATGTCAAGGAAGCTTTATTGTGGGTAAGAATGGAAAGGATAGGATATATGGACAGAGCAAGTTGATGTGAGAAGGAAGTTTCCAAAAGAGGAAGATGTAACCCTGAGATTCCAATAAGGCACAGCTGCGTTAACTCACCCTCTTCACTGCATCAACTCATCCATATAGACATCATAAACATCTATTCAATTTCAGAACCCAATTGTCCACAGCGTTGACTCAGTTTTATCATAGCGTCAACTTACTTAACCAGCCAGCAGCAACAACTCTGTACTCTATTCAGCATTTTGTTACGGAGAAATTAATCTTAAGCAAGCTCCTCCTCAGACCATGCATGAATGAAATTATAATAGCCAATAAAATGAGTATCAAGCTGAAACAGTATTCATGCTGAGATGATTGAAAGAAGGATAGAGACAACAAACAAAGACGACTAAACTCCCCCTTAGAACATGCAGTCCTATATGCAATCCAGATATTCAAAAATTTCAGAGTGCATGATCAGAGAGTAGTGCAAATGGCAGATGATAAATGAATATTCATGAAACACATCAAGCAAGATATGCAATGAATTTCAAAATAGGAAATGTAGAGAATTTACCTGAGCAATGTGAGAATGGGGTTTTATTTTTGAGTGCCTTGGCTTGTTTACCCCTCTTTATTCCTCAGTCCCAAGGCACACTTGCAAAGTAAAGTTATTTTGCATAAACAGGTACCCAAGAGGTCTTGGGTCCTGAGATGACATTATTACTCCTAGCAGGTTTTCTCACCACATTTCTAGCAGCATGGTCATCAGATTTCATCGAGTAGCAATTATTCATTGAATGACCAATTTGTCCACAATAATGGCATGAATTAGCAGATTCCAAATTCTTTTTATGCACATTACTGTTGTCATGAAATTTATTGGTAGAGAAATAGTTCTGTTTACTAAAATGATAGCAAGATGCACCAGAATTCAGATTTGATTTATGCACATTCTTATTAGCATGAAATCCATGTGCATATGCATGAAATTTTTTGTTGTTGACATAATTAAAGTTTTGTTTATCAAAACCGGCCAGCCAACATTCAGCTGCTCTATGACTTGGCTTCTCACAGTGATAGCATGCAAGAGACTTTCTGTTAATGGCAGGAAATTTAACAGTTTTAGAATTGAATTTTTTACCCTGAGCATGCCAACAGTCCTTGACTTTGTGGCCATGCCTTCCACAGTGAGAGCATTTGAAAGAATTTCTTTTAAAAGAACCTGACTAGCATTCAGAGGTCTTGTGACCAATTTTGTTGCAATTAAAACATATGATATGCTGGTTCATTGAAACAGATTTTCTAGCATGCTTCTTGTCACCTTGTTTCATCACAAAGCAGTTACTTATAAAGTGTCCATGCTTACCACAGTAATGACAGGAGCCATTTGATAATTTTTTAGCATGGCATTTATCTGATGAGTTTTCAGCATGCAAATTGTTCCTTTGAGTTTTTATTGTTTTATGATTTTTATTTTGATTTCCTGTTTTCTTAGCCTTGTACTGAGGTGTAGATGAGGTAGAAGGTTTTTCCTGTTCAGAGGATTTAACGAAAACAGTTTGTTTTTGGGTTCTCTGAACAGTGGACTGAGAAATAGGTGACTTCTGAGAAGTGTGAGAAGTAGAGCTAGCAACAAAAGATGTATGAATTTTATTTTCAAACTTCTTTTTATTTACAGGATTATAACATAACCCCTCCTTCTGGAAGTTAACCTTTGTTCCTAGCAATCTGTTCAGATTATCTTGCCCATTAACAAATTTAGACAGAGATTTCCTCAAGTATTGGATTTCTTCTTCTAAGGAGACAATGTGTAACTCATAACTTGCAGTCTCTTGTTCACTGCAATTGACAGCTTCATTCAAGACTTTGTTGGCAATTATGTAATTCTCAATTTCCTTTTTCAGCTCATCAACTTCTTCTGAATTATCGGACACTACACATTTACCTTTTTCAAATGTTAGCAATCTTTCTGACAAGATGGTGTTCAGCTGTTTTAGTTTCTCAATTTCTTCCTTTAGTCTGTCACTCTGAATTAATTCAGTTATCAAAATCTGATCATCAGAGTTAATTCCAAGTTTTCTTCCAGCCTCAAATTCCTTCAAATCCTTTTGCTGTTTTTCAAAATCTCTTTGCAATTCTGCATTTACAGATTTTATGGCATTAAGTTTTTCAGCAAATAGGTTCTTCTCTTGCTCAAGTTCCTCACATTTTCCTTCACTCTCAATAACAGATTTTCTGAGAGTCTCTTTTTCAGATTTTAACAATTCAACATGTTTCTTAAGTCCTTGATTATCAGACACACAGGCTTTAAGAGATTGCTTCAAATTTGAACATTTTTCACATGATAAATCAGAGCCATTTTGATCAACCTTTTTCTTTAATTTTTTATATTGTTTTCTTAGCTGTTCATGTGATTCAAATAATTCGGCATAAGCATTTTCCCAATCATTTGAAGTGTAGTTTTCAAAGGGATTTACCTCATTATCATCATCATCTTCATCTTGACTGCTGCCTTGATTATATCTGTCAGCCATCATGCAGCTGTCCTCATTTGCCCTATGAATTTTCTTCAGCATATCAAAGATGTCTTTAGCGGACCTGCAATCATGAAAGCAAGACCATAAAGCTCTGTCAGTAGCTACTTTCATCAGATTAAAGGCTTTCTGATTTTCTCCGTCCTTTGATCTGTGTCTGTCGGTCCATTTGGACACTTTCGTAGGTAAGGTGTGAGGACCTTGTGAAATTAATTTCCACAGATCAGGATTAACAACATTAACATAAGCATGGAGAGCAGTGTGCCACTGATTAAAATCAGAACCACTAAAGACGGGTGGAATAGCCATTGAAACAAATAGAAAGTAGATTCAATGCAACAGGAATAATGATGCACTAGAAACAAATTAGCACCTAAGATAGCAAGATCGGATCTGCAGGTCGCTGGACCTTCTAAGCAGACACTGCTCTGATACCAATTGTTAGGGTGCTAGGCCCGGATACAGAGGGGGGTGAATGTATCCCTCTAAAAATTATGCCCGAATTAAAACACTAAACGCTCAGATATGCAGAATAAAAACAAATGAGCTTTCCAAGAGGAGATGATGATCAAACAATTGATCAAACAGTTGGACTACAACAATGCAGCCACCTGATCACACCAGACTCGCAAGCAGAGCTAATCAACCCAAGCACACTTAGCAGAAAACAATGCTCAGAGATTACTCCCAATTAACACACCTAACCAAGCATGCACAACCTGTGAAGGGGAGGTAGAAGGCAAGGAACAAATGCACAAAGCACAATCACTTGCACAGGAGATTTTTTAGGTGGTTCGGTCACCAAGACCTACATCCACCCCTCACTCTCAACTGGAGTGAGGCTTCCACTAGCACAAGCTAGTAACCTGCAGACTCAGTCTGCGAACACACGCTGCCAAACAGCTTGACCAGGGGAACATCCTCCCCTCTTCCTCCCAACCGGAGGGAACACCAGTGACACCCAGTCACCAGCAACCAGAGACCCAAGTCTCTCTTCCTCCAATCGGGAGGGTACACCTGGACTTGCTACCAGCAAGACCAGAACCGGAGGTCTAGCCTCCCTTCTCCTGACCCACCAGGAGGAACCCGATTCCCAACAGGGCAATAGGAAGAACAAGGATAACCAAATAAAAAGGGAAAAATAAGAAACGGAAAATACACAGCAATCAGAAGGCTGTAAATGAAGAACAAGAATGTAGCTCTCAAAGGAGCAGATCTGGCTTGGATTTAATCCAGACGCCAGAAGACAGATCTTCAATAGCTTCTTCCTTCTTCTTCGTTTCTTCCTCTTCTTTCTTCTTCTCAGCTCACGCACTCTTACTGTTCTCTGCTCTTTTCTTCTTCTACTGATTCCACTCTCACGATCTTCATCTTTTGCTATCGAATTCTTCTCTGCTGGCCTATCTCTCTCTCCTGTTCTCTTCCTGCTCTCAGATGGCATCTTTTTCTTCACTTCTTTCTTGGAGTGATTAACCTCTTCACTGAAGACGAAGAGGGATTTTTATACCAATAACAGGGGCTTCGGAGGATAGGGCAGAGACGCCCTAGAGAGCTTCAATTGATTGGTCCACGTGGTGAAGTAGTAGGCCCCAGCTTCAACGTGTCAGCATCCTGGTACCTCGTCCATCTTGGGACTACGAGCCAGGCACCTCGGATCACGTGCCTTACTTCATAGGGTTGACGCACCCTTCAAGGGCATTCTACCAGCAAAACTCAAGTCTGCTGCGTTGACGCTTCCAACCCATGGCATTGACGCATTGATGCGTTCCAGCGAGCAACCAGCCTAGCCCTATTGACAGTTGTGTCGACGCTGCTCCACTGCTGCGTTGACGCATCGGTGATCCAGTGATCATGTCTTCAGTAGTTAGACGTGTTGCGTCGACGCTCTCATCAAGCTGCATTGACGCGTTGGTGTGTTCCAACAACTGAAATTGGATGGCTTCAGCCTTCTTGCGTCAAGAAGTGCGTTGACGCATTGTGCAGCTGCATCCACCCTCTGGTCACCTTGTCGATCCATCAACCTGCTGCGTCGACGCCACTTGATGAATGCGTTGACGCGCCAGATTAATCCAATAGCTTGTTTCTTGATTGTTTGAACTGCTGCGTCCACGCCGCCAGTTGGTGGCGTTGACGCACGAACATGTACTTAAAGCATGTCTTACCTTATACATTGGCGTCTCTTAAGCCGCTGCGTCGACGCTACTCCATTGTGGCGTTGATGCATCGAGCACCCTGCATCCTTTTGTTCCTTGTACATTGGCGTCTCTTAAGCCGCTGCGTCGACGCTGCTCCATTGTGGCGTTGACGCATCGAGCACCCTGCATCCTTTTGTTCCTGTTAAACATTCATTAAAACTTAAGTGTCTATATCACTTATCTTATTGTTGTCATCATCAAAACCAGGAGTACAACTTATTTTCTATATTTTCTCTCATTCACTCATGCATGATCATAGTACATAACATAAGATGTTAATTACTTTAAGCAAGTCTGGATCGTAGAGATGTAATTCCTACTGAGCGTTCGCTCATCCAGTTTTATTCCAACATTTTTCAAGTAATTAGGTGACTAGCGAGACCGAGACTCCCACGGGAGGGACAAGTGTGCAAGCGAGCTCTGGAAATTAGAGAACCCATGTCTTTTATCTTTCTTGAGTCTAGCATGATGTCTCTTATTTAGTTATCTTGTCTAAGTCTGTTAGTGCGTCTTCTCCTCTTCTTTCATTGTGATGTAGTTGAGTCTTCAAGTTTTAGACTTTAAATTATAAGAGACTTATATTTGAAATAAAATTTAATTATTACTCCAAATTATTTGGTCTTATGCGACTGCTCTTGATTATTCACGACTCTTTAACTGCCATGTTCCGAGCAAACGACACGTGCCGCTGCTATCGGTTCGGGGCGTGACACCGGAGGTGGGCGTCCCCATTTTCTTCCAGAGCGGGTAACATGCGTCGAGGTTGAAGCCTCAGCCTGATTTGCTTCCAGTGGTGGAGTGGAAGAGTCCCCTTCATCCTCTTCCCCTAGCAGAGTGAACAATACTAACAGAGTGTTACACTGAACTGTTACTATTTCCTTTTTGCTTCTTGATTTCTTCTTTCTCTGGCACCTTGTCTTGGCTGGCTCGTGCCCCCAGAAGAGTTCAATTTTAGCTTTTTCATGGTCTTCTTTTGGTTGTTCTTCAATAGTCAATCCCTCCAATTGCTCCCAGAGGATATGGTCCTTTACCAGTATCGGCTTCGGCTCAGACTGCTCATATTCATGAAGCTGGATGATATATTGCTAGAGGCGCCTTACCTCGGGGCTCATCTCCTTATGAATAGGCAACGGAGTTTGCTTCCTCCAGTTGTGAGTGAATACCCGGATAGCTGGTGGTGACTCCGTAGTGTGCCACATAGGATTTACTTGGGGTGGTGCTGGTCTTAGAGTAACACCCCGAACAGATACACCCGGTGTTCTAGTGACAGGTGTCTTTCTTTTGGTCTTCGCTGGCATTGTCTTCCATCCCACCTGATCCTTGATGGGAGTGAGGAAGCAGGCTTCATATGTGTGTTGAGTGCATTCTTCGGCAGCTTCTTCAGGCAACTGCTGGTATATAGAAATCATATTGGCAGCTAGCCTCAATACCGGGGGCTCATGAGGGCGTGGAGGATCCACTTGGTGCTCCCCCAATTGCAGCTTCCCTTTCTTAACCATGCCTTCCATGACATCCTTGAGGACATAGCAGTCTTCTATGACATGTCCCAGTGCTCGGTGATACGGATAGAACAATGGGTCATCTTTCTTCGCCGCATCGGTTGGTCTCTTTGGTTCAGGCAGTATTATCTTGTTGTATTTGTATGCCCACTCAAACAGTGCCTGGGTCTTCTCCTTGGGGAATGAGTAGGCTTTCTTCATCTTGTTTCTTAGAGAGACACCTTCTTTCTTTTTTACTGCTCCTGCTGGCGGAGGAGAAGCTGCTGCTTTGCCCTTTTCCTCTTGCTGGTCAAAAGTTCTGAAGTCAACAGTGTTTGCTTCTGTAGGCGCTGGTCGCGCCGCTCAACAGCCTTCCCTTTTTGAACAGTAGGGACATTAGTGGCAGGACGTTTGGACAAGAAAGTTTCAACCTCCGCCACCACATTGTTCAGCCGGTCGAACGTCCTAACATCTGCCCCGATCATCTTTTCAAGCACTTCTCTTCGGAGATTCTGCTTGCATATCTAAACTACATCTTCTTGGTGCAGAGGCCGCCTGCATCTCATAGCCAGATTCCTCCATCTCTTTATGTAGTCAAGAGCTGTCTCATCCTGCCTTTGCTTGGTAGAATACAACTCTGCCATAGTGATTTCTCTTTCCGTAACATGGAATCTCTCCCAGAATTTTCGCTGCATATCGGGCCAACCAGCTACAAACCTGGCCAGGAGACTAGAGTACCATTCAAAGGCCAACCTAGGAGGGATGAATCAAAGAACTTTAGTAAATATGCTTCATCAGTAGCCAGATCTCCCATGACTATTGTGTAGTAAGCTATAAGTTCCCTGGGGGAGCCTTGCCCATCGAACTTTTCAAATTTCGGCGGCTTGCTGACGCCTGGGGGTAATCTCCTTGTAGCATAGTGTGAAGGATATGATACCCAGTGGACATCAAAGGTACCAGAGTCACCATCAGCCTTTTTGGACAGCTTCATCTCTATCATCTTTTCTATCATCAATTTGTTCACCATAGCAGGGTCCATGGGTTCCGGGTAGAAATGTGCTTGCTGTTGTGTAAAGGCGGTCGTCATGACTGTTGCATGCAGATTGGGCTGATCCCCTGATGATGAAGGATGCACTTGGGATGCCATGGGCCGTGCTGCTGTCTGCTGCGGGAGAGGCTGACACGGAGCCTTCCTGTGGTTGCCTTGATAAGAAACGACAAGAATAATAACCTCTGCTGAGCTGGAAATCTCCTTTGCTGGTTCAGCATGTCTGGAGACTGGAGTTTGCTCATTCTTTTCATTCAGCTGCCTTTTAAGAGACTCAATATCTTATTGATATCTCCTGAACACCATCTGAATTATAGGATCCAGGGCTGTAGGCATAGGCATTTCACCTGCCGTCTGACCAGAAGTCCCCTCGGTTGGGTCCATGATTGACACATCTTCTTCTTCTGAAGTCACCACATTCACAGTCAAAGTGGTGACCCTTGGTGTATCATCAACGGCCATGAGCTTTTCTTTTGCTGCTTGACTCCGCCTTGTTACGAGGCCAGGTCTTTGAGCCAATTTGATGAGTTCATCGGGTTGGTCAGGTAAAGCACCATACCTTCCAGCAACTCTAGCCATGTTGCAGGCAAAGATTTGCAATTTTCCTCTTTGCCTCCAAACTTTTATTTTGGTGTGACCCGAGAAGGTCAGCCGATCAAACACATACACTCTTTCCTTTTCTTTTCTCCTCTACGGGGCATCTTTCGAACATCCGACCCTACGGCCATTTTCAAAGTCATTGGAGTCCGAAGATGAGACTCCTGTCATCATCTCTTCTTTGATGTCTTCTTCTTCTTCTTCAGTGCCCATGGCGCGGGACAATCTTTGCTGCCCTAGGGATGAATTCCCTAGGCAATGGAAATAATCTTGGACGACTCTGTCCATTTCTTCTTGGTTGTGCCTCCGGGGATCAGCTTGGGGCACCAGTCTCTCTTGTGTTTTTGGCTGGTAAGCCAACCTTGTCATCTGAGCAGCTTGATATCTCTTCCGGGAATACCAGAACACATTTGCCTGCCTGGCGCAGGCCCTTGGCTTGTAAGGAACAACAATTGAGGTGACTTCCCTTTCTTCTCTCTCCTTCTCAATCTGGATTTCCTTGCCCTTTCTCCTGTGGTGCATAATAGTAATTTCTTTTTCTTCATGGGCCGGTGCCGAGCTTTGACCCTTCTTGGGCACCCATACTTGCTTAAACTTTGCCGGCTTAGGTGCCAGCGGCTTCCTTTCTTCCTTCTCCATGTTGGCCCTCTTGGTGGCCAGCACTTGGAATTGATTGTTGGTGGGGACTGTTCAAATGATGCGGTCAGGCAGTGCTTCCATCGGGTGACCGTTAAGATACACCCGCATTCCTCCAACTAACATAGATTTTCACGATGTCGATAGACGATCTCGGGGTACAGCAGCCCGGCTCCTCCGGTAATTCTTCTTCTTTCTGCTGGCAGTAGCAGGAACATCATCTCTTCTGTCCAAGTGGTAGACGTAGCATGAGACAACAGTTGGTACAGTCGGTATCTTTTGCAGCTTCTTCTTCTCTGGTACATCTGTAGCTTTTATCACAATAGTCTTCCCAGCTTCCTTATCGATCTTGAGCAGATCGACGGACACGAGTCCCAAGCAGTTAGGCAGACCCACTGCTGGGGGCATGGATTCGAATGCAGTTGGTACCGCCAGGTATCCGCCACGAACGTGGCCATCGACGACCTATTGGCCAAATTGAAGGGAAACCAATCTAGTCTCCATTTGAATTTCTACAGATAGGATTAACACATAGTCAGAATTTTGGGGGAGGCCGCCAGGCCTCCTACTTTGGCGAAAAGATGAAGGGAGACTCGGTCCCACCAGGCATGCCAGACTTTTGGACGCAATTATTTTTATCTTTATTTATTGTTTATTTATTTATTTTTTGGGGCTTTGTTTATTTAGTTAACTAATTCGTTTATTTGTTAGGCGTGCCAGTCACATACGTGACAATTTTATTATGCGCTCGATCTGACATCGTCAGTCGATTGTAAGGTTCGAGTTTGGACCAGAAGTCCGTCATACCATAAAGGTTATGATGTTAATTACGTCCTTTCAAGGAAGGACAACCCTTGATTAAACGAAAAAGTAGAAGGGCCCCGGGAGGCGGATCAAAAATATGACTGTTATGCCTATTCTTACGCAGGATAGAAAAGATGCAACAATGATTACAAACTTGTGTTTATTCGGGTTTATTGACTCGTCTCCCGGTACGAGGTAGGGAATTTAGGTCCGAAGACCACCATCACGCATAGTGAAGGCCTCCGGCCAGGCATAACCTGACTTCTGACCAGGCACTATTTTATATACCGGGGAGAGCAGGAGGATGATCCCTAGGTATATTTGACCATCATGCAAACGTCGTAGAGATTGACATGCCATGCTTCATGAAATTGAACAAAACGTATGGACTAACAAGATTCAAATTATTAACATGTTGTGGCATCACATAATGCTTATTGGTTTTATTTATATAAAAAGTGAAATGAATCCGACAGCATATTCCCTTATTTTGGACTATGCCAAGTAGGAATAGGAAACCATCCACACGGAGGCGGGATGGAGTTGTGGACGTGTAAAATTGTACGCCCATAGGTCCCACCAAGCTCCCGCATTGATATCAGAGTCAAGAAGAGTGGACCCGAGGAGACTGGCCATCCAGAGCTCCGGGAGAATATTACCGTCCGGCAAATCCTCACACTCTGCACGGGCGCATTAAATGACAAAGAAAACACAGGGAACCCTTCCTGAATCTGCACATTGCTATGGACCCACCCTCGAGTCCCTAACGGTGAAGAAATGTCCCAAAGGGTACACAATTGTAAGTTACTGAAGCAAAGGCAGAGGTCCCTTTCAACGGCACACTGCCTGGAAGGCCCTCAGCGGCACACCATGTGCCCTTTCAATGGCACACTGCCTGGAAGGCCCTCAGCGGCACACCCTGTGCCCCTCAACGGCACACTACCTGGAAGGCCCTCAGCGGCACACTCCCGGTGTCCTTCAACGGCACATTCACTTTGTGCCCTTCACCGGTACACCCAATTCGAGCCCCAGCGGCACACTAAAAGGCCCTTCCAACAACATGCTCACTAGAAGGCCCTTTCAGTGGCACAACCCATAGAAGGCCCCTTCAGCGGCACAACCCATTGATGCCCATTCAACGGCACAGTCCCAATGCCCTCTCAACAGCACAACCTTCGTGGCCCCCAATGGCACACTCTTCAGGTGCTTCGGCGGCACACTTCAGATGAGCCCCCAACGTCACAGCGTTGAATCCTCCAGAATGGCACAAGCCGGCAGAATGCACAACGGTCACTGGGAGGGCCCCTTGGCGCGCAGCGTGGCCACCTCAACGCCAGCTAGTCCCCTGCCTTGGTGTCGCCCTCCGGTTGGTCGAAGAAGATCCCCACCTGACAAAGATGAGACTCAGGTCAACCTCGGATGGTGGTGCCATCATTAGATCCCTCCGTCAATAGCACACCTATAAAAGCCCCTCACAGTGGAGAGAAGAAAGAAGACGAAGAGAATAGTGCGAAGACAGCAACAGACGAAAGGAGAAGAAGAAAAGAAGAAGAAGGTACAAAAGAGCTGAAAAAGAGAGAGAGAGAGAGTGAGCTGCATGTAGAGGGGAGGAAAGGAATGCAGTGGGGATGATGATCACCTCTCCCTCATTCCAACTCTCCCCCAACGCCATTTTCTCATTTTCTTTATTTTCCTAGTTTATTTCCTTTTCCCCCTTATTTTGAGATGCATTGTATTGCAGATTGGCCTTCGGGCCATGGTCTTTGTTACTTGGGTTTTATTTTGTATGAATAAAAAGTGTCTTTTGGATCTTACCTCTTGCTATGCTTGTTGATTTCTCTCCGTCGTTGGTTTGTGACTTACACCCCTCCTCAACCTTCTGATTCTTTGTCTCATTTGCCTTCCCATGGCACTGATCTGGCTAGCCCAACAAGTGATGCTTCCATATTGATGGAACGAGACCGGTTTCCTCCTTTTCACTAGTGGTTCTCTGTAGTTCGATCATCCCTTTTCTTTCTACGGGTTTGTTAGAACCCATTACCCCATTCAACACCTGGGACTCACCCACTGTCCAGAGCATTCCCCTTGTCCTCTTATCAAGGCCCACGGTGTATGAACTTGCCCAGGCCTACCACTGGTACACCCTGGAGCAGCCTGCCCACCGACACACTCTCGACCCTTCTGTCCGGTACACCTTTGGTCTTTCCCTGACCGGTACACCCCCTGGCTGTGCTCCAGCGGCACACCCCTGGCCAGTCTAGCCCGGCACACCCTAGCCACTAATTCCTTGGTGCATTTGTATCTCGTGTCAGCCTAAGTGGTCTCTCATTCAGTGTTTTCTCCGAGTTTTTTAAAGTTTCCTCAAAGGTGGCTGTCTCGGCACACACCTCAAATTGTTGAGTCATGTCACTCCTTGTGGGCGTGTTCCCTTTTCACTCCCCTACCATCCAGGTTAAGGGGAGATGCTGCCGAATTTTCATCAGAAATAACAACATGTTAAAAGACAAAAGGAAGCAACAAACAAATGAAATAAGTAACAATAAAACATTTCAATCATGGCAAAGTAGCCATGCAAGACTCAAAGAGCTAGACTACTGAACAGGGCCTTGGACTTAGTCACATAACAACAGATTGGAAACGTGTTAAATCATAAATTTCATGAACAAGGGGTCCCTTCTCAACCCTCATACCACCTATTTGGGCATTCCCCGGTGCACCTTTCCACCTACTCACGCCTGACACACTCATCCCTTCTTTTTCCTCCCCCTCTTCGGTACACTCTTTGTGTCTCCACCCGGCACAGCCTTAGCCCGATGCACTCTTGGCCCTATCATCCGGCACACTACCGTTTGGTCTCGTCCGGCACACTTCAAGCCCCTTTGCATTTCCAATTAAGCCTCCTCCGGCACACTTTAGTGGCATTGATTTATATTTCAATCTGACCTGCCCATGCTCAGACCCATACCCTCATATGCTCTAACCTTGGCCCCCCTTTCACTGATCTGATTTTTAGCCTTGGCAGATTTATGCAGACTTTGAACCCTAAATAGGCACTGACCTTAAATTTCAACGTGCATGGGCTTCATTCCATGTGCATCGACCTTGAGCTTGAGCTTGCACAGACTTTGCCTTGCTCAGACCTGGCCTTGCATAGACCCTGCCCGAACCTTGCACAAACCTTGCTGCATAACGTGCACGGACCTTGCATTGACCCAACCCTGGAGCTGGACCAACCTTACCCCTTTTGCCCTGACCCTACTCCAAGCCTACTCTGACTCCGAGCTCAACATGCTATGACCTTGGCCTCCATACACGTTGACGTGCTCAGGCCACGAGCCCAACGTGCTCAGACCTCAACCTCCATGTGCATTGATTTGCTCAAACCCTCACCCCAACATGCTCGGACCTTAACTCCCAGTTTGTGTGGACTGTCCCCAAACCTGATCAGACTTCGGCCAACATGCTCTGACCTTGGCCCTTCTTGCATAGATATTGCACCGACCTACTTCCAGCCTCGGCAAGTTTGCATCGACCCAGGCCCAGGTTTGCACCGACCTCGTTTAGCTTCCACTCGGTGCACTTGATCACCTCTCTATCCAGTGCACTACCATCTCTCACCGGCACACTCTCTGTCACTCTCTCTCACCGTCTCTCGCGCTCCCACCGTCTCATCCCTCTCTCCCTCACCGTCTCACATTCTTTCACCGTCTGTCGTGCTCCCACCATCTCATCCCTCTCTCCCTCATCGTCTCACCTTTTCCCACCATCTCTCTCTCTCACACTCTCACCGTCTCTCCCCACCATCTCTCTGTCTTCGTCTCTCGCGTTCCCACCGTCTCATCCCTCTCTCCCTCACCGTCTCACCTTTTCCCACCATCTTTCTCTCTCAGCGTCTCATCCCTCCATCCCTCCATCCCTCACCGTCTCACCTTTTCCCACCGTCTCCCTCTCTCGCTCTCCTACCGTCTCTCTCTCTCTCAGCATCTCCCCCAGCGGTACACATACACTAGCCTCTACCCGGCACACTCATGGCCTGCCTTCAGCGGTACACTCTTTACCTTCCAGCGATACACTTTCACATGCGTCTGTCCTGGCACACTCTGTATTCAGAAGCATCACACCAAAGAAAAGGGGTATAATAAACAAAAAGGGGAAAACATAATAATGATAATAAAAGGGAAAATCTACCTGATAATCAAAAAGGAGGTGTAATAATAAAGAGGGACAAATAAAAAGGGGGAGAAATAAATAATAAAAAAGGATGAGGTAAACTGAGGGAGGCCTCCATTGGCCCATGGGTGATAAAAGGGTTCAACAAATAATGATGGCAATAATAAATAAATGATGGTCATAAATAATAATAATAATAATGAATAAAACAATACGGACTTTGTCTCCCTCGGGCCCTGGATCCGAGAATATTAATGATGCCCTTCTGGGTCAGACTTCACCCTCCGGGGGGGGCACTCCCTCCGTCATGGGTATCGCCTGACCTCGTTCCGGGCCAATATCTCAACGAAGTCCCCTCTTCCCACCGAGACCTGATCCCGTCTCCATATCAAAATTGCCACCTCCTGGCAGATATTTGCACGGGTTCGTTCTCGTTACCGTTTTGTTTTCTGTATGGACTTCGGTCCAAACATAGAATGGTCCACTAGTGACCAACATGATCTGAGTGCTCGTACCCTCGATATGGGTTTTCAGAATAGTTTGACTGCCCCCTCTCCTTCCGCATTAGCTAGTAATTCTTTCGGCCGTCGAGCCCTTATTTTCGGCAATTAATCAAGGGTACTCCCCTCTCCGAGGGGATGTAAATGATGTTGTGACCTTCATGGCATGGCGGGTCTCAGTCCCGACCCGAACCACACAATCGCCTGACTGAGTTAGATCGAGCGTACCACGGCCCGAACAAATCATCACTTTGTGACTGGCATTCCCTCGCACTAAATAAACGAATTAATTGGATAAATAAATAAATAAATTGCCAATGAATTTTAGTGCGTTCACAAGTCTGGCACACCCAGTGGGACAGATCACCCTTCATCTCTTTGCCGGAACTAAGGGCTCCACGGCCCCCTTCTTGTGATACTAATTCTTTAATTTGCAAATGTAGATTGCATTCCGGACATCAGGATGGCCCTCACTTTCGGTCAGCAGCCCGTCGAAAGCCATGTTCGGAATAGCTACTTGGCCGTCCTCCTCACCTTCGAGAGCTTCCCTCCCGTAGTAGGCTTCCCCAACTTCCTCGGAGTGGCCTTCACGAACCTACTGGACGTGGAAGCATCTGACGAGATCGAAAGAAACGCCCCCATCTAGGGGGCCACCAAAGCTACTGCCGGCCGATCAGTGGCCGAGACTCCTGAGACCGTCCCCACGAGGACGCTGAGCTGCAATGTGCACCATGTACACCAAACTGCCGGCCCATCTCGCTAGGGCTCAGCCTCTCATCAGAGGAGGCTTCGGAGGAGCCACGCCACCACATCACCCCGAGGCCGATTCTCCAGCACTGGCATGTCTGCTGTCATCGGGGCTATCCGAGTGCATCTCACCAGACAACGTTATGATATGATCCCTGAGCGCGTGGTACCGACCGTACCAGTGTGTAAGTCTTTTCAGCCGCTAGAGAGAATGAAGAGTAGGATGACGCCCACTACTCAGGCCCCGTCCCCACAGCATCAATCGGCCTCCAAGGCCGCCAAAGCCAAGCAAGTCTGGGTTCCCAAGGGGACCCGGTTCACCTCACCGGCTCAGATAGAGCCCAGTACCTTCCGCCCAACAAGGGCACAACAAGAAGACCGGGTCAAGACATCGGCCCCCGTCTACCAGCCAGCACTGGCCACACCGGCCCCACCAGAGAACATCCGCCGTCGACACCACCGATGTTACTATCAGGCTGCCCGTGCGGAGCCTACAACCCATCTGCCCATCGCTGTTAACAGGGCAACATCACCAGCCTCTCCTCTTGACCAGGACTGGGAAGGAGTGGAGCAAGCCCTGAGGAACTACTTGTGGGGCCCGGGGAGCACTCCCCTAGGCCGCCAAAGGTTGCTGGGGGCGGTAGCCTCCGCATTTGAAGAAGAAGAAGCTTGACCGGTGCCCAACGCCGAGTCAAGGAGCTGCTCTGAGGAGCGTTATCAGTCCCCACCCAGGGAAGAAGCGAAGCCACGGAGATCGGTCTTTGACAGGCTGGTCTTCCCAGGCAGGCCGTCAAGAACAACGGCAAGGAGAGGGAGAGACCTGAGGGTCTACACTTGTAACATGGTAGGAATATTTGGCCGGTACGGGGCCTTACTGACTGAGCCCGAAGAAATGGCCAGACTTGCCACAAGACCAGGACCTATGACGAGAAGGGGGAAAGTAGCAACTAAGAAGACACAAGCCCATGCTGGGGAAGCTGACTATGAAGAACCTTCAGTGGCCTTGGCTGCTAATGTGATTACAGAGGGTACCACAGGAGGACCATCCACGTCATCTGAGGAGACGTCGGTTGAAGAAAGAGGGGGCACCCCTAGCCTTTCCATGAGCGACCCCGTTGTATTACATATGATGCAGCAATATCAGCGGGAGATCGAGTTGTTAAGGAAGTAGTTGACTGACAGAGCTGCTCAACCCTCGACATTCGGGGAGACTAAAGCATTACCAGATACTCCTGGGGGCAACGGTCAGGCCTCGGAAGCTTCTCCATAGGCGACGGCGTCTCCACCAATCCCCAGCTATACTGGGGGCATACTCCTGCATCAGCCACAACATGCTACACTGGCCCCGTAATAGAACCTGCCATTCCAGGGGTCCACCATTGCACCTCAGGCGATAGTGTTAACAACACCGCTGGCGCAACCGGCCCATTTCTACCCAAATCCGGTCGACCCGGTGACGGTGAGTAGACTCATGCTTGAATAGATGATAGATATGAAGTTGGTAGAAAGGAGCGATGGTGATCACATGCCATTCGATGTGTATCGGGTACCTTACCCGGCGCACTATGCTGCTAGAAGGCTGCCGGCCGATATTACCAAGCCATCAAAATTTGAGAAATTTAATGGGCAAGGGTCTCCCAGGGAGCACATTGCCTACTATGTGAATGTTATGGGGGATCTAGCTGCAGATGAAGCCTACCTCCTCAAATTCTTTGGCTCGACACTTACCGGGCTTGCTTTTGAGTGGTACTTGAGCTTGCCCACCGGGTCCATTGCAGACTGGCCGGATATGAAGAAGAAGTTTAAAGAAAGATTCTACATAGCTGAACGGGAGGTGACCGTGGCGGAGCTCTACGCCACAAGATAAAGAAATGATGAGTCGACTCTCGACTACATAAAGAGATGGAGGAACCTCAGTATGAGGTGTGGACGTCCCCCACACCAAGAGGATGCAGTTCAGATCTGCAAGCAGAACCTGAAAAAAGAAATCCTTGAGAGGATGATCGGTGCTGAGGTAAGGTCATTCGACTGACTGAATAATATAGTGGCAGAGATCGAGGCATTCCTTGCTCGATACTCTTCTACTCCAGCTGCATCGAGCCAGAGGGCCAAGCAGGTTGAGAAAAGACCAACACTACCAGAGGTTCACACGTTGGACTTTAAGGCTTTCGAGAAGCAGAAAGAGAAAGCCAAGGAGATGGCCAATCCTCCTCCGCCCAGATCTACTGAACGGCGGGAAGGTCCCTCCCTACGGGAGAAAATGAGGAACAAGTTGTATTCTTTTCCTCGAGATAAATCCCGGGTTCTATTTGAATGGGCCACCAGGTACAACAAGATCACCTTGCAAGAACCAAAGAGGTCTAGCGACATGAAGAAGAAAGATGACCCTCGATTCTGCCCGTACCACCAGATGCTCGGGCACACCATCGAGGAATGTTATGTCTTCAAGGATGTCATTGAGTTCTTGATCAAGAAGGGAGAACTAGACATGGGGAAGCACAAGGTGGACCCTCCGCAGCCGCACGAGATGCCAAACCTTGGCACCACTGTCAACATGATATCTTTATACCAGCAGCTACCTGAAGAATGGGCAGAGGCCATTACACAGGCCACTTATCAAGCCTTCGTCAGGGCGCCGGCTCAAGACCAAGGAGGTTGGCAAGCCGCGCCAACGAGGAACATAAGAAGAAGATAAGCTCCCCAGCCCATGCCGGAGGTTCACATAAGGGGCATTACACCTCGACCAGCACCGTCACTAGTGACACCTGTTTGGCATGACACAGCTCCCCGGCTAGTCATGAGGTGCCCTACTCATAACAAGAAGAAGCACATCCCGATGCGGGTGCACAAAGAGACCAGTCCTGCAGTGGAAAGACTCCAGGCCATTATTGATGGGCTTGAAGATTATGAACAACCCGAGATCCAACATGTGGAGTTAAAGGAATATATCCCTTGAGAGGAGTTAGAGTCACTCGAGCTAGCTCCAGAAGCAGAAGCTGGGACGGGAGAAGAGCCTCTTTTATGGGGAGAACCCTCTACGGAGCGGCCACTAGTCGGCGAGGAAAAGAAGAAGAAGAAGAAGAAGAGAAGACCCAGAAACAAGAAGAAGTGTGGGGTTGTCCTTTCTTGCAACACTCTCTCAGCATTATTTGACACAGCCCTCTCCCTGAGAGAGGAATAGCAAGAAATGCCTGACGGTCAGAGGTGAATCAAGCTAAAGCATTCACTTCCCAACATGCCACCAGGTCGGGAAGGAAGTGGGGACGCCCTCCTTAGGCCAACCACAGCATCCTGCTGAAGGGAGAACAACCGTATCACATCCCCGAGCCTAAGGTCCAAGGCATGGAGATTCCCCCTCCCTTGGGTCTCTACTCCGAAGAACCGGTCGGCCAGGGCGCCCCTTCATTTATTGAATTTCTTACGACTCAGAGGGGAAGGCAGTCATGCCCCCGCGAGTCCCAGCAGACCAAAGAGGTAGGTAGCCCCTCGGCCCCATTGGCTGTGACTCCTCCTCGGCCAAGGGAAGAACCAGACAGCACCCCGAACCTTGCCGAGTTCATGAAAGAAAAGGAAGTGACCCAGCAGGCTCTGCAAGCTCAAGCGGCACCCGACCCAGTGGAAGAGGCACCCGCCGAGCCAGTTCCCCAGGCTCAAGGTGGAGGCAGGCGCAGTAGAGCCGAAGAGATGAAGTTGCTCGAGGTCTGAGCTAGCAACAGAATAGTCAAGCACCTGAAGAAGATCCCAGCCAGGTTCATCATCTGAAAGATTCTATCTCTAGATGAAGAGACACGGCAAGCGTCATCACTGCGCTCCAGATGCCAGCATATGTGGAAGCTTGCCTTGCAGAAATGTCACCCGAAGTAGCTGTGGCCTTCACAGAGGAAGATATGCTCCTACCTACCTGTAGTTACAACAGGCCACTCTACATGAAGGGGCAGCTGAATAGGCATCCCATCAACAGATTATTGATTGACCCTAGGGCAACTGTGAAATACACTCCTACCGGGTGTACCAGAAACATTACTTTGACGTACACCTGGTTGAGGTCAAGAATGTCAAGATTGCTGACTTTAATCAGAAGTGCGGGGTCCCTATAGGGGTCGCAGAGTTCAACCTCTCCCTCGGAGACTTCACAACCAAGGTCCACTTTCATGTGATCAACTCCAACACCTCTTACAAGGCACTGCTCGGCCGGCCCTGGCTACACCAAAATAGGGTGGTGCCATCCACTCTGCACCAATGCATCAAGTACCCCGGCAGCGGGAAGGAGGAGAGAATTTTTGCCGACCTCCACCCTTTCGAAGTGTTCGAATGTCACTGTAATACCCCGATTTTGAAATTTTAATTTAATTGAAATAAATAAATTTTGGAATTTAATATTTAATTCTTTAGTGAATAGAGCTAGTGGAATTTTTGACTACCTTATAAAAATCTATAAAAATGGTAAATTGGTAGAGGACAAGCTATTTCACAACTTTGTCTTCTGTGGTCGACCCAGCAAAAATGCGTACCTAGGCCTAATCCTTGATTTGAGGCCAAAGTGCACACTTACCTAACCTTAGCTTAAATCGCGAAATTTGGTCTTAATACTCCATAAAATGAGCCCAAATCGTTGGCAAATGAAAGACCACGATCTAAGGATCATTTCCCCTCTGCCAATACATCGAAACCATAACCCTAAAACGTGTAGTCGGCCGAGCTTTGGTGAGGTCAACTATTGCGGCGCTGTTTCAAACACTCAACTTGCTCCGTCGAATTCTCCCAGCACCGAAGGCTCCATAAGGTGTATTGTTGACACCCGTTTTATACCCAATAAGTCAGGTCATCTCCTTATTTCATTCTATATGATGCTCCGAGTTGTTCACTCTTCATTGAGTCTCTTGATCAGTTGAGGCCTGTTTCTTGGGTCTTAATTCCTGGATTAAGAATTGGCTCCTGGTGGCGTTTCATTGGCAACAGCTTAGCAACCCTTTATTGCTATTCTTGAAACTCAATGGTAATAACGGTCCGAACCAGGCGCGTTGTTTCATTCTAACGCATGGGGCCTGGACCGTTACTCTTTGAAGAGTCCTAAGGCTTAAGGCCTCGTTTTCAGTGCTTATCCTTTGGCTTACACATTGGTAATAACGGTCTGTCGAGCAGCCGTTGTTTCATTCTGACACCCTATGTCTTGGCCATCGCTTCTTTGTAGAGTCCAATTGATTAAGTCTTCTTCCCGTTGATCTTATCCTTTGGGATAGGGTTGAGAGTAACGGATGGTTCTTGATGCGTTACTTCCAAGTGGCGGTCTGTTGTGCAGTCGTTGCTTCCTTCAGAGAGTCCTGGCAGTTCAGGCCTTTTCTCTGCTACTCCGTGGTCGAGATAAGGGTTTGGATTGACGATATCTCTTTCAAATCTGATCATCAAGACCTTCCGTTCGATTCTATGGACTCTTGGTGATATTATCTTCGAGGATTTACTAAAGAGTTATCCCTTTATCTTGTTGAATTATCCTCTGCTCGACCTGAGAGTTTGAGGGTCTATAAATAGAGCCCTTGACTTCATGGCCCGAGAGGGAAGATTTGGAATTCACGATGAAGTGCTGCCAAACTCAGGAGCCATCTTCATCCAAGAGGAACTGCTTCCCACGTCCATCCATCTCATAATCAAGGGAGTACTTTGGTTTTGGTCTTTCAAGTTCATCATTGCATGCTTGAGTTCTTCCCTGGTTTTTCCTCAATCAAAGCATTATCCCTCCTCTTTCTCCACGTTTTTCACTGTCCTCTAAGCATATAAACATCTTCCCAAACTTTTAAAACACCCAGAGGGGTTAAAAAACCAAAAACTCCCCGGTAATCCACTCTCCTTTTGATGATGTTAAGTCCTTTGAGAATTGATGCTATGCTTGTGAAAAGGACTAATTGAGGTTATTGTGTTTGGTCTTTCTACATCTTTGGCAGGTTTACAGGTTCATTGACACGAGGCCCAGGTCTTCTAGCCGGCTGGAAGAGTTGGAGTTAAAAGAATTCAAGCTTTGTTACTGCAGGTTATCTGACGGCCTTGTGCAGGCGCGTCACTCTCTTCCGGCGGTCTATCGTGTGGCCGTCACTTCCAAGCGACGCACGGGGTTCTGGCCGTTACTTCTAAGTTGATCTGCAGGCTTTCTCTGGTTTTCTCTCCCGTGGGCGGGTGTTTCATCCACCTATTTCCAAGGTATATTCAGGTTTTTTGACTTGTTTTTACTTTGGTGGCGATCACATCTTTCCTTGGTATTGGGCATTAGCTGTCTTCTTCATCATATCTTTCTATTTTCCTTGCTTGTTCCACCTTCACGGTGTGTTTTTATTTATTCCTTGCTCCACGCCCCGGCGTGTGTTTTCCTTTTCCTTAGCGTAGTTTGATTGAGATAGCATGCCCATGCTAGAGCTAGCTATGATTGCCTAGGTTCATGATCACATGTTCATAGGTTTGAGTAGATCTTTGATTGTTTGTTTGTTATCTTACCACATCACTCTTCAAACCTCAAAAGAAAGATAGAAGATAGACAAATAAATATCAACAGATAATTTTTTGGCGATCACGGTGGGACAACTTGTGCCAATCATGCTTTTGATTCTTGTTTAAACCTGCCATCATCTGCTTGTTGAGTTGCCTTTTGTTTCCCCTTTGTTTACTGCTCATTCTGGTTTTCTGAGTTCTCTGACGGCCCGGTGTCCCCGCGTCACAGTCCTCTGACGCAGGGGCATTAGACCGCCGCTTTGGTTCTGCTGTGTGAGCTTCCACGGGCTTTCCGGTTACTTCTGTCTGGTTTTGGTTCCCTGGCTCATCCGACGGTCTCATCCCCCTGCGTTATATATTATCTGGCGGTCTGGACTTTGACCGTTATTGTGCTCTGACGCAGGGTCCTTCGACCGTTATTCTCCTGGCAGGTACACATCCGAGGTGCATTTATTTCCGCAGTTTTTGCTGTGATTTATTGCTTGGGTGATACTTGACCTCCTTCTTGCTTTGCTCATATCTCCATATCATTGTGTGCACCATTGATTGTTAGATTCTAGGCTAGACTTTGCATGCACTCCGGTGCACATAGGGTCATTCATCTTTTCATACATTAGATTGCATTTTCCTACCTTGTTGTGAGGACCTCTCGTCTCCATATTCCTTGGGGCCGACTAGGAAATCACAGCAGGGACCTCCGTAAGTCCCCGCGAGCCGTGGATTCCCACACGGACGCCGGGCTGGTTGTACCTTTCCCACCCGTGTCTAGGGTTGCATAAGTGAAGGAGTGGTTACACTTAGAGTCAAACCAAGTCCCATATCCATCTCCTACTAGGAACCCATTGTTGAGAGCACATATCAATCAATTCACTAAAGTTCCAAAGGAGAAATCATAAGAACCTTGTTGCATCATCTTAAACAACTTGGTTGATCTTTGAGTGTCTTCATCTTTTATCACTTACATCTTGTTAGAATCACCTAAGTTTGGTTGCTTATTGAGTGTTTTTTGTGTTGGTTGTTTTCGCATTGTCAAGGTTGTCCGTTGCATGTGGAGTTGTTTTCGTCCGTCTGAATCATCTTCTCGAGTCAGTTCCTTCTTCACGTTCTATTCTAATCCCCTCTTCGAGTCCACCATGGCATCCTTCAATCCTCCTCGCTCCCAAGAGGACTCTCTTCCTCAAGGGCTCCTTGAAAACCCCCCTAGGGTTATTACATTTTCCTCTGGAGAGGGGACTGCCCCTCTCCCATCCTCCACTTCTATGGAAGGTAGTCAAGTTACCCCTTCTCTCTCTACTCCTTCCGCGGGCTCCGTCCTTCATATGATGGCCCAATTGGATCCGACCCAACTCCAAGTTTTATATCAAGCTATGCAAGGGTCCAATACTTCTCCCTCTGCCACTATCCAAGGTCAATCTAATCCTTCCATTATTGGGCCGTCCGTTCAGCCCACTCGATTGATCTCACTCCGGTCCAACCCCAGACCATCACTTTCGCTGGCATGGAGATGGGCCAGTCTTCTAATTCAGCCCATCAATCTTTTGATAAAGGGAAGTCACCCATCCCTTCCTTTGTCCAGTTGGATCATCACAACTCTGGTTCGGTAGTTCCGCAGCTCCTTATGAACCCTTCCGATTTCTTACGCCCTCAGCAAGGAGTGGCCCAAAATCATTCTAATCCGGGTCTATCTCAGGCCCAATATCCTTCTTACGGGCCACCTATTTCCACTGTCTATCCTTCCACTCCTTCTTACGGGCTCCCGCCTGTTGCTACAGCCATTCCATCTGCCCCTCAAATACAATCAGCATCCTTCACTACCCCTGCTCCTTCCCGAGAGCAGGACTTGCTTGACAAGTGGGCCACCATGCAGCAACAACTCGACTTTCTCCAGAAAAGGGTTGGCCCACAATCCTTGGCCGATATTCCTATTTCGAGCTTCCAGAACATCCGGTTCCCTCCGCAATCAGAGCTCCCCAACTATCGCAAGTACGATGGGAACAGCAATCCCTTCATCCATGTGAGGGATTTTCTTTATGAATCGGCGCAGTTCCAATATGATGATCGCCTCATGGCGTACTTATTCCGCCGATCTTTGGACAGTGTTGCTCTAGAATGGTTCTATTCTCTACCACTGGAAGAGGCCGAGAGTTTCAAGGTAGTAAAAGACAAATTCATCCAGCGGTTCCAAGACAGGGTAGGCCCTGAATATTCATTTACAGATCTAGTGGCCGAGAAGATGAAGTCGGATGAAGAGTTCGCCACCTATGCAGACAGGTGGAGACAAATGGCCGCCAGAGTACCGGGCCACATTCCGGAGGAAGAGAAGGTCAAACTGCTGATTTCCAATGCCACCCCGACCTTCCGCAACATCCTGGCAATGAATGACATAGCCAACATGCATCAACTCTATAGCCGGGCGCGCTTCATCCAGACTCAATTCAAGGACTCCCCTATCCATTCCCTCTTCGAAAACCAAAAGCCCAAGTACCACAAGAAACCACAAGGGCCGGTTACTGAGGGAGTCCAAACAAATGAGCAAGTACAAGCCGTTGCTTTTCCATATCAGGCCGCACCTTTCCGCTACAACCAAAACCCCCGCAATTCACAAAACGCCGCTCCGCAAAACTTCCAAGCCACTCCACAAAACCCTCCCCCCGCCTTCACCATTCCACAAAACACCTTCGCCACACCACAACAACCATCACCACCACCACAATACCATAACGTCTCTCCACCCAACGGCTACAACAACAACAATCCAAATAGCAAGCGCCCGGCTCCCAGGAGAGCCCAGTATCCTCCATTGCCAGAGACGCTTACAGATATCTTCTCGGCTCTCATGTCAGTAAATGCAATCCAACTTCCTCCGGAACGGCCTGTTTGGAACCCGACAGTCGATCAGACTAAGTATTGTATGTTCCACCGGCAGCCGGGCCATACCATAGAAGGATGTTTTCAGTTCCGAGATCTGGTATATGACCTTCATGAAGGGCAGAGAATCGACTGGGCCGAAATGCATAGGGCCATTGTTGAGATTAAAGAAAAGAGAAGGCAGCCGCAGGGGCAGCAAGTGCAGCAGCATCAAGCACCGCAGCCGCAGCAGCCACCACAACAGCAGCAACCACAGCAAGTACAAGACCTGGGCATCCATCAGAACCCGATGCCGAATCATCCACCCGCTCCTCAGCAGCAGCCGCCAGCACCAGCGCAAGTAAACATGGTCCAGCCACCGGCCCCCAACGCCGGATGGTCTTTCGATGATGATGGCGCCACACCGCAGGTCATGGCCCTCCACCATAACCACCGCAATCCTCCCTTCATCATCCCTGCACAGCCGACGCCCTCTCAACTCGTCCTCCCATTCACACCCGCTCCAGCAAATCCTCTACCACTCTCCATTCCATCGTACCCTCCATCACCCACTCCCATCACCGTCATCACACCACCATCCAATCCCTCACCCATTCTTACCCATCCGCTAGCCTTCCCTCCACCCGCATCAACATTCATCACCACCCTGCCTTCCACCCATCCTTCACCCACCATCCGCGCACCGCCCATTAACCTCACCAACCCTACGCTCCACCAAACCGCCTCCCCCGCACCACCTGTTCCATTCATCCATCCCGCAGGGCCCATCATACTATCTTCAGATGCCGCGGCAAACTGTGCTTTGAGGAGCGGGAAGATGTTCCATCGGAATTACGTTACTACTTCTAATCCCCAGTCCTCTCAGCCGGTGGCCGAGCAAGAAGAAACTGGACCTTTGCCGGGTACTCAATATGACTTGCTGCATCATCTGGATCGAGTACCCGCCAAAATATCTGTGCTGGAGCTGATCAAAAGGTCTACCCTTCATCAGGATGCACTGAGGGATTTCCTACAGAAGGTAATGGTTAGCGAAGACATGGCAGTTGATAGCCTACCAACGGCACTGGCAACTATCTCCAAAGGGCCGGCAATCACGTTCTCTGAAACCGAGCTTGCACCTCCGGGGGCTCGGCAAATGCCGCTCTGCATAACAATTACCCTGAACAAAGTCGACATTGAAGCAGCGCTGGTTGACACAGGGGCCTCAATTAATGTTTGCCCACTCAGCACCCTCCGAGCATGCAACATATCTGAAGAGTTACTACGGCCTACCCCCACCACTATAGCGGCATATGACAACTCAAGGCGAGCATGTCACGGGGTAGTCACCATTCAGGCAGAGCTCGGGCCCCTTACTATGGCCGTGGAATTCTATGTTCTTGATATCGACCCTATGTTCAAGGCTATCTTGGGTCGTCCCTGGATTAACACACTCGGCGCCGTGCCCTCCACCGCACATCAGTGCATTAAATTCCCCTTCCAAGGGAGGGTCGTCAAAGTTAAGAGCTTATCCACAGTACAGTCAGTAAAGGCTATTTCAGAGCAGGTTCTTCCCACACTTTGGCCAAGCAGCCGGCCCGTTCTGTCAGTATTGGATTTGAACTTTCCTTGGGCTTACACATCCCCTAAGCCCGTCGCTACTCCAGTTAATGTCAAAGTGAAGCCGCAGATTCGAGATTCAAAGGGGTGGAACATTATATTGAAACTGGGCTATCAACCGGGGAGAGGCCTCGGTGCGCAACTGCAAGGGATGACTAAGCCTATACCTAAGGGAAGAAAAATGGGTAGGAGAGGTCTCGGCTACAAAGAGACAGCATTATCTATGATAGGTGATTCTGGGCCGCTCACCTGGGATTATCGTCAGCATTTTGTCAAAGGGCCTCTCCAGCCTGGCACATTAGCTCCAAAGCCGGTTCAACAAGAAAGGAATACAGTTTGTCCAATTGCCAGTCCGCCTCCCTTGCCAAGAGGGTCAGATGATGACATGCTCGACTACAGTCAGGCCTTGCAGGGGCTCTTTTATGAGGAAGAATGTCAGAAGAAGCAACAAGAAGTTCGGCTTATGCAGTGGAGGCCGAAGAAGCAGCTTATTGTTGATCTACAGAAGGAGGAGAGCTCTCCAGTTGTCTGTTCTTGGTCTCTCTCACGCTTCCAATCTATCTTTCAACAAAGGGAGTTCATACCCCGCCTTCCTCCTGTCATGATAAATTCATCTTTCATTGATCCACCGGAGATTCTATTCATTCCTTGTGCTTGCGGGAAATGTCCACGCATTGATCTATCCACTCTGTTTACTCC
The DNA here is from genome assembly GCA_022559845.1 of Amorphophallus konjac. Lineage (NCBI taxonomy): Eukaryota > Viridiplantae > Streptophyta > Magnoliopsida > Alismatales > Araceae > Amorphophallus > Amorphophallus konjac. The sequence continues at coordinate 46,574,013 of CM040122.1, forward strand.
TCCTCCTCCCAACGCTCAACTCCACGAGATGTGGTTCTCTTCTTCTGATCCCTTCTTTGATTGCATCTTCCCCGAGCTGTTCCCTATGCAGCTCCCACCTCCTCCATCTTGCTGTGTAGTCTCCGCTGATCTCCAAAAAAAACGTCAAATTTGAAACGGAGATTTTAGTGGAAGATTACGCTATCCTGTCTCCATCCTCCTCTTCCCAAGGGCACGAGTCCCCTGCTCCTCCCCTTCCACTAGGCCTTTTCTCCCCTAGGTTAGGGTTAGGGTCCGTCGAGTCTAGAGGAGTAGAGTCCGTTAGGTCTAGAGAAGTAGGGTTTTGTTCTGGGTCGTCCAACCCTTCCCATTCTGAACCGCGCTCGCTTGCGCATCCTTCCCGATCTGTTCCTGATAGGTTCTTGCAAGATCTAGCTCAGCGGTGTCATGATCTTTTGAAGTGTCCGGAATTCGTCGCTACAGTAATCATGATTGAGGATGAAGAGGAAGTAGAAGGGGAATGGAGCGACGATGGATTAGGCGTCTATGAGGTCTTGGATGAGAAGGATCCAATAGATGAAGACAGTGATGTAGATAACACTGTTGACTTATATGCAAAAGGACTAAAGAGATTCGACCAGCCGTCGACGGCAGTGGATGAACCTACAAAGGAAATCAACTTGGGAACGGAAGAAGACCCAAGGCCCATCATTATTTCTGCTGATCTCCCTTCACAGGTAGAAGAAGATCTAATTAAGGTATTAAGGGAGTATAGTGATTCTTTCGCCTGGTCTTATGAGGACATGCCAGGTCTTGACCCCTCCTTAGTGGAACATCGACTCGTGCTTAAACCAGGGGCAACACCTGTGAAACAACGGTCAAGAAGATTTCACCCCCACATGGCCTTGAGGATCAAAGAAGAGGTCGACAAACTATATAAGGCCAGGTTCGTCAGAGTGGTTTTATATCCTCAGTGGGTGGCGAACATAGTCCCTGTTCTCAAGAAGGATGGAAAAGTGCGCATATGCATTGATTTCAGGGATCTAAACAAAGCATGTCCCAAAGATGATTTCCCGCTACCTCATATAGACGTCCTAGTGGATAACACTGCTGGGTATGAAGCTCTGTCATTTATGGATGGGTACTCGGGCTATAATCAGATCCGTCTCGCTCCGGAAGACCAAGAGAAAACTTCCTTCACCACGCCCTGGGGCACGTATTGTTATGTAGTTATGCCATTTGGTTTGAAAAATGCAGGTGCCACCTATCAAAGGGCGATGATGGCCATTTTCCACGACATGATGCACATATATATGGAAGCTTACGTGGATGACATCTTGGTGAAGTCAAGAACAAAAGAAGAACACCCCTCTATCCTGGCTAAGGTGCTGCAGAGGGCCAGGGAGTACAAGCTTAAGATGAATCCGAAGAAGTGTGTATTCGGAGTCTCCTCAGGGAAGTTGTTAGGGTTCATAGTGAGCAAACGGGGGATCCAGATTGATCCTAATAAAGCACAGGCCGTCATGGACATGCCTCCGCCAAAGAACATTACGGAACTTCGAGGATTGATTGGTAGACTACAATTCATTAGAAGATTTATATCTCAGCATTCTCAGAGGTGTCGTCCGTTTTATGAGTTGCTTAAGGCGGGTGTCAAGTTCGAATGGAATCAAGATTGTCAGAAGGCCTATGAGGACCTCAAAGAGTATCTGTCCAATCCCCCGGTTTTGCAACCTCCTGTCCCTGGGAAACCCCTAATCCTATACATCTCGGTTATTGAGGACTCCCTAGGGGCGGTCTTAGCACAAGTAGATGATGAAGGAAAAGAGCGGGCTGCGTACTACCTCTCTCGACTGTTTAATCCAGCTGAATCCAAGTACACCGCTATGGAGAAGACTTGTGCCGCCTTAGTGTGGGTAGCTCAGAAGCTTAAACATTACTTTCTCGCCCACCCAGTTAGGTTGATCTCTAGAATGGACCCGATCCGTTATCTCTTAGAAAAACCCATCCTTTCTAGTAGGTTAGCTCGCTGGCAGAGCTTCCTCTCTCAGTTCGACATCACCTTTGTTGTTCAGAAGGCAGTCAAAGGATATGCCATTGCTGAGCATCTTGCACATCTCCCTATTCCTCACACTGATTCTATTCAGGATGATTTCCCTGATGAGCATCTCTCTGTCCTTTCTCATCATCCCTTTTGGTCTCTGCACTTCGATGGTGCACTCAACTCCCAAGGCCAAGGGATCGGTGCTGTCTTGCTTACTCCAGAGGGAGTAACCATCCCCTTCGCTTATCAACTTCGATTTCCTGTTACCAACAACATCGCTGAGTATGAGGCTCTCCTGGCCGGCTTGAAGCACGCCTATCTCATAGGCGCGCGCTATTTAAACATCATAGGAGACTCTCAGCTCGTTCTACGGCAAGTTCTGTCCACTTACCGTACTCGTGACCCCAAGCTCAAACCTTATCAAGATTTGGTCACGCTCATTGCTAAGCGATTCCGTAAGCTGATCTATATCCATACTCCCCGTTCTCTGAACATTCTAGCTGATGCTTTGGCATCTCTTGCTTCCTCCTTATCTTTCCCTCTCAGTCGTAGTACTGAGACCATCGTCGTCCAGAGATTGGACGCACCTTCTCTTCAAGATCCTTGGTTCATCAACCTCAGGAAATCTGTAGAGGCAAGAGCTGAGAAGGAAGATCTCAAGGAAGTTTCATTAACAGAGCTAGAGGAGATTCTGGACGAAGAAGAATTGCCTTGGTATCATGAAATCGAATTTTTTTGCAAAGAAGGGTCATTCCCAGAAGGGGCAAAGGCCGAGCAGCGTAAAGCAATAAGAAGAGCCGCCGCAAGGTACACTATCATTGCAGGAGAACTGTATAGGCGCGCTACTAATGGAATGCTCATGAGATGCTTGGATGATGTAGAAGCTTGGAAAGTGGCTGAAGCGGCCCATTCTAGTGAGTGTGGAGGTCATGTCAATGGCCAGGCTCTAGCGAAGAAGATCCTTAGGCAGGGCTACTATTGGCCCACTCTAGAGGAAGATTGCTCCCTCTATGTCCGAGGTGTCTTAAATGCCAACTCCATGCTGATAAAATTCACTCTCCAGCTTCGTCTCTCCATCCTATGACTGCTCCCTGGCCTTTCTCTATGTGGGCTTTTGACGTCGTCGGCCCGCTCGGTGATCCTAATTCTCAGATCAAGCAAAAATCCTTCATCCTCACCGCTACTGAGTACTTCACCAAATGGGCCGAAGCCGAGGCGTACGCAGAAATCAAAGCTACAACGGTGTGCCGCTTTATCATGAAGAATATCATCTCGCGGTTCGGAGTGCCAAGCAGCATCATCACCGACAACGGACCCCAGTTCGTCTCCCAAGAGCTTAAGGACCTATGTAAGAAGTTCAATATTGCACTACATCATTCATCTCCATATTACCCTCAAGGCAACGGTCAAGCCGAGGCCACTAATAAAACCCTTCTTAAAATCATCAAGAAAACATGCGAAGCACATAAATTTTCTGATTGGCCTGAAAGATTGGTGGAAGCTCTGTGGGCTTACCGCACCTCCGTCCGTACCCCTACGGGGCAAACTCCCTATTCCCTGACCTATGGGATGGAGGCGGTGCTCCCATATGAGATCTTAATCCCTTCCCTTAGAGTGCAGCTCGATAAGGAACTTAATCTCGATGAACGTCGGGAGGCGTTGCTGGTCCAGTTGGAACTCTTGGATGAGAAGAGGATGAATGCGGCTGATCACGTTTCTGTTTATCAAAAGAGGGTTTCGCGTTATTTTCAAAAGAAGGTGATTGAACGTAAGTTTATGACGGGTGATATTGTTTTGAAACGCAAATTCATTCGGTCTGCAGGTCCTAGGTCTAAATTGCAACCTAACTGGGAAGGGCCGTTTGTAATAAAAGAAGCTTATCCAGGGAATGCTTATCGTTTAATAAATGCGGAAGGTGAGGAGCTCCCTCACCCGTGGAATGGGTTGTATCTTAAGCGTTTCTTTCCTTAGAGTCTAAACCACGTGCTTTCCCGACAGCAAGATCTTCCTTCCTATCTTCAAAAGAAGAGGTCCCGAGCAAGGCAATCACACACCACACGACATCCCTGGTCGGGCTCCTTGTTTAAAAGACACCGTTTCTCCTTGGCCATGCTTTAGGGGAAAGTCGAAGTCCCTGTCCGCTTCATTCTTCGGCTGAATCCAGGGGCAAGGAGTGAATAAGGAGGCGACGACCAATCCAGACACCCTAACGAGAGGAGGTCTCAAACAGGGGCAAGTCCGTTATGACCTGACGCCACAAGCAAGAAAGGAAAAGAAAAGAAAAGGAGTGCTCTTTACGACAAAGTCAGAAGCGTTATCTCAAAGGTCTACAGATTCTGAATTTCTGAAAAACTCCAAGGAGAAAAGAAAGCTAGGCATGACAAGAGTGGCAGTATAGTTCCCCGCGGGACGTTATGAGCCCGGTCGCATGCATGCCTAGGGTGGACAAAGGTTCGATGACGGACGCAAAAGCCCCGGCGCAACAGACCAGATCTCTAATGGGGTTGTGCGGTGAGAAAATCAAGTCCTAAAAACTCTCATATCTGGCCTAAGCTTCCCCCATGATCTTTTTTTCTTTAGGACTAAGATTAGTACCCTGAGTATGGCATTGGTAGAAACACCGTCATGATGATTAGGTCTTGGCCAGGGGTTGTCACACTATTACACGCCAATCTCGGGACTCAATCTAAAATAAGGAAGGGTTCGCGTTGCTAGAGAGGCACTGGTTTTTCAAAATCCAAAAACATCAAATATTTTCAAAATCCAAAAACAACAAATATTTTCAAAAATCCAAAACAAAACAGATATCTCTAAAAATCCAAGAACATTAAATATTTCCCAAAACTCCCAAAAATACCATCATGTGCATAGCATGCATTGCATTTTCATTATGTTTTCGCCTATTTAATAAAGGCTCCACCCCTTGACCGAATATCAAGGAACGGTCATTATCTAACTTGCTTCAAGGCAAGGGGTTGAGTCCAAGAACAGATCTAACTTGATTCAAGTTTAAAGTGTGTGTGCAGAATGCAGGGGCAAGATTCAAAGCAAAAAGTTCACAGCTATGTAGGTTCAAGGTATGTAACGCGCCAACATCGGACCGTTACAGTCACATAACGCCCCCCTCTTCGATCGTTATTTTCATGCAGGCATGGGCCTTCTTTCTTTCACTAATCATCACTATAACGGTCTGGAGAATACCGTTACTTGCTTATAACGGCCCAAGGCCTATCCGTCATATCCTTCAGAGACAGGGTTCTATTGTTACTCTCATTCTGACGGCCTGTCGTAAGACCGTTATTTCCTTGTGGCGGCCCATTGCATATCCGTTGCTATCTCCAGAGGCTCTGCCTGTCCACATCATTCCAAGCCATTCAAAACACGAAACTCAAGCCCATTCAACTGAGGCAATTTCATCTCATTCAAGCAAGCTTAATGAAATATAATTCATGATAAACCAAGCTCTGATGATCAAGTACACATAACATCTCTCATGAACAAAAAGAAAATCAAGATATATTCAATTTCTTATCCGCAAGAGGGCGGATTCCTCTCAACTCTTTCACATAATCTCGGCGTGCTTCGTCGTTCTCTTCAACTTCTGCTTGCCACGGGCGCACCTTGCTGATCTCCCACATGATCAGCGCATTCCGGACTGCTCGTTCATCTTCCTCGGTCCCCATCTTCCTAGGTAGAAGGGGAGGGTAGTGTGATAGTGCAGAAACGCCGGTTCGAGGTAGTCCGATCTGAAGATGGCATCGGTGCGGGTTGTAGATCGCCATGGTAGTATTCCCCACTAGCTGGAGGTCCAGGCCTTGACGCCGCGGTATTTTGAGAAGAGTGCTTCGAAGGATTCTTGGTCGCATGATGAACTTATCCATTGGCAAAGTGTTGAAAAAGAGGCGCCATTCATCCTGAGTTTTCTTATCCGCCGTCCTGCACTCCACCTGAGAAGAATATCCAAATGCCCCTCCAATGAAGAAGAGAGGGTGGCTCCCGAAGATCCGACTTGTAGAAGTTATGTCTTCCTTGGGAAGGAATTTGACTCTCACTCCTGTCGAGCACTCAAGGAGTATCATGGAACCAAACAAAGGACCTCCTATGCAAGCCGAGCTTAGTCCTTCATAGAGGTATGAGAGGACCGCTTGAGAAATAGACATTCCCCGCCACAGCCCGCTAATAATACCAAGATTTTGGATGTCTAAGAGGTGGTCGATCGTAGTAAAAAGGAGGACCCCGCACAAGCAAACCGCCACCGCCTTGGCTATTGCTTCATGTCTCTCCCACTTGTTTTTACAATGAGACACTATCCATTGTGCCAAGGGTATCAAGTGAATGTGGTGTGGGTTGATCATGGTTCTCACGTCCTTTGGATTATGAATGAAGTCACTCAAGATCAAGGACGGGTCAATGGGCTCTATTGTATAGCAAACCCGGTCTTCATCCCCCACCTTAGTCTTAGGAAGGGTTAGGTAGGCTTCTACCTCTCTAATAGGACGGTTGCTTCAAAGGAAAGGAAGATGAAAGTATGAGTTTGTGGATGCCATAGTTCCACAAGTGCTGAAAGGCTTGGCCAATCTAAGGACAATTTCTGGAAATTTTTGCCTAAAACCAAGAGTGGTTGAAGGTGCCATGCTTTAAGGATTGATGTGACCTCTATGGGGAGTGCCTTTACCATGGGAGCCACCCACTTCAGGTTGGAATAGCACCTTGGGCCAGGAAGGGGCTTGAGAAAGGGAGAAGAAAGAAGTCATGAAAAGGATTGAAGTGCAGCGAAATTCTGAACTTTGGATGAGTCATGGGAACTTACCACCCTTTGAACATTGAAGCTTAGGTGCTTGGGAATTGATGTCAGCCGCTGGAGCTCTCCATGCTCTTTCCTTACAGCTTTGGGGCCGGTATAGACCTTCCCTTCCATGATCATCGCCTCAAAGCTCCTCTTCATCATAGTTGCTGCCCTTTGGGAGAGTTCTTCAGCCCTAGAAAAGAGGTTTTCAGCAAAGCTACGATTTTGATTGAGTTTCTGAGTCTTAAAAGCTTGATTTTGGCTTTAAAAGGATAAGACTTGAGTTGGAAGGCTTTATCTTCAATCTAGATAAGTTCTGGTAAGGGATTAGGTGGCTAAACCTCGGGTTTAAGTTCTCACGGCTCAATCCGTCTCGGAATACAACCCAAGATCTAATGGTCTATCGTACGGCCGTTATTTCACTCCAACGCGCCAACCTTAGTTCGTCGCATTTTCCTGTGGGTTTAATTCCCCGATCATGTTCTGTGAAGATTAACGGTCTAAGGGCTGACCGTCGTTTCTTGTAACGCGCGAATCCTGAGCCGTTATACTCTCATCCACTCAGTCCTTTTCTCTTCTAGGCTAAGCACTTCCTGACGGCCCTGGTTATGGCCGTTGCTTCACTCTGACGCGTCTCCCTCAGGCCGTCGCATTTTCTGCTAGTTGTCCTGACAACCATCGTTCTGCCATGATCAACGGTCTAGTCTTTGGCCGTTATTTGTCCTTGACGCACCTGCCGTTGGCCGTCGTTTCTCCTGAAGCCCTGCTACCAGGATGGGCCCCTGTTATGATTAACGGCCTTTCACCGGCGCGTCATTTGATTAAGACGGTCTGAGCCTAGACCGTTACTTTCTCTGCTATTGATTTCAGGCTATTCCTTCTGCCCTGGCCTAGACCTGGCGGTCTTTAACATTATACACCTCATTCCCTCCACAGTTTTTCCCCACACACATGCGTTCCTGCGTATGTCTCATACACACATTCATTAACATCTCATCCACATTCCTGCACACGTCCCTTCATTTCACACTTGCACAAAATAAAAAAGATCTCATTCCATCTACCATAAGTTATATACAAAGAAAAAAAAACAAACATAAAAAAATACATCATTCGGTCGGCTTATCCGCCGGACCACCCACATCCTCTCCATCCTCGGGTCTCCTCGCAGGTGGCAGCGCTATGGAAGCACTCTCCTCCTGCTGTCCCCGCTCCGCCCTCTCATTCCTCCGTTGGCCGGAGGAGCTGACAAGAAAATCCCCTACCGAGCCGCTCGGAGCAGCACTCCTCCATGCCCCACTCTGGGAGGCACTCCGCTCTGGTCCCCGGCCCATCATCCGGACCGTCCGCTCTAGCATCCGCAGCTCGATCTTCAGCGTAAAGATCTGACGCCGCGTCTCCCGTGCCTCGGTCCGGTAGCGATCCAGGTCCGCCGTCCCGATACGGAGCTGCTCTACCTCAACCTGTGCTCGCGCTAACTCTGTCCGTAGTTGCTCCATCTCTGCATCATCTGAGCGTCACGGGGTCTCCGCTCTCAGCCGAGCCAGTTCTGCCCGTACAAGCTCTGTCTCCGCTCGGGCTCGATCGGTCTCAGCCCGGCTTCTCTCTGCCTCTGCCCTCGCCTGAATGGTCTCGACCACTGCTGCTGCTAGCTCCCTCACCTGTAGATTGCATCATATCATTAATCATAAGGCATTTTTTAGGCATAATCATGAGCATGAGCATTTTTTTTTAGCATCTTACCCGCTCCGCGAGGGTGGCCTCCGCCTCCTCGGCCCGGGCAACTGCTCGAGCAAAATCGGCCTCCTGCTCAGCCCTGCCTCCCGCAGGCTGTGAGGAAGACGATGGGGCATCCGGTCCAGCTCGTTGGGCTCCCTCGGCCCGCTGCATTTAGAAATCATGGTTAAAAGTCATGGTTAATCAGCATTTGCATCATGATATTCCATTAAGCATAATCATAAAGCATTTTAGGTCTCACCAGGAGCTCCAGAGCAGTCCGGTACCCGTCCCGCTGCTGGATGGTGGAATGGAGTAATCCCTCCAGCTCGGCTATCCGTCCCTCAGGATCTAGCTGCATTTTAGAAAACATGAGTCAGCATCTGTCACCTTGCATTTTGCATGTAGAAAGGGACTTTTAGATTTAGAATTGCATACCGGTCGTCGGGTACCTCGGTACACCCGGTCACCGTAGAGTCGAGCAAAGGCCTTCAGATATGCCTCGTTGCTCTCGTCTCGTTCCTTCACTGCTCGGCCCCGCCTATTCCAGTCGTGGATGTACTTCGCCTTCCGGGCACACCAATCCACATTGCCGCTGATGCCCCTTGCTGACTTGCCGGGGTGGTCATCGCTGTGGCGTGGAAAGGTCACCTCGGGCTGATGTAGTCCCCGGGTCCGCAGGATCAGCCTATAGTGCAGAGGCTCGATGATATGGATGCAATGCAACCATATGTCTCGCCCCCGGTACGATAAAGCCGCCTCCACCCATGGCTGTCCCGTATAACCCTCGTCGCGGTATGGGGTCCATCTCACCTGAAAGCATTTTTAGTCCATTCGTCAGCATTAGCATATAAAAGCATTAAAGGCAAAAGCATTTAGAAAGCATTTAGAAGCATATAGAAGCATATAGAAATCATTTTGAGTTCTGGACTCACCGACGTATGTGGGAAGGAGTCTAAGTCATCCTAGATCGTCTGGGTCAGTCTAATGATCGACCATGTGTCCCTCGCCACCGACCATCGCCTCGCGATCGGTATGCGGCCGGGATGGAGTAATGCGCCTCTCCCGATGCCCAGGAGGTACATATAGCTCCAGATCTGCATTTAGAAATCAAGTCAGTCGCATGGCATTGCATAAATCATGGCATAAATATTCATGGCATAATAGAAAGCATATGAAGTACATTTACCTGTAGGAAAGGCGAGAAGCCGCCCAGCATTGTCTGCCGGTCCGTGGTGCTGAGGTACTCGAACAAGAATGCGAGCACTGTCGCTCCCCAGGCGTATCTCCTGACTCTGCCCAAATCCTCTATCATCGGCAGCAGTCTGCAGCTGATGACATCTGCCCGAGTCGCGAAGAGTAGCTTCCCAAATAGCAGCATCAGGAATCGTCTGAGCACTCTATCTCCCTCTGGTCCAGCCTATGCCGCCATGCGAGGGTGCACCTGGTCTATCACTCTGCCCAGATGCTCCTCAGGTAGCTCTCCTACGGCGATCGCCGCTCCTCTCAGTCCCAGGCTCTCCTGCAGCACTGATCTCGAAAGCTGAGAGGAGGACTGTCCCGGTCTGATCAAATCTAGCCCGAGCAGCTGCTGCGCCATCTCTCGGTAGTCGCCGTATGTCCACCCGGTCACTGCGGCTCCGTGGACTCTCAGTCCTGTAATCCTCGCTATGTCTTCTAGCGTGGGGATCATGTGGCCCCACGGGAAGATGAAGGCTCTGCTGATCGGGTCCCATCTCTCGTGCAAGGCGTACAGTAGCGGCGTGTCCATCCAGATCACCTCGATGCTGAGCACCTCGGCGAATCCCATGCCGGCTAATCTCTCTCTCTGGTAGTCGGGCAATGCCTGGTACACTGCCCGGATCTGTAGCCAGGAGATCCGCGATCGTCTCTTCCCCTGCATTGCATGTTAGATCATTAATTAGTCCAACTTGCATCATATAATCATTGTATAAACATTCATACTTGAAAACAAAACAAAAATTTGAAAATTGAAAACCCTAAAAAATAGCTTAAGTCCCTGGCATGAGTGACGGCCTTGGGGTAGGGCGTCGTTTGACTCTGACGGACTCGGCATGGTGCGTCAGACGAGTGACGGTCGCTGGCAGGACCGTCACATTGTCTGTATTTGGGAATTTTTTCCCTTGCATCCCCGTGGTCTCCCACTATGGCCAAATGGCCTACAATTGTTCCTAGTGGGTTCGTAGACCCATTTCTACCCCTATTCCCCACATGCATTCATAAATAAAACACAAAAAAATCAAAATTTGGAATTAAGGCAAGGGGGCCTACCTCACGGTCCATGCCTCTCTTCTTCTTCTTCTCTGGTTCCTTGGGCTCCTCTGCGCCCAATGAGGCTTCTCTTTGGTCCTCCTCGGTCGTGGGGACTTCTTCTTCTTCTATTTGGCTTCTCCTCCCCCGATTCTTCTTCCATGGCCGGCGGGATCACTTCCCGTTCGAGCCGGCCGTGGAGCCGTGGTATGGCCATCTTCTTCCCTCTTCCCCTCTTCTGTGGTGGCGGCTGGGGTGCCTCGTCGCCGGCCATTGCGGTGGTGGGGGTTGGAGTCACCGGATCTCTCTCGGTGTTGGTTTTTTTGGGGCGTTGGGTTTGGAGTGAATGGGTAGTGACCGTTCGGTTGTTTTTTTTGAAAACTCAGGGGAATGTGACGGTCTATCGACGGACCGTTACATCCTTCTGACGCGCCTTGAGGTGACCGTTACATGTGTTGGACTTTTTTATTGAAGAATGTGAACCGCCTAACTTATGACGGACCAGGGGTCATCCGTTGCTTGGTATGACGCCCTTTCATTAGACCGTTATATACTTGCAAGTTCCTTGATGAACTAAAAAGTCTAATTGATGTCAAAATGATCCCATGCTATGTATTAATGTTCCTTATTGATGTTCCTTGCACGTACAATGGTTATGCCTTGATTCATGATCATATTTATTGTTGGCTAACCTATCTTTCATGAAGGAATTGTGAGTGAAGTCATGCTTTATCGTCTGTCAGGCAGGTAAGTCAGGTATTGTATCTCGTTCCCTCACTCCCTTAATGCATTACTATATGTTACTTATGATATATTACCTCAAGAACCGGCTGGTCATTCATGTGTCCTGGGATTTGATGTTCCCCTTAAACAAAAATGATGATGATCTAAGTTCACATGTTTAATCGTTGGATAGGCCGTTAGATTGAAAAATTTGGGGACGACAGTTCTATCTCGCACGCCGTGGTTGCAGATGGTGTCCTAACTCTGATTTTCTCCGATCTAGCAATATTATTCTCGAGTATTTTAGTATTTTATCTTTCTTCGCATTTGTTTTGAAGATTTTGTTTTCCTTTAGCCCAGCATGCATCATACGCATTCTTTGAGCATTCGTGAAGCTTCATTTGTTCAAGGTCTCGATGATGGTGAACAGATGTGTTCTTGATTCTGGATGAGGAGAATCATTCCACTCTGAATTAGAAGGTTTCCTTCGATCTGCTCGCTTTGATCTAGTTCGCTGAAGATTCCTGTCTGGAGTTTAGTCTCTTTCCTTTCCGTTGCCTCCGGCGGCTAGCCGTGTTTCCTTTCCTTAGTTAATTAGTTCCTCCAGACTCGCATCCCTTTGGCTGGCTATTTCCTTGTGATCAATTCGAAGTTTTTCAGAAAATTCCTATCGCTTGTCGGTAAAGAACGGGTGTCGTTTACCTTAACGCCCTCTTTTTGATACACTCCGCTTCATTTCCGCTTCATCTTTCATGTTCCATTTTCACTTTCGCTTCACCTCCGCTCGCTCCCCTGCAAAGAGGACGTTAAGGAGGGGCATCTGTTGACACCCATTTTATACCCAATAAGTCGGGTCATCTCCTTATTTCATTCTATATGATGCTCCGAGTTGTTCACTCTTCATTGAGTCTCTTGATCAGTTGAGGCCTGTTTCTTGGGTCTTAATTCCTGGATTAAGAATTGGCTCCTGGTGGCGTTTCGTTGGCAACAGCTTAGCAACCCTTTATTGCTATTCTTGAAACTCAATGGTAATAACGGTCCGAACCAGGCGCGTTGTTTCATTCTAACGCATGGGGCCTGGACCGTTACTCTTTGAAGAGTCCTAAGGCTTAAGGCCTCGTTTTCAGTGCTTATCCTTTGGCTTACACATTGGTAATAACGGTCTGTCGAGCAGCCGTTGTTTCATTCTGACGCCCTATGTCTTGGCCGTCGCTTCTTTGCAGAGTCCAATTGATTAAGTCTTCTTCCCGTCGATCTTATCCTTTGGGATAGGGTTGAGAGTAACGGATGGTTCTTGATGCGTTACTTCCAAGTGGCGGTCTGTCGTGCAGCCGTTGCTTCCTTCAGAGAGTCCTGGCAGTTCAGGCCTTTTCTCTGCTACTCCGTGGTCGAGATAAGGGTTTGGATTGACGATATCTCTTTCAAATCTGATCCTCAAGACCTTCCGTTCGATTCTATGGACTCTTGGTGATATTATCTTCGAGGATTTACTAAAGAGTTATCCCTTTATCTTGTTGAATTATCCTCTGCTCGACCTGAGAGTTTGAGGGTCTATAAATAGAGCCCTTGACTTCATGGCCCGAGAGGGAAGATTTGGAATTCACGATGAAGTGCTGCCAAACTCAGGAGCCATCTTCATCCAAGAGGAACTGCTTCCCACGTCCATCCATCTCATAATCAAGGGAGTACTTTGGTTTTGGTCTTTCAAGTTCATCATTGCATGCTTGAGTTCTTCCCTGGTTTCTCCTCAATCAAAGCATTATCCCTCCTCTTTCTCCACGTTTTTCACTGTCCTCTAAGCATATAAACATCTTCCCAAACTTTTAAAACACCCAGAGGGGTTAAAAAACCAAAAACTCCCCGGTAATCCACTCTCCTTTTGATGATGTTAAATCCTTTGAGAATTGATGCTATGCTTGTGAAAAGGACTAATTGAGGTTATTGTGTTTGGTCTTTCTACATCTTTGGCAGGTTTACAGGTTCATTGACACGAGGCCCAGGTCTTCTAGCCGACTGGAAGAGTTGGACTTAAAAGAATTCAAGCTTTGTTACTGCAGGTTATCTGACGGCCTTGTGCAGGCGCGTCACTCTCTTCCGGCGGTCTATCGTGTGGCCGTCACTTCCAAGCGACGCACGGGGTTCTGGCCGTTACTTCTAAGTTGATCTACAGGCTTTCTCTGGTTTTCTCTCCCGTGGGCGGGTGTTTCATCCACCTATTTCCAAGGTATATTCAGGTTTTTTGACTTGTTTTTACTTTGGTGGCGATCACATCGTTCCTTGGTATTGGGCATTAGCTGTCTTCTTCATCATATCTTTCTATTTTCCTTGCTTGTTCCACCTTCACGGTGTGTTTTTATTTATTCCTTGCTCCACGCCCCGGCGTGTGTTTTCCTTTTCCTTAGCGTAGTTTGATTGAGATAGCATGCCCATGCTAGAGCTAGCTATTATTGCCTAGGTTCATGATCACATGTTCATAGGTTTGAGTAGATCTTTGATTGTTTGTTTGTTATCTTACCACATCACTCTTCAAACCTCAAAAGAAAGATAGAAGATAGACAAATAAATATGAGCTATAAAAATGAAGCTCTGCAACTCTATAAACCTTTGGTAGCAGCGATGGCCATAGAGGAGATCGATCAAGAGAGATCTCTGGTGATTAGTGGAGACGTGTCGGCGTCCGTTCTTCTTCCTTTCTTCTTCGTTCTTCACTCGATTGAGGTAGGTAATAATGAGCCCAACATAAAGTGTTATATATGGACAGAATCAGCATCCAGCCCTCTTTCTTTTGAGCCTAAAAGCCATAAATTTCATTAGGTATCCTGCGTGAATTTAATGGTTTAGTAGAGGCGTGTCAGAATTAGGGCAGAACTTGTTCCCCTTTGATTTCAGTAACGATTTCAAGCTGTAAACCTTAAATTGATTCAAGCATCTCATAGAGTTTTTCATGCTCTTTCTATTGATAGTAAAAGCCCTAAATTCTATACTGTATACTCTTCGAATTTCGTGTTTTATTGTGGCCCTTAAAACCCCCGTCGAGGCGGGCAAGGGTTGGTTTAATCGGGTTTTTCCCATACTTGGACGGTCTTACGATAAACCACATATCCTAGATGAACGGTCTCCTAGAGACTACATAACCAGGATGGGTGGTCACTACATGACCACACATCTTGGGATGGGCGGCCCTCATATAACCACATATCCTGTTGAACGGTCTTCAAGTGACTACATATCCCCTGGCAGGATGAACGGCCATCTGGTGACCACATAACCCAGGGATGGGCGGTTCTTACCTGATCGCCCAACCCCTTGGGCGGTTCTGTACTGACCGCCCAACCCCATGGGCGGTCATGCCCTGGCCGTCCAACTCCCTGTTGTCCAGAAACAACCCCCTTCAGCCCCTATTAGCCCAACAGATGTAAGGTTCTTCCAGAACCGTTTATCTAGATAGAAATTGACTTAGTACTAGTTCTATATGATTCATCTTAGCATCTTAATTGATAATTAGTAAACTAGAAACCCACATGATAAGTGATAAATTATGCAAGTAAATTTCTATAAAATGCATGCTATTCATTCCTACATGATCTTGTTATTGTCATTATCATCTTGAATCATCTTTTTGGCATATAAATGAATGTAAATTGTGATACTTGGTAAATTAACATGGAGATTAGGACTAAAATAATTATTAGGTTGCTGGATAGCCATTCTATTCCAGTAGAATGGTGTGACCTATTTGCTGACTTCTAGTAAGTCATTAGCCTTCTAGTTGTGCTAGTTTGAATTTACCCCCGGACACTCCATCCGGCGGACTTGCCATTATCGTGGGATCTTTGTATCTTCCTGCTAAGAACCTATTGGACCACCAGAACATCATTTTATGTGACTAAACCGCTGGTTTTAAGTCTTAGATCGAATTGGGCTAAAAAGACACGTGCGGCCAGTAGTGAACCGCATATCCTTATAATTGGCCCGACAACGACCGTATATACCTGGCATATGCTAGTAAGTGTTGGTCGATTATCCTTGATCAATCTTCGACCAAACATTAAGCCCTGGACTGACCAATGGATAGTGTACTAGGCCTTGGTTTAGTTTTATCCTGTCTTTGGCAGCACGAAGTCCAATAGGGTGATTGCTTAACTTTCTAGCCAAGCCCGGGTGGTGCGGTTAGAATATCACCGTTCAAACCTTATGCGGATTCTCTTGGACCGCATATCTTTAATACGGCCATGTTTGGACCGTATATCTTGTTCATGGGTCTTAAGGTCTTCTGGACATGCACGGCCCAAGACTTACCGTTCATGCTTTAGAGCGGCACACTATCAGCCGTTCATTCTTGACCTCGTGGGCTGAGTTTCAGTCCAGCTCCTGTACGTGCGGCCCCTTGTTAGCCGTATATACACCTTGAGCAGTTTATATATGATCGTACATCTCGCAGAGATGAGTTTTATCGTGTTTCATGCTCTTGAATCTAAGGACGGATTAGTCCTTTAAATCTTGAACTTCTGGACAGTAATTCCTCTGATTAATTGGCCATAAACTTGACTAAAATGTCTAGACGGAACTTGGGATCTTGGATCCGATAAATCAATGCCAACACATCATAAGGGCCCAGTCTGGTCCTGGGGAGAGCGCTCGAAAAGTACTTGTGCTCATGGAAGTTTGTAATGACAAGGTGAGGCATTGCACCGAGTGCATGACTAGCGTGATGTCTACGACAGAAATCTCTTGTTATATCTTGTTACTTGATCGTACTTGACTTGTTTAATTACTTGATGATGGCCATTTCCTCATTACAATTTCCTGTTACACTTGTTACATGTTATTCTTGTTGAAATCTAGATCTCTTATATTTCTTGACCTTGCAAGATCTTTATATTGCATTATTTTTCTTCTTTATCGTCATTTCTTTTCTTAGCATTGCATATGAAAATGGAATACTTGGTTAATTACGTAAACTTGCCTGTTATTATCTACTGAGCGTCAGCTCATAGTTGTTGTTTTGCCCCCTTTCCAGGCAGTTCAGGTGACGATGCGCATACCGATGGGGAGGGACATGAGTGATATCTTGTGTGTACCAGTTATTAGTTGGAGTTGGCATAGATTATTTACCTCTAGTTATTCCTTCGAGTTGTGTTAGTACTTTATTACTTTTTGGAGTCAGTTATTGTATTAGAATCAGTTTGGAAGTTATGTTTGATCGTGTTTATGTGGTCGATGATTATTGTAATAAAGTTTGGTATCTTCTTGACCAATAGATTTACTTCTTTCCATAGCACCTGTGTAATTGTTTAGTTTAGCACTTGTGTTAATGCTTAGATTAGCTTTTCATTATTTCTAGCTATTTCTGACTGTACGTTCCGATATTCCACGTCGGGGCGTGACAGTTTAGGTGATATCACAGCCCTAGGTTTCACATTCCTAGGTTTTCTAAGTTCTAGGGGTGTATGTGGTGATTAGGACCCATAACTTATAAGTCTAAGAACCCAACCTGGTCAGATTTGGGTAGAAACTTGGGCTAAGTTCATACCTTAATTGTGATATTATCTATTTTTAATGAACCTAAGTAATCTATTCCTCGTGTAGGCCTTTGCATTGGCAGCTGATCGCGCGGAATGGAAGAACTTGCAGCGCACGGTTCAAGGCCTTACTCAAGTTTTGCAACAAGTGGCTCAAGCAGGAACTGCAAACCATGGCACTGGTGATTTATATCTGAACTTTCGGGGAATGAATCCGCCGAAATGTGGTGGCTCAACTGACCCTGATGAAGCCGAGCACTGGCTAGATGAAATGGGAAAGATATTCGAAGTAATGCAGTGCAGCAATCAAGAACGTGTCCTTCTATCAACCTTTCAACTTGAACGTGATGCTAGAACCTGGTGGGATTCAGTGAAGGCTACCCTTGGTGATCGGCAAGTCACATGGGAGGAGTTTGAAGAATTCTTTAATAGCAAATACTTTTCTGATAGAGTGCAAGAGAAGAAGGCAGCGGAGTTCGCGGCTTTGAAGCAGCGGAATCTATCTGTGGCAGAAAATGAAGCTCAATTTTCTCGGTTATCCCGTTATGCTACTCACTTGATATCCACCGAGAAGATGAAGGCTAAGCGCTTTCTTAATGGACTGAAGCTGCAATATATCAACCAATTGGCACCAATGGAGATTCCAACTTATTCTGAGATGGTGAGAAAAGCTCAAGTCCTAGAAGATACTCTAGAAATGACGGAGAGAATCCGTAGAAAAAGTGCAAGGAAGGAACAACCTATGGGTTCCGGGAATATCAAACCCGGGTATGGCAAGAAGAGGCCTATTAGTGGGCCTGGTTCGTGGAGTGGGTCCGGATCGTGGAAGGGCAAGATGTTGAAACGTGAAGATAAGAAACCTGGCCCTATTGTTCCATTCAAAGGAGTATGCAAGTATTATGATCGTCCAGGTCACAAGATGGAGGAGTGCTGGCGCAAGCTGGGCGCCTGTTTGCGATGTGGAAGTAGGGAGCACCGTATCCCTAACTGTCCTCTTTTATCTGAACAAGCTATGCCGACGAAGCCTCAAGGCATCAAGAAACAATAAGGCAAGCTCCAAGCTCTACAAGCAGATGAAGCAGGAACCACTGAGGGTGTTGGACTCGTCGAAGGTACTCTTATTATACTCGACAAGCCAGCATTTATTCTTTTCGATACTAGTGCCACACATTCATTTATTTCTCAGAGTTTTGCTAAGTCTTTAGCTGTGAAGCCTATTTTGATGGATTCTCTGTTAGAAATTTCAACCCCTATTGGTACTAGATCAGCAATTCAGTATTTCTATCCTTCTAGTATGGTTATGATTGATGAACAGAATTTTCCAGTCGATTTAGTTTGCATGGACATGAAGGATTATGATGTAATCCTAGGAGCAGATTGGTTGGCTAAATATGAGGCAAATGTTCACTGCAGTACTAGCTCTGTGTCTTTTACTAGGCACCCGAGACTTTCTCTTGTAGGGGTTAAACACCATAACTCCGTATCACTTATCTCGGCTCTTCGAGCGGATAAGATGATGAAGCGAGGATGTGAAGCTTTTCTAGCTTTTGTCTATGCGACCCTTGAGCAGCAGATCGAGATTAAGGATATTTCTGTTATCCGAGATTTTCCTGATGTCTTTCCAGAGGAATTACCGGGACTTCTGCCTGAGCGGGAAGTTATCTTTTCTATTGATCTCATTCCTGGCACATCTCCTATTTCCAAAGCTCCTTATCGTATGTCTCCTGCGGAACTGAGGGAATTAAAGCAGCAGTTGATGGAATTGCTCGAGAAGGGTTTCATTCGTCCTAGTACTTCCCCGTGGGGAGCCCCTGTATTATTCATCCGGATGAAAGATGGTTCGATGAGATTGTGCATCGATTATCAGCAATTGAACCAGCAGACTGTCAAGAATAAATATCCATTGCCGAGGATTGACGAATTATTTGATCAGGTAGCGGGAGCTCAGTATTTTTCTAAGATCGATCTTCGATCTGGATATCATCAGTTGCAGATTAAGGACGAGGATATCTATAAAATAGCTTTCCGCAACATGTATGGTCATTTTGAATTTGTCGTTATGCCTTTTGGTCTAACGAATGCACCAGCAGCTTTCATGCAGTTGATGAACAATGTATTTTGGCCCTATCTTGATCAATGGGTCGTGGTATTCATTGATGACATCCTGATTTATTCCAAGAATGAAGAGGAGCATGTTGAACATATGAGGATGGCATTGTAACTATTGAGAGATCATCAGCTATATGCCAAGTTTAGCAAGTGTGAGTTCTGGCTGCAGGAGGTGTCCTTTCTTGGACATATCATCACAAAGGAAGGAATTTCTGTTGATCCTTCAAAGGTAGAGGCAGTGAAGAATTGGGATCAGCCTACCAGTGTGACTGAAGTTAAAAATTTTCTAGGCCTAGCAGGCTACTACCGAAGATTTATCTAAGATTTCTCTAAGATTGCGGTACCTATGACAAGATTAACCCACAAGGAGAATAAATTTGATTGGTCAGAAGATTGCCAGCGAAGCTTTCAGACTTTGAAGGAATGTTTAACTACTGCACCTGTATTGGCTTTACCTTCTGGTGAAGGAGGTTTTGTCGTATACACTGATGCTTCAGGTATTGGTTTAGGCTGTGTACTTATGCAGCATGAGAAAGTGATTGCCTATTCTTCTAGGCAGTTGAGGAAGCATGAAGAAAATTATCCTATTCATGATTTAGAACTAGCAGCAGTGGTATTCGCCTTGAAGATATGAAGGCATTACTTGTATGGAGAAACATTCACAGTGTTTTCAGATCATAAGAGTCTGAAATATTTATTTTCTCAGAAGGAACTCAACATGAGGTAAAGAAGATGGTTGGAGCACTTGAAGGACTTCGACTTCTCGATCGAGTATCATCCTGGAAAAGGCAATGTTGTGGCAGATGCATTAAGCCAGAAGCCTATAGCTAAATTGTCAAGTCTCATGTTACAAGAGTGAAGGCTACTGGAACAATTGGCTAGCCTGGACCTTAATGTTGACAATGATCGGGTTAGGATTGCACAGATTCGACTTAAGCCCGAATTGTTGATGGAAATCAAGTCTTTGCAAGATAATGATCCCGAGCTAGTAGAGATCAAGGGAAGCTTGAGCAGCAGACCTGACTTCATGATGGCTGACGATGGAAGATTGTTATTCCAGGGTAGAACTTGTGTACCTGATGAAGCAGGAATAAAGAACAAGATTCTTGAGGAAGCACATAGATCCAAATACACCATTCATCCTGGAGGCACTAAGATGTTCAGAGATTTGAAAAGGGTCCGTTTGGTGGACGAACATGAAAAGGGAAGTTGCAGACTTCGTGAGTAGATGCTTGGTTTGCCAGCAAGTTAAGGCTGAACATTTCAGACCGGCAGAAAAATTGAAACCACTCGACATACCCCAATGGAAGTGGGAAAGCATTTGCATGGACTTCATTATGGGTCTACCTAGGACTCGTGGTGGACTTGATGCAATATGGGTGATTATCGATCTATTGACAAAGTCAGCTCATTTCTTACCCATTAAGTCTAAATAGACAGTTGATGTATTGGGTGCTTTGTATTTGAAGGAAGTGGTAAGGCTCCATGGCATACCAGTCAGCATTGTGTCTGATAGAGATCCCAGATTTACTTCACATTTCTGGAAGGGACTACAAGAGTCTCTACGTACTCGTCTGAATTTCAGTACTACTTTTCATCCGTAGACAGATGGACAGACTGAAAGAACCAACCAGATAGTGAAGGATATGCTTAGAGCATGCATGATTGATTTCGGAGACAGTTGGAGTGATCACTTGGCATTAATTGAATTCTCCTACAACGACAGTTATCAATCCAGCATATAGATGGCTCCTTTTGAAGCATTGTATGGAAGAAGCTGTCGTTCCCCGTTATGTTGGGATGAGATAGGTGAGAAACAATGGTTTGGACCGAATCTTATTTCAGAATCCTCACAGAACATCCGTATTATCCGAGACCGGTTACAAGTGGCCCAATCAAGACAGAAGAGTTATGCCGACAATAGAAGGAGAGAATTGGAGTTTCAGGTTGGCGAGCATGTATTTTTAAAGGTCTCTCCTACGAGAGGGATTCGAAGATTTGGCATTCTGGGTAAGTTAAGTCCGAGGTATATTGGTCCATTCTAGATCCTTAATAGAGTGGGAGAAGTTGCTTACAGACTGGCATTACCGCCTCAGTTGTCTGGCATACACACTGTTTTCCATGTATCTATGTTACGGAAATATGTGTATGACCCCACTCACATCATTCAGCATGTGGATTTTGAATTGAAGGAAGATTTGACCTATGAAGAAAGACCTATCAAGATTCTAGACCAGAAATAGTAGCAACTCCAGAATCGTTCCATACCGATGGTCAAAATTCAGTGGAGTTGGCGTGGGACCGAAGAAGCTACTTGGGAGTCTCAAGATACTATGCGGAAGCGATATCCCAACTTATTCTAGGTGAGCTATCTCATTCCCTATTTTCTATATTTAGTGCAGTGAATTTGGAGGATCAAATTCCTTAAGTAGGGGAGGGTCTAATACCCCGATTTTGAAATTTTAATTTAATTGAAATAAATTAATTTCAGAATTTAATATTTAATTCTTTAGTGAATAGAACTAGTGGAATTTTCGACTACCTTATAAAAATCTAGAAAAATGATAAATTGGTAGAGGATGAGTTATTTAACAACTTTGTCTTCTGTGGTCGACCCAGCAAAAATGCGTAACTAGGCCTAATCCTTGATTTGAGGCCAAAGTGCACACTTACCTAACCTTAGCTTAAACCGCGAAATTAGGGCTTAATACTCTATCAAATGAGCCCAAATCGGGGGCAAATGAAAGGCCACGATCTAAGGATCATTTTCCCTCTTCCAATTCATCGAAACCATAACCCTAAAACGTGTAGTCGGCCGAGCTTTGGTGAGGTCAACTATTGCGGCGCCGTTTCAAACACTCAACTTGCTCCGTCGAATTCTCCCAGCACCGAAGACTCCAGAAGGTGTATGAGCTATAAAAATAAAGCTCTACAACCCTAGAAACCTTTGGTAGCAGCGGCGGCCGCAGAAGAGATCGATCAAGGGAGATCTCTGGTGATTAGTGGAGACGTGTCGGTGTCCGTTCTTCTTCCTTTCTTCTTCGTTCTTCACTCGATTGAGGTAGGTAATAACGAGCCCAACATAAAGTGTTATATATGGATGGAATCAGCATCCAGCCCTCTTTCTTTTGAGCCTAAAAGTCCTAAATTTCATTAGGTATCTTGCGCGAATTTAATGGTTTAGTAGAGGCATGTCAGAATTAGGGCAGAACTTGTTCCCCTTTGATTTTAGTAATGATTTCAGGCTGTAAATCTTAAATTGATTCATGCATCTCGTAGAGGTTTTCATGCTCTTTCTATTGATAGTAAAAGCCCTAAATTCTATGCTGTATACTCTTCGAATTTCGTGTTTTATTGTGGCCCTTAAAACCCCCGTCGAGGCGGGCAAGGGTTGGTTTAATCGGGTTTTTCCCATACTTGGACGGTCTTACGATAGACCACATATCCTGGATGAACGGTCTCCCAGAGACCACATAACCAGGATGGGCGGTCACTACATGACCACACACCCTGGGATAGGCGGCCCTCATATAACCACATATCCTGTTGAACGGTCTTCAAGTGACCACATATCCCCTGGCAGGATGAACGGCCATCTGGTGACCACATAACCCAGGGATGGGCGGTTCTTACCTGACCGCCCAACCCCTTGGGCGGTTCTGTACTGACCGCCCAACCCCATGGGAGGTCATGCCCTGGCCGTCCAACTCCCCTGCAGTCCAGAAACAACCCCCTTCAGCCCCTGTTAGCCCAGCAGATGTAAGGTTCTTCCAGAACCGTTTATCTAGATAGAAATTGACTTAGTACTAGTTCTATATGATTCATCTTAGCATCTTAATTGATAATTAGTAAACTAGAAACACACATGATAAGTGGTAAATAATGCAAGTAAATTTCGGTAAAATTCATGCTATTCATTCCTACATGATCTTGTTATTGTCATTATCATCTTGAATCATCTTTTTGGCATATAAATGAATGTAAATTGTGATACTTGGTAAATTAACATGGAGATTAGGACTAAAATGATTATTAGGTTGCTGGATAGCCATTCTATTCCAGTAGAATGGTGTGACCTATTTGCTGACTTCTAGTAAGTCATTAGCCTTGTAGTTGCGCTAGTTTGAATTTACCCTCGGACACTCCATCCGGCGGACTTGCCATTATCGTGGGATCTTTGTATCTCCCTGCTAAGAACCTATTGGACCACTAGAACATCATTTTACGTGACTAAACCACTGGTTTTAAGTCTTGGATCGAATTGGGCTAAAAAGACACGTGCGGCCAGTAGTGAACCACATATCCTTATAAGCGGCCCGATAACGACCGTATATACCTGGCGTATGCCAGTAAGTGTTGGTCGATTATCCTTGATCAATCTTCGACCAAACATTAAGCCCTGGACTGACCAATGGACATTGTACTAGACCTTGGTTTAGTTTTACCCTGTCTTTGGCAGCACGGAGTCCAATAGGGTGATTGCTTAACTTTCTAGCCAAGCCCGGGTGGTGCGGTTAGAATATCACTGTTCAAACCTTATGCGGATTCTCTTGGACCGCATA
The DNA here is from genome assembly GCA_022559845.1 of Amorphophallus konjac. Classification (NCBI taxonomy): domain Eukaryota; kingdom Viridiplantae; phylum Streptophyta; class Magnoliopsida; order Alismatales; family Araceae; genus Amorphophallus; species Amorphophallus konjac. Next base: position 46,597,725 of record CM040122.1, read on the forward strand.
TCTTTAATACGGCCCTGTCTGGACTGTATATCTTGTTCATGGGTCTTAAGGTCTTCTGGACATGCACGGCCCAGGACTTACCGTTCATGCTTTAGAGCGGCACACTGTTAGCCGTTCATTCTTGACCTCGTGGGTTGAGTTTCAGTCCAGCTCCTGTACGGGCGGCCCCTTGTTATCCGTATATACACCTTGAGTGGTTTATGTATGACCGTACATCTCGTAGAGATGAGTTTTATCGAGTTTCGTTCTCTTGAATCCAAGGATGGATTAGTCCTTTAAATCTTGAACTCCTGGACAGTAATTCCTCTGATTAATTGGCCATAAACTTGACTAAAATGTCTAGACGGAACTTGGGATCTTGGATCCGATAAATCAATGCCAACGCATCATAAGGGCCTAGTCTGGTCCTGGGGAGAGTGCCCGAAAAGTATTTGTGCCCATGGGAGTTTGTAATGACAAGGTGAGGCATTGCACCGAGTGCATGACTAGCGTGATGTCTACGACAGAAATCTCTTGTTATATCTTGTTACTTGATCGTACTTGACTTGTTTAATTACTTGATGATGGCCATTGCCTCATTACAATTTCCTGTTACACTTGTTACATGTTATTCTTGTTGAAATCTAGATCTCTTATATTTCTTGACCTTGCAAGATCTTTATATTGCGTTGTTTTTCTTCTTTATCGTCATTTCTTTTCTTAGCATTGCATATGAAAATGGAATAATTGGTTAATTACGTAAACTTGCCTGTTATTATCTACTGAGCGTCAACTCATAGTTGTTGTTTTCCCCCCTTTCCAGGCAGTTCAGGTGACGATGCGCATACCGATGGGGAGGGACATGAGTGATATCTTGAGTGTACCAGTTATTAGTTGGAGCTGGCATAGATTATTTACCTCTAGTTATTCCTTCGAGTTGTGTTAGTACTTTATTACTTTTTGGAGTCAGTTATTGTATTAGAATCAGTTTGGAAGTTATGTTTGATCGTGTTTATGTGGTCGATGATTATTGTAATAAAGTTTGGTATCTTCTTGACTAATAGATTTACTTCTTTTCATAGCACCTGTGTAATTGTTTAGTTTAGCACTTGTGTTAATGCTTAGATTTGCTTTTCATTATTTCTAGCTATTTTTGACTGTACGTTCCAATATTCTGCGTCAGGGCATGACAATCACTTATTGGACGCCACTCTGTATTTAGAGAAGCCGAAGCAAGCTCCCCAAGTCACTCAGGACAAGGGAAAGAAGAAGGTAGAGCCCGATAGCTGGTTCCCTCCACCACCGCCAGGCTATGTGGCTCCCCCTCAGGTGTCATTTGTTTCTAAAGCGGAAGGGGTGTTCAAAGCCGCTCCCCTTCCCGTCTACCCTACACTGGGGACACCATACCTCGAAGACTTGTTGGAGGACGTCAGGGTCCCGCCCGGGATCATCAAGCTTCTCACTGAAATCACTTGCCAAGTGGTCGAGCCATTAAGGATCTTCGAGGTGCCTAACCCCGGAGGCCCGTCCACCATTTTCTATGTAGCTGAAGAGCACCCGGTCAGAGGGGATGATGACTGTAGACTCCCCAATGAGCTGTACGACCCACTCGTCCCGATCACGGGACTCCCAGACATAGCCGACCGTATAGCCAGAATGACCAGGAAACAAGGGGTACCCTCCTGCCAGCTCTCCAGTTGGAGAGAGATGTTTAAGAAAATGTGGAACCTACCAAACCTGGATCGGAGGTTATTGTAGATCACCCGGCATCCCGAGTTGGGCTTTTCACTAGAATATTCCTATGAAGCCGATGTGATATCAATCACGGCTCCAAACAGCAATAGCCACGCAGGCACGGCAGGCCCACAGTAGGTTGAAGGTCGCCAGCACCTTACGCCTTCGGCCAACGAAGATCAAGATGAAGAAATATTCCTATGGAATCCACCTCCCTGTAAAAGCAAGGGGAAAGTCCTGTCCTCCTCTGAGGGACCAACCTCTAACAACTACAGCAACGGGGTGCCATTGCCCTCATCTGACGTTGATGCAAAGGACGGGGAAGTAGGCCAGACTCCGGGCCGCCCTCGGTGCGACTGTGCCCTTTTTGCCCTATGTTATCAGCAATAGTGGGAAATTGAAATGTTGAAGGCTCGGTTGGCCGAAGTAACTACACTCGTGTCTGACTTAATCGGGGGCATCTTCCGCCAACAGAACATCAGCACGCACCAGTCCCCGGATACCATCCCGAACGCCCCTATGCACCTGAAAAAGGAGGCAAGGGATGTAGCCGTTTCTCCAGTCAGACGATCAGCCGAGTGAAATGCTACACTGCAAGAGAGGATGCAGAGGCCTTATTCTTTCCCGAGGAATAAGACCCGAGGAATCTTTGATTGGGCCTGCTACTACGGCAAGGTCTCCCTCCCGAGGTCGAAGAGGCCGCAAGATGCTCGTAGAAGTGGTGACCCCTTATTTTGCCCTTATCACCAAATACTGGGGCACTCTATTGAAGACTGCTACGTCTTCAAGAATATTGCTCAAGATCTGATTGAGAGAGATGAGCTCAGAATGGGAGATTACGTAGTTGCTCCGCCACACCCCCATGTGATGGGCAGCCATGAAAGAGGCATCTACATGGTGTCAGTTCAGCACCAGGTTCTTGAAGATGCAGCTGAGAGTGGACAACCCCGGCCATCGGTAGAGGACCAGCCCCTGATGTGGCCATCAATCGCTTCGGCCCCTGTAGGAGCCGTCTATGATAATTACCAAGAAGACCCCAGAGAAGTCCTTTACTTCTCCGCACAGGAGGACCCCTCGAAGCCGCAGCCAGCAAGCCCAGAGGAGGGCCAGGGGATACAAGCAAAGCCTCATTGCCCAACTAGGTGGAGTAGGGTGACACCTATGGTGTCCTTGAAGCAGAGGATGGTGAAGACCAGGATTTCGTCGACCTACTGCCAGCGCCGCTGAAAATTGAAGATGGCGGCCAGGCCACAGTAGATGAACTCATTGAAATTAACCTAGGCATGGAAGGTGACCCCAGGCCGACCTTTATAAGTGCCCTTCTCCCTCCACAAGAGAGGGAACAATATGTCAAGTTGCTGCAAGAATTTCGGGACTGTTTCGCCTGGAACTACAAAGAGATGCCCGGCCCGAGCCTCGGTGTGACCCAACATATTCTGGCTATTGATCCCAAGGTGGAGCCGGTGAAGCAGTCCCCAAGCCGTATGAGGCCAGAGCTAATAAACCAGATTTGCAAAGAAGTCGACAAGCTCATAGATGTCGATTTTGTAGCTGAAAACCAGTATACCACTTGGTTGGCCAACATTGTGCCAGTGAAGAACAATAATGGACAGATCAGGATCTGCATGGACTTCTGTGACTTGAATAAAGCTTGCCCAAAAGATGATTTCCTGGTGCCCATCACTGAAGTAATGATTGATGCAACTACTGGCCATGAGGCTTTGTCCTTCATGGATGGATCATCCGGCTATAACCAAATCTGGATAGCTGAGCACGACCAAATTCATACGGCCTTCCGGTCGCCCAAAGGGATATTCCACTACAAAAAAATGCCCTTCGACCTAAAGAACGCTGGCGCCACTTACCAGCGGGTGATGACCAAGATATTCGACGAACTGTTATACAACAAAGTCGAATGCTACATCGATGATTTGGTCATCAAGATAAAGAAAAGGGGGGATCACCTGAAGGACCTTAAAGTAATCTTCAAGAGACTCTGACAGTATGAGCTGAAAATGAACTCAATGAAGTGTGCCTTCGGCGTCTCCAGTGGGAAGTTTCTCGGCTTCATCATCCGATATAGGGGGATCGAGATTGACCCTTTTAAAATAAAAGCCATTTAGGAGCTACCCCCTCCGAAGAATTTGGGAGAGTTAAGGTCCCTGCAAGGTCGGTTGGCCTACATCCGAAGATTTATCTCCAATTTGTCGGGACACTGTCAGCCATTCCACAAACTGATGATGAAGAATGCACCTTTCGACTGGAACCAGGAATGCCAGAAGGCCTTGGATCAGCTGAAGGACTACTTGAAGACCCCGCATGTGCTGGGGGCACCTGTCAAAGGGAGGACGCTTATTCTGTACATAGCCACCACTGAATGTTCACTGGGGGCATTGTTTGCTGATAAGTGTGCATTTGAAGGAGTTAATTTATGATATAGACACTTTTTATGAGCTTTAATATTAATAAATATACACTTATCACACTTAAAATTAATTTTTGATCAAAATGCTTAGTTTGATGAAATTATTATAATTTGAGTAATAAATATGTTATTTTATAGGCACTCGGCAACAACTCCACAAGTCTGCACAAGAATGGGCCAAAGATCATGATGCATGAAAAGAAAAGAAAAATAAATAAAAATAAAAACCAAATCATTGACATCTATATATAGATATTATGATATATATATATTCATTCATATAATATATTCATAATATAAAAATATATTCTTAATATCTATATATATAACATAATATATATATATATATATTCACATATATCTAAATTTTTATATACTCATATTCATAATATGTACTCATAGTATCTACTCATATCATATCTATATACATATCATCTAATATATCTATGTACATAGCTAATACATATATAATGTCTAGTGCATAATTAAAGCAAGAGTCATGCATGGGCCCTTCACGTGGGAACGTGGGCTCCTCAAAGCAAGAAAGCAGAGGCATTCTTCATGCGGCTTCATAGTGGCTGAACAGTGGCCTTCTCACGCATGCACATGGATAAGGCCAAAAGATGCAAAAAGCATGCACATACGGGCGAGGCCTTCTGAAGTTGGAGGCTTCACGCTGTGGCCCACAGGAGGTCAACGGGCGGGCTTGGCATGGCAACCAAGGTGGCCATGGGGTCCACACGGCAAATATGCTAGCTGCTATTCTCCAAAAGTGGTTCATACAGACTTCAACACGGCAACCTTCTCACGGCCCTTCAACGGTGAAGTAGCAGGTGGCCTACGTGCATTCTCCACGGGTGGACAAGGCTTTGGGCTTTGGCAGCCTTCACACGGTCGGCCAAACGTGAAAACGGCCAAGGCTTCACATGACGGCATCCTTTACGCGCCTCACACACGAGCAAGGCAAGGCAGAGAACAGAGAGCATTCGGAAGAGCAGAGAAACAGAGAGAAATAGAGGCCAATGTTTAGGGCCTATTAAAGGAGGGTTGGGGTGTGGTTTGAGGGAGATAGCTTCAAAATGTATTTTTGAGTTCTTTTTGTTGTTCTTGTGAGAGCTTGTGAGAGAGTTTAAGTTATGTTTTTGAAGAATCAAGGAGAGAGGGGCAGGAGGCCCCTTCATGTAACAATTTCTTTCACTCTTGTTATTCATTTAAATTTCTCCTTTAATTCATGCAATATTTCTTTTCATGTTAATCTTGTCTTTTAAATTAAGTGGAATTGTTCTTCTTGTTTATTTCATTAGTTTATCCGTTTCTATTTATTTTCTCTGGTTCAAAGTTTGGTGATTGGTTTAATTCTATCATTTTCCTCTCACTTGTCTCATTAATTTTTAAGCCTAAGTTTTTATCGTTCTTTCAATTTATTTAAATCAATTTTAATTTCTCAATTTTAAAATCAAGTTTTCAACCCAACTTTCATGGTTTTCAAACTTAAAAATTCAAGGTTTTCAACTCTCAAATCTAAACTTCTTTGTGGATTCGACTCGGTCTCATCACTTAACTATTCTATGTAATTTGTGGGCCGGATATTTAAATTTGGTAGCGGGGCGTATTAACGACGTGCATTTTCCTACCATCACTCGCCTAGAACAATGATGAGGGGAAAGAGCAAGCTCTCTATTACCTCAGACGAAGATTAGTGGGAGCGGAATCAAAATACACCCCGATTGAGAAGGTCTATCTCACCTTGGTCTTTGCAGTCAAGAAGCTGAGGCATTACATGCTCTCGCATGAAGTAAGCCTGATCTCCAAGGCCGACCCAGTCAAGCACATTCTCTCTCAGCTAGTCCTGAAGGGACGTCTCGACAAGTGGGCCGTACTATTAATGGAATTTGACATCACCTACGTGCCGCAGAAGGCCGTCAAGGGTCAGGCCGTGGGCGATTTCTTTGCAACACACCCTCTACCTGAAAATTCCCCATTGGCTACAGAGTTGCCTGAAGATGAAACACTGGAGGTGGTGTGGAAGCCGCAGAATCCACTCAAGGAGAAGAAAATGAACTAAACTACGGACTATCAAGCGACTAAAAATTAAGAAGGATTATGAAACGTGCCAATATGAGGAAAGAACATACGTAGGATGCTAAAGGGGTGTGATCGCCAGAGGGGTTACCTCAAAGAAACGAAATGATCGCGTGTACCTTGTATTGAGAGCGGAGATTGTGACTCCTCGAGAGCGAGAAATGGCAGGTTGCTTCTTCCTCCCCCTTCGGCCGACCGACGGAGAGGGCTTTCCTCAGGTACCCTTGCAAAACAACGACAAACAAGTAACGGGTGGATCAGAAAGATGAAGGTGCAGTATTCAAATTCTAACGACGCAAGTAACGAAATGATGGCAAGACACACACCTGGTTGGTGTTGTCTTTAAAACCCCACTCGGACACGAGTAGGAGGAAAATGCTTATGATGAATGGCAATTATTCTGACGTAGAAACGGGAAGAGACTCCCTCATAAAGGGGGGGGTAGAGGATATGATATGATGAATGCAAGATAACTAGAAAAGAAGAGGAGAGAATGGCTTATTGGATGGTCGATGGCGAGATCCAGCGGAGCTTCGGCAGCGTAGGGACGACGAGGTAGCGCGGCGGGCGAAGGCGGCTTCTCTCCTGCGAGCACGGGCACCCGAGGATCCGGCAGGACCTCCCCTATAAAACACCCACGGGTTAGGAATAGAATCCGGCAGCCTCTCGGCGCTCTTTTTTTCGACCCCTGAATTGAGGGGGGTAAGCCTCTATTTATAGAGGTCGGGAGAATGGGGGCGTCCAAAGGCTTGGACGCCTCCATAACTTGGATTTTCTTCAAACGATAGACTGAGCGACGGTCAGTCGATGGCCGGGGGTCGCCCGTGATCTGGTTGATGGAGGCGTCCAGGGGCCTGGACGCCTCCATAACTTGGATTTTATTCAAACGACAGGCTGAGCAACGGTCAGTCGATGGTCGGGGGTCGCCCGTGAGCTAGTTGATGGAGGCGTCTAGGGGCCTGGACGCTTTCATAACTTGGATTTTTTTCAAACGACAGGCTGAGCAACAGTCAGTCGATGGCCCGGGGTCACCCGAGAGCTGGTTGATGGAGGCGTCCACGGGCCTGGACGCCTCCATAACTTGGATTTTCTTCAAACGACAGACTGAGCAACGGTCAGTCGATGGCCGGGGGTCGCTCGTGAGCTGGTTGATGGAGGCGTCCTGGGTCTTGGACGCCTCCATAACTTGGATTTTATTCAAACGAAAGGCTGAGCAACGGTCAGTCGATGGCCCGGGGTCGCCCGTGAGCTGGTTGATGGAGGTGTCCATGGGCCTGGACGCCTCCATAACTTGGATTTTCTTCAAACGACAGACTAAGCAACGGTCAGTCGATGGCCGGGGGTCGCCCGTGAGCTGGTTGATGGAGGCGTCCAGGGGCCTGGATGCCTCCATGAAATTATATATATATTTTTATTCAATCTTATATATATATATTTTGTCATTATTTTGTATTGATGGAGGCGTCCAGGAGCCTGGACGCCTCCATGATGACCCCCGGATTCCCCCGAAAAGGGCGTCGACAGTCGTCCGTTAGGCATTTTCCTGGTGCCGGCAACTTCTGATGCATGCGATTGATGTTGATGCCGTTCGAATGCCGCATGATTTCCACAACGAGGCGATTTCCAGATGCCGAAGGAGCGTTACGCTACTCACCTAGAAGACGAGAGAAGACTCAAAGATAGGAAACACTCAAGTGATTCAAAATACAGAAGCCACTGCGGGGCGTCGCGTGGTAATATGAGATTTTCTCAGGGGACGTCAGGAATAGCGTGTCTACAGCTGTCCCGCCTTGGCGTCTGCTTTGCAAGGGAGTGACACGTAATGGAATGGTATCGAAGTGGAGTGAAATGGAGTGGGAATAGACTGATAAGTTGATGCCAAGGTGTGATGAGACATGCTTTTGACATGACTGTTTGGAATCTTTCTTGTAGTTTCAATGAGGCGACCTTGAAGAAGGTCTTTCAAATTTGACGATTGTTTGGACGGAAATCAAATAAGGGAGAGTGTGATGTGCGCTCAGGCACGAAAATAAAGGATACCAACTTCTCGGTGTGGAAGTACCTGGGTCATAAACCTGCAGGTTTCACCTTTGGGGAGCGGTTACCAGCCAATGTGGAAGTGTTGCAGCCAAGGTGGGTCAAATAAGGTAAAAAAGTAAAGGAATATCTGAGGGTCTGTTCAAACAAGGGTCTCGTTTGGAAGGGCAGCGTAGGGCCATTTCAAGGAAACTCAGTATTTCATTCAGAATGGAATATCTCATATCTGTAAGAATTGAAGCACAACGGCTTTCGTAATCGAATCACTTGAATGATCATCTGCAATAGACTCAAAGTCCTATATGAATGCATGCTGGGTTTAAAGAAAAATTTAAAACAAACTAGAATAGAAAATAGCCAAGGATAATATTGTCAAGTCGTTAAGAATGGGTCAGGATACCGATCCAGTGAGCTAATACTGAGCTGGGGCCCGTTTATCCACGCACCGACTCACTGAATGGAACCGTCGTTCCCACGCTATCACCAGTTAACGGCCTATCCGTACAACCCAAATTCTTCTGGAATCATCACTACTTTTTTTGAAGGGGAACTCAAATCCCAGATTCGTTCGGGTTGTAAGGTCCTTGACGTGTTCTAATAGTGTAAATATCATATAGTATGATGCATGACACGGGGGACCGAACACTGAAGGATGGTACACAAGATAGGGCGAAAAATGTCCTTTGGTAAAACCTGCACAGACCATCATAGATTAAATAATCAGAAAGCAGTAGAAATATAACAGAATCGTGCTACAGTACAAGGATAAAACACTGACGACTTGACCACTCATGTGACACGTCCCGTCCCGTAGCACCTCTCCTTTCCTATAAGTACCTCCCTTAGGCTAGTTTATTAAAATGTACCAAGGGGAGTTTTGAAAGTTCAGGAGGAGGAGAAGAGGAGGGTCTAGGGATTTCAGGATGGAAGGAGAGTCTTCCTGCGTTATGAAGAGGGGCAGGCCTAGCAGTGAGATCAGGTGACTTTCCGACCTCGAGGGTCATCTGAGTGGGACGATCCAGTCGCATATGGTAAAAGCTTCAAATTTATTGCATGAACTCTCTTCTCACTCTCCTTCCTTTCTCTTCTTCTTTCCAGCCGTATCCACTCTTTCCGGGCCCGAGGAAGTTTTTCAAACTGCCATGGCTTTCAGAGCTAACTTCCAACATCACCATTGGCATGAGGGCTATACTCTTGAAGTGGCATCTTCAGGGGCTCATTATTCATGCCAAACACTATGAGAGAATCCGTATGGACTGGGCGGCTATGGGCGCATTAGTGGAGATCTGGCATCCCCAAACCCACACTTTCATCTTCCCGACGTTCGAGGCGACCATTCTCCTCGAGGAGGTGGAACTTCTGCTCGGATTGAAGAAATTCAAGAGTGACGGGAAGGTGAAGGCAATGCGGATGCTGACCCGGGGGACTTCCGAGAGCGTCCTTGGAAGCTTCATGCCGTCCGACGCAGTCAGAAAGGTCCGCACTCAAAAGGGAATTGACTTGCAAAGGCTCGCGGTATGGGTTATGGATGCCTTGAAAGGGTCACCAGATGATGAACATTTGGAAGGAATTATGAGAGGGTTCACCATCTGTCTGGCGGGTGCTCTCTTGTTCCCTTATACCGACAACATAGTGGAAGAAACCCAACTGAGTGCTATCTGCGGGATCTGGAGTGGAAAGAGGGTGGGACCCGCCGTCCTTGCCTACCTTTACAGCGGTCTTACCGCCTCGAGCATGGGTAGGCCTCCTTTTGGTTGCGCACTTGTTCTGAGTTGCTGGGTCGATTTGCACTTCAAATTCGACCACTGTGAGGGGATGCCGACTGCTTCGAAGCTTTTCCAACAAAGCCCCCTTTATCACATAGCCGATGTGTTAGGCTTCGGTGGCACTATGGCCAACCGTGTTCCGGGGCTGAAGAAACGGGAAGACTGGCGGTCTCACTTTCGAACCATGACACAAAGCTTCTTCACTTGCGCACCGGCATGTCTACTCTCACTTGAACTCCTCATGAGGTCTTCTTTCGAAGCTGAACTCCAACTGATCGACGTGACGGAGTTTGTCCTTTAAAACGCGCATCGGTGCTGCCTCTAGATCGGCATTCCACACCACTCGTTCCCACTGCTGACCGGCATTGTCCCTTTGAAGAAGAGGGAGTTGGGCACGGAAGCGGACGCGAGGGAAGCGAAGGCCGTTAAAGCACCCTGGAAGACAAGCGTTGCTGGAAAGGCCTTAGCGCACGTGGGGGAAGAATGTGAGCTGTGGAGAGCTTATGTAACCGAACTGGGGAAGTTGAGGCCTAGAGTGCCTAAGCCCTTGATGTAGCCCGCTCTGTTTTCTGATGAAATAAAATCTGGCATTTGGCATTTTGGACCATTGTTCCCTGAATTATTATTTTTTTATGATTTTTATTTTTATTTTTCTTTTTGCTTTTTGTGTTTTCTCCTTTATGTTCTGGTTTATTCATATTATGGTTATATATATATATATATAGGTATATATATATACATTTTTATATGCTTAAATGGGAGCGTCTAGGGGTCTGGACGCCCCTAATTTTTTTGAAAAAATTTTGAAAAAAATTGTTCTTTTTGTGGGGGCGTCCAGGGGCATGGACGGCCCTATATTTTCTTTTTATTTTTTTTATTATATTTTTTATTTTGTTTGATGTGGGGGCGTCCAGGAGCCTGGACGCCCCTATATTTTCTTTTTCAATTTTTTTATTTTTCAGTTGTGGGGGTGTCCAGGCGCTTGGATGCCCCTAAGTTTTTTGAATTTTTAATAAAATAAAAAAGGTGGGGGCGTCCAGGCGCCTGGACGCCCCAAATCCTGGTGATTTTCTATATAAAGGGGGTCTCACCCCCTGTTCTCTTCTACTATTCATTCTAACGACCCATTTCCAGTTCCCAATGGAGCAAGAAGGCCCGAGCCAGGGTGGAGAGAGGCGGAAACGACGCGCTCGTCGTCCTAGGAGGTCGAGGGATCATGCCGAGGAGGCTACCGTGGGAGAGGAGATTGCCGCGGAAGAGGAGATTGCCGAGGAAGAGGAGGCGCCTCCTTTGGCCGTGGAGGGTCCTGCGGGTGCTGGCGACGTCGGAGAGGATGAGCATGACCTGGTAAGCCCCTCAGAACTCTAATTTGTTGGTTTATAGGCTAAACAGGCAGGCGAGGGATGGTGCAGAGAAGGCCGGTGAGTGGGGGAAGGAGGCGTCCAGGGGCCTGGATGCCTCCAACTTTTCTTTTATTTTATTTTATTATTATTATTTTTTTGAGTTATTACGTAAATAATAAAATAAAATTAAAAATAAGGAGGCGTCCACTGAGTTGGACGCCTTCATGATAATATATATTATTTTTATTTTATTTTTTATTTGTTTTTGTTTTGCTAAAATAAAACAAAGGAAGTAAAATGAAAGCGTCCAGGGGAGTGGACGCCTTTAAATATATATATATATATATTTAAAATAATTATAAAAAAATAAATAAATATTATGTACAGTGTTATTGTTTATTATTATCCATGATGCTGATGTGTTTCTTTTTTTATTTTATTTTTTATGGTGTGCAGGGCGTGATGAAGAGCCGGATCAGCTGGTCCCTGGTGGTGGCAGCGTACCGTGGGCTGCCGGACTTTCAGAGGGCGCGGGTGGACGCCATGGGTTTTGGAGCTTTTCTCAGGATCGAGCCCTTTCGACTTGACCTTCCTCTTATTCAGGCGTTGAGGGAGCGGTGGCACGCGCCGAGCCGGGCATTTCTGATGCCCTGGGGGCACATGGTGCCGACACTGGAGGACGTGGCTCGGATCACCGGGCTACGGGTTGACGGAGAGGCAGTCAGCGGGGTCACTTACCCCGATTACCGAGAGAGTGCCCTGGACCTGCTGTGGCTTGAGACGAGCGCGACTGACAGAGACAACAGGGTAGTCGGCCGAGTGGAGATCATGAAGGCGCTCGGATTCGGTGACCCGCGCCAGTGGGTTAGCGAGACTGGAGCGGAGTTCCTGGCACGACTGGAGGGAGACGCTCGTGCAGCTTTCACCCAGGACCCGAGCGAGCAGGAGCTGGTGGATCTAGACCTCCGGAGGTTCCTCTTCTTCTTCCTGGGCTGCGTCCTGCTGGGGACGAAGGGTGACGGCATCCACTGCCACTTCCTCGGGATCCTAGCGGATCTGGACAGAGTGGGGAACTATGCGTGGGGAGCGGCTCTGCTTGCCCATTTGATCACCGATCTCTCCCAGACTTCAGAGAGGGAGACGACAGTCAGCGGCTTCGCACCTTTTCTCCAGGTAAACATTTTATTTATGGATTTTACCGTAGCTAAATATGTAATTATTCGTGCTAATGATGGATGCAGGTGTGGAGCTACTACTACTTCCCGATGGGAAGAGCCAGACAGGGGAACAGGAGAGCCGTGCCTCTGGCGCGACAGTGGAGGCCGGTCATGGTCGCGGCACCCCACGGCTACCAGCTGGCGTCGCTTCGTCGGGAGCTGAGCGAGAACCCCGAGGCTATGGTATGATGCGTATGATTTTTTTTTTTGGTGTTTTTACGCATGTGACTCAATTGAGCAAAATAGCAACTAACATGATGCATGTATGGTGATGCAGGTGGTGTGGAGGCCCTACCTGGGCATGGCCGATGCCGGCCAGCCTTGGGTTGTAGCGGGTCATCCTCGTTTTGGGCGGGACGTGTGGGTCCATTGCCTGAACGAGATCGAGCCGCTCCAGCTTAGGCTGGTTATGAGGACGTTGGGATTAGCCCAGGAGTGGGTTGACGTAGACGAGCCGATCCGCGTCGGGCGGAAGACCAAGGGGAAGGCAAAGATCATGGACTGGCGTAAGCGCTTCCCTGCACAGTACCAGGACTGGCAGCAGGGCGGGGTCCCAGTGGTGTCCCATGTTCCGGACATCACTGACTACCTGAGACGGTACCGGGCTACGTACGGGGAGCGTCTCTTCCTTGGTGGCATGGCAGGGGTAAGTGTGAAATGGAAATGTCCTCCTTTCTATACGTATATGCATGTGACACTAACTTTCATGTGGTGTAGGATGCTCGTGACAACATGATTGCCGACCTGCGAGCCCAGCTGGCAGACGCCAGGCGGCAGTTGGTGGCCATCCGACAAGAGTTGGAGATCCTGGTGAGTCTATGCAATGCATTTTTTTTTATGACCTGGATTTTGATGCTTAGCCTCTGACTGTCGCTTGCTTTGTGTTTCAGCGGGCCCACCAGGCGGCGACAGCCGGGATGGCTGGTGGAGCGGGTTCCAGTTCGTGGGTCCCTCCTCCGGAGGTTTCTGCCCTTCAGGAGCAGTTGGCGTACGCGGTGGCCCGGGCTTAAGAGGCCGAGCGTGACCGCATGGCTCGAGTGAGTCCTGCTTGACCCCGACTTCTTTCCAGTTGCTCTTCTTCTTTCACTGCTCTCTTACGGTGCATGTGGGTTTTGGCAGGTGGCCGAGATTCGAGAGGCCCTGGCCCGTGCTGTTCGTGCCGAGCAGGAGCGCGACGCCTGGGCAGCAGAGCGTGACGCCCGGATTGCGGAGCTGGAGGAGGAGCGGCGACGGGAGGCTAAGGAGCTCTCTCGCGACGTGCAGGATTTGCGTTTTGCCCTCGAGCTGTCGAGGAGAGAGGCGATGCGGGAGAGAGAGGAGAGGGAGAGGGAGAGAGAGGACAGAGAGGGAGAGAGAGAGAGAGGATAGAGAGAGAGAGAGAGAGAGAGGGAGGACAGGAGGGCGGAGCGACTGCGAGAACGGGACGAGAGGAGGGCTCTGGAGGCCTAGCTGACTGTTCGACACATTTTTCTCTTCTTCGTCTTTCATGTTTTATTTTATTTTTTTGGATTTTTGATTTATTAGGCGTGCCAGTCACCGGAGTGACGATCTTATTTTGCGCTCGATCTGACTTGGTCAGTCGATTGTGAAGTCCGAGTCGGGACCAGAAGTCCGCCATACCATAAAGGCTATGACGTTAATTACGCCCTTCCAAGGAAGGACAACCCTTGATTAAACGCCAAAATAGGAGGCCTCGAGAGGCAAACATATATTCATGTGCGCAAATGGAACTTCATACCGGAGCCAGGAAGGCGGGCAAGATAATAACATCAACCATAGAAACAGATGATATCGTTAAGTCAGCGGTTCAACGACCGGGCTTAGGGGGGAAGGGAAAATTTCAGTCACAGGCAGACTGGGCCGCGGCCATGATGGGGGTTCAAAACATCGATCGATATTTCGACAGCATTTCCCCTTTATCTGGATCATGCCCCGGGGGAAATAGGCTATCACCCACGGAGTGCCGGGATGAAAGCCAAGAGAGAGAAGTGTTGAACTTCCTGAACCGCATATCTACCATGGGGCAATGTTTGATATTCCCTATAGAAGCCGGCGGAACTCATGCAGTGGCAGATCCCTCCCGAGCTAAAGGGGTTATTCATGAACCCGATGCGGGACGACGGAAAGTGAGCGAACGTTCAATGTTGCGCCCTCACACGCGGATCGACCTGCGCGGTCAGGTCGTAGGGATCGACCTGCCCGGTCAGGTCGCGGGGGTCAAGGGGGCAGCGCCCCTTACGGGGGTTTCCGGGGGCAGAGCCCCCAGAACAAAATTTGGATTGAAGGCCCAGTAATAAAATTTAGGGTAGGCTATCAATGCAGTTCAAGTGTACATAGGTTCCCGGCGCGAAGGCAAAATGGCCAGGGTTCCCGGCGCGCCAACTGGAGAGCTTCTCGGCGCGAAGGGGAGATGGTGGAGGAGGTTCCCGGCTCGCTTCTGATAGGGCTTATCGGCGTGAGGAATAGGGGGGTCTCGGCATGGCTGAAGAGGAGGGGGAGCTCTCGGTGCGCTGACAAGAGGGCCAGGGGGGGTTCTCGGCGTGAGGGTTCCCGGCGTGCTCAGGGCCGCGCCGGGAGCCATGGCGCCGAGAGAGTGTTGGTGTTCTGGCGCCGTGAGGACCCGAAAGGGGTTCCGGAGGCTCTATTTTGGGTTTCTTGGTGATTCAGGATGAGCCAGATAGGTTCTGTGAAATCAAAGTGGATCAGTTCATCAAATCTGAGCTGGATTAGATTTGGGCTTTACAGGAGCATCCGGATAGAAGAGGGATTTAGGAAGGCTAGGGTCGAGGGAAACCCTGTCACCATTATCATGCAGAGCCCGGGGGACAACCTGATGTCGACTTTCGTCTTCCTGAGAGAATTTTGGCAGCACCTCCCTTGGACCGAGCATTTGCCAGAAAGTGGTATAGACTGACATCCACGGAGTGCTGGGATGAAAGCCGAAAAATGAGTGAGCACTAAGGCTCGAAGAGACTATCCATGTCTCTGGCATCGGTCACTATTCCCCTTCTCGGAGACTGACGAAACTCATGTAGAGACAGGGTTCGTCAGACCCACGGGGTTGCATGTGAATCCTGTTAGGGGCCTCAGAATGTAGGGGAGGTCATTCCCCAGTTAATTTATCTCCTGGGGTACATATGACGACTCAAGAACGCCCCAGGATAAGTGGACGAAGAGGCCAAAAGGGTGGACAAAGGAGGGGCTCTCGGCATGGTTTTCATTGGCAAGAAGATGACTCTCGGCGTGGCTTTATATTGGCCAAAGGCGGGAGGTCTCGGCGTGGACTTCTTGACCAATCAAGGAGGTCTCGGCGGGGGCTTGGCCAACAGAGAGAGGCTCTCGGCGTGGCTTGATTAAAGGGGGGAGGCTCTCGGCATGGAGCTTCCCGGCGCGCTCATTACCGCGCCGGGAAGCCGGCGCCGGGAGGTTATGGGCTGGGAGGTTCATGTGGAAGGGGTTTAGATGGGGTTTGTCGTTTAGCTGAAGGGGAAGAAACGGGAGGCATCTCGGTGGCTTGGCTCTCGGCGGTGAAATTTGCACGCCGGGAAGGTTAAAGGGTCGCGGGTTTCAGGGCTTTACAGAGCTCTATTTTGAGTTTTTCTTGGATTTTCAGTTAGACGGGAGGGATCTGGAAGATTGCGGGCTTAGTGACTGCTAAGGTTTGATTAGGCAGGGGTTCAATCTCATCAATGAGGGGTTGAGTGGACGAGGATCGGAGAAGCCAATTACTAAAGGGAGGGCTCTGAATCGTCATATATTATGGACCCTCGGGGGATCATTTGCTGGCGTCTTTGGTCACCTGGGAGCCAAGAGATGGCCGCCCCTGGCCCCATAGGTGATTTCAACAATGCCTGTAGATAGAGCATAAGCATTTATAACTCCGGAATCTCATGATCTTCGATCATTGCATAGCACGGCTTTATCCCGGACGCCAAGGGATAGTCTGTCCCGGGCTCTGGGATAAGCATGGATAGTGCTTTTAAAAAGAAACAGACGGATCGGCAGATTGTTAATTCACTGGGGGAGGGGGATCAGCATGCTACTAGTCTGAGAGAAGACAAGAAACATGAAGAATGATGATAGAGCTTCAGAGAAATCAAAAGCAGGCATAAACTGTAGCCCATCATGTTTATTCATTCGACGACATTCCTCGGGAGAGATACATAGTAAGAAAGCAGGAGCAGTACATCATTCCAAGACTCACCGATCACCGGGAGGGAGTGAGGGAAAGGGGATAAGACAGAGGCCAGGACATCCCGGCTACATCCGATGCATCGAGATAAACTCGTGAATTACATGAAGAAGAAAAGAACTCATAAGAAAAGAAAACATAGGGGGGGGGAGGGCGGAGCATTGACTCCTCTCCCTCCCCCAGCTGCTTGCCCACCTGGAGCTTCTTCTTCTTCTCTTTCTCTTTGATCTCTTCTCTCTTTTTCAGCGGAGGAGGCCCTCTCTCTCTCTTCGAAGCCCTTCTATCTCTTCTGGTGCCCCTCTATTCTATTCTCCTCTCCCTTTTTTGATCGGTTCTATCCTCTCCTCCTCTTTTGTCCACCGAGAAAAGGGGGTTTTATAGCCCCTGCTGAGTGTTTTCCCGGCTGGCATATCTCGGCGCGCATGGTCGATGGAGGCTTGCCGACGCCGGTTTTGGGTCCTGGTGAGGGTCTCTCGGCGCCATTCTCTGGAGCTCATTTGGCAGGCCCATTTAGGGCTTTTAAACTTCATATGCACCTCGACCTCTCTTAATTCTTCAAATATATTTTCCAGAACCGAGGAAGACCCTCTACTGGTGACATAGCTTCTATTGAGATAATTCATAGATCTTCATCAGTCTGTAGACTCGGGTTTCATCGACATCGCCACCTGAATGATGACAAAGCCGGACATCGTTTCATTAGCATCGTCACCTGAACGGTGACAAGACCGGACATCAGCTTTCTGAGAAGACTTCAGCCCGGTATATCACCCATGGAGATGGTTCCTCTTTCGTTTTGACTTTGCAAAAGCCTTTACAATCTTCATTTGCTGGTTCTGGCTTCATCTTTATCTTTGCTCCTGCCTCATCTGTCAATAAGTCAACATCTGACTCACTCTGGCATGTCATCTGTAGATTCTTGGGCAGGGCAGCAATACAGCTCTTATTAAAATATGGTAGGAGGTCTCATCAGTCAGGCGACTGCTACTTCATCAGTGCTGCCGTCTTGTTGATGACGACACCGGACATCGGCTTGGCCGGAAAAGGCTTTAGCCGGGTAGATGGTTGATGAGCTTCACCAGTAATCTTCCGTTGCTTGTCTAATCCACTTTTAATTTTGTCTCTGCCCTTGCTCATTTTTCAGGCGTCAACACTGACGGAGCTCCGATTGGGTCTCGGCACGGCGGAGGGGGGGCTTCGGGAGAGCGAGGAGCGGTATCAGAGGGCGAAGGAGTGCGGGGCGCGACTTTGTCAGTCTGGTTCATTCTCCATGGGCAGCTTTCTGGTTTCTTCGGCTGAGGAGCGTCGCCGAGCCTTCGAGGCTGGCGTGCCACCACAGGGCGAGGCGAGCACCGCCTCTCAGAGTTCGCGGAGGCCCCCTAGGGATCCCCGTCAGAGGAGGGAGGAGAGAGATGATCAGGAGGGTGGTAGCGAGAGTTAGAGAGTTGCTTGTACACTCCACCTTCCTCACTTTATGACGTATAACTGACTATTTGCTTATGTGCAATGAAACGGTTCCTTTTGTCGTATGCACTTTCCCTTTTCCACGCTTCTTCTCTTGCACCGAGTTGTTTCAAGGCACGCTTCACCAGACCTTGCCCTGAAAAGTGATGGGAATCGACGCCGAGCATGTACTTTTTCTTTTGCATTTATGCCCTTTTAGTTTGTGTTTATATCCTTGGGAAAGTATGTACGTAATTGTACGGCTTTGTAAGCCAATGCGTCATTCCCACGGATTATGTGGGTTTCTATGTAATTTGTCAGTAGGACCAGCAAGGGGGCCCCCAGCCCTTTCCCATTGGTCCATGTCACCTTGTGGGGCTGGTCAACCTTCCTAGGTGGACATCTAGAAGGGTGGACTAGTCATATGGACACATGGGGTTAAAATGGGTCAATATTCCAATGGTTGGCCACCTACCCATTCAACCTTACATATGGTCAAGGGGGCGCCCCATTCCACTAGGATTAGTTTATATTTTTTGTGTGTTTATCACACTTAATCCCAGCCTTTCATCCCCCACCCCTAGATCCAAGGGTGCACAATTGATTTGATTGGAAACATATATAAGCTTGTATTTTTATGAGAAAAGGAATGAAAAATCAGAATTTTTGTGTGTAAGCAAGGAGCTTGGTGCGCCCCTCTCTTCTCCCCTCTGGTTCCTCTCCTCCAACCTCAAGTTCTAGAGTGTTTCTACCTCCTATCTCCTCCCCTCTATCTCCGGTCATCGTCTGTGCCGCCGCCGCCGCCGTTCGTGCGGCCTTCGAGCCGCCGCGAAACCGTTCTCGGTGTTCTGTCCTGCTGGACAGAGGTCTCTTCCCGAAATTCCTGCTATCAGCCACGGCCTCTTCGTGGTCTGAAATTTTTATGGTGTGTTCTCCCCTTGTATCCCAAGCTCCACGTAAATTTTCACGCCCAAATTCCATCGTTTAGTATTTTCTCATTTTCGTGCATCTTTCATTCCTAGTTCTGTTTGTCTCTGTCTACAGTGATAGCAGCCCTGTGTCTCCTACCTCCGGCCATCTTTTTGATTTGTCCAAATCCTCTCACTTTTACTGGAAGTTCTTTCCATCACCCCCTACATTCAAAAATTTTCTTAATTTTTTATCAGCCTTCTATCTATTTTTATAAATTCGTGCTCTTCCTCAGCTACAGTGTTGTCAATCAGATCCCAGATCTGACCACCTTCCAAAATCAGAACAAATCACCACTACCTCCAAGTCCAGAGCCCACTCAAGTCTCCTAAATCTAAAGGGCCATCCATGCATGACTGGGTCATACTTGGATGTTTAGGTGTTCCCCATACCACCCATCTCCGGTTACATAACATGCATGCATGGCACACATTCGGGTGTCCTGGTCCGCCGTCACCTATGTACGGGTCGGACTAACAATAGGCGTGTCTAGAGTCATGCATGAGTCGGTTTCTTATTTGTGTGGTTTGTTTGGTTTGTGTGTCGTTTGTTTGTCTGCATGCGTCTTGTGCAAGCTCGTTGTCGTTCTCTTATGAGTAAGAGACGAGTGGACTCACTTGATGAGTATGGGATCGGTTCCACATCTATACCCGGATCAGTCACCTATAGGGACTCAGCGGTGATTCCTAGTGAGTCTTCGAGCTGTTTTCTTCCCTTTTGAGAGTGCCCCTTTGGAGTGACCACCTTTAGCCCATAGCAGTTTGCATATCGAGTATATATGGAATGAGCAGGTGACGATCACTTGGAGCGGAGCATACCCGCGCTACTTGGCACGGTGACGGATCCGCCGGAGTACTCGAGCATCCCTACCCCTACTCGACGGGGTCGAGTTCCTCCCACCCGGGGAGAGTTGATGGGAATCGATGCCGAGCATGTACTTTTTCTTTTGCATTTATGTCCTTTTAGTTTGTGTTTATATCCTTGGGAAAGTATGTACGCAATTGTACGGCTTTGTAAGCCAATGTATCATTCCCACGGATTGTGTGGGTTTCTATGTAATTTGTCAGTAGGACCAGCAAGGGGGCCCCCAGCCCTTTTCCATTGGTCCATGTCACCTTGTGGGGATGGTCAACCTTCCTAGGTGGACATCTAGAAGGGTGGACTAGTCATATGGACACATGGGGTTAAAATGGGTCAATATTCCAATGGTTGGCCACCTACCCATTCAACCTTACATATGGTCAAGGGGGCGCCCCATTCCACTAGGATTAGTTTATATTTTTTGTGTGTTTATCACACTTAATCCCAGCCTTTCATCCCCCACCCCTAGATCCAAGGGTGCACAATTGATTTGATTGGAAACATATATAAGCTTGTATTTTTATGAGAAAAGAAATGAAAAATCAGAATTTTTGTGTGTAAGCAAGGAGCTTGGTGCGCCCCTCTCTTCTCCCCTCTGGTTTCTCTCCTCCAACCTCAAGTTCTAGAGTGTTTCTACCTCCTATCCCCTCCCCTCTATCTCCGGTCATCATCTGTGCCACCGCCGCCACCGTTCGTGCCGCCTTCGAGCCGCCACGAAACCGTTCTCGGTGTTCTATCCTGCTAGATAGAGGTCTCTTCCCAAAATTCTTGCTATCAGTCACGGCCTCTTAGTGGTCTGCAATATTTATGGTGTGTTCTCCCCTTGTATCCCAAGCTCCACCTAAATTTTCACGCCCAAATTCCATCGTTTAGTATTTTCCCATTTTCGTGCATCTTTCATTCCTAGTTCTGTTTGTCTCTATCTACAGTGACAGCAGCCCTGTGTCTCCCACCTCCGGCCATCTTTTTGATTTGTCCAAACACTCCCAATTTTACTGGGAGCTCTATCCATCACCCCTACATCCAAAAATTTTCTTAATTTTTTATCAGCCTTCTATGTATTTTTATAAATTCGTGCTCTTCCTCAGCTACAGTGTTGTCAATCAGATCCCAGATCTGACCACCTTCCAAAATCAGAACAAATCACCACTACCTCCAAATCCAGAGCCAAAAAATAGTCCTGGTTTCCTTACTTGATTTCCTACAACTTTCATGAACAAGTCGAAGTCTGAATCTGAGGTCTTCATATCGGTCAAAGGTAATCCACAGGAAAGTTCTCTGCTGACCTGAGATTTCAGGAACTGTACAACAACAACCTTCAAAATTCTCCAATCAGAAGTACAGGCTTGATTATTTTTCTTTAATCACCTTGGGTTGAAGCCCTTCAAAGCATCTTTCCAACGGCGCCGGTTTCGTCGCATTCCGACGTCGGGGCTGATCGCAGCGTCCGTTCTCGCCGGAGCGCGTGCCGAAAAATAGAACCGACAGGTCCGTGGCCGGTTATTCCGACCGGTGCCGATCGGAGCCGCCCGGCCTCCGGCCGGCGAACCAGCGTGCCGCCAGCCCGGGGAACGCTTCCCTAAGTGTCCCCACTACAGCGGTGTCACCGGGTCCCACTCGACCCCTCCGGACAGCACGTGGGCCCCACCGTCACTAGTTCGGGTGCTGCCGAAGAGACGCGAGAAGCCGCCCGTCAACCCGAATTCGGTCCTCCCGGGCCCATTTATGTAGCCCTTTACCTCCCTGCGTGGAGTGGGCAGTAATTCATTTGCTGTAATATGGTGTATTAATTATCCCGGGAGTACGAGTTTCGGCCGGGTCCGTCTTCCCCACGCCGAGCGCGTGGAGGTATCGCATTCGCTTCCCTACTTGGCATTTGCTTAATTTCATATATGCTTGTTTATGCCACTGCTAGAGAGCATGTGTAGGGATATCTAGCTCGCTTTATCTATTCATTACCGCTGTTGCGAGAGAGTGCGACACCGTCCCGTGACCCGATCCGGGCACACGAGAGAGCCGATCACCCTAGCTCACTACCGGTTTCTCAACCGCGCACGTCCGACGCTTCCCTCGTTAAGGGGTAGTAACGAGCTTGTCGTGTCCGTGGTCTCGTCCCGCATCAATTTGGTATCAGAGCGAGTTGACTCTAGGGTGTCTAAAATAAAAAGTGTCATTTACGTCTAGTCATTAGTCATTGTCTAAGTCGCGTTTAGGGTCATCATTGTTTTAAAATAAAAAAAAATCTTTTTGGGTCGCATTTGCATCCCTTTACTTGGTATATCAAAAGGTGTTGTCCGAACGCTAGGCTACGCCTATCGGGAAGGCCACACACTTGCGCGAGTGGTCTTCGGATCGCTTATCTCCGCCACATACCGAGTCTTGGTTTACGTCTAGGGTCCTTAGTGTGCATGCATTCCAAACTTGCATAGTCGGTTTAGTGTCTTATCACCGTGTGTATGCATGTCCATGTCCGCTACCCATGGCCGTTCCCCAAGACCATACGTCCGAGTGGTCAACCTTTGTGGCCAAAGTCAATGTCCTCTTGGACCGAGCCCTTGGTTTTACCCCTCTCACTATGAAAGTCGCTCTACCCAACGGGTCCACAACGGAACTCTATTTCAGCGATAGGGAGTCGGGTAATTTGGTTTCTCTTGACATCGTGGAGTCTCTCTCCAAGACAGGCGAGATTGTCCATGATGGTGATTTTGCTTTTGTTGAGTTCTAAAAGAGGATCGGATCTGTTCTCTACACCGATGGTGCATGGTGCAGGATCGGCACACTTGCTGGTTCATGCATCATTTTAGGGCAAAAGTGATTAGGAGAGAGAAGGACCAATCTTGACTGGGACAAGAGGACTTGCACCTTATGCCCACCTTACCTACCCGGTAAGATCACCCTTAGGGACCCCGTATGTCCAGCCACCCAGCCCCAGCGGCCCACTCCACCCTCGGATTCGCGCTTGGAGCCACCTCATCCTGAGCCACCCGTATTTCTAACGGGTACCTTATACATAGCCGAGCCGCTTCTTAGTTGGCTCAAGGATGGCTTGGTCCCACTCCCTTACCCCTCTATGGACCCTACCCTACCTTTAGTGCCCGCCAACTCCTACCATACTACGTTCCGATCTCGTCACCATGTTGACACATTGGGTGACCTTATCCTTGGTTTAGGTTGGGAATGGCAGTTTACACATATGTTGGCCCGAGGTTTCGACCAACCCATGAGTCGTAGCTTCACCCATCCGGCCATCGGGTCCATTACCTCCGAGTGCACCGTGGGTTGTGTCACCACGGAGGTTCTTCTACTTCTCCCGCTACCGGATGAGCCAGACTTCATGACTTTGCTTCCGAGGGAGGAGTCATATTTTCTATACACGGTCCCATCTACCATGACGGAGGAAGGTGACCACCCGCACCTTCAAGAATTTCACGATTGGGACCATGTCATGTTGGAACCCACCATAAGGGGTCATACCTTCTTTGATCCCTTTGACCCCTTCCCTAGTGGATCCCTAGACCCTTCATATTCCCTTCACTTCTTCGGGGAAGTCCACCTTCATACCCCTTTCCTACGGGTCGGGTCCTCCATACCCACCAAGCCCGTCCACGATACACCTACACCCGGCTCTTCCACACCCGACTTTCCTAGCCCACTCAAGTCTCCTAAATCTAAAGGGCCGTCCATGAATGACTGGGTCATACTTGGATGTTTAGGTGGTCCCCATACCACCCATCTCCGGTTACATAACATGCATGCATGGCACACATTCGGGTGTCCTGGTCTGCCGTCACCTATGTACGGGTCGGACTAACAATAGGTGTGTCTAGAGTCATGCATGAGTCGGTTTCTTATTTGTGTGATTTGTTTGGTTTGTGTGTCGTTTGTTTGTCTGCATGCGTCTTGTGCAAGCTCGTTGTCGTTCTCTTATGAGTAAGAGGCGAGTGGACTCACTTGATGAGTATGGGATCGGTTCCACATCTATACCCGGATCAGTCACCTATAGGGACTCAGCGGTGATTCCTAGTGAGTCTTCGAGCTGTTTTCTTCCCTTTTGAGAGTGCCCCTTCGGAGTGACCACCTTTAGCCCATAGCAGTTCGCATATCGAGTATATATGGAATGAGCAGGTGACGATCACTTGGAGCAGAGCATACCCGCGCTACTTGGCACGGTGACGGATCCACCGGAGTACTCGAGCATCCCTACCCCTACTCGACGGGGTCGAGTTCCTCCCACCCGGGGAGAGTTGATGGGAATCGACGCCGAGTACTTTTTCTTTTGCATTTATGTCCTTTTAGTTTGTGTTTATATCTTTGGGAAAGTATGTACGCAATTGTACGGCTTTGTAAGCCAATGCGTCATTCCCACGGATTGTGTGTGTTTCTATGTAATTTGTCAGTAGGACCAGCAAGGGGGCCCCCAGCCCTTTCCCATTGGTCCATGTCACCTTGTGGGGCTGGTCAACCTTCCTAGATGGACATCTATAAGGGTGGACTAGTCATATGGACACATGGGGTTAAAATGGGTCAATATTCCAATGGTTGGCCACCTACCCATTCAACCTTACATATGGTCAAGGGGGCGCCCCATTCCACTAGGATTAGTTTATATTTTTTGTGTGTTTATCACACTTAATCCCAGCCTTTCATCCCCCACCCCTAGATCCAAGGGTGCACAATTGATTTGATTGGAAACATATATAAGCTTGTATTTTTATGAGAAAAGGAATGAAAAATCAGAATTTTTGTGTGTAAGCAAGGAGCTTGGTGCGCCCCTCTCTTCTCCCCTCTAGTTCCTCTCCTCCAACCTCAAGTTCTAGAGTGTTTCTACCTCCTATCCCCTCCCCTCTATCTCCGGTGATCGTCTGTGCCGTCGCCGCCGCCGTTCGTGCCGCCTTCGAGCCGCCGCGCAATCGTTCTCGGTGTTCTGTCCTGCTGGACAGAGGTCTCTTCCCGAAATTCTTGCTATCAGTCACGGCCTCTTTGTGGTCTGTAATTTTTATGGTGTATTCTCCCCTTGTATCCCAAGCTCCACCTAAATGTTCATGCCCAAATTCTATCGTTTACTATTTTCCCATTTTCGTGCATCTTTCATTTCTAGTTCTGTTTATCTCTGTCTACAGTGACAGCAGCACTCTGTCTCCCACCTTCGGCCATCTTTTTGATATGTCCAAACCCTTCCAATTTTATTGAGAGTTCTTTCCATCACCCCCTACATCCATAAATTTTTTTAAATTTTTATCAGCCTTCTTTCTATTTTTATAAATTCATGTTCTTCCTCAGCTATAGTGTTGTCATTCAGATCCCAGATCCGACCACCCTCCACTTCCAAAATCAGAACAAATCACCACTACCTCCAAATCCAGAGCCAAAAATAGTCCTGGTTTCCTTACTTGATTTCCTACAACTTTCATGAACAAGTCGAAGTCTGAATCCGAGGTCTTCATATCGGTCAAAGGTAATCCACAGGAAAGTTCTCTGCTGACCTGAGATTTCAGGAACTGTACAATAGCCACCTTCAAAATTCGCCAATTAGAAGTACTGGCTTGATTATTTTTCTGTAATCACCTTGGGTTGAATCCCTTCGAAGCATCTTTCCAACGGCGCTAGTTTCGTCGCATTCCGACGTCGGGGCTGATCGCAGAGTCCGTTCTTGCCGGAGCGCGCGCCGAAAAATAGAACCGGCAGGTCCGTGGCCGGTTATTCCGACCGGTGCCGACCGGAGCGGCCCGGCCTCCGGCCGGCGAACCAGCGTGCCGCCAGCCCGGGGAACGCTTCCCCAAGTGTCCCCACTACAGCGGTGTCACCGGGTCCCACTCGACCCCTCCGGACAGCACGTGGGCCCCACCGTCACTAGTTCGGGTGCTGCCGAAGAGACGCGAGAAGCCGCCCGTCAACCCGAATTCGGTCCTCCCGGGCCCGTTTGTGTAGCCCTTTACCTCCCTGCGTGGAGTGGGCCGTAATTCATTTACTGTAATATGGTGTATTAATTATCCCGGGAGTACGAGTTTCGGCCGGGTCCGTCTTCCCCACGCCGAGCGCGTGGAGGTATCGCATTCACTTCCCTACTTGGCATTTGCTTAATTTCATATATGCTTGTTTATGCCGCTGCTAGAGAGCATGTGTAGGGATATCTAGCTCGCTTTATCTATTCATTACTGCTGCTGCGAGAGAGTGCGACACCGTCCCGTGACTCGATCCGGGCACACGAGAGAGCCGATCACCCTAGCTCACTGCCGGTTTCTCAACCGCGCACGTCCGACGCTTCCCTCGTTAAGGGGCAGTCACGAGCTTGTCGTGTCCGTGGTCTCGTCCCGCATCAATTTGGTATCAGAGCAAGTTGAGTCTAGGGTGTCTAAAAATAAAAAAAAAGTGTCATTTACGCCTAGTCATTAGTCATTGTCTAAGTCGCGTTTAGGGTCATCATTGTTTTAAAACAAAAAAAAATCTTTTTGGGTCGCATTTGCATCCCTTTACTCGGTATATCAAAAGGTGTTGTCCGAACGCTAGGCTACGCCTATCGGGAAGGCCACACACTTGCACGAGTGGTCTTCGGATCGCTTATCTCCGGCACGTACCGAGTCTTGATTTACGTCTAGGGTCCTTAGTGTGCATGCATTCCAAACTTGCATAGTCGGTCTAGTGTCTTGTCACCGTGTGTATGCATATCCATGTCTGCTACC
Source organism: Amorphophallus konjac (assembly GCA_022559845.1). NCBI lineage: Eukaryota > Viridiplantae > Streptophyta > Magnoliopsida > Alismatales > Araceae > Amorphophallus > Amorphophallus konjac. The sequence continues at coordinate 46,624,453 of CM040122.1, forward strand.
CATGGCCGTTCCCCAAGACCATACGTCCGAGTGGTCAACCTTTGTGGCCAAAGTCAATGTCCTCATGGACCGAGCCCTTGGTTTTACCCCTCTCACTATGAAAGTCGCTCTACCCAACGGGTCTACAACGGAACTCCATTTCACCGATAGGGAGTCGGGTAATTGGGTTTCTCTTGACATCGTGGAGTCTCTCTCCAAGACAGGCGAGATTGTCCACGATGGTGATTTTGCTTTTGTTGAGTTCTGTAAGAGGATCGGATCTGCTCTCTACACCGATGGTGCATGGTGCAGGATCGGCACACTTGCTGGTTCATGCATCATTTTAGGGCAAAAGTGGTTAGGAGAGAGAAGGACCAATCTTGACTGGGACAAGAGGACTTGCACCTTATGCCCACCTTACCTACCCGGTAAGATCACCCTTAGGGACCCCGTATGTCCAGCCACCCAGCCCCAGCGGCCCACTCCACCTTCGGATTCGCGCTTGGAGCCACCTCATCCCGAGCCACCCGTATTTCTAACGGGTACCTTATACATAGCCGAGGCGCTTCTTAGTTGGCTCAAGGATGGCTTGGTCCCACTCTCTTACTCGTCTATAGACCCTACCCTACCTTTAGTGCCCGCCAACTCCTACCATACTACGTTCCGATCTCGTCACCATGTTGACACATTGTATGACCTTATCCTTGGTTTAGGTTGGAAATGGCAGTTGACACATATGTTGGCCCGAGGTTTCGACCAACCCATGAGTCGTAGTTTCACCCATCCGACCATCGGGTCCATTACCTCCGAGTGCACCGTGGGTTATGTCACCACGGAGGTTCTTCTACTTCTCCCGCTACCGGATGAGCCCGACTTCATGACTTTGCTTCCGAGGGAGGAGTCATATTTCTTATACACGGTCCCATCTACCATGACGGAGGAAGGTGACCACCCGCACCTTCAAGAATTTCACGATTGGGACCATGTCATGTTGGAACCCACCATAAGGGGTCATACCTTCTTTGATCCCTTTGACCCCTTCCCTAGTGGATCCCTAGACCCTTCATATTCCCTTCACTTCTTCGGGGAAGTCCACCTTCATACCCCTTTCCTACGGGTCGGGTCCTCCATACCCACCAAGCCCGTCCACGATACACCTACACCCGGCTCTTCCACAACCGGCTTTCCTAGCCCACTCAAGTCTCCTAAATCTAAAGGGCCATCCATGCATGACTGGGTCATACTTGGATGTTTAGGTGTTCCCCATACCACCCATCTCCGGTTACATAACATGCATGCATGGCACACATTCGGGTGTCCTGGTTCGCCGACACCTATGTACGGGTCGGACTAACAATAGGTGTGTCTAGAGTCATGCATGAGTCGGTTTCTTATTTGTGTGGTTTGTTTGGTTTGTGTGTCGTTTGTTTGTCTGCATGCGTCTTGTGCAAGCTCGTTGTCGTTCTCTTATGAGTAAGAGGCGAGTGGACTCACTTGATGAGTATGGGATCGGTTCCACATCTATACCCGGATCAGTCACCTATAGGGACTCAGCGGTGATTCCTAGTGAGTCTTCGAGCTGTTTTCTTCCCTTTTGAGAGTGCCCCTTTGGAGTGACCACCTTTAGCCCATAGCAGTTCGCATATCGAGTATATATGGAATGAGCAGGTGACGATCACTTGGAGCGGAGCATACCCGCGCTACTTGGCACGGTGACGGATCCGCCGGAGTACTCGAGCATCCCTACCCCTACTCGACGGGGTCGAGTTCCTCCCACCCGGGGAGAGTTGATGGGAATCGACGCCGAGCATGTACTTTTTCTTTTGCATTTATGTCCTTTTAGTTTGTGTTTATATCCTTGGGAAAGTATGTACGCAATTGTACGGCTTTGTAAGCCAATGTATCATTCCCACGGATTGTGTGGGTTTCTATGTAATTTGTCAGTAGGACCAGCAAGGGGGCCCCCAGCCCTTTTCCATTGGTCCATGTCACCTTGTGGGGATGGTCAACCTTCCTAGGTGGACATCTAGAAGGGTGGACTAGTCATATGGACACATGGGGTTAAAATGGGTCAATATTCCAATGGTTGGCCACCTACCCATTCAACCTTACATATGGTCAAGGGGGCGCCCCATTCCACTAGGATTAGTTTATATTTTTTGTGTGTTTATCACACTTAATCCCAGCCTTTCATCCCCCACCCCTAGATCCAAGGGTGCACAATTGATTTGATTGGAAACATATATAAGCTTGTATTTTTATGAGAAAAGGAATGAAAAATCAGAATTTTTGTGTGTAAGCAAGGAGCTTGGTGCGCCCCTCTCTTCTCCCCTCTGGTTCCTCTCCTCCAACCTCAAGTTCTAGAGTGTTTCTACCTCCTATCCCCTCCCCTCTATCTCCGGTGATCGTCTGTGCCGCCGCCGCCGCCGTTCGTGCCGCCTTCGAGCCGCCGCGAAACCGTTCTCGGTGTTCTGTCCTACTGGATAGAGGTCTCTTCCCAAAATTCCTGCAATCAGTCACGGCCTGTTCGTGGTCTGCAATTTTTATGGTGTCTTCTCCCCTTGTATCCCAAACTCCACCTAAATGTTCATGCCCAAATTCCATCGTTTAGTATTTTCCCATTTTCGTGCATCTTTCATTCCTAGTTCTGTTTGTCTCTATCTACAGTGACAGTAGCCTTGTGTCTCCCACCTCCGGCCATCTTTTTGATTTGTCCAAACCCTCCCAATTTTATTGGGAGTTCTGTCCATCACCCCCTACATCTACAAATTTTCTTAATTTTTTATCAGCCTTGTATCTATTTTTATAAATTCATGTTCTTCCTCAGCTATAGTGTTGTCAGTCAGATCCCAGATCCGACCACCCTCCACTTCCAAAATCAGAACAAATCACCACTAGCTCCAAATCCAGATCCAAAAATAGTCCTAGTTTTCTTACTTGATTTCCTATAACTTTCATGAATAAGTCAAAGTCTGAATCTGAGTTCTTCATCTCGGTCAAAGGCAAACCCCAGGAAAGTTCTCTGCTGACCTGAGATTTCAGGAACTGTACAACAGCAACCTTTAAAAATCGGCAATTAGAAGTACTGGCTTGATTATTTTTCTGTAATTACCTTGTGTTGAATCCCTTCGAAGCATCTTTCCAACGGCGCCGGTTTCGTAACATTCCGACGTCGGGGTTGATCGCAGCGTCCGTTCTCGCCGGAGCGCGTGCCGGAAAACCGAACCGGCAGGTCCGTGGCCGATTATTCCGACCGGTGCCGATCGGAGCCGCCCGGCGTCCGGCCGACGAACCAGCGTGCCGCCAGCCCGGGGAACACTTCCCTAAGTGTCCCCACTATGGCGGTGTCACCGGGTCCCACTCGACCCCTCTGGACAGCACGTGGGCCTCACCGTCACTAGTTCGGGTGCTGCCGAAGAGACACGAGAAGCCGCCCGTCAACCCGAATTCGGTCCTCCCGGGCCCGTTTGTGTAGCCCTTTACCTCCCTGCGTGGAGTGGGTAGTAATTTATTTGCTGTAATATGGTGTATTAATTGTCCCGGGAGTATGAGTTTCGGTCGGGTCCGTCTTCCCCACGCCGAGCGCGTGGAGGTATCGCATTCGCTTCCCTACTTGGCATTTGCTTAATTTCATATATGCTTGTTTATGCCGCTGCTAGAGAGCATGTGTAGGGATATCTAGCTCGCTTTATCTATTCATTACCCCTGCTGCGAGAGAGTGCGACACCGTCCCGTGACCCGATCCGGGCACACGAGAGAGCCGATCACCCTAGCTCACTGCCGGTTTCTCAACCGCGCACGTCCGACGCTTCCCTCGTTAAGGGGCAGTCACGAGCTTGTCGTGTCCGTGGTCTCGTCCCGTCAAAAAGTAAGGAACTACGCCTTGCACGGAGAGAACATCCTTCTCTCTCTTTTTTTTTGGCGCGTCCTGGCGCGAGGACGCGTCTTATCCTTCGATTTAAAATTTAAAGCGCCAGGCGACCTTCCTTTCTTCGTGCCTTACCCGCAAAAGAGCCCGCCTCCTGTCAAGATTTGCTCGCCCCTTTTCGTCTTCTTCTTCTTCTCTCGATCGATGGAGTTCGGTGGGCCAGATCACGGCGAGGGGAGAGAGGGGCGAGGGACTCCTCGCCCGAGGAGGGATGCGCCCGAGCATGGAGAGGCGTCGATGGAAGTGGAAGGGCCTTTTAGAGCACTCGTGGGACCCGAGGGGCCCGATGGCGCGGAAGGAGGCGAACGCGGCTGGGTGAGTGCTTCGATTCCCACCTCTATGACTTGTTTTGAGTCTGGAGCGAGTGGTGTGGGAGTGGAAGGGGTTTGGCGAGGGCGGCACTCACATGATGGGCGCGTCCTCGACAGGGGACGCGTTCTCGTTAACTGACGGGGGACCTCCCTCTTTGATGTAGGGTACGGTGAGAATCCCGGGCTTGGCTGACGAGTGGGCGAGCGCAGATGAGCCGAGCCATGTCAGGAAGGAGAGTCGCGGCAAGGCGAAGTTCGAGGATCGGCGCGTACATTCCCCTAGACAACAAGGGAGCACACCTGTGCAGAGCAGTGGCGGCCTCCTGCAGCAGCGGAGGGGGGACCGAGCAGGGCCTCCTCAGCTTGGGAGACGGACGGAGGTGACAATAGGGCCTCAAAATTTTTATTCTTGTCATGAAATTCCAGAATTTAACCAACGGCCGTTGTCTATCTATTTTTTATGTACTCAGCAGGAAACGGTGGTAGGGATGGCTGGCGGATCGTCCTCCAATCCTCAGGCTCTTTTTCTAGAGATCGCCTCCCTCCAGGAGCAACTTGCCAGTGCGGTGGCTCGCGCGGTTCGTGCTGAAGAGGAGCGTGATGCCTGGGCCACAGCTGTGGCAGAGCTGCAGCGTCGAGGTGAGGGGAGGCCCTCTCCAGACATTTTGGAGTTAAGGGTCCTTCTCCAGGTGACGAGGAGGGAGGCAGAGAGAGAGAGAGAGGAGAGAAGGGCCGAGCAACAGCGAGACCGGGCCGAGAAGAAGGCCTTGGGGGCCCAAGTGAGGGAGCTCCAGCTAGGCCTTCAGGTTATGGCGCAGAGGTTAGGAGCGATGGAGACGCGCTGCGAGAGAGCGCGAGAGTTAGGGGCTCTACTTCGCCGGTCCGGACGCTTTTCTGCTGGTGGCTTCCTCGCCACGCCAGAGGAGGAGCAGCGAGCCACTGCTGTGGAGCAGGCGCCGCGAGGCGAGGCGAGCGCTGCACAGGGGTCCAGGAGGCTTCCGAGGGATCCTCACCTCGGGGGAGAGGAGAGGGACGCCTAGAGGGATGAGCATGAAGATGATGTCGAGAGTTGGCGAGTCAGTGGACCCGCCTCCTCTCTATGATTGTAATGTTTGTGACAGCTTATGTAGACTTATGAGTGATTTGATTTTCTGTTGTTTGTTTGTTTTCTTGCGCGTCCCTTCTTCCCTACGCTTCTTTGTACTGTTCACATGTGATGTGTCTGCCGACATCCTGCCCTAGACGGAGGATGGCATCTTGCTGCGACTATTCTTTCACGGGGATCTGTCCTCAAGGTCAATGATGACAGCTTGGGCCTCTTCTCCCGGATGATTTTTCAAACTTTGTGGATGGCCTCCACGTTATGATAGGGCGCCATAGGGAGCAGGTCATCATATTACACCGTCCGATCCATCACCTTGTGCGGGTGGTGAAGTGACTCATGGGACCGCAGGGGAGGCGCCCTATTGTGAGGGCTATCGCTGGAGGCAATCTTGGCTCACCCTTCTCCCATTTCTATATATGCCTTCCTCTTTTGTTCTTCGAGGGGCATCGAGGGCCAACTTAAAGGGTACTAGGAGGAACTCAGAATTCTGGATGGAGGGCGAATCTTCCCACTCCTCGAAGAGAAGCAGATCCAGCGGTAGCAGTTCCAGGAAACTCTCGGACCTCGAAGGGCAGTTCAGCGAGCGGACCCGGTCGCAACTCGTAAGCTGAGCTTTCCTGCCCCCCCTTTTTCCAATTCTTCCTTTCTTCCTTTCTTTCCTTCTTCCTTTCCTTTGACAAAACCTTCTCCATTCCTCGTGCATGCGCAGAGCGTGATGAAATCGCACATTTCATGGGAATTAGCAGTGGCCGCATACAGGGGTCTCCCAGATTTTCAGAAGGCCAGGCTAGACGTGATGGGATTTGGTGCCTTTCTTCGGATCGAGCCGATCCAGCTCGACCTGGCCCTTATCCAAGCCTTGTGCGAAAGATGAGACCCAGTAAGTCGGGCATTCCTGATGCCATGGGGACACATGGTGCCCAGTCTAGAAGATGTGGTCCGAATCACGAGCCTCAAAGTGGATGGTGAGGCAATGACCGGCGTCACCTATGCGGATTACCGAGATGGCGCCCAGAAGCTACTGGGGTTGGACTTAGACAGTCGGAAGCACAGATCAGTAGCTAGGGCGTCTATCATGGGGCCATTAGGGCTCACTGATACTCGTCGACGGGACGACGAGTCCTCGGAAGAATTTATGGAGAGGATGGAAAGGGGATGTCGTGCTGTGTATTGCACAGATTTTGACAATTGGGAGAGATTTAATATGGATTTGAGAAGATTTCTCCTCTTTTTCCTGGGGAGATTGATACTGAGCTCGAAAGGAGACGGCATCCATTGTCGTTTCCTAGGGCTGTTATCTGACCTCGAAAGAGTAGGACAGTACGCCTGGGGAGCTGCCATGCTAGCGCACTTGTTTACGGGCCTGTCCCAAGAGGCAGATCGTGAGATGACTATGAGTGGGTTCACACCACTTATCTAGGTATTTTTTTTATTTTATTTATATATTTTTGTGTTTATTTGTAATAGTCCACTTGAGGCATTGACGGTATATGATGATGTAGCTGTGGAGCTATTATTACCTCCCAATGGGGAGAGCTCGGCATTGGCGACCAGCGATGGTGCCGTTAGCCAGGCGGTGGCAACCGATCATGGGTACAGCGCCTGTAACCTACCAGCTGATGGTGCTAAGGCGCGAGCTACAGGAATTCCCTACAGCGATGGTGGGATTTTTTTATTTTATTTGCTTTTACTTTGTTATATATATTTTTTGTCCTAACCAGCTAAACGGGTATGTACAACCTCACCTAGGTAAACTGGATGCCCTACTCAGGCATGGTCGATGTCGATCAACCATGGATTTTAACAAGTCGTGCCCGGTTCGGGAATTATGGATACACTGCCTAAATGAAATCGAGCCGCTTCGGCTACGATTGGTTATGAGGACCCTAGGGCTGGCCCAGGAATGGGTGGATACGACTGCGCCACCTCGCGTTGGAAGAAAGACACGGGGACCGGCAACTTGCATTGATTGGCGTGTGTGATTCCCCGAACAGTATGAAGACTAGCAACGAGGTGGCACAATCGTGGAATCACATGCGCAGGATAGTGAAGACTATGTACGTCTATATAAGACAATGTACGTAGAGCGGCTCCAACCCCGGGGACTTGTGGAGGTGGGTCTCCTTTTTCCTCTTTTCTCCTTTCCTCCTCTCTTCTCTGTGGATGCTGACTCCTATGGTTGTAGGATGTCCGTGATACCATGATAGCAGACTTGCGATCACGCCTGGCAGAAACGGAGCAACAATTGGGTGACACCCGTGGAGCCTTGAGCGCTTCGGTAGGTGTATGGATAATGCACACTCCTAATTAAGACTCTAGATTTATGGCGCTCGGCCGCTAATTTTCATCCCATGTGGTTTATAGCGCGCTCAGATCGACGCGACTTCGTCAGCGATGGGAGGAGGCGGCGTCTCTTCCAGCTTATGGATCCCCGCCTCAGAACTTGATTTGCTTCACAAGCAACTTGCTCGGTCTACGCAGCGTGCCGCGGAGGCAGAATGAATACTCTCTATACATGTAAGAGTTTCAGCGTTGAGTTCTCCTTGTTTATACCTTGCCACATATCTGAGATAGTATATCTGACAGGAAAAGGAGACGCGAGAGGTACTTGTCCATGCTGCACAGAGAGAGGCTAGGATAGCAGAGCTGGAGGAGGAATTGCGGCGTCGTCCTGATGACGATTCTTCCAGGGATGCCATGGAGCTGAGAATCACCCTTCAATTGGAGAGGGAAGACCGTGAGAGAGAACGGGCAGAGAAAGAGAGGGACAGAGAAAGAGAGAGAGCCAACAGATTGGCTGAAAGGGAGGAGCGAAGGGTCATGGAGGCCCAGTTGTTCGAACTCCGAACCAGCCTTGGCCTCGCTGAACAATGGCTGAGAGATGGTGAGGAGCGCTACCGAAGAGCACGAGAGCGTGGCTTTCGTGTCAATAGCTCCTTTGCTGCTCCCACGGATCAGCACCGGGGTGTGGGAATGGGAAGAGGTGTACAGAGCGGTAGAAGTACCGCTTTTCGTAGTTGGGTAGCACCCTTGAGGGCATTTTGCCCGGAGAGTGGCGGGACAAGTAATGTAGAGAGAGAAGGTGGAACTTAATGTACAATTCTTTATTTAAAAATGGAATAAAAGGTATGATTTTGTTTGATTTTCATCTCACTCTTGCTATCTTGAATCCCTGCACGCATCACTGAAACAAACAGGTCAGTAACTCTGTTCTGACTTGGCCCCTTTGCTCAATAAGCAGGTGTTCACTTCAATTGTCCTTGATAATGGGTCAAGAGGCCAAGCCTTTATTAACGAAGGCAAGGGAAAGATGCGATAATGATGAATGTGACAGACAAGCACACTAATGCAAGCGGAATTTAAAAGTGAGATGCTGCATACAAATGCAATCATGCGAAATGATTTTTTTGTTTTTTTGTGTTTTTATGCATTTTTTTGTGTTTTATTGTTTGTTTATATATTTTTTTTTATCTTTTACATTTCCATTTTTTTGTGCATATGCATTTTTCTGCTTTTTTTTCGGATTTTTGGATTTGTTATTTTTTTGTTTGTTTTGTTTTGTTTATTTTTGTTTTTGCTAATGCATGATGACCACTTGATATAACATCTAACCTGCATGAGAACAAAGGTTTCTTACTAACCTCCAAGACATCCTAAGTGCACATCTAAGTTGATTTGGGCCTCTAGACTCCTCGAATGATAATCCCGCCGGCTAAGACTTACCCTGATGACAATACCGTCATGCCATGCTTAGGCTCCCAGTTGCTTCCGACCACAGGGATTCACCCAAAAAGTGTTCAAGGTAAATGATTTGCCCAACCCGGGTCTATTTCCTCACAACTCTAGATGGTATATGATGGAACACCCTGGAACCCTAACGACCAACTGTGCGACGCTCACCCGGAATCAGACGCCGTCGCACCCATAGGTGACGTGCTTGCATTGGTCTAAGCCCGAGGTTAGATAAGAAGACATCGAGATGGTAGATAGGGGTCTTGACCAGCCAGAAACACAGAGACTCCTTCGTAGCGATAGCTTCTGCTTTTCAAAGTAGGCAACCACATGTTTGTATTAAAATAAGGTCGCAAACCTTGGCGGGTTTCGCCCTTCAGACATTCCGTCGAGCTTTCACCTTTAAAGGAAGAAGGAAGAGCGTAGGGGATAAACCTCCTGAGAGGACCAGCAAAACCGTTAACCCGGTGAGCCAATAAGGGCCCATTAACTGATGGGGACATCACCTCCCATGCCCACATTCACAGCTCGTCTCCTCGCCCCGGTTGCATCCGGCATGGTCTAGTTATCTAATTTTGAGTCCTACGTAATTTTTATTTGAGTCATTTGATGTAATTTTCATTTTACTTGAGTCATGTCCCTAGGTCTTGTGCTTATTTCCCTAAGTTTGAGAGTCATTATGTTGTTTAGTTAGTTATTGGGCCCAATTCATTGGGTTTGGCCCAAGTGCACCCCCTACCCCCTCGGTTATTTGTCATTGAGTCTTTTGTCAGGGACTTATTGTAAAGTGTGGGTTGCCTATATATAGGACCCCATTCCCCCCATTTCAATCAATGAATCAATGAATGAAAAAACTTGCCATTTTGAGAGTTTACACTTCTTATCTAGTGGAGAGATTCCATTTTTTGGGTGAGAAACCCTAGGGGAGAGATTCCCCACCCTTCCCTCTCTTAATCTCTCTTTTTCACTCCACTTTCTCTCTCCTCAACACCCAAATTCGAATTTTCTTCTCTCTCCTCCCTTCCCAACCACCTCCACTCCCCACCTACCCCATTTAAGCCTCTTCCCATTCCCCACAACCCTCATCAATACTCCACCCCTTCCCAAGACCCCCTCCATCAATCCTCTCCTCACCATCTAACCCCCAACTACCCCTCCCACTTTCTCAAGCACCCTTCCCACTACCCCAAGCACCCCTTCCCTTCCCCAACACAACCCCCCCATTCCCAAGACAAAAAATTAACCCCACCCTTAAACCTATTTTTGAATATCCTTTCCCTCTCTCCATTCCAACCAAATTCGCAGCCCCCACTACCACCATCTATTGGACCCTCTTCCAGACCTTATTCTCCACCTCCCACACCTTAGAACACCCCCTCCAAGACCCCCTTACAACCAGGAGTCACTCCCACACTCATCTACCCCCTTCCCCTTCTTCTTTCTTGGTCATTGGAAGCTACTTCGAAGTTGTAGTTTGCTGTCCAGAGGTTGCAGATGAACCAGCAACTTTGAGCGGCCACCACCACTTCCTCCGGACGAGTTTGAAGACCCAAGAGCCATCGTCGGAAGCGTCTACCAGTCTCCTTCGCAACAGAAGTGGTTTCATCTTCTTCCGATCTCCGAGCCGTCTAGGAGGTCCATTCTCCCACAACTACACAGTTCTGCCTCGGCTGAGGACCTGAGCCAGATTAGAAGCTCTGCCACGACAAACCCCTAAGGAATCAATCCACGAGTTCTTCTTCAAAGTTCTTCATCGCCCATTCTACTTCCAGAATCAAGAAACAGAACTTCATTCAGCATTTGTGATCCAGAGTTCTTATTTTTCTCCCTCAGCTACGCAGATCTGCTACTCATAGTCTGTACCTACCAGTCGCCATTGTTCTGGATCCCCTAGTCTTCTCCGACATCGGTTGGCTTCCCCGTCAGTTTTTCTGCGAAGAGGACTCGTCCACGATTCCAACGACTCTGACGGCACTTGATTCCGAGGTCAGGAGCTGCCGGGGAATTCTCTGTAATCTGCTGTTAGAAGTCTGCAACTGCAGGTCTGAGAATCTGAAGCTCTGTTCAAACCTCCATCCTGGTCAGCAGCGGCTCCAGAAGAAATTGAAGAAATTCTGAGGCATTCCCTTCCCAGTTACGAAGATTTCCTCACCAGTCTCATCATCATAGAAATTTCTGAGCGAGTTCTACAGCAGCAACACCATCTACCTATCCCTGTTCGGAGAGAGCAGGCAGAACCGGTGACTTCATCGTTCCATGCTTTTAACCATAGTTTCCCCTCCCCGCTTGGCCGGCTGAAGGCCCCTCCCTGTGCGGAGGTAATTTTGGTTGTAATATCTCTTAACCCCCACCCCAAGATCCCCCTCCTGTGAGAGGTGTAGTGTTGTAACTTGTTTGGGCAGGTCAAGCTACCCCGGCGCGGCGTGTGGGGATCCACCCGCCTCCCCGCTCGCCCTCGTCTCCGACCGGGACCGGTTTCTTCAAACCGGTCGAGTAAGTGCTAAAACCTTCACTCCATTTAGTGCTTGTCGTTCAATATTTGTTCTTAATTCCGCTGGTTATGCGAGTGAGAGCCCGGTCCTCAAGCCCCGTTGTCTTGAGTGATCACCGTGGGAGAAGTACATCCGGTGGCTTTGGCACTTTGTCGGCCCCCTTGAATTGGGCATCCATACCCATTGGGAATCCCATCTTGGCCTTTCTGGCCCTCTACCAGCAAGGGCCCAACCCCTCAACCTCACCTTGGCATTGCCAAGTTACCCCGGGCTTGGGTGAGTGTCGATAGAGCGGTGGCCCAATTCGGCCCATTTGAATGCGATCGTGCTTGCTTGCATTAGGTCCGAGGTTGTGTCACATCAATTGGTATCAGAGCAAGTCATTGACTTGTCTCTATCAAGTCAAGTCCTAGGGCATGCTCGCATTGGAGTCATCATCAATCCGACCCTTGCATTGATTCCCCCAATCATCATGGCCACCTACTTAGCCTACTCACCACCCATGGACTTCATCCTAGATAGGGATATTACCTTTGATGGATCGCATTCTAGTGACTATCTTAGGTGGGAGGCTACCATAGAAAAGTACTTTGAAAAGACTTGGGTATATGGATGCGCGAGAGTCCGAAAGGCCAAGGGACGACTTCGGGGTCAAGCCAAGAGTAAGTGGGAACACATAGAGGGCTTAAGGAGGGTTAGAAGACAAGAACCTATTCACTCATTGGGAAGAGATGAAGGTAGAACTTAGAAAGATCTACATCCCCAAATATTTTCACCCCTCCTACTCAAGCACCCCTAACCCGAGGAGCACTACCACTCCTCCACCCCCACCCGGCCAACTTGAGACCGACCATTGGTCTCCACCCCCACCACCCCCAACAATTCATCTCTCAACCATCATAACAACACTTCGCGACCAAGTCCTCTCCCTTAAGACCCAAATAAACCAAACAACCACCTCTCCACCAAATCCCATGAGGATCCCCACACTCCAACCAAAACCTCCTTCCGCAAACCTATCTATCCAAACTCAATTGGCCCCCACTACCACCCCTCCACAACCAGCCGATCCCAAGGGGAAGAGACCCCTAACCGACCCGGTTTCCCCAAAAAGGACTACCACTCACCCTATTCTCACCATTCAAACCCAAGTAAACCCCGTGTCCATCCCTCCACCTAGAACCATGACGGCCACCACCACCCAACACAAATCCTGTCACCCAACCCACCTTCCACTTCCAAACCCAATCCTACCCCAACCTAGACCTCCACTACTTCCACTCCCAAACCACATCCTACCAATCCCAATCCAAGTTTCCCTTTACCCTCTACCCTGGGAACCCCACACACAAACCCTCATCACCCCAAAAGACTCTCTCACCTCCTTGGTAGCAGAACTCATACCCAATCCAATAGTTGTGAGCACTCCAAACCCACCCCCCACTTTGGAGGAAACCCAAGTCCAAGCTGAAGAAGGAACCTCACACGATGGTCTTTACCTTACACCACCCTCTCTACTTGGGGCGGAGCTCATCTTAGGAGAACCCATTGTTAGTTGGCTAAAGGAGAGCCCAATTCGAGAGACCCCGTCCAATGTTTTCTCTCCCATAGAACGAGACCTTCCCATAGCGTCCTTCTTCTCCTATCACACCACAATCCAAGCATCCTATCAAGTGGAGACCTTAGAGGACCTTCTCAAGGGCATAGCATGGCAATTAGAGATGACTAGCATGATGACCCCTATGGTCGAACAACCTAGGAGCCTTAGCCTCCTACACCTATGCATAGGGTCTATCACCTCGGTTTGCACCATTGGTTGCTACACTAGCGACCTCCTTCTACTCCTCCCTACACCCGATGAGCCCAACCTTCTCCTTGATTTAGAGCTTCTTATCTCGGGTAGAAAGCCAAGCCCTCCACTCATGGCCGAGCCACTTGTCAAGAACATTGGCCCAACTATCATGTAGAAGGATGACTTAGCACCTTTTAAGGATCTTGAGGACATGGAGTTCCTCCCCCTAGGTGACCCATTTTATGATCCATATGATGCATTCCAATGGGAGTCAAGGGACTCATATGACCCAACCATCTTACCAACCACCCACCCTTTACTACCCTCACCCACCATATTGGGCCAAACCCACCTCATCCATGACCCGGGTTACACCTTGGGAGCCATGACCTTGGGCCACATATCCCCAGGTAATAAGGTTGTGCCCCACCCCATGATGACCACCTTCTTAGATCCATTCGATCCTTTCCAATGGGAGTTCAAAGGTTATCCCACACCTATACACATGGAAGTCACCTTTGGGAAAAGCATGCATGTGTCTAGGCTTACCATACCCCTTGGCATGAACACTATGTTGGGTCCATTCATTCATATCACCCACATGTCAAGTAGAAAGTATGAGTGGTCCATATTCGGATGTCATGGTCCACCTTCATTCATCATGGGTCTTAAGCATGTCAAAGGTATCTACGGATGTCCGGGTCCCCCAATATTTATCACCAATTTGCATGATAGGGCCACCTACGGGTGCCCCGGCCCACCTAGGCTAACCAAAGTCTACAGTGCATCATTACACGATAGGTCTACTTTTGGTTGCCCAGGTCCACCCATCACCCCTAGAATGTCTGCATTCACAACATTGCATAAAGAGATCCGCAAGCACATTAGCAAGAAGAATGTGACTTATAAAAGGCGAGCCAACTCTCATCGACGACACCAAGAATTCCATGAGGGTGACTTTGTGATGGTAATGACGGAGAGGCTCTCCCCGGGAGCCATCTCCAAATTGAGGCTATGTGGGGCTGGTCCCTTCCAGGTCCTGAGGCGCATTGGCACTAATGTCTATGAGTTAGATCTCCCCGAGGAGTATGGAGTGAGTCCCACATTTAATGTAGCCGACCTAGTGCCTTATAAGGGACCCACGGTGGTACCTAGTGAGGATATTGAGTCCATTCCCTCTGTTGAGAGAGCACCCACCCGTGAGGAGAGACCACCAGCCAAGAGAGCCCAGCGTGAGCGCATTGAACGAATATTGGATGAACAAGTCACTACCACCCGGAGCAAGGTATACGAGCACTATCTCGGCAGGTGGATGGATCGGTCTCATTCGGAAGACCTAAGGGTTGTACCACTTCTACACCCTCTGAGAAGGGAAGGACACTTACTCGACGGAGTCGAGTTCTCCGCACCCCGGGAGTATGATGGAGATATCACCTCCCATGCCCACGTTCACAGCTCGTCTCCTCGCCCCAGTTGCATCCGGCATGGTCTAGTTATCTAATTTTGAGTCCTACGTAATTTTTATTTGAGTCATTTGATGTAATTTTTATTTTACTTGAGTCATGTCCCTAGGTCTTGTACTTATTTCCCTAAGTTTGAGAGTCATTATGTTGTTTAGTTAGTTATTGGGCCCAATTCATTGGGTTTGGCCCAAGTGCACCCCCTACCCCCTCGGTTATTTGTCATTGAGTCTTTTGTCAGGGACTTATTGTAAAGTGTGGGTTGCCTATATATAGGACCCCATTCCCCCCATTTCAATCAATGAATCAATGAATGAAAAAACTTGTCATTTTGAGAGTTTACACTTCTTATCTAGTGGAGAGATTCCATTTTTTGGGTGAGAAACCCTAGGGGAGAGATTCCCCACCCTTCCCTCTCTTAATCTCTCTTTTTCACTCCACTTTCTCTCTCCTCAACACCCAAATTCAAATTTTCTTCTCTCTCCTCCCTTCCCAACCACCTCCACTCCCCACCTACCCTATTTAAGCCTCTTCCCATTCCCCACAACCCTCATCAATACTCCACCCCTTCCCAAGACCCCCTCCACCAATCCTCTCCTCACCATCCAACCCCCAACTATCCCTCCCACTTTCCCAAGCACCCTTCCCACTACCCCAAGCACCCCTTCCCTTCCCCAACACAACCCCCCCATTCCCAAGATAAAAAATTAACCCCACCCTTAAACCTATTTTCGAATATCCTTTCCCTCTCTCCATTCTAACCAAATTCGCAGCTCCCACTACCACCATCTATTGGACCCTCTTCCAGACCTTATTCTCCACCTCCCACACCTTAGAACACCCCCTCCAAGACCCCCTTACAACCAGGGGTCACTCCCACACTCATCTACCCCCTTCCCCTTCTTCTTTCTTGGTCATTGGAAGCTGCTTCGAAGTTGAGGTTTGCTGTCCAGAGGTTGCAGATGAACCAGTAACTTGCAGCGGCCACCACGACTTCCTCCGGACGAGTTTGAAGACCCAAGAGCCATCGTCGGAAGTGTCTACCAGTCTCCTTCGCAACAGAAGTAGTTTCATCTTCTTCCGATCCAGGAGGTCCATTCTCCCACAACTGCGCAGTTCTACCTCGGCTGAGGACCTGAGCCAGATTAGAAGCTCTGCCACGACGAACCCTGAAGGAATCAGTCCATGAGTTCTTCTTCAAAGTTCTTCATCGCCCAGTCTACTTCCAGAATCAAGAAACAGAACTTCATTCGGCATTCGTGATCCAGAGTTCTCATTTTTCTCCCTCAGCTACGCAGATCTGCTACTCATAGTCTGCACCGACCAGTCACCATTGTTCTGCATCCCCTTGTCTTCTCCGACACCGGTTAGCTTCCTCGTCAATTTTTCTGCGAAGAGGACTCGTCCACGATTCCAAAGACTCTGACGGTGCTTGATTCCGAGGTCAGGAGCTGCCGGGGCGTTCTATGTAATCTTCTGTTAGAAGTCTGCAACTGTAGGTCCGAGAATCTGAAGCTCTGTTCAAACCTCCATCCTGGTCAGCAGCGGCTCCAGAAGAAATTGAAGAAATTCTGAGGCATTCCCTTCCCAGCTACGAAGATTTCCTCACTAATCTCATCATCAGTGAAATTCTTGAGTGAGCTCTACAGCAGAAACACCGTCTACCTATCCCTGTTCGGAGAGAGCAGGCAGAACCGGTGACTTCATCGTTCCATGCTTTTAACCATAGTTTCCCCTCCCCGCTTGGCCGGCTGAAGGCCCCTCCCTGTGCGGAGGTAATTTTGGTTGTAATATCCCTTAACCCCCACCCCAAGATCCCCCTCCTGTGAGAGGTGTAGTGTTGTAACTTGTTTGGGCAGGTCAAGCTACCCCGGCACGGCGTGTGGGGATCCACCCGCCTCCCCGCTCGCCCTCGTCTCCGACCGGGACCGATTTCTTCAAACCGGTCGAGTAAGTGCTCAAACCTTCACTCCATTTAGTGCTTGTCGTTCAATATTTGTTCTTAATTCCGCTGGTTATGCGAGTGAGAGCCCGGTCCTCAAGCCCTGTTGTCTTGAGTGATCACCGTGGGAGAAGTACATCCGGTGGCTTTGGCACTTTGTCGGCCCCCTTGAATTGGGCATCCATACCCATTGGGAATCCCATCTTGGCCTTTCTGGCCCTCTACCAGTAAGGGCCCAACCCCTCAGCCTCACCTTGGCATTGCCAAGTTACCCCGGGCTTGGGTGAGTGTCGATAGAGCGGTGGCCCAATTCGGCCCATTTGAATGCGATCGTGATTGCTTGCATTAGGTCCGAGGTTGTGTCACATCATTAACTCTCCTCTTTCGGACAACTTCGGATCAAATCTCGAGCATTTACATTCCATAACTCCTTTTGTGGATTTAGACTTTTTGCCTTGAGGTATTTCATTTATCGCATCAGGCACGGTCACGACCAGGCTTTTCTCTTGATTTTGGTTTTGTGTTTTTTTTTGTGAGGGAGATATAGCTTGACGTTGTGGGCTCCCTTTTGTATGCCTGCGGAGACACTGCCCTGCTCTAATCGATGCTCGAGGAAATGGATCCTACTCTTGCCTTGAGGGGTTTGAGTTTTGGTTTCTCATGCTCAGCGTTTTAAGGGCGCCGACTGTCTCATTTGGTCGAAGAGAAAAGAATAAAGATTATAGCTTCTGGAGATCTGCTGGGTGAAGCCCCACTGTCGGTGATGCTACCAACTTTTTTGGATAAAATACGTAAGTGAGTACATGTTGGCTTCCTTTGAGCGTGCATAGGCCGATGTGGCCGGATAGGGATCTCCACGGTTCTGGCAAACCAAGACCCGGTGCCTACCAAGCCTTAATGGGCCCTATCCTAACATGAAGGTTGGATGCAGGGACTTAACTACATGGTGACCACCAGGCATCGGCATTTGGAATTTTCCATATTTTTAGTGATTTTCAATATTTTTTGTTGTTTTTGATATTTTTTATCTTTTCATCATTTGTTTGTTTTTGACGTTTTGGCACTACGCTAGGGGTAGTACTTTTTAAGATAAAGCCCATTCCAAGGGTGGGATAACTCGGTCCCTTCGGCGTTGACTAGCTTGTAGGCATTGCCAGGGTACACGGCTTGAATTACAAATGGTTCTTCCCAATTGGGTTGGAGCTTAGAACGCGGCCCTCCAGGTTTGACAAAAATTCGTTTTACGACCATCTCACCGATTTGAATTTTCTCTCAACGACTTTCTTTTGGTGAAAGCGAGCGAGTCTATTTTGATACACACGCGCATGCTCGGCAGCGGCCATCCGCTTCTCATCCAAGAGTTCCAACTGGGCGAGGAGTGAATTACGATGGTCGTTGAGGGGAAATTCCTCGTCCAATTGTACCCTGAGAGAAGGGATCAGAGTCTCGTACGGGACTACCGCTTCCATACCATAAGTAAGGGCAAACGGAGTCTGCCCGGTGGGGGTACATATTGAAGTGCGATAGGCCCATTGAGCTTCGATAAGCTTTTCTGGCCAGTCTGAAAACTTACTGGACTCGCAGGTTTTCTTGAGGATTTTGATCAATATTTTATTGGTGGCCTCCGCTTGGCCATTACCTTGTAGGTAATAAGGCGATGAATGATGCAATGCAATTGCGTACCTTTGCAGAGGTCCTGAAGGTCCTGAGAAATGAACTGTTACCCATTGTCGGTGACGATCGTGCTTGGGACGCCAAACCTGGCGAGGATGTTCTTCATGATGAACTTGCAGACTATTGACGCCTTGATTTTCACGTAAGCTTCAGCTTCGGCCCATTTGGTGAAGTATTCCGTCACAGTAAGGCTGAAAGATTTTTGTTTGGTGAGGGAATTGGGATCACCTAAGGGACCGATGATGTCGAATGCCCACATGGAGAAAGGCCTTGGGGAGGATATTGGATGAAGTGAGGAAGATGGTGAATGGATTTTATCGGCGTTAAGTTGACACTTGACACACCTACGGACATAGACGGCACAATCCTCTTCCATAGTGGGCCAGTAAAAGTCTTGCCTAATGATCTTCTTGGCGAGCATCTAGCAATTCACGTGGCCACCGCACACACCCGAGTGTGCTTCTTCTATGCATTTCCAAACCTCATTGTCGTCGAGACACCTTAACAGAACGCCAGTAAGGCTCCTCCTATAGAGTAGACCTCCAACCAATGTGTATTTCTGAGCCACCATTCTTATGGCTTTCTTATCTTCTGTGGTAGCTCCTTCAGGATAAGACTGATCTTTACAATATTTGACAATTTCATAGAACCATGGTTTCTCATCGTCAGCCAGCTCTTCTTCGACTTCTGCCAGCATGATCTCCCTCTTCTTAAGAATTTCTCTCTTCTGGATCTTCTGTAGGACTCGTTCCTTGATCTTTAAGAGATAAGGGTCCTGAACGGCAGGGACAAGAGGCTTGTAGAGAATGATGGATCTAAACCATGCACCTAAAGGAAATTTGAAGGATGACACCAAGGAGGCGAGGGCATCGGCCAGAATGTTCTGTTCGCGAGGAACATGGACACAGATCAGCTTGGTGAACAATTTGGCATAGGCGGAGACAATCTCCTGATAGGGTTTGAGCTTGGGATCGAGGGTGCGATATTTGGTAAGCACCTGGCGGAGAACGAGTTGACTATCACCCACGACTCGCAACTCGGTGATATAGAAAGAACGGGCTAGTTCCAGGCCAGCTAGAAGAGCCTCGTATTCAGCGATGTTGTTGGTGACTGGGAACTCGAGCTGAAATGCCTCTGGGATGGTAACGCCTTCAGGCGTTAGAAGGACAATGCCGATACCCTTCCCTTGGGAATTTAGAGCTCCATCAAAATATAATGTCCACATTGGCTTGTCGGATTGGGCGATGGACATTAGTTCCTCATCTGGAAACTCTGATTGGAAAGGGTCAAACTTGGGGAGAGGATGGTGGGCGAGATGCTCGGCTATGGCATAGCCTTTAATTGCCTTTTGCTGGATGTAGGTGATGTCGAACTGGGAAAGAAAACTTTGCCAGCGTGCTAGCCTATCAGTAAGGACGGATTTCTCTAGAAGAAACTTGATAGGGTTCATGCGAGTAATCAAGTGTACCTCATGAGCCAAGAAGTAGTGCTTCAATTTCTGCACCACCCAAACGAGGGCAGCACAGGTTTTCTCCATGACTGTGTACTTCTGCTCATAGGGATTGAGAAGTTTGGACAAGTAATAGGTTGCCCGTTCCTTGCCTTCTTCATCAACTTGTGCGAGGACAGCTCCCACGGAGTCGTCCAAGATGGAGATGTAGAGGATCAGAGGTTTTTCAGGTTTGGGTGGAATGAGAACGGGTGGACTAGCCAGATATTCCTTTAACCCTTCAAAAGTTTTTTGACATTTAGAATCCCAGTGGAATTCTACTCCTGGCTTGGTCAACTCATAGAAAGGTCTACACCTTTGTGAGTGCTGAGACACAAATCGACGAATAAACTGCAACCTCCCGATTAAACCTCGGACTTCCCTCAAATTCTTGGGAGGTGGCATATCCCTGATGGCGTTAGCTTTGTCGGGATCTATCTCGATCCCTCTTTTACTCACAATGAAGCCCAGTAATTTTCCCGATGATACGCCAAACACACACTTCTTCGGGTTCATTTTCAATTGGAACTCCCTTGATCTCTGCAAGACCTTAGCCAAAGCCCTTGGATGTTCCATCCTGGTCCTTCATTTCACCAATAGATCATCCACATACACCTCCAGATATATGTGCATCATGTCGTGAAATATGGCCATCATAGCTCTTTGGTAAGTAGCTCCAGCATTCTTTAACCCAAACAGCATGACCACGTAACAATACGTTCCCCAAGGTGTAGTGAATGATGTCTTTTCTTGATCCTCTTCTGCCACACGAATTTGATTATATCCTGAAAATCTATCCATGAATGAGATGGTCTCATACCCCGCTGTGTTGTCGATTAAAATATCAATGTGAGGCAAGGGAAAATCATCCTTTGGACACGCGCGGTTAAGGTCCCGGAAGTCGATGCAAATCCTGACTTTCCCATCTTTCTTCATGACCGGGACAATGTTTACCACCCATTGAGGATAAAGGACGACTCTAATAAACCTGGCTTTATGGAGCTTGTCGACTTCTTCTTTCACTTTCAAAGCCATTTGAGGGTGGAAACGCCTTAACCTTTGTTTTATCGAGACGGACCCTGGTTTTAGGGTTAAACGGTGTTCGACCAGGGTTGAATCCAGACCCGGCATATCCTCGTAGCTCCATGCAAACGTGTCCTTATATTCCTTGAGAACTTCAATTAATGCCTCTTCTTCAGAGGGTGGTAGATTATCACTTATGAGGATGATCCTAGGGTCTTCCTCAGTTCCCAAGTTGACTTCTTTGGTGGACTCTTCTACGGCGGTTGACGGTTCGTCGAATCTCCTTATTCCACTAGCATACGTGCCAGCCGCATCCTCATATTCTTCACCCTCATCTTCAGTAGGGTATTCTTCATCTGTGATCTCGTAGACTCCATACCCCTCATTAATTATGCAGTTGCCCTCACATTCTATTTCCGGTAACTGGATGGGATTTTCTAGCAATTGAGGGACGGCAAGAAGGGCCTGACACCTGACGGCTAAATCCAGAAGGAATCGATGAGGGATCTGCCTACCCTTGGATTTCTTCCTAGGTACTACCTTTGACTTATTATTCCTAGATTGACTGACATTATTTACAGAAGAAGAAAAAGATGAAGAGGGTGGTGAAGAATGTACAGGGGAAGACCCCTCAGAGGAGGGGTAAAAAAGGTCGCTCATCGGACCTTGGACGGGTGGTCCGCAGGGCGGGGCGCACCCGTGGGAGATGTAGAAAGTTTCCTCAACGAAGATGTGTTGTTGAGGAGTTTGGAAATTGACGTTTTTTTTTCGTTTTCATTTTTGATGACAAAACAGTGGAAAGAGATCGGGGGAGCGAAAAAAGTGGTTATGGCTAGAGGATTGGGATGCTCGTAGAGCAGATCATGATTGAAGACCTGGCGCGGGTTTCGCGGGTTGAGAAACCCGCGCAGGTATGTAAGTAGAGAGGGGGATCTGGGAAGATCATCAGACAACCGTCTGGCCCAGAAAGATGACAGCAACAAAGGTTACGACGAGTGAATGGAGAAGATGACGGCTAATGAGTCGTCGGTGGTGATGGTGATGGCAGATGAAGATCTGCTGGTGACAGGGTCCTTCGGGCGAGGATAGTTTGGGACCTTGGCGACAGTAATGATATTTTCAGGCATTCCGGGGATCAATGGTGGTCCTGCAAGCTGGGGAGTTGAGAACATCCTTTCCAGTGCAACGGAAACGTCCCGTATATCAAACCATTTGTCCCATTCGCATTCCGGGTCTTTGATCTTGCCTCTTTTGGTGACCCTCGGACATTTTTCGACTGAATACACAACATGCGACCCCCCATGTGCTTCCTGCGGATAATCCCCCATCTGAATAACGGGCCCTTTATTGAAGTGGTTTGATAGGGTCCAGGTGAGGGGCTTCCAATCCGCCTTGAATGGTCCTTTGAAGCCTAGGCCAAACCTGCGGTTCGGCCTAATCTCCTTTGGTGGTTTCAACCTACCTTGTAGCTATGCACCCAGACCTTTGTCCTGTTGATAGCCGATGTTTCTCATAATCTCCCAACCTTTGGGGTGAAAAGGGAGATATGGCGTTGTTGCCTTGATCGGCTTCTTTGGTGCTAGCGGAATGTGAGATGAATCGCACACGTCCAACAATGACAATATGGGCCGATGAGATGGCCAAACAGAGGGCAGAGAGGTGTTGATAGCATCCACCGTGTGAAGGATAGGTGTGCTGACTACTTTAATAATTCTTCCATTGTAAGGAAACTTCAAGCACTGATGGCTGTTGGAAGGCACAGCATCTATAGCTTCAATGTAAGGGCGACCCAGTATGGCCTTGAATGTGGGGTCCATGTCGAGGACATGGAATTCCGTGGGTACTGACATAGGACCTAGCTCTGTCCTTAGAATAATCATCCCTTGCGGCGGTCTTTTGCTATTGTCATAAGCCGTGACTGTGATTGAAGAAGGTCTTATATGTTCCTGTTCGACCCCACACAACTGAAGGGTGCTCATGGAGATCACATTTATGGACGCACCCGTGTCTACAAGGCATGGGTTTATGGATACCCCATTAATTTTTATTGAAACACACAATGCATATTTCCGAGCTTCCTTGGGAGCGAGCTCGTAGTTGTGGAACATGATGGCCGGTTGTGTGTCCGTTGGGGTCAGGACGGCAGAAATCTTTTCTACAGGGAGGTCCTCATTCACCATGACCTTTTGAAGATACTCCATTAAGGCTGCCTGATGGGATGTGGATCTCTGAAGCAGCTCCAGGATGGAGATCCGAGCAGGCGTCTTGTCCAAGTGCTTCACCAAATCATACTGTGTTCCAGGGATAGATCTTTCCGGTTGTTCTCCATCGTCCCTCTCTGGCTGAGACTGCTCGGGATTCTGACTGTTCTGGGGGAAAACCCTGTGGAAAATCCTTCCACTCCAGAGCACCATTGCCTGTGGCTTTTGTACCTCTATAGGGGTAGTAGTGGGTTTCAACAGAGGTCTGAGGGGTAGTGGTGGAGGGATGGTTGATGAAACAGGGGTGATGATGGGAGCAGGGATTCTGATGAGGGGTTTGTTAGGTGGAGGCATGGTGGAGGTAGAGGGGATATCGCACGGGTTATGAAGGATAAGGGGTCTGGAAGGTGGAGGTGGAAGCAAAGTGGAAGTGGGTAAGGTTTGGAGCGGGTAATGGTGTTGAGATGGATGGTGGATGATGAGTGGTTTTGAGGGCATTGGCTGTGGTATGGTGGAGGCAGGCGGGGTTACGTACGGTGGATGGGTGATAAGGGGCTTAGAAGGCATAGGGGCAAATGCAGTAGAGGTGGATGGTAAAGTGGGGGAGTGAGAGAAAATGAGAGGGTGTGAGGGTGTAATGAAGGGTGTTGGCTGATAGGTCATTGGGGTGCGAATGAGAGGGCGTGATGGCAGTGGGAATGGTGAAGGCGGTATTAACGCGGGTTGATGAGAGAGAGGTGCTACCCGGGCAAGGTGAAAGGGTTGCATGATGATAGGGTTGGCGGTAGAAAGAATAGAGGTACTCTCTGGATGCCACACCTGCTCTCTCCCGACTTCTGGGAAGGAGGAGATGGGGTTGACCTGATGATTGGGATGTTGGTGCTCCGGTAATGGATTCTGGATTATGCCCATGTTGGGCTGTTGTGGTTGGGCCTGCTGAGGCTACTGTTGTTGTTGTGGTTGTTGTTGTGGCTGCTGTTGTAACTACTGCTGTTGTTGCTGGAATTGCGGCCTAGGAGGAGGTCTCCTAGCCTTGAGAGTGGCGACGTATCGCCTCATTTCATCCTAGTCAATCCCGCCTTCATCATTCGTATCGTGGATGTAATCTTTAAACTGAAAGTAGTTGTCCACTGTGTATCCTGGCTGCCTGTGATAGACGCAGTATCTGGAGGTATCAACATTCGTGGGCCACACGGGCGTTTCCCTGGGTAGGATGAGTGTGTTTGAGGCCATGAGGGCGTTGAAAATATCCGCCAGAGTTTCTGGCAATGGTGGGTAATAGGCTCTCTTGGGACCAATCGGCCTCCTTTGTTGCTGTGGGGGACCGTAATTTCCTGGGGGCAGAACTTGGTTGTACTGAAGTGGTGGTTGTTATTGCTGGTGTCGAGGTTGTTGTTGGGGTTGAAGTAGTTGAGTCATGTTGTTCTGAGGTGGATCATTTTGGGGTGGAGGACGAGAGGGGAAGGGACCTGGTTGGAGGGGAAGTCGGGGCATTTGTGGAAGCCTGGGGTTGGGTGCATAGTTGGCGTTGTTGACCGCACTTACTTACTCATTTGTTACGACCCCTTCTGTTGCTCTGCCTGGGACACCAGCGCCTGTCTTTCTGACCACCTTGGGCTTCGGTGGCTCAAACATGTTCATAATGGAGGAGTCTTTTAACTGGGTTTGGATGTACCGGGCTCTTTCATAGAGCTCTTCCATGGTGGTGAGCTTATTCATGGCCAAGACATGCCTGAACTGTGGGGTCGTATTGGATACGATCATCTTTACTTGTTCGGGTTCCGAGAGGGTATCTCTTATTCTTTCTGCCAGAGACCTCCATCTATCAGCATAGCGGACAAAATCCTCGTCGGACTTCATCTTTTCGGCCACTAGGTCGGTAATGGAGAGAGAGGGACCGACCCTATCCTGATACTTTTGCAAGAACCTTCTCTGGACTGTTTCAAAATTCTCGGCCTCGCGGGGCTCCAAAGAATAGAACCACTCTAGCGCAAGGCCGTCCAATGACCTCCAAAAGAGGTATGCCAGGAACCTCTGGTCGTTTTGCCAATAGGATGACTCATACATGAAATCCTTGAGGTGAATGAAGGGGTTGCCAGTGCCATTGTACCCGCGGTACGTGGGCATTTCGGAGGGAGGAAGATGGATGACCGGAAGGATTGGCAAAACAACCTCCGAGGTGGATTTCACGTCCACCATTTTCTTCAAATTCTGAAACTGTTCGTCCATCCTATTGAACCTATTGAGGAGCGATTGGGTGAGCTCCTCGGGCGGTGAAGGTGGCACTTGCCACTGGGGAGGAAAATGTCTCCCGGAGACTTGAGGGGGAAACCTTGAATGAGAGGGAGCTACCGGGCCGCCGATAGTTGGCCCCGGCTGAAGCGGTATGTGGGGAACAATAGGGGTTTGAGATTGCGAAGGGAACTGGAACGAGGGTGGTTGTTGGCTCGCTTGCCCTTGAAGCAAGGGAGATTGGATGGCTTGTGCCAGGGAAGGAGATGGAATGGCCCGCACCAATTCTTGGAGAGGTGCGATGGCCGGAGTTGATTCCTGGGGAGCGGGGGAAACAGATTTCCCCTTCAGAATGGCCTGGAAGATCCGGAGCTGCTCAGAGGTAAGCTCCGTGTTGACGAGGACACCTAGCAAAGAGGAGATGTCCTGTGGCGGGGATGTATCCCCTGTGGTAACCTGCACCTCACGTGAGGGCTCATGGGAAGGACCCGCGTCCATAGCATGGACTCGCGGCTCGACTGACTCACCACGACTAGGGTGGTTCTCCTCAAAAGACTCGTGAGCCATGCTCACAGTTTTTCCGGAACGCAAAAACATATACTAGCAAGCAAATAGCAGAGATTATCAAACAAGTGGATGATGTGACACGACCTTGGACTTAGGCAAACAAGCACAATTAAGCATTCAAATGGGCCTTAATGGGCCACCGCTCTCCCGTCGCACTCTATACCCGGAGTGACTTGGCGATGCCAAGAGTGAATTATGGGAATGGGCCCTTGCTGGTAGAGGGCCAGCAAGGCCAAGGATCGACTCCCCAAGGGTGGATGCCCAATTCAATTGGGGCCGACAAAGTGCACAAGGGCACCGGTTCACACTATCCCACGGCGATCACTCTTAAGTCGTGGACTTGAGGATCGGGCGCTCCTCACAAATGCAGCGGCGCATGAATCAAGTATTGAAAGAGCAACACTAATTGAGCAAGGAAGAGGAACTTACTCGATCGGTTTGAAGAAATCGGTCCCGATCGGAGACGAGGGCGAGAGGGGAGGCGGTGGCTCCCCACACGCCGCGGCGGTGTCGCTTGACCTGCCCAAACCAATTATAAAACTACACCTCACGCAGGAGGGGGGGATCTTGGGGTAGGGGTTAAGGTCTTACATTCAAACACTACCACCGCGCAGGGTGGGGCCTTCAGCCGGCCAAGCGGGGTGGGGATATCGGACCGAAGTGAAGAGAAATGGGAGATTAGGGAACTTGCAGCTGCAGTCTGAATTCTGGATAGGAAGTCGCTGTGCCGGCTGCCTCGGACTCGTACGGACTCCAAATTGAGTGCAATCACCTTCTAAAGCTTCCTGACTTGAGAGGGAAGACTCCAGAATTTTTGGGGATGCTCAGAGGGTCGGAGGTGGCCGCACTAGCAATAGGAAGGAGACTCCTCTGTCTGGCCGCAGGTTCAGTCTGGACTAGAAGAGCAAATTGCAGAGGTCACTGTGCGCCCTCCCGAGCTCCGATCAGCACGAAACCAGCGGCATTGTCTTCGTGGTTGAAGTAGCTTCAGCAGGAGGCGACGGGGCTGCATTCAGAGGTCGAGGACGGTCGGTGTACCCTGAAGAGTGGGCACTGGTCGGAGTAGGCAGCAGGAGACAGAACTGGAGAGCTTGGGGGAGAAAATTCGTAACTCCTTCCTCCAGCAGCCAAACGAGGTTCTGTTTCTTGATCTTGGAAGAGGACTGGCAGAGGGAGAACTTTGATGAAGGAACTTCAGCCTGAATCCGCTGGGGTTCATCGTGGCAGAATGAACTCTCAGGCTCTGGTCCAGGATGAAGACCTCTCTACGCAGTCGTGGGAGAACAGCTTCTACGGTTGGCCCCGACCTCGGAACGAGTTGATTCCACCTCGCCTGCGAAGAAGACAGAGGGACCTTTCCAGCAATGTAGGCTACGCCTTCAGGATCTCCAGCATTAAGCCGTGGGCGATGCTGCAACAGGGGCTGACTTGCTGGTCTGCACAGCTCCAACCTGCAAGAAGAAATGAGAGGGAGGGGTGGCTTCTTTGGTGGAAGGGGAAGTGAAGAGGTGGCCTAAGGATGAATGGGGGTTCTTGTGGGGTGGAGTGGAGGGCTATAGGGGTTGGAGAATGAGGGGATAATGGCTGAGAGCAGGGGCTAGCAGGTGGAGGAGGAGGGTGAGGATGTGAGAGAGGGAATGGGGAGTGGAGGGGGGCGAACTTGGCTTGGGGGAGGGTAAAGGAAGGGGGCGGCCAAGGCAAGTGAAGGGAAGGGATTTCAAATTTTGAAATGGCCTTGGAAGGTGGGGGATTATGTGGGAGAGTGGGATGCTTGTATTGGAATGGGGAAGATTTGGTTGGAAGGTGGAAAATGGTGTTGGAATGTGGAGATTACTACCTAGGAACTAGGAGGTGGAGTAAAGGAGGCCATGGGGAAGTGGAGGGCATTAAAGGAGGTGGGTGGCTAGTGGAGGTGGTTGGGAGGGGAGGAGAGAGAAGGAAATTCGGAATTGGGGTTGGAGGAGAGAGAAAGAGGGGTGAAATAGAGAGATTAAGAGGGGAATGGGTGGGGAATCTCTCCCCTAGGGTCTCTCACCCAAAAAACTAGAGGAATCACTCCAATTTGAACTCAAATGGCAAGTTTAACTCAAAAGGATTCATTCATTCATTAACTTCAAATGAGGGGAGTGGGGTCCTATATATAGGCAACCCACTCTTTACAATAAGTCCCTGATAAAATAAACAACTACAAATAACCAAGGGAGGGTGAGAGTGCTAATGGGCCTAGCCCAACGAATTGGGGCCCAATAGCCACATTAGACAGCATGATGATACAAGAACATAGAAAAATAAGTGCTAGACCAAGGGAAATGACTCAAATAAAATGGAAATACATCAAAATGACTCAAAATAAAGCTACAAAATGGATAAGGGGCCTTTATAGAGTGAGGCCCAAACTCAACCAGCTCCCGAGTGTGAAGAAGTGGACCCGAGCCAAAGGGAGTCGTGGGTGATGCCTCCATCAAATCCCCTGGGCCACGAAGAGCTCGACTCCGTCGAGTAAGGGTCCATCCGGCTAAGGTACCGCTCGAGGAGGTCCGGATCCAATCGCTGGAGGTCCTCCCGACTCACCCATGAGTCATCCGACGGAGGCCGATCCTTCCACCTGATGAGATAGCGCTCATATACCTTGCTCCGGGTGGTAGTGATTTGCTCATCCAATATTCGTTCAATGCAATCGCGCTGAGCTCTCTTGGCTAGTGGACTCTTCTCACAGGTGGGTGCTCTCTCAAAGGAAGAAGTAGGCTCAATCTCCTCACTAGGTCTCACCGTGGGGCCCTTGTAAGACACTAAGTCGGCGACATTGAACGTAGGACTTACCCCATAATCCTCGGGGAGATCTAACTCATAAGCATTTGCACCAACGCGCCTCAAGACCTGGAAGGGCCCAGTCCCACGTGGTCTCAACTTGGAGTGGGCTCCTGGGGAGAGCCTCTCCGTCCTTACCATCACAAAGTCACCCACTTGGAACTCTAAGTGACGCCGGTGAGAATCAGCCAACCTTTTATATGCCTCATTTTTCATGCCAATGTGCTTACGAATTTCCTCATGCAATTCCCTAATATGTTGTGCAAAAGACTCGGCAGACATGGACACTCTAGCATGCTGGGGAAGGGGAATGAGGTCGGATGGCTTTCTTGGTTTGTACCCATGCACGGCTTCAAATGGACTCATCCCTATTGACTTATTGACGGAATTGTTGTATGCAAACTCAGCCTGTGGTAAGATGAGATCTCAATTTCCTGGCCGATCCTCAACAAGACACCTAAGGAGGTTCCCTAGACTCCGGTTGACCACTTCAGTTTGACCATCCGTTTGGGGGTGGTAGGCAGTGGAGAATTTGAGGAGGGTACCCATCATGTGCCAAAGAGTCTTCCAAAAATAGCTAGTGAATTTGACATCCCTATCGGAGACTATGGTCTTGGGCAGCCCATGGAGGCGGACTACCTCATCAAAGAATAACCGGGCTATATGGGAGGCATCGGATGTTTTGTAGCATGGGATGAAGTGGGCCATTTTGGAAAATCTATCAACCACCACATAGATGGAGTCATGCTTCCTAGAGGTCTTGGGTAAGCCTAGGACAAAGTCCATGCTCAAATCTTGCCATGGTCGGTCGGGAATGGGAAGTGGGGTGTATAGGCCGGTGTTTTGTTTCACTTGCTTGGCCGAAGCACATGTGCGACATTGCCCTACTATTTTGCCTACATCTCTTTTGAGACTTGGCCAATAAAATTGACCCTCAACTAAGGCAATGGTCTTGTGGACCCCAAAATGACCGGCTAACCCTCTGGCATGTAATTCCCAAACCAAGAAGTCTCGAAGAGAGGTCCGGGGAATGCAAAGCCTTGGCCCCTTGAAGAGGAACCCATCCTCTAACATGAATCCCTCATGCTCCTTGCTAGAATGAGTGGTCAAGTTGGCATAGATTTGCCCAAAGTCGGGGCAACTAGGGTACTCATCCTTGACCTTGTCAAAGCCAATCACTTCCACTTGGATAGTGGATAGCAAGGACATCTTCCTACTAAGAGCATCCGCGGCCTTATTCTCACTCCCGGCCTTGTGTTTGATGACAAAGGTGTAGGATTGGATAAACTCAACCCATCGGGCATGTCGGGCATTCAACTTTTGTTGGGAGTTGAGGTATTTGAGGGCCTCATGATCGGAAAAGATGACAAACTCTTTGGGAAGCAAGTAATGTCTCCAATGTCGGAGGGATTGACCACGGCATAGAACTCCTTGTCATAGGTGGAGTATCTAGTCCTAGCATCACATAGCTTCTCACTAAAGTAGGCGACCGGGTGTCCCTCTTGACTAAGAATCCCTCCTATCCCTATCTCGGATGCATCACAAGTGACCTCAAAGACTTTGGAGAAATCGGGAAGGCATAGGACCGGGGCTTGAGTCAACTTTTCCTTAAGCTCAAGGAAGGCTTTAGAGGCGGCTTTGGTCCAAACAAAGGTTCCTTTCTTGAGACAATCAGTTATTGGGCCGGTGATAGTGCTAAACCCTCGAATGAATCTCCTATAGAATGTGGCCAACCCATGGAAACTCCTAACCTCATGAAGGGTGTGGGGCTCCGGCCAATCTAGAATAGCTTGGACCTTGTCAGGGTCCATAGAGACTCCTTTGGTTGACACCACATATCCTAGGAAGGTGATGGTAGTGGTCATGAAAAGACACTTCCCTAGGTTGGCAAATAAGCTTTCTTGCTGGAGGACGGTGCAAACTTTTCTAAGGTGGTCAAGGTGGGCCTCATGGGTTTGGCTATAGATGAGAATATCATCAAAGTATACCAATAGAAAGTTCCCAATGAAAGGCCTAAGTGCTTCCGTCATAAGACGCATGAAAGTACTTGGGGCATTAGAAAGCCCAAATGGCATGACTAACCACTCAAAGAGACCATCCTTGGTCTTGAAGGCCGTTTTCCACTCATCCCCGGGCCTTATCCTAACTTGGTGGTAACCACTCTTGAGATCTATCTTAGAGAAGATGGTGGCTCCGGCTAGCATATCCAACATGTCATCAAGCCTAGGGATGGGGAACCTATACTTGACGGTAATCTTGTTAATGGCCCGGCTATCCACACACATCCGCCATGATCCATCTTTCTTGGGGGTAAGAAGGGCCGGGACGGCACATGGACTCTTACTAATGCGGATAAAGCCCTTCCTAATGAGTTCCTCTATTTGCCTCCTAAGTTCGGCATGTTCCGTGGGATTGAGGCGATAATGAGGAAGGTTTGGAAGGGTGGCTCCCGGCACTAGATCGATTGCGTGTTGTACATCACACATGGGAGGGAGTTGGTCCGGGAGCTCTTCCGGGAACACATCATGGAATTCTTCCAAAAGTTGTTGGATCTCTATGGGATGGGGGTTAGAAGGGGTAGGTTCCCCTAAGCATATGACAACCGCACACAAAGGCACCCCTTGAGCAATTTCCTCTTCAAGCTCTTTCCTAGTGATGAGATGAATTCCTTTGGTCAACCCCGTGGTTCTACTTTGTTTTGGGATTTGGATAAGGGCTTGGGTTGGAGGGGTGGAGTTCCCCGAGACTTGTGGAGTGGTGGGGTGTGATCCTTGAGGGAGAGTGTCCCTCTTGGGCATGGGTCGAGGTGGGGAGGGGTTAAGACGGATAGTCTTACCCTCATGCTCAAAGGTGCATATGTTGCTTCTTCCTAGAATGGTGGCATCCACATCATAGAGCCAAGGTCTTCCTAAAAGAATGCTACCCACTTCCATGGGTATGACGTCACACCATATTTGGCCATGGTAGGAAGAGAAAGTGAGAGGCACTAGGCATTGGGTGTTGACCGGGATGGAATTGTTGTTGATCCATGAGACCCGGTATGGACTTGGGTGGGGAGTGAGAGTAAGCCCAAGGAGCTTGACGGTGTCGGGTGACACGGCATTAACACAACTACCACTATCCAAGATCACTTTCCTCACATGGTTCTCTATCTTGATAAAGGTGTGGAAGATTGAGGTCCGACGCCAATCCTCTTCTTGAGGTTGGGTGAGGATGCACCTAATGACTCCTAGATGGGAGTTGTTTGAAGGAGTGGAGTGATCTAGACCCGACTCTAGATATTGGGCTTCATACTCCTCTTCCCAATCTAGTGAGGCTTCATGTTCCTCAACGTCATTTTCTTGTTCCTTTTGGGGTTGAACTTCTTCCTCAATAAGCAAACTAGATAACCCTTAGATGGACATTGCCCCGCAAAATGACCATACCCATGACACTTATAGCATTGTTGGCGCCCACTTCCCGAGGTGGTTCCTACACTTGGGCCTTTGGGGTTGTCATCCTTCCGTGGGAGAGGGTGACTAGGAGCGGACTTGTTTGGAGTGATGGGTGGGGGAGGATTGTAGGACCTTAAAGGGGCATTCCCACTTGGGCTAGGAGCTCTCATGGGAGTGGGTGGAAGGGGACGTGTTCCCAAGTTTTTGGGGTCGGTGGGTCGGGGAGGGATAAATCGGGAATTCCTAGAAAACCTTTCCACATCTCTAGCTATTTGGTAAGCTAGCTCAAGGTTATCAACGTCCCTCATGAATAGTTCCCTCTTGATGTGGCTTTGAAGCCCATTCCTAAAACGGGATAAGGTGACATCCGGATCCTCATGGACTCCACACTTTAGAAGATAAGAGTCAAATTTTTCAATGTACTCTACCACGGTCTTTCCTTCTTGGGTGAGGCTTTGCCATTCATCTAGGAGCATTTGGTGGTAGGTTCGGGGGAGTTATTTGTTCTTAAGTTGGTTCTTCATGTCCGCCCAAGTGTCAATAGGCTCTTCCCGCCTAACCCGTCTTAGACCCTCTTGATTTAGCCAATAAGTTTTGGCCAACTTAGTGAGATGCATCTTAGCCAATCTAACTCTCCTTTGGTCGGACATGGGGTACCATTCAAAGTATTGGTCCATGGCAGTCTCGCATTCTAGGTAAACACTAGGTTCATGTGAACCATCAAAATTTGGGGCCTCTACCTTG
Organism: Amorphophallus konjac; assembly: GCA_022559845.1. NCBI lineage: Eukaryota > Viridiplantae > Streptophyta > Magnoliopsida > Alismatales > Araceae > Amorphophallus > Amorphophallus konjac. The sequence goes on from CM040122.1 coordinate 46,657,366, forward strand.
ATCATCCTTAAAAGGGGGTCATCCGGATCATCCCGTGGACGCCGGTCATGGTTTTGATGGGGGCGAGGCCTCTCATAGTCATAATAATGGTCATGGTCCATATCCTCCCTATAAAATTCAGCATGTGGGTGATGGGCTCTTGGGCCGTTGTTCCTTGGGTGGAACTCATCCCTATGAGGCTCTACATGTGGAGGGTGGACTCTTGGGCCTTGGTTCGTTTGGGGAAAATCATTCCTATGGAACTCACCATGTGGTGGAGGGGCTCTTGGCTCATTGATCCTTGGGTGAGGATCTTCTCTATGAGGCTCATCATGCGGAGGGGGAATCCTAGGCTCATTGTTCCTTGGGCGGAACTCTTGGTCTTCTAACCGAGCAATTCGGTTGGTAATGGACTCTAGTTGGGCAAGGATGGTTGTGAGGGCAGCATCTACCCTATCCATGTGGCCTTGGGGTCCCTCCCTAGGAACATCTTGGTTGAGTTGGTGAGGATTGGGATCCATTAGTGGAGCCGAAGATGATGAACCGGGTTGATAGCTAGCACCACTACGGGTGGACATGCAAGACAAAGGGCCAAAGTGGTTGGACACACTATGCAAAGGTCCTAGGACTTAGACTTGATAGAGACAAGTCAAGGACTTGCTCTGATACCACTTGATGTGACACGACCTTGGACTTAGGCAAACAAGCACAATTAAGCATTCAAATGGGCCTTAATGGGCCACCGCTCTCCCGTCGCACTCTATACCCGGAGTGACTTGGCGATGCCAAGAGTGAATTATGGGAATGGGCCCTTGCTGGTAGAGGGCCAGCAAGGCCAAGGATCGACTCCCCAAGGGTGGATGCCCAATTCAATTGGGGCCGACAAAGTGCACAAGGGCACCGGTTCACACTATCCCACGGCGATCACTCTTAAGTCGTGGACTTGAGGATCGGGCGCTCCTCACAAATGCAGCGGCGCATGAATCAAGTATTGAAAGAGCAACACTAATTGAGCAAGGAAGAGGCACTTACTCGACCGGTTTGAAGAAACCGGTCCCGATCGGAGACGAGGGCGAGCGGGGAGGCGGTGGCTCCCCACACGCCGCGGCGGTGTCGCTTGACCTGCCCAAACCAATTACAAAACTACACCTCACGCAGGAGGGGGGGATCTTGGGGTAGGGGTTAAGGTCTTACATTCAAACACTACCACCGCGCAGGGTGGGGCCTTCAGCCGGCCAAGCGGGGTGGGGATATCGGACCGAAGTGAAGAGAAATGGGAGATTAGGGAACTTGCAGCTGCAGTCTGAATTCTGGACAGGAAGTCACTGTGCCGGCTGCCTCGGACTCGTACGGACTCCAAATTGAGTGCAATCACCTTCTAAAGCTTCCTGACTTGAGAGGGAAGACTCCAGAATTTTTGGGGATGCTCAGAGGGTCGGAGGTGGCCGCACCAGCAACAGGAAGGAGACTCCTCTGTCTAGCCGCAGGTTCAGTCTGGACTAGAAGAGCAAATTGCAGAGGTCACTGTGCGCCCTCCCGAGCTCCGATCAGCACGAAACCAGCGGCATTGTCTTCGTGGTTGAAGTAGCTTTCAGCAGGAGGTGACGGCGCTGCATTCAGAGGTCGAGGCCGGTCAGTGTACCCTGAAGAGTGGGCACTGGTCGGAGTAGGCAGTAGGAGACAGAACTGGAGAGCTTGGGGAAGAAAATTCGTAACTCCTTCCTCCGGCAACCAAACGAGGTTCTGTTTCTTGATCTTGGAAGAGGACTGGCAGAGGGAGAACTTTGATGAAGGAACTTCAGCCTGAATCCACTGGGGTTCATCGTGGTAGAATGAACTCTCAGGCTCTGGTCCAGGATGAAGACCTCTCTGCGCAGTCGTGGGAGAACAGCTTCTACGGTTGGCCCCGACCTCGGAATGAGTTGATTCCACCTCGCCTGCGAAGAAGACAGAGGGACCTTTCCAGCAATGTAGGCTACGCCTTCAGGATCTCCAGGATGAAGCTGTGGACGACGCTGCAACAGGGGCTGACTTGCTGGTCTGCACAGCTCCAACCTGCAAGAAGAAATGAGAGGGAGGGGTGGCTTCTTTGGTGGAAGGGGAAGTGAAGGGGTGGCCTAAGGATGAATGGGGGTTCTTGTGGGGTGGAGTGGAGAGCTATAGGGGTTGGAGAATGAGGGGATAATGGCTGAGAGCAGGGGCTAGCAGGTGGAGGAGGAGGGTGAGGATGTGAGAGAGGGAATGGGGAGTGGAGGGGGGCGAACTTGGCTTGGGGGAGGGTAAAGGAAGGGGGCGGCCAAGGCAAGTGGAGGGAAGGGATTTCAAATTTTGAAATGGCCTTGGAAGGTGGGGGATTATGTGGGAGAGTGGGATGCTTGTATTGGAATGGGGAAGATTTGGTTGGAAGGTGGAGAATGGTGTTGGAATGTGGAGATTCCTACCTAGGAACTAGGAGGTGGAGTAAAGGAGGCCATGGGGAAGTGGAGGGCATTAAAGGAGGTGGGTGGCTAGTGGAGGTGGTTGGGAGGGGAGGAGAGAGAAGGAAATTCGGAATTGGGGTTGGAGGAGAGAGAAAGAGGGGTGAAATAGAGAGATTAAGAGGGGAATGGGTGGGGAATCTCTCCCCTAGGGTCTCTCACCCAAAAAACTAGAGGAATCACTCCAATTTGAACTCAAATGGCAAGTTTAACTCAAAAGGATTCATTCATTCATTAACTTCAAATGAGGGGAGTGGGGTCCTATATATAGGCAACCCACTCTTTACAATAAGTCCATGATAAAATAAACAACTACAAATAACCAAGGGGGGGTGGGAGTGCTAATGGGCCTTGCCCAACGAATTGGGGCCCAATAGCCACATTAGACAGCATGATGATACAAGAACATAGAAAAATAAGTGCTAGACCAAGGGAAATGACTCAAATAAAATGGAAATACATCAAAATGACTCAAAATAAAGCTACAAAATGGATAAGGGGCCTTTATAGAGTGAGGCCCAAACTCAACCAGCTCCCGAGTGTGAAGAAGTGGACCCGAGCCAAAGGGAGTCGTGGGTGATGCCTCCATCAGTGGATGCCTTTACGCCCCCTTTTTTTGTGTTTTGATTTTGATGATTTTTTTGTGTGTTTTTAACCAGATCCGAAGTTCACACAAAATAGGGACCCTAGTTCGTTTTTGTTTTCACCACCGTGTCAGCTAGGGGCTCTCGTCTCACCACGAATGGGTCGACTAACTCCAGGGAACTTCAATGGTACAACCGGCCCAGTGAACGAAGAGGAGATTCTTTGATGTCGGGGACTTACGGAGGTCCCAGTGGAGAAGATTCTAGTCCGTCGAGAGGAATTCTCGAACAGAGAGTCCTTCCTTCACCGAGAGAGGGTGATCCTTAGAAAAGAGTAAAAAAAGGAAAGAAAAGGGGGTAAATGCATGAAATGCGGTGCTGGATAAAAGATATGTAACACACAGATGGAGCAGAAATAAGCACACAAATATAACAGATGTATAGTAGTGATATAACAAGAATATAACAATAATAAACAGATAGAGGAAGATATAGCTGTTCTACTTTCCAAGACAACACAGACTTAAAAATGACAAAAGAGGGGACTAAGGGGCGTGCACGTGGTGCACGAAGGGGATGACACAGCGCACGCGGGCGCAATAAGAAGGGGGACACACGAGGGTGCCAAGTGGAGGGAGCACACGTGGGTGCCGAGTGGAGGGGCACACGTGGGTGCCGAGATAATGCAGATCTCGAAGTAATCACAAAGGACCGGGGGAGTGCACGTGGTGCACGAGGGAAATGATGTAGCGCACGTGGGTGCAATAGGGAGGGGCACACGCGAGTGCCGAAAGAAGGGAGGCACACGTGGGTGCCGAGAGTTCAAGGGTAACCCAAAAAAAGCAAAAAAAGGTCCCACCGTGATCGCCAATCTGTGGAAGCCGCGGAATCCACTCAAGGAGAAGAAAATGAACTAAACTACGGACTATCAAGCGACTAAAAATTAAGAAGGATTATGAAAAGTGCCAATATGAGGAAAGAACATACGTAGGATGCTAAAGGGGTGTGATCGCCAGAGGGGTTACCTCAAAGAAACGAAATGATCGCGTGTACCTTGTATTGAGCGCGGAGATTGTGACTCCTCGAGAGCGGGAAATGGCAGGTTGCTTCTTCCTCCCCCTTCGGCCGACCGACGGAGAGGGCTTTCCTCAGGTACCCTTGCAAAACAACGACAAACAAGTAACGGGTGGATCAGAAAGACGAAGGTGCAGTATTCAAATTCTAACGACGCAAGTAACGAAATGATGGCAACACACACACCTGGTTGGTGTTGTCTTTAAAACCCCTCTCCGACACGAGTAGAAGGAAAATGCTTATGATGAATGGCAATTATTCCGACGTAGAAACGGGAAGAGACTCCCTCATAAAGGGGGGGGGTAGAGGATATGATATGATGAATGCAAGATAACTAGAAAAGAAGAGGAGAGAATGGCTTATTGGATGGTCGATGGCGAGATCCGGCGGAGCTTCGGCAGCGTAGGGACGACGAGGTAGCGCGGCGGGCGAAGGTGGCCACTCTCCTGCGAGCACGGGCACCCGAGGATCCGGTAGGACCTCCCCTACAAAACACCCACGGGTTAGGAATAGAATCCGACAGCCTCTCGGAGCTCTTTTTTTCGACCCCTGAACTGAGGGGGGTAAGCCTCTATTTATAGAGGTCGGGAGGATGGGGGCGTCCAGAGGCCTGGACGCCTCCATAACTTGGATTTTCTTCAAACGACAGACTGAGCGACGGTCAGTCGATGGCCAGGGGTCGCCCGTGATCTAGTTGATAGAGGCATCGAGGGACCTGAACGCCTCCATAACTTGGATTTTATTCAAACGACAAGCTGAGCAACGGTCAGTCGATGGTCGGGGGTCGCCCATGAGCTGGTTGATGGAGGCGTCCAGGGGCCTGGACGCTTTCATAACTTGGATTTTATTCAAACGACAGGCTGAGCAATGGTCAGTAGATGGCTCGGGGTCACCCGTGAGCTGGTTGATGGAGGCGTCCACGGGCCTGGATGCCTCCATAACTTGGATTTTCTTCAAACGACAGATTGAGCAACGGTCAGTCGATGGCCGGGGGTCACCCGTGAGCTGGTTGATGGAGGCGTCCAGGAGCTTGGATGCCTCCATAACTTGGATTTTATTCAAACGACAGGCTGAGCAACGGTCAGTCGATGGCCCGGGGTCGCCCGTGAGCTGGTTGATGGAGGCATCCATGGGCCTAGATGCCTCCATAACTTGGATTTTCTTCAAACGACAGACTTAGCAACGGTCAGTCGATGGCCGGGGGTCACCCGTGAGCTGGTTGATGGAGGCGTCCAGGGGCCTGGACGCCTCCATGAAATTATATATATTTTTTGTTCAATCTTATATATATATTTTTTGTCATTATTTTGTATTGATGGAGGTGTCCAGGAGCCTGGAGGCCTCCATGATGACCCCCGGATTCCCCCGAAAAGGGCGTCGGCAGTCGTCCGTTAGGCATTTTCCTGGTCCCGGCAACTTCTGATGCATGCGATTGATGTTTATGCCGTTCGAATGCCGCATGATTTCCACAACGAGGCGGTTTCCGGATGCCGAAGGAGCGTTACGCTACTCACCCAGAAGACGAGAGAAGACTCAAAGATAGGAAACACTCAAGTGATTCAAAATGCGGAAGCCGCTGCGGGGCATCGCGTGGTAATATGAGATTTTCTTAGGGGACGTCAGGAATAGCGTGCCTACAGGTGGTTCAGGTCCAGCAGATCGCCTGGCAGCTCCACTTTGACGGAGCTTCAAAAATAGAAACAACCCCGTCTGGACATACAAAAGTACGGGCAGGGACCGGCATCGTCCTTAAATCCCCTGAGGGAGAAGTATTACATACGTCCTTCTCCATCAATAAACCCTGTACAAATAATGAGGCAGAGTATGAGGCTCTGATCATAGGTCTCCAGGTCGCTTTGCAAATGGAGATTAAAATGCTACAAGTATTTGGCAATTCATTGCTAGTCGTCAAGCAAGTCCAAGGACAGTTTGACGTCCGAAAACCCGAACTACTCCCTTACCATGCTAAGGTGAAACGGCTCATGGAGCAATTCTACCTCATCGAGATAGGCCACGTTGCTAGAAAAGAAAATGCACAAGCTGATGCACTGGCGAAATTGGCAAGCTTACTAGCAGTCCCGCCAGATGGGTCCCTTAGCATCCAGGTGGTGAATCAGTGCCAAGTGCCTAGCATGGTAGAAGAACCAGAAGAAGAACTCGAGGTCGCCACAGCGGAAGCCATCAGCTTACCCGACTGGAGGGACCCCCTTATGCAATGGTTTAAATACCAGCAACTGCCCAGGCACATAGAAGAGAAAATCAAGCTGATCAGAATAAAGGACTCTTACGAGGTCCAGAACGGGATCCTATTCTGAATCATGGTGGATGCCAAACGGAAGGTGCTCCTGCGATGTCTATCCACCGAGGAAGCTTGGAAAGTCATGAAAGAAGTCCACGCCGGAACAGCTGGTGCACACCAAGCAGGACCGAAGATGAAAATCGAAATAAAGAAGCTTGGCTACTACTGGCCGATAATATTTGATGACTGCTGCAAGTATGCCAAGTCTTGTAAAAAATGCCAGGAGCACGCCACGGTGCCGAAGAGACCGCCCGTGCCGCTACATGCAACATTGCCCAACTGGCCTTTCGCCCAATGGGGAACCGATGTCGTGGGTCCACTACCCGCATCATCCGCCGGGTGTAAGTACATCTTGGCGGCAACTGATTACTTCTCCCGTTGGGCAGAAGCTGTGGCATTGAAAGAAGTGAATGGGGAGATCGTTACCAGATTTATTCGCCGCAACATCATATTCTGGTTTGGCACTCCAAACCAAATTATCTCGCATAATGGAAGTCACTTCTGCAACCAGAAGGCCTACCGACTAGCATAAAAATACAAGATAGATTAGAGGATGTCAACCCCTTATAACCTACAGGCCAATGGCCTGGCTGAAGCCTTCAATAAAACTCTTTGTACTATCCTGTCCAAAATTGTTAATTCTAACAAGAGGGACTGGGAAGAGAAAATGTGTGAGGCCCTGTGGGCATATCGAACTGTGTACGAAACTCCAACGGGCTGTTCACCCCTTTCCTTGGTATATGGCTCAGAGGCAATTGTCCCTATCGAGCTGGAGATACCCTCCCTCCGGGTCGCAATCCAACACGGGTTGGTCCTGGAAGAGCAAACAAATGTCGAGCGAAGGCTCGAAAAGCTCTCCAACTTGGAGGGGAAACGACTCCAAGCCCAATAGAACATCTAGGTCTATCAGGCCCGGATAGCTCGCGCCTTTGACAAGCTCGTCAAGGAACGTGAATTCAAGAAGGGTGACCTCGTTATGGTGAAGAGAAGAGAAGTCATGGCTTCTAACCCCAAGGGCAAGATGAATGAGAATTGGCTTGGACCCTATGTGATCCAGAAAGTCTACGAGGGCGGAGCGTATGTAATTAGTCGATCATCGAGGGGAGGTTCAGTTTCCACCCCTTAATGGTCGGCATTTGAGGTTGTATCACGCTCCGATTCATCCATTCAATGAATAATACGTTTCTCCCCTCCACCGCGGGCGAATTTGCATTACAATTATCCAGATGGTTTGGTCACTATTTACTATGCATTACAGGAAAAGAAACGAAAGAGAACAAAAAATAAGAAGAAAAAAAAGAGAAAGAAGAGAAAGAAGAAAACAAAAGAGAAAAAAATGAAGAAAAGAAAAATGAAGAAAGGAAAGAAGAAAAGAAAAGAAAAAAGAAAAAAAGAAAAAAAGAAAAAAAAAGAAAAGAAGAAAAAAAGAAGGAAAGAAAGGAGGAGGAGGCCTCAACGCTCCTTTAATAATCCTCACCCTCAGCTTCGAGAATATTCCAATAAATGAATCAACCATGTCAGCCGTTGACATTCTGTCGGCACTAACGAAGAATACCCCACTCGAACCTTTTGTTTGGGATTAGGGAATCAACCTTTCTCCTTGCATTGGCACCAGCCCATACCAATGAATATCTCAATAAACGAATCTTCCATGTCAGCCCGTGACATTCTGTCGGCACGGACGAAGAACACCCCACTCGAACCTTTCGTCCGGGATTGGGGAATCAACCTTTCTCCTTGCATTGGCACCAGCCCGTATTAACGAATATCTCAATAAATGAATCAACCATGTCAGCCCTTGACATTCTGTCGGCACTGACGAAGAACACCCCACCCGAACCTTTCGTCCGGGATTGGGGAATCAACCTTTCTCCTTACGTTGGCACCAGCCCGTACCAATGAATATCTCAATAAAAGAATCAACCATGTCAGTCGTTGACATTTTGTCGGCACTGACGAAGAACACCCCACTCGAACCTTTCGTCTAGGATTGGGGAATCAACCTTTCTCATTGTGTTGGCACCAGCCCGTACCAACAAATATCTCAATAAACGAATCAACCATGTTAGCCCTTGACATTATGTCGGCACTGACGAAGAACACCCCACCCGAACCTTTCGTCCGGGATTGGGGAATCAACCCTTCTCCTTGCGTTGGCACCAGCCCGTACCAACGAATATCTCAATAAACTAATCAACCATGTCAGCCCTTGACATTCTGTCGGCACTGACGAAGAACACCCCACCCGAGCCTTTCATCCGAGATTGGGGAATCAACCTTTCTCCTTGCATTGGCACCAGCCCGTACCAACGAATATCTCAATAAACAAATCAACCATGTCAGCCCTTGACATTCTGTCGGCACTGACGAAGAACACCCCACCTGAACCTTTTGTCCGAGATTGGGGAATCAACCTTTCTCCTTGCGTTGGCACCAGCCCGTACCAATGAATATCTCAATAAACGAATCAACCATGTCAGCCCTTGACATTATGTCGGCACTGACGAAGAACACCCCACCCGAACCTTTCGTCCAGGATTGGGGAATCAACCTTTCTCCTTGCGTTGGCACCAGCCCGTACCAATGAATATGTCAATAAACAAATCAACAATGTCAGCCCTTGACATTCTGTCGACGCTGACGAAGAACACCCCACCTGAGCCTTTCGTCCGGGATTGGGGAATCAACCTTTCTCCTTGCGTTGGCACTAGCCCGTACCAACGAACATTTTAATAGACGAATAAACTATGCCAACCCTTGACACCCTGCTGTAGATTGTGATAAATCCACACATGAAGAAGAGTTTAAATATGAGAAAACACAAGGGGGAGAGATGGTATAATAATGAATAAAAGAAGCACGTGGTGCTACTAAGGAGGGTGATCGCCAGAGGGGTTATCTCAAGAAGAAACAAAGAAGATCGCGAATACCTGGTGGAAAATAGAACGCGAGATGGATTGTGAATTCCTCCTCCTCCTTCAATCGGCCAGCCGATGAAGGGGGTTTTTCTTTATTGATTACCCTTGCAAAAAAGACAAAACAAACAAACAAAGAGAAGTGGATCAGCCAAGCGAATGTAGTATCAATCCCAAGTAGATGATATGATGATGAATAGAGAATAAAACATGCGCACCTTTTTTTATTTTAAAACCCCTAAAGAGTTAGGGAAAGAAAAGATATGATGCTAATGTAAAAGGAGAAAAACGTATGATGATCGATGAAGAAAACACAATTAGATAAGCAAGAAAAACCCCTGCTGTCCCTGATGACAGTAAAGGGAACCGAAACTGATGCTGTTGGCAGGAAGAACAGGAAGCAGAGAGCTTTTTAAAGATTGCACAGGAAGAAGATGGACAGCCTCCGTAAATTTAGCATCTACGTATAAAACTCTGATCTAGATAGCCTCTGATCTCGTCTATTCTCGTAACCTGCCAACCTCGCGCGAGGTCGATCAAGACATCCCTATATAGGGTTCCAGATCCAAGATAACCTCAGATTCGGAAGGATAAGAATGAGCAATGATCAAAAGAAGGCAGGACTCTAGTTCCAATTCGAGCAAGGAGACCATTAAAGGCAGGGAACTCTCCAGGAAAGACGAGTTTAAGCAGGACACCGAAAGATAAAACACGACCTTTAGAAGGGCGTCAAATCACAAATCGACGACCTACATCAAGACGTTACTCAAAACACGACCATGATCAAGGGCGTCACTTCTTGGATTTAATTGTGACAATAAAACTTACTTTATTTGAAAATTATGAGAAAACTCCTGAGATGAAGGCGTTACTTGAAAACACGCCCTGAGGAAGGACGTTAATTAATAATTTGAATTTATTTTGAAACCGGATAATACCAGGAATTGACGCCCTCACATTTGGTCATCCTTTCTTTTGCACACGCCCCAGATAAGGTCGCTATTTAAAACACGCCCCTCTTTAGGTCACGAATCACGAAAATGCAAAGAATAAACCAAAAACACACAAAAAAAATAGAAAAACTTCATATTATAGAAATATTGAAGTTCACTTTGGTGCGTCAACATAGTGACATGAGATTTGATCAACATAGCGTCAGTTTTGGCGTGTCTACAGCTGTCCTGCCTTGGCGTCTGCTTTGCAAGGGAGTGAGACGAAATGGAGTGAAAGTGCAACAAACGGAATGAAGTGGAGCGAACTGATAAGTAGATGCCAAGGTGTGATGTGACACGCCTCAGACACTAAGCATTGGAAATCTTTCCAAGATTCAAAGTGAAACAACTCCGAGTGATTCCAAGGAAGCATCGATTTACTGGATAAAGGAGATTAAACTAAACAAGTAAAAATGTGCGCATGGCACGATAAGGAGACACCATTGGAGAGCGGTTACCAGCCAATGTGGACGTGCTACAACTAAGGTGGATTTGCAGAAAAATAAAAGGAATTGAGATGGAGACCCAGCAAAGGGACATTTTCAAGGAACTAGCCTGAGCGGCTTCAAAGAGAATAAAATACTCAATTTGGAGTGGAATATCTCATGTCAACTCAATCAAGAGCGAGTGACCTTCATTATTGCCATAATATGAAGATTTTCAGCATGAAGCTCAAAGTCCTACATGATGCATGCTGGGCTAAAAGAAAAAGATAAAACAAACTAAAAGATAGAAAATAATCAAGGATAATATTGTTAAGCCATCCAGATTTGGTCAAGAATCCAGATCTCTGAGCTGACACTAAGTCGAAGCCCGTTTGTCCGTGCATCAACTCAGAAAGTGGAACCATCGTCCCAGACCTTCAACGACTCAACGGCCTATCCGTGTGATCAAGACTTTCCTAGAACTATCACTATTTTTGATGAAGGGGAACTCAAATTCCAGGTTCATCAGAACCACAAGGTCCTTGATATACTATAATAGCGTAGAATACCATATAATAATAATGCTTACAAGAACAACATGATGTTACTTCCGCAGTGATCCGGGCATCTCGAAACCTGTAATCTTCTCCACATTGAAAGTTCATTAGCCCTCCCAAAATTTCAATATCAATAATCCTCAATTCAAAGCATGACATGATCATAAGTGCTTAATAAAATAAAACTCCAACGAAATAATAGCACTTAAGTTCATCAGAGCATGTAGGGAAGCAAATTCATAAGCTCACAAATTCACGCCTGTACTGAACTGCGTCAAAACATGAAAGGCGCATGATCATGAGGGCGTCAAAAATAGAAACACGTCCTTCACTAAGGCGTGAAATGCACCAAGGGTTCAAAAATAAGACGACCTTGGAAAGGGCGCTGCACAAAACACGACCTCGGTCCGGTCGTCAATTCAATAATTGACGCCCTAACAGAAGACGTTAATTAAGCCCAAACTTCCATTTTTGATTCGAAAGCTAAACCCAGTCCTAATGGCATAAACTTTCTAACTCCGAACAGCCTTAAGACTCCCCGGACTTCTATAAAGGGAAGGCAATTCCTCAAATCAATCAAATCCTCCGAGCTCTGTTTCTTCTACTGCTTCTTCTGTTCTTTTGCAGACACCGCAACCGTCCAAACTTCTTCCTGCAAACCGAAGATGGAGAGGGCGATTAAGAGATCAAAGCCCTCAACTCCCAGACTAACTGAGATCAACGGGCATATCAGCAGTAGAATCTCCATGAACCAGGCAAAGATAAAATCCTTCTGTTCTTTTCCACTTTTGTCTTAAATGTTCTTCACTTCTGCATGCTCATTTATCCTTCTTTCTCTGCATTGTTCTTCCTTTCTTCCTTCCACAGGACTACCCGAATGTCCCAGGAGCAAGGAGATCTACAAAAATTAAGTGGCTGCCTCTCATACTCTCCAAATTTTCTTCAGATATGAGGGTGTACTTAACAAGATGGTGTAGATTTGATTTAAAATCCACACTTAAATATAAAGAGCAATAGATATGATGAAAGCAATAAGATAGCACGGGGTGCTAATGTGGAGTGTGTGTGATCGCCAGAGACGCGAGGGTCTCAAGTGGAGATGATAAGGGGAAAGTGATCGCAAATACCTCAAATGTGCGGTTGATTGTGAGTACTCCTTTTCTCTTCAAATCGGCCGGCCGACGAAGAGAGTTCTTCAACTTGGTTACCCTTGCAAAAAAAGACACACAACACAAAAGAATTGGATTAGAAATAATGTGTGTGTAGCATCAATTCTTAATAAAGATGAGCATGAAAATTGATTAAGAACACACCTTAAGGGTATTAGCCCTTAAACCCCTATGCAAAGAGGGTGTGGGAGATGTATGATGAATGCAAATAATAATAAAAAAAGGGGAGGTCTCAATATGATGATTGAGAAAGAATTATCAATAACAATGATGCATGCATGTGAATTATGAACTAAAATAAAAATAAGATAGGGGAGAAGGGGAATAGAAAAATCTGATTGTTGGTTGCTCCTTGGCCTTGATCTTCAATAGGGAGAAGTTCCCAAAAGGATGAAGCTTTGATGGATAAATGACCTCCTCCTGTCAAGCAGCACTTCCGTCGGTTCCTGTAGAAACAAAGAAAAGAAGAAGAAAAGCAGAGCAGAAGAAGGAGAAGAAGAGGAAGAAGACAGAAGAAGAAGAGAAGTAGAAGAAGGAGGAGAAGAAGACAGATACGGGAGAAACAGAAGAAAGAGAAAGAAGAAGAAGAAGAAGACAGATACGGGAGAAACAGAAGAAAGAGAAAGAAGAATACGGAAGGAAGAAAACACAAAAGAAGGGAAAAAGAAAAGAACCTCCGGGACCTTGGAACCTCATCACAGAACCGACTGGGCTCTTTAAAAATAGGGTTCAAATCAAGAGATAGAGGGATAAGAACGGGTAAGAGCCCAAAGAGGGAAGGATTAGAATGAGGAAAGTGACCAAACGAAGCAGGGACTCCCCGGGGAAAGGCTGTGTTCGTTTAGAACACGGAAGTTGAAACACGACTTGAACAAGGGCGTCCATTAAAGAATTGACGACCTACCCCAGGGGCGTTTCTTTAAAAACACGCCTTGGAGCAAGGCGTTTCTTAAAAAATCCATTTTTGGAATTAAAATATTATTTTATTTGAAAATTTTAAAACACGCCTTAGTACAAGGCTTTACTTAAAACACGCCTTGGGTGAAGGCTTTACTTATTTGAAACACGCCCTTGGTGAAGGCTTTACTTAAAACACGCTCTGGATGAGGGCGTTAATTAAAAAATATTCAAAATAGGGCCATTTTTTATTTCTCAATATTATTTTCCCATTTTTTAGGTGAAGGTGCATCTCATCGCCCTGATTCCAACGACTATTTTTGCGTATTTTTCTGACACCCGGAAGGCCTCCAAATCACCTATGGAAGGGGCTGAAAAATAATATTAAAATAATCAATTTGAAAGACACGCCCTTACCTGAGGCGTGACTTGATTTTTCGATTTTTTTATTCTTTTTCAATTCAAAGTCACGTCTTCCCCTAAGGCGTTAATTCCAAAATAATTCCGAAAAATTCCCAGAAAATTCCAAAAAAATGGAAATTTGATAGAAATGACGTCCTGGACTATAGTCGTTAAATTTTTTAAAAATGCCCTATGTCAAGTCGTTATTTAAAAGACGCCCCACGCCAAGTCGTTAATTCCGGAAAATTCATAAAAATAGAGAAAAATACTCAAAAAATCCAGAAAATTCCAGAAAATTCCAGAAAAATAGGAATAAATAGGAAAAGGATAAAAAAAGGGAGAAATCTAAAAAAAGTGGGAAAAACCACTCAAACACAGCTAATTTGAGGGTCAAATTGGGGTATTACAAGGCAATATGAGATGTACTCACAGTAACGTCAATTTTGGCGTGTCTACAGCTGCCCCGCCTTGGCGTCTGCTTTGCAAGGGAGCAGAGCAAACTGAAAAGTAGATGCCAAGGTGTGATGAGACACGCAATCAACATCACTTGATGAGAAATGAAATCAAAAGCTCGAGATGAAGCAGTCTTGAGAAATTCACGGAAATCATCGATGTTTGGATAAAAGGGGGAGTGTGCACGCGGTGCACGAAAGAGATAAAAATGATCAACTTCCAGCGTGGTGGAAGTACCTCAGGTCACAAACCTGTAAGTTTCACCATTGGGGAGCGGTTACCAGCCAGTGGACGTGCTGCAGCCAAGGTGGATCAGGGGAAAGTGTTGAAATAAGATGATAGAAATCCGAACACAGAGCTTTCGAGAAACACCCAAAACAGCGACAAAGCGAACTGAAGACCAATTCGGCATGGAATATCTCATATATGGGAAAGATTAAGTTCAATTCAACCCTCAAAGTCAGCTCATCAGAATGATTTTTACAGTTGATTCAAAATTCCTATATGAATGCATGCTGGGTTTAAAGAAAAAAATAAATCAAACGAAAATATAGAATAATCAAGGATAATATTGCTAAGCTGTTCAAGACTGAGTCAAGAAACTCATTTCACGAGCTGATACTAAGCCGAAGCCCGTTTATCCGCGCACCAACTTGCAAAGCGGAACCATCGTCCCCAGTCTTGGACGGCTCAACGGCCTATCCGTATGACTAAGATGCCTCTGGAATCATCATTGTTTTTGATGAAGGGGAACTCAAATCCCAGATTTACCAAAGCCACAAGGTCCTTGATATAATCTAGTAGCGTATGTAACATATAGTAAAATGCATACAGGGAGAGATGGTGGAGCAATAATCAGCATAGGGAACTGAGAAAATGAGGTGCAAAACCGGTGGGACTTGGATGATGCCCAGACGGCGGGACCAAGAGCTTCTTATCCTGCGCTCAAAAATTTCATTAGCCAAGATATAAAAAAGTATAACAAACAATGAAGAAGGTATTTAAGCATAGCAATCATCAAAGCATCAATTATAGCATGTATATGGCATGAATAGCATAAGTTAAATCATGGCATTGCAGATTATCATTGTTTGTTGTTTCGTCATGAGGATGACAATCTTGGCTAATCAAGATTTGGATGATCAGAGTGATATAATGCCCAGTGGCAGAATTAATTAAGAGAAATCAGCAGGAGTTGATTGAAAGATCTCGAGATGAATAATCAGGATGATAATCAGGAGATATAACCAAAAAGATATGAGGAGATGATAATCAAAAAATGATGCCCAGGGTGGCATGTCATGAGAATATTGGGAAGAATCAATAGATTGATAGCAATAAGTGGAGATAGGACTCATCCCGTGTTCTTGGTCCTTGGAAAGTTGTTCCTGCAAAACACCATCAGACAAATACAATGCATTTTTTTTTTTGGATTTTGAAAATATGCAAATTTTTATGAGTTTTGAAATATGCAAATTTTTATGGGTTTTGAAAAAGATATTCAAATTTTTATGAGTTTTGATCAATATGCAAATTTTTGTGAAGTTTTGTAAAAGATATTCAATTTTTTGTGAAGTTTTGAGAAATGTATTCAATTTTTTATGGATTTTGGACAAGAAATATTCAATTTTTTGTTTGATTTTGGTTAGACATTGCTAAAGCAGCATCAAAGGGTGTTTTTGAACCACTGGCTAGGGGTCCTTGTTCCTTCCCCTTTCGTTAAAATTACCCAAAGCCGAGCGTGCATTGAAGGGTGGCGCCCTATAACTGACTGCCATTGATTAACGGTGCTCCTACCAAGGCCATACCCGAGAAACATTCGGTCTTAGAGGGAGAAGAGAAGAATAATTGAGGATAAGCTTTATGCAGGATGGGAGATGTCGGGACTTGAATTCCTTCCAAGGTGTTTCCCCTCAAAGAGGTAGTCTGTTGTGCCGGAGCTTTGTGCCTTTGATTTTTAGACCCTTGACATGCATACGACCAGGGTTTTCCCTGCGGGGACTTTGCCACTCTTGACATGCCATAATTCTCAATTTTACTTTTATCGAGATTTTGACTTGATTTTCATAATAGCCCTTTTTTGGCGAGATGTATATCATGAAATTCATATGAAAAACTCATATTGATTTTGGGTCAAGACTGCCCCTATTTGAGACTCCTCTCGTATCGGGGATTACCAGAGTTGGTCATCTCATCCGTCAACCTCTTGCCCCTGCATTCGGCCGAGTAAAGAAGAGAAAAGACTTTCAGATATACTCATGGCATAACCAAGGTAGCAACGGTGTTTTATCAAGGAGCCGGCTAAGGACGCCGTGAAGTGTGTGCGGTGCCCAGCTAAGGGTTGCTCTTAACAAGCAGGGAGAGAATGTTGAATTCCCAGTGCGGGTTCTTATTAACCAAAGGTGCTGCATAGCAAGCCGAAAGACTCTTTTGAGAATGATTTAATTTAACAAAAGCCTAAGATGAAGGTTTAAAACACCACTCTTAATCTCGTTAAGAAGCACTTGATTTTGCAAATCATGCGTGAAGTAATGAGAAAATGATATCATTAAAATGCATACTTACGCCAATATGTTACCTTGCAACCTTTGTAGAAGCAGCTGCTGCGAGGCGATGTTGATCATCGTGGGGATAGTCCTCTTTGGCAGTCCATAGGATTGGAAGCAAAGGATTGAAAGTGGCTTAACAAGAAGGAGTGGTGCCAAGACCAGACTCAGATGAATAAGGAGAAAAGGAAGAGAGGCGAGGGCTAGAACTCCCTTACTAAGGTGTGGAAACCCTGATCACATGGAACAATCTACAGAAGGAGAGGAGAATTAGAAGGAGGAGTGAGGACTAAAGTCTCGAAAGCAGTGGGAGAAAGGGCAAATACCCAAGGTAGTGGATGCGGAAGACGTTGGGTCGGACCCAAGATCAGGCGGAATCAGAAGAAGAAATTGATAAATGGAAAGAGGCGGATCCGGAGGGTCCGGAGGCAGTGGAGGAGAATCGTGATAAGAGGAATCATCCGGAGGCTCCGGAGGGATAACGAAAGAAGGGACGCGATGTCCTGGGAAGAAATAAAGAAAAAGATGATGAAAAAGGAGGAAGAAAATGAAGGATGTGATATCCCGGAGGAGCAGAAAGATGAATTGAAAGAAACATGGAAGGTCCGGAGGTTCCGGAGGAAGCAAATAAAGAAGGTGGAGAGGGGCGTCGTGCCCAAAGGGAAAATCCGGAGGTTCCAGAGGAATAAGGTGGAAAGGGGCGCGATGCCCTGGGAGAAAGTCCGGAGGTTCCGGAGGAATAGAATCAGAAAGGGCGAGATGCCCAAAGAGGAGGGATAAAATTCCTGGAGGTTCCAGGGAGATAGCAGGAAAAGGGACGCGATGCCCCAGGGATAGTGGATAAAAAGATGAAGATGAATAAGATGGGAAGTGCGGAATATCCGGAGGTGCCGGAAGGCGGGGAAGATACGGGTTTGGAGACCCGGGAAGCAGGAGGTGCAAATGCATATGAATGCAATAGAATGGACGTGATGAATGCAATGGATGGAATGAATGAATGAATGAAAAATGCATGAAATTCAAAGAAGATGAAGAATATGAAGGGTGAGAGGGCGAGATCCTTTTCTTATCCCTTGGAGTGGCCCATGAAGAAAAAGTGATAGAAATAGATGAATAGAAAGTGGAGCAAACATGGGAAGGCCCCTTAGCACCAAGATCACTGCCCCTCCATGGCAGTGAAAAAGTACGACCAATTGGCCCAATAAAAGAAGCTTCGATAAATGACAACCCCCTTGGAAAGCAATCAACAATGTGAGGGAGTTGGAGAGTTAGAAAATGAAGCATTGCCATGCCCATTGACATATACGGAATGTTGAATAAAATGGGCATTCGCCCCTTGTAAGGAATAATCAATTCGGGATTTGAAGATTTGAACAAGGGGTGCCCTGCCTGGCCCTTAATCGGCATTAATTCTTGGCATTTGCTGAGCAATGGCGGCGTCTTGGCCTCTTCAACCGTGCATGGCACAATAACTCGGATTGGCATCCGGTAAACAAATTCTTGAACTTTGAATGGCACAGTCGTGGCCAAAGTCTTCTTGCCCGGCTCTTGATCGTCCTCGGCGCAAGTAGCTGTAGAAGCACGCCCCTTCCGAGTAGTAACGGGAGGTGAGGCGGAGGCGGAAGGCTCCGTGGATGGTGGAGGTATAACGGGAGGTGTTGGCAAATGAATAAGTGGAGGTGGAGGTTCAAACACGTCGAGCTTCTCCCTTTGTTCGGAAACAGTTGGGATGGGCTCGAGTGCAAAAAGTGGTGGATCCTGCTCAGGATTAGCCAGGGGTAAAGGCGAAAGGCCATATGGTGGAGGAATAGGCAAAATGGGTTTTGGGGTTAAAGGGATGATGGAGGTTTGAAGTGGTGGTAATGGTAGGTTAATTGGGGAAGGTTCGATGGTAAGCTCGGTGGAGGCTAATGGCATAATGGGGGGAGGTGCAATTGGTGGAGGTTTATTGCAGAGAAAGCGCCGAACGGGGCGAGCGGTGTTTGGAGTGGGGTGAGACTCAAGATGCGCCGGCGTGGGTGATTGAAGTATTGACCCATCGTCGTAACACCAAGAGGTCTCGAGAATAGGGGTTGGATTAGGGACGATGGCTTCGTCCTGAGCAGGGGGTTCTTCAAATGAAAGTGGAGGGAGCGGGAAACGAAGGAAACTCGGGAGCGGTGCCTGCACAGCTTCATCATCATCGTAGACCGGCTCAGATTCTTCAATTGCCGGCTCTTGCTCATTTGGAATATCAACACTGTAGTCGTCCATCCTATCCTTCCATTCTCTCTCCATTCTTGTAATATCATCCAAAGCCGCATGGAGAGGATTAATCGGAGTAGGAGGAACTGGCCGTGAACTTGTAACCCTCTTTAATTGTTCCTCCATGGAAGTAATCTTATCAAAGATATCCTGCTGGAGGGGAGTAACATGAACAATAGAGGGTTGGCAGGGCATTGAAGGAGGAGCCGCATAAGAAGGCCGTGGAGGGGAATTGACGGGATAACCCTTAGAAGAACCCGAATGGGCCGGATTGCAAGGAATAAAAGGGCCTCGGGGCCGTGTTGGAGGAGGAATAGAAGGAGGCGGGTGTTGGACCACCCGAGGAGGAGTATGAGTAGGAGGAGATGGGTAATGGGCTACCCGAACAGGATTATGAATAGAAGAGGGCGGTGGGTGATGGGCCACCCGTGTAGGAATAGAAGGAGGAGGAGATGCAGGAGATGGACCCTCAACGGCGGCCTTAAGGGCTTGGATCTGTTGAGGGGTAAGATGATCTAATGCATGCAAGATTTGAGAGACCCTCTCATCGTTGGGAGGAGACGGTCCCGGAGGAATAGTGGTTCGCAATTGAGGAGGGGGACCATAAGAATGGACACTGCCCATGGGTCGGGCATGACCATGAGAATAAGGACGTGGTCCCTTGAAAGAGTGGTGAGAATTGTGATGATTAACATGTTGAAATTGAGGATAAGAAGTGCTAGGTTGTGCATCCTCATGAATTGAATTGAACATGTTTTTCTTATCATGGTAAGCCATTATATAATCAAAAATTCTCAATAATTATGCAAATAAGCACACAAGTTGGAATGGTTACCGTGATTTTTGATTGTTTTAAACCTTGGTGAATTAATGATTTTTAGCAAAGTTTTGAATGATTCACACAAAGGGGGGGAGCCTAGTTTCAAATGAGATTTGAACTCCAATGCCAACTAAGAACCCTCTCTCACCACGTATAGGCCGACTAACTCGGGACTTCAAAAGGGTACAACCTGCCCGGCGTCCGTGAGGGAATCCACGGGTGCGGGGACTTACGGAGGCTTGGAAAAGGGATTTCCAGTCCAAAGAGACGGAATGCTCAATGGAGGGTCGTCCCGATTCCAAGAGGGTGTGTGGATCCTAATGAAGAGGAGGGGGGGCTCCCAAACCAAAATGTAAATATGAATGCAGCAGGGTAAACAGGCCAACCACAATAATATGATCAATCAACCAAGATAAGCATGAAAACTCACCCACGGGAAGGGTTCTGGAAACCCACAGTAAAAACACGCCCTGGCAGGGGGCGCTACTAACAAGAGACACGACAGTGTGACTGTCGTGAATCACGTGAGGGGCCCAGGGGCAGAGTAAAACACGCCTTAGTGTGAGGCGCTATAAATAAAAGGACGCCCTATCCAGCGGGCGTCAAATCCAAGAAAACGCCTTTAAGGGAGGCGCTAATAAAGATAAAGACGCCCTTGCAACGGGCGTGAATTCACCAAGCAAGTAGAGATAATTGGAGACAGCTAGCAAACGCCCTGTCAGAAGGCGTTAACTTCAAACAACACGCCCTGGGTTAGGGCGTGAAATCAAAAGGCGCCTCCGACAGAGGCGTTAATTCTCAATCCACGGCCAACAGTAACAACCACTCACAGTCGCAGGCAATCAACAAATATAAGATATAAGCATGCTCATCAAAATTTCAAATAAGTGGAGATTTTAAAGAAAAATCAATAAATTGACAAATCACTTAGGGAAAAGGACAAAACCAATGGAGGGTGCCCGAGGGGCACAAAAGGGGGACGCACCGAGGGTGCAAATAAGGGAGATGGCACACGCGGGTGCCTAAGGGGAAACGGGTAATAGATGAAGAACACAAAGGGTCCCACCGTGATCGCCAATTTGTAGATTTGATTTAAAATCCACACTTAAATATAAAGAGCAATAGATATGATGAAAGCAATAAGATAGCACGGGGTGCTAATGTGGAGTGTGTGTGATCGCCAGAGACGCGAGGGTCTCAAGTGGAGATGATAAGGGGAAAGTGATCGAAAATACCTCAAATGTGCGGTTGATTGTGAGTACTCCTTTTCTCTTCAAATCGGCCGGCCGACGAAGAGAGTTCTTCAACTTGGTTACCCTTGCAAAAAAAGACACACAACACAAAAGAATTGGATTAGAAATAATGTGTGTGTAGCATCAATTCTTAATAAAGATGAGCATGAAAATTGATTAAGAACACACCTTAAGGGTATTAGCCCTTAAACCCCTATGCAAAGAGGGTGTGGGAGATGTATGATGAATGCAAATAATAATAAAAAAAGGGGAGGTCTCAATATGATGATTGAGAAAGAATTATCAATAACAATGATGCATGCATGTGAATTATGAACTAAAATAAAAATAAGATAGGGGAGAAGGGGAATAGAAAAATCTGATTGTTGGTTGCTCCTTGGCCTTGATCTTCAATAGGGAGAAGTTCCCAAAAGGATGAAGCTTTGATGGATAAAGGACCTCCTCCTGTCAAGCAGCACTTCCGTCGGTTCCTGTAGAAACAAAGAAAAGAAGAAGAAAAGCAGAGCAGAAGAAGGAGAAGAAGAGGAAGAAGACAGAAGAAGAAGAGAAGTAGAAGAAGGAGGAGAAGAAGACAGATACGGGAGAAACAGAAGAAAGAGAAAGAAGAAGAAGAAGAAGAAGAAGACAGATACGGGAGAAACAGAAGAAAGAGAAAGAAGAATACGGAAGGAAGAAAACACAAAAGAAGGGAAAAAGAAAAGAACCTCCGGGACCTTGGAACCTCATCACAGAACCGACTGGGCTCTTTAAAAATAGGGTTCAAATCAAGAGATAGAGGGATAAGAACGGGTAAGAGCCCAAAGAGGGAAGGATTAGAATGAGGAAAGTGACCAAACGAAGCAGGGACTCCCCGGGGAAAGGCTATGTTCGTTTAGAACACGGAAGTTGAAACACGACTTGAACAAGGGCGTCCATTAAAGAATTGACGACCTACCCCAGGGGCGTTTCTTTAAAAACACGCCTTGGAGCAAGGCGTTTCTTAAAAAATCCATTTTTGGAATTAAAATATTATTTTATTTGAAAATTTTAAAACACGCCTTAGTACAAGGCTTTACTTAAAACACGCCTTGGGTGAAGGCTTTACTTATTTGAAACACGCCCTTGGTGAAGGCTTTACTTAAAACACGCTCTGGATGAGGGCGTTAATTAAAAAATATTCAAAATAGGGCCATTTTTTATTTCTCAATATTATTTTCCCATTTTTTAGGTGAAGGTGCATCTCATCGCCCTGATTCCAACGACTATTTTTGCGTATTTTTCTGACACCCGGAAGGCCTCCAAATCACCTATGGAAGGGGCTGAAAAATAATATTAAAATAATCAATTTGAAAGACACGCCCTTACCTGAGGCGTGACTTGATTTTTCGATTTTTTTATTCTTTTTCAATTCAAAGTCACGTCTTCCCCTAAGGCGTTAATTCCAAAATAATTCCGAAAAATTCTCAGAAAATTCCAAAAAAATGGAAATTTGATAGAAATGACGTCCTGGACTATAGTCGTTAAATTTTTTAAAAATGCCCTATGTCAAGTCGTTATTTAAAAGACGCCCCACGCCAAGTCGTTAATTCTGGAAAATTCATAAAAATAGAGAAAAATACTCAAAAAATCCAGAAAATTCCAGAAAATTCCAGAAAAATAGGAATAAATAGGAAAAGGATAAAAAAAGGGAGAAATCTAAAAAAAGTGGGAAAAACCACTCAAACACAGCTAATTTGAGGGTCAAATTGGGGTATTACAAGGCAATATGAGATGTACTCACAGTAACGTCAATTTTGGCGTGTCTACAGATGGCACCTTCTGGGTCTAGTTACCCATGCCAAACATTACGATCAAATTCATCTTGACTGGGCAGCTATAGGGGCTCTTGTAGAGATATGGCATCCTTCTACTCATACCTTTCTCTTCTCTACCTTTGAAGCCACAATCCTATTAGAAGAATTGGAGATGATCTTGGGCTTAAAGAGAATGAAGCAAGGGGATGAGGAAAAGATGGCCATCATGCCAAAACTAATTTCCTCTCATGAGCTATTAACAAGCTTGATATCTAGCCCCAGCCTAGTGAATCAAATCAAAGCCACTAAAGGAATCAATCTTCTAAAGCTCGCCTCATGGGTGTACAAGAGAGCAGATCAAGCCAAAGAAGATGAAGAGATAGAGCGGGCAGCAAAGGCCTTCGTGGTGTGCTTGGCAGGAGCAATCTTATTCCCATCCACGGAGGACTTTCTAGAAGAGGCCCAATTAAGCGCTATAGTGAGCTTATGGGAAAGAGATAGAGTGGGACCGGCGATTCTAGCCTATCTCTATAGCGGGCTAACCTCGGCAGCGATGGGAAGGCCCATCTACGGATGCATGCTAGCATTCTCTAGTTGGGTAGATCTCCACTTCAAGTTCGATCCATGTGGTGAGGCCCAACAATCCTCAAGAATCTTCTCAAAAAGCCCTCTCTCTTATATGACCGATTCACTTGGGATAAGCAATAGAGTGAAGAACCGAATTCCTCAAATCAAGAAGAGAGTGGAATGGAGAGAGCACCTTAAAGTAATGCCAAAGAACCTCTTCACTTGCGCCCAGGGAATACTCAAGACTCAAGAACTCCGTGCAAGATTCTCTCCCGGGACGGACCTTCGGCTCATAGGCGCTTCGGATTTCGTCTTATACAATTCACATCGGTGCCTTCCTCAACTCGAGCTTCCACGGCGAGTATTCGAGGACCCATCACACCTTCCTCCAATCAAGACACGGGACCTTGGCGGCAATGAAGATGGAGAAGAATGCACAACAATCCAAGCTCTGTGGAAAATTAACAAGGCTTATCAACCTGTAGAAAGCTTGGAAGAAGACAGAGATGAATGGAAATCTTATGTAATATCTTTAAGAAAATTGAGGCCCAAAGTGGCTCATTAATCATTGTAATCTTTTTCTTCCAATAAATCAATGATAATTTTCTGATTGAGCCAATAACACAGTGATTCTGATCAAATCTTCCAATAACATGCGATTATGTTGCAAATAACGACTCAGTCAATGCCGTGAATTCCAAAGTGACGCCTCAGCCAATGTCGTCTTCCATGATTGATCGCTCATAACTGACGCCTTCACCAATGGGCGTTAACTGAACAACGCCCTAGGACAAGGCGTTAATTCGATTCATATTCCAAAAAATATTCGTTAAAATTCCAAAAGTAACGCCTTTAGCAAAGCCACGTTTCATATACATAATGCCTCAAGCATAGTCGTTACTAAGAAACAGTAATAATTGCTTCAATCACATCAATCAATCCCCATTCAATGCGCCTGACGATGGTTATCATTCCCCATGCAAACAAAAGTAACGCCTCAAGAAATGTCGTCAATTATCAATCAACGCCCTGGTTTTAGTCGTTAATTCCATAAAACACGGCCTTCCTTAAGTCGTGAATTCTTTTTGACCGTTCGACTTAACTTTCCCTCTTTTCTTCTTCTTCCTTCGTCCTCTTTCCCTCTTTCTCTCTTCTTCTGCAACCCTAACCGAACCCAACCCCCATCTCTCATTCTCTCTCTCTATCTCTTCCTCCCCTCTACACACCCTAGCCCTAGCCATGGCCGGAGGAGGCTTGAAACGACAACGGGTGGCCGCGCTTGAGGTGGTGGACCTGGGCGAAGACGCCCACGATGAAGACTCCGTGGAGGCTCCGCCGGCGGCGGCCGAGGAAGGTCCGGCGGCGATGGCCGGCGACGAAGAAGAAGATGAGGGAGGTGAGGATGATGCTGGTGAAGCCGCAGAAGAAGAAGAAGGCGAAGATGGCGAGGAACAAGGTGGTGGAGAAGAAGAAGGAGGTGGTGATGAGCCACCGCCCACGGCGGCGGCTCCTCCCCGTGCCGGCCAACTACGGCGACCGCGTCAGCCACGGCCTTAGCCACAAGGACCAAAGCACAAGAAGGTAAGCCCCCAAACCCAATTCCCATTTTTTATTTTATTTTTTTATTTTTCCTGTAATTTCCATAGCTCTCGGGGTATAAACCCTGCAACCAGAAAGAAGACGCCCTCAGGGGCGTCACGTTTTAGAAATGAAACGCCCAACCCAAGGGCGTTAATTAAATTATTTCCCTGAAAAATAATTAACCCCATGAGAACACGCCCTGCCTCATGTCGCCCATTTAAATTCATCATTTTTCATATCATGCTGTTAATTACCGTTAATTCCCATGCTTTAATTATTTTCCATGAATTATTCGCATGCTGTTATCTTTATTTTTCTTTCTGAAAAACTTGAAAACAACGCCCCCCCACCAGGGCGTTAATTCAACAATAGACGACCAAACCAGCGGTCGTCCATTCATTAATTTCTGATTAAATTAACGGACCCATTTTGGAAAACGCCCCACCCAAGGGCGTGACTTGAAATATTCTTTAAGAATTTCAGAAATTAACCATAGAACAACGCCCAACACAGAGGCGTTTCTTAGATAACAGCGACCTAGGATAGGTCGTAAATTCAAAGCTCACTTATAACCACGCCCCCCTTAGGGGCGCTAATTCAACAAACCACGACCTGAGGATGGTCGTTAATTAAATCAAATATCAACATTTCAAACCAAGGCAGTTAAGTGAATTTCAACAAGAATAATTGAACAATTAAACCAAAATTTCTTCCTTTATGCGTGCAGGGGTTGATGAGGACACGGATCTTCTGGGTCATGGTCCGGGCAGCATACTACGGCCTCCCCGAGTTTCAGAGAGCGAGGGCAGATGCTATGGGATTCGGGGCCTTCCTTAGCATAGAGCCAGTCAGACCCGACCTACCACTTATCCAGGTTCTACGGGAGAGATGGGACAGGACTAGCCGGGCATTCTTGATGCCATGGGGGCATATGGTTCCTACCCTAGAGGATGTAGCCAGGATCACGGGACTGAGGGTAGACGGTGAGGCTGTGAGCGGGATTACCTACCCTGACTACACTGAGTTCGCCCAGAGACTGCTAGGGCTAGAGATGGTCTACGAGACACCTAGCGAGTGTAGGACTATCTTCCGCACCGACCTGACTACAGTGATGGGCTTAGGGAATGCTAGGCATAGGTCCGGGGAGACCCAAGAGCAGTTCTCTCAGAGGTTGATAGACGGGGCTAGGGCGGTCTACTGCCAGGACCCAGCTGACAGGGAGAGAGCGGACCGAGACCTGAGGAGGTTCCTACTGCTGCTACTAGGGAGGCTATTGCTCGGGACGAAGGGCGACGTCATCAACTGCCGATTCCTGGGGATACTCGAGGACCTGGAGGCAGTTGGCAGCTACGCCTGGGGAGCAGCACTACTGGCGCATATGATGGCCGACTTGTCCACCGGGACAGGTCGAGAGACGACCGTCAGTGGCTTCTCACCTTTTCTTCAGGTATGCATTTTTCCTCTTTTCTTTTCTTTTTATTATGCTTGTGAATGCCTCACTAATGCTATGCATGGATGCAGGTTTGGAGCCATCTATACATGCCGATGGGGCGCGTTGACCCACGGCCTGGAGGTGAGGGAGCTTTTCCCTTAGCGCGGCGCTGGCTGCCAGTGGTGTTTGGAGCCCCACTGGGCTACGAGTTGTGGGTGCTGCGGAGAGAGTTCCGAGACTTCCCTCCCTCGCTGGTATGCATGAATGTTATGCATCTTTCTTTTGCATTTATTTTGAATTTATTATGATGATGATGAAATGATGACATGTATGTTTATGAATGCAGGTGCAGTGGAGACCCTATGAGGGGATGACAGACGAGGGCCAGCCGTGGGTCGTAGCGGGCCGTCCTCGCTTTGAGCATGAGCTGTGGGTTCACTGCTTGAGCGAGATCGAGCCGTTACGGCTTAGGTTGGTGATGAGGACGCTGGGCCTCCACCAGGAGTGGGTAGAGGTCGGCGAGCCACGCGGCATTGGGAAGAAGACGCGCGGTCGTACGAAGGCGACCGACTGGAGAGTGCGGTTCGAGGAGCAGTACGCCGACTGGCAGCGAGGCGGGACCAGAGTCACCTCTCGGGTGACTGACAGCTCCGAGTACCTTCGGCGCTAATGGGAGGTATACGCCGGCCGACCCCAGATGAGGGTCTTAGGGGTATGTATGAATGCAATTATTTCTAAATTAAATGCAAATGCTTATGTGACTATCATGTGACTAATATGTAATGGATGCAGGATGCGCGGGACATAGCGGCGATGGATGCACAGGCCCACCTACACAGCCTGGAGGACCAGCTGGCCGCCACACGGGCCGACCTAGAGACCCTGGTGAGTGTTTAAATTATTTCTATATGCAAATGTATTTTTTTTGTTGAATTATTGATGATTAGCCACTGACGATCTCAATGAATGCAGCGTGCCCAGCAGGGAGCAGTGAGGAGAGACCCAGGGGAGGCCTCCAGCTCGAGAGGGCCCAGTGCAGAGGTGACTGCACTGGCAGAGCAGTTAGCTGGAGCGACCGCACGAGCTGAGGCAGCAGAGCGCGATCTCGCTTCACGGGTAAATTCCAAAACACAAATCCATTCAAATATTGATTATATAATTGTGCACTGATGAAATTCATTTTACAGACTGAGGAGCTTCGAGCCGCTCTTACCTGCGTTGACGAGGGCTTCCGTGCGACGAGCACACAGGTGAGTGGTTTAATCATGTATTGCTTGAATTGCTAGATTACTGAATCATTGCATTAACTATGGAATTGATGATTTGCTTACCTGTTTGCAGGCGACTCAGCTTCAGGCGGTACGTACCGAGTTGGCGATCCGTGATCAGCGGATCTCAGAGCTAGAGAGGTCCCTGAGGCGTCGAGAGGAGCTGCCTCAGGACGTGGCCGAGCTGTGGGTGGCTCTTGAGCTGGAGAGACGGGAGCATGCCCAGGAGCGCGAGGAGCGTGCTCGTGAGTGGGAGGAGTACCAGACGGAGCGTGCCCGGCACCTTGAGCTTCAGCAGGCGGAGCGTGCCCGGTACCAGGAGCAGGTAGCAGCACGCGAGCGAGAGCTGGCAGACTCGAGGACCCAGTTGATCCTTTCTCAGGAGCGGCTACGAGTGTCTGAGGAGCGTCTCCAGCGAGGGCGCGAGCGAGCACGGGCTGCGGGGTACTCCTTCACCAGCTCCACCTTTGTGGCGGGCTCTTCCCTCCAAGAGAGGAGCGAGGCAGGGGGTCAGGTTCGGGTTCCAGCTTCTTCACGGGGGCCCATGCCTCCTCCACCAGCGCCAGCTCGGGACGGCGAGGAGGAGGTTGAGAGTAGGAGAGAGGAGGGTGGAGGCGAGAGCTGAGAGACTTACTTGTACTCCTCCACCCCACACCTTGTACTCAGACATTCATGATGTATATATATATATGAGATTGACATCTTTTATTACCTGAGCACTTTGTGTGGTTGTGGCCTTGTGTTTGTGTACTTTCCTCTTTCCACGTTCTTCGTCTTTGCTTTGCTTTGCCCTGTTTCTGCGACTATTCATCTGTTCGACTTGGCCCCTTGCTCAATAAGCAAGGGGTGCCTTTACTTTTGACCTTAATGGCGGGTCAAGGGGCCAAGCCTTTAATCAAACAAGGTAAATAAAATATCTGATAACGGGGAGATGCATCATGCAAGCACGCATATGCAAACCATAAATAAAAGATGCCCATGCAAAAGAATGCAAGCATACATCGTGAAGAAATGCATTTTTTCTTTTTTCTCTCATTTATATTTTTTTTGTTATTTTTCCTGAAAAACGCGCCTTAGAGTAGGTCGTGGTTCGCATAAAGACGCCCTAGAAGACGGCGTGAATTTGAAAAGGGAATCTGATTTTTGAGAAAGTAATGACTCGATCAGAGACGTTATTCGGAAATAGACGACCTAATCTAGGACGTTAGTTCTATAAAAAGTGCCTTAGCCAAAGGCGTTAATTGAATTATTCTGTAAAAAAGGTTGACAAGGCTATCAAGACCACGGGTCCTAGACGGTCACCATCTAAAATTCATTAACCTTTCTTGAGTAATTAAAAGGGGGTCGACGTGATCATAGTTGACTTGTATTCGAGATTTCGTACAGTGCAATTTCCCAGGTCCGCCTTGACCATCCTGCCAGTTCGTGACTTACCACATAGAAAGGATGGAAGAAAATATAAGGGAAGCCCATAAGGGATTCTGAGATGCTCAAGGTAAAGTTACCTCCCCTACCCTATGCCTGTTGGGGTTCGGTCTTTGGCGTAGGGAAATTTGTTGCCTTTTTGCCTCTTTTATATTGCACGCATACGCCCAAGGTTTTCCTTGCGGGGACTTTGCCCTCTTGACATGCTTTTCTTTTCTCAACTTGACTTTCACTTTGGAATTGATTTGCATTGATGAAAATAAACCTAATTGTACTTGGGCTTTTGTGGCATTTGCTCCCTTTTGGGCCCTGACTTCCACCTACTAGGGCGGCGGATAGGCTTGGCGTGTCTACCCCGAGGTCTCCCTTCCTCCCTTATGGGCCGAAGAAGAAAAGAACGGGTATTGTCTTTCACTTTTAGTCAGGTTTTTGACTTTCCATCGGATTTTGCACTGCTTGAGCTCAAGAATAAAGCGTGTAGTGTGTGTGGGAGTCAACCCCCTTTTAAGTTAGCAAGACTGATGAATGAATCTTGAATTTTGACCTTTCGGACCTTGATCCTTCGTGTGCCATGGCACCAATTTTGAGAGCTTTTGTTTTGATCTCTTTTTGATTTTGAAGAATTTCTATTTTTTATTTACTTTTTGGAATTTCTATTTTTTTTGGTTTTTGGAAATATTCCACTTTGTTTTGGATTTTTGAAACAACATTTTCTTTTGATTTTGAAAATTTCTCTCTATATATTTTTTTTGATTTTGAATCAAGGGTAGTATTTCTTAAGATACAAACCATTCCAAGGGTGAGTCAACTCTTCTCCCTCAGCATTAATCAGTTTATAAGCATTGCCAGGAAAAATGTCTTTTTTAACAAACAGTCCTTCCCAATTAGGTTGGAGTTTTGAGCGAGGGCCACCCGGCTTTACAAAAATCCTCTTAATTACCATCTCACCGATTTTAAATTTTCTCTCAATTACTTTCTTTTGATAAAAACGTGAGAGCCTGTTTTGATAAACGCGCGCATGCTCAGCGGCGACCAGACGCTTCCCGTCTAGGAGTTCCAATTGGGCAAGGAGTGAATCACGACGTACATCAATAGAAAATTCCTTATCCAATTGTACTCGTAGAGAGGGAATGAGAATCTCATAAGGGACTACCGCCTCCATTCCATAAGTAAGGGCGAAAGGGGTTTGCCCAGTGGGGGTTCGAATGGAAGTGCGATAGGCCCAGAGAGCTTCAACTAGCTTGTCTGGCCAGTCCGAAAATTTATTAGCCTCACACGTCTTTTTAACAATTTGATCAAAGTTTTGTTAGTTGTCTCTGCTTGGCCATTGCCCTGCGGATAATAGGGAGAAGAATGATGCAATGCAATGTTATACCTGTTGCAGAGATCCTTGATTTCTTGAGAGATAAATTGAGGTCCATTGTCGGTGATGATGGTGCTCGGGATGCCGAACCTTGCGATGATGTTCTTCATTATGAACTTGCAGACGGTTGACGCTTTAATCTCCACGTAAGCTTCCGCTTCTGCCCACTTGGTGAAGTACTCCGTTGCCGTGAGGATGAACGATTTTTGCTTGGTCAGGAGATTCGAATCACCAAGAGGTCCAATGATATCAAAAGCCCACATGGAGAAAGGCCATGGGGAGGACGTAGGATGGAGTGAAGAAGCAGGAGAATGAATCTTGTCGGCGTGCAGTTGGCACTTAACACACCTTCGAACATAGATGGAACAATCCTCCTCTAGAGTGGGCCAATAGAAACCTAACCTAAGGATCTTCTTAGCTAGCATCTGGCTATTCACATGACCACCGCATACTCCAGAATGCGCCTCTTCTACAACTTTCCAAGATTCATCATCGTCGAGGCATCTTATAAAACACCGGTGAGCCCTCTCCTATAGAGCACACCTCCAACCAAAACATAACGCTGAGCCACTCTTCTAATTGCTTTCTTTTCTTCTGCAGTGGCTTCCTCGGGATAGGACTGATCATTGCAATATCTGGCAATCTCATAATACCAAGGCTTCTCTTCGTCAGCCAATTCTTCTTCCCAGTCTAAAAGCATGACCTCTTTGCCTTTAAGAGATTCCTTCTGCTTGTCCTTCTCAAGCACCTTATCCCTAATATCGAGGAATGCACGATCCTTAATAGCTGGCGTGTCACGCTGATGAATTAGAGGAACATGAAAATCACGCTCAGGAGGGAAGACTAAAGCAGAGGCCAAAGAAGCAAGAGCGTCAGCTAGGATGTTCTGGCTACGAGGAACATGGACGAAGATCAATTTGGTGAAGAGTTTGGCATAAGCTGAAGCGAGTTCCTGGTAGGGTTTGAGCTTAGGATTGATAGTGCGGCACTTGACCAGCACCTGGCGCAGAATGAGCTGACTATCACCCACAATCCTCAAATGGGTGACACCATATCGATGGGCGGTTTGAAGACCGGCCAAAAGAGCCTCATACTCAGCTATATTGTTGGTGGCGGGAAAAGTGAGCCGAGCAGCAAATGGGATGGTGACCCCTTCTGGTGTTAAAAGAACCATGCCGATCCCTCTTCCTTGAGAATTTAGAGCTCCATCAAAATGTAATGTCCACATAGGATCACGAGGTTGATTAATGGACATCAGTTCTTCATCTGGAAACTCCGAATTGACAGGATCAAAACGAGGGAGAGGGTGATGAGCAAGGTGTTCGGCAATGGCGTAACCTTTGATAGCTTTCTGTTGAATGTAAGTGATATCAAACTGAGAGAGGAAGCTTTGCCAGCGTGCTAATCGATCAGTGAGGACAGATTTTTCAAGGAGGAATTTAATCGGATTCATGCGAGCAATGAGGTGAACCTCGTGAGCTAGGAAATAGTGCTTTAACTTCTGAACTACCCAGACCAAAGCAGCGCAAGTCTTCTCCATGGCTGAATACCTCTGCTCACAGGGGTTAAGAAGTTTAGACAAATAGTACGCTGCCCTCTCTTTACCTTCTTCATCCACTTGAGCTAAGACAGCACCTACAGAGTCATCCAGGACTGAGACATAGAGAATAAGTGGTTTGCCTGGAATCGGCGGCCTCAGGACAGGAGGATTGGCCAAATAATCCTTCAATCCGTCAAAGGCTGCCTGACACTTGTCATCCCAATTAAACTTGACTCCCGGCTTAGTAAGCTCGTAAAACGGCCTACATCTTTGTGAATGCTGGGAGACGAAGCGGCGAATAAATTGCAACCTCCCGATTAATCCTCGAACTTCCTTCAAATTCTTGGGAGGAGGCATATCTCTAATGGCCCTTGCCTTGTTGGGATCAACTTCAATTCCCCTCTTGCTAACAATGAAACCAAGCAACTTCCCTGAAGAAACGCCAAATACGCACTTCTTGGGGTTCATCTTCAATTGATATTCTCGTGATCTTTGCAAGACCTTAGCTAGAACCCCAGGATGCTCAATCCTTGTCCTTGATTTCACAACCAGGTCATCCACATACACCTCAATATAAATATGAATCATGTCATGAAAAATCGCCATCATAGCCCTCTGATAGGTGGCTCCAGCATTCTTAAGTCCAAAAGGCATGACCACATAACAATAAGTACCCCATGGTGTAGTGAATGATGTCTTCTCTTGATCTTCTTCAGCCAGACGAATTTGATTGTAACCTGAGAAGCCATCCATGAAAGAGAGAGTCTCAAATCCTGCCGTATTATCGATCAAAACATCAATATGAGGGAGGGGGAAGTCATCCTTAGGACACGCACGGTTGAGGTCCCGGAAGTCTATACAAATCCGAACTTTTCCATCTTTCTTCATAACCGGGACGATGTTAGCCACCCAATTGGGATAGAGGACAACTCTAACAAATCTAGCCTTATGGAGCTTGTCGACCTCTTCTTTCATCTTTAAAGCCATATTAGGGTGGAAACGCCTCAACCGTTGCTTGACCGGCACAGACCCTGGCTTAAGTGTAAGGCGGTGTTCAACGAGCGCAGGGTCTAAACCAGGCATATCTTCATAACTCCATGCGAACGTGTCCTTGTATTCTTGCAGAACCAAAATGAGCGCCTCCTCTTCGGAGGGCGGCAAATTCTTGCTTATGAGGACAATCCTAGGGTCTTCCTCGGTACCCAAATTAATTTCTTTGGTAGGCTCTTCTACAGAGGCTGACGGTTCGTCAAATCGTCTTATGCCACTAGCAAAAGCATCAGCCTCGTCCTCATATTCTTCATAACTTTCATCCCCCTCTTCAATAGGGTCTTCATCATTCATAATTTCATAGACACCCAAACCCTCATAAGAAACAACAGCATCCTCATATTCTAACTCTGGCAGGATGATTGGATTCTCTATAAATTCAGGAAGAGCTAAACAAGCCTGGCATCTGATAGCTAACTCCAACAGAAACCTATGGGGAATCTGCTTACCCTTGGACTTCTTATGTGAATCTACCCCTTGAATTTTAACGTTAGCAGAAGAAGAGGAGGAGCAACTAGCTTGATCAGAAGAAGGAAGGGAAGGAGGTGAAAAAGTGGATACAGGAGGTAATACAGAGGAAGTCCCCTCACCAGAGGGGGAGAAAAGATTTAGCAATGAATCTTGAAGGAGCGGCCCCTGGGTCGGGACGCACTCAGAAGAGAAATAGGAGGTCTCCTCAACAGAAATGGAGGTTTGGAAAGTTGGGAATTTGGCATTTTTTTTTCGTTTTTGTCTTTTTCTTCATTTTTATTTTCTGTTTCAAGAAGAAAGCAGTGTGAAGGGAGGATAGCAGGAGGAGTGGAAATTGCCAGATCAGAGAAAGGTTGAATCAGTGATGGCCCGCGCGGGGGCGTGATGGAGAGTTTAGAAAATCGCTCGAGGAGCGAAGAAGGAATTGTGAGAGAAACTTGGATTGAATCTGGAGACAAATTGATTATAATCGGAGGCGGTCTTGGCACGCGACCAAACCGATGAGAATATAGAGAAGCAAGCACAGATGGATGCATGGAAGTGAGAGAAAAGAGGCTGGCCCACAGCCTGTCCACGGTGAAACCTTCTTCAAACGGAACATCTGGCTCTCCAGTATCAGTGTAGTCACTCAGCAGCTGTCTCTTATCTGTAATTACGGCCGGCTTCTCAATCAATTCATGAATAAGTGGCGGCCATTCCGGATCAGTCGGCATGAAGAGGCGGCTCAAAGAAATAGTAATATCCTGCATATCGAACCACCTGTACCAGTCACATTCTGGATCATCCATTTTCCTTCTCTTGTCAGGCCTTAAGGACTCCAAGGCTTTGTATGTGGCCAACGGGGCAATATGACGAGCAAACTGTCTAGCATGAACATCCTGACAGTCTAATATGGAAGTAATTATGGTAGTTTGCTCCTTATTTTGATAGCCACCGGTGACAAAATGTGTCTTCAATGTCCAAGTGAGCGGCTGGCGATCTGTTTTTAATGTGGATGTCATAAATGCCCATGGTTCATCTTTGTTTTTGCCTGGCCCTTTGTAGCCTAGGCCACCTCGTGTAATCAGCTTCTGAGGTTTAACAGGCCTAATCCTGCCTTGACAATTGGCACCCAGACCTTTGCCATTTTGATACCCCATTTTCATCAAGATGTTCCAGCCAGAGGTGTTCATCATTGTTTTCTTCTTTTTCCCCTTGGGAGGCAGGGGTGTCATAGCAACTGTTGTGACTTTTTCTGGCATTGGTCGTGGACAAGGGACGTCCAGCACAGATAATAGTGGCTTGTTGGCCGGCCACATGGATGGAACTGATGAAGCCACGTGAATATCCTCCTCTGGCAAAATTGGCATACTGGTAACTTTAATAATGCGGCCCTTGTGTGGGAATTTAAGGCATTGGTGATTTGTGGAGGGCACCGCATCGAGTTGCTGAATGTAGGGGCGTCCCAGAATGCCATTAAATGTCGGATCCATATCCAGAATGTGAAAATCTGCTGTGATGGCGGCAGGACCCAAACTTACTTTTAACGTAATCATGCCTAGAGGAGGTTTCTTCGTGTTATCATATGCAGTGACTGTGATAGTGGACGGCCGAATTTGGCTTTCCGGAATGCCACACAACTTCAAGGTGCTAGGTGGCAAGACATTGATGGATGCCCCAGTGTCCACCAGACATTGCTTAACAGCCACCTTATTAATGTCAACTGTGATGCATAGAGCGTACTTTCTTGCTGGGAGTGGCGCCAGTTCATGTTCATGGAAAGTAATTGCCGGCTGACTGCTAGCGGGCGTTAAAACCGTGACTATCTGCTCAACTGGAATGTCCTCATTGACCATCACCTTTTGCAGATATTCTTTCAAAGCTAGCTGATGAGTGGTGGATCTTTTAATTAATTCCAGGATTGAAATCCTTGCTGGGGTTCGGTCCAAGTGTTTTAGCAAATCATACTGAGTCCCTGGCACTGACTCTTGTTCTTGTTCTTGCTCTTGCGGCCCCTGTACGGGCTCTAGCTCTCTCTGTGGAAAAATACGGTGGAACATCCGCCCACTGCGGAGCGGCGCCACGCCTTGACGTGCCTCTGTCGGGGCAAGTGTGGGAGGAGGATTAGAAGAAGAAGAAGGTGTGTTGGTGTTAAGAAGTGGTGGAGTGGGAGTTCCCGCAGAGGGAATCCCCGTAGGGGGTGTTGGTGCCCCGGTAGGAGGCGTAGGAGTAGAAAGGGATACCCGTATGCGGGGGGAATTGGTGGGTGGTGGAATGAGAAGAGTTCTGGGTACAAAAGGTGGTGGAACCGATGGTGGGGGAATCCTTGCGGTGAAGGAGTAGTGGTGGCGGGTGCAGTGGGCGTTGGCGATGGCGGATGAGGAGTGGCCTAGGTGGCAGTGGCGAAGGGTTGGTGGTGGATGGGTTTTGTTGTGGCGTAGGATGTGGAGGTGGTAAGCGTGTAAGAAGGGGGCGAGCCGGCAAGGTCGGAGAATAGGCGGAGGTAGGTGGATTAACGGGGCGCAGAAGAGATCGGCCCAATTGAGGGGTAGGAGAAGAAGAAGGGGTGCGCAAGAGGCGCGGAGGTTGATTTTGATTATGATGAAGTGCCCCGACAGAGGCGTTTTCTTCATGCCATCCCTGCCCTCTCTCCACCTCATAGAGAGACGTGACAGGGTTTACGTGCTGGTTTGGCGGGTGCTCCGGCAGTGGATTGTGGACGATCCCCATATCGTGCTGAGGCGCTGGAGCTCGTTGTTGCTGCTGTGGAGCTGGTTGCTGTGGCTGCTGAGCCTGTTGCTGCCGAGGAGACCTTCTTTCTTTCATGGTGGCGATGAATTGTCTCATCTCATCCCAATTGATGTCACCCTGGTCATTTAGGTCATAAATGTAATCTCTGAAGTGGAAGCAACGATCAAGGTTGTGACCAGGTGCACGATGGAAAGCGCAGTAACGGGATGTGTCAACATTAGCGGGCCACACTGTTCTTTCCCTTGGTAACATGAGCAAATTGGCGGCCATTAAAGCATTGAAAATATCTGGGAGACTTTCTGGTAGTGGAGGGTAGTGGTCCCTTTTGGGGCCAAGTGGTGGTCTCCGTTGTTGTTGTTGGCCATAGTTGGTAGGTGGTGGTACCTGGTGGTACTGTTGCGGAGCTGGAGGGTTAGCACGGGGCGCTTGGTTTTGCGGTGAAGCAAAGGAATGTTGGGGTGCGAATTGGCGTTGTGGAGTGGAGTTGAAATGGGGGCTTTGTGGTGGAGGTGGGTTAGGTCGTGGGTTAGCTTGGTGGGGGTGGCCAACTACACCAACCTGCTCGTTTGCAATTGTGCCCTCCATCGTGGGCCCGCTGTTGTTGACATTTGTACTTTTCTTAATAGCCGTGGCTTCGGCTCAAACATGCCCATAATGGGCGAATCCTTCATCTGCGTCTGGATATAACGAGCCCTTTCATAGAGCTCCTCCATGGTAGTTAACCTATTCATGGCCAAGATATGCCGGAACTAAGGAGTTGCATTGGAAATTATCATCTTGACTTGTTCTTGTTCCGACAGTGTATCTTTCAGCTTCTCGGCCATCAACCGCCATCTATCAGCAAACATTATGAAGTCCTCCTCGGGCTTCATTTTTTCCGCAACCAGGTCCGTGAGTGAGAGGGAGGGTCCGACCCGGTCTCTGTACTTCTGCAAGAACTTCCTCTGAACGATATCAAAGTCACCGGCATCAGCAGGATCCAATGAATAGAACCATTCAAGGGCTGGCCCCTCCAGAGATCTCCTGAATAAGTAAGCCAAAGAGGCCTTGTTGTCTTGCCAAAAGGAGGTCTCGTACATAAAATCCTTCAAATGAATAAAAGGGTTACCAGTCCCATTATATCGCCGAAAGTTCGGCATCTCAGATGGTGGTAAGTGGAAGACTGGCAATGTAGGGAGCGAGATCTCCGGGGCATTCTTAGCCGTAGTGACCTTCTTCAGTTGCTCTTCCATGCTTGCCAACTTCTGAAGCAGTAGAACATTAGTGTCGGACTCGACTTGGGGCCGGATTTTGAATAAAAGAATGCGGTATAGGCGTCCGTAGAATTCGGGGAGGTTGGGAAATTGGGGCCTAACCGCAGAGTGGCTCGCCTGTTGGGCCGGCATGGCCGTACCGGGCGTTGGTGGACGGGAAGGAGGTTTATGCAGGACCGCCTGGTCATTAACGGGGTGATGGCCACTCTCGGCCGGAGGGGGATTGGAGGATGAAGAAGGAACAGACTTCCCTTTCAAAGCGGCCTGAACTGCCTGCCGCTGGGAATCATCCAACTGAGATAGTGCATTAATTAAATCCGTGACATTGAAGGATGGGGAAGGGTTCCCCGAAGTGTTGGAAGGCACAGCCTGAGAAGAGGGCACAACCTCTTGAGGAGTGGTATCAACCACATGGACTTGAGGATAACGAGACTGAGGAGGAGGGTAATTTCCCTCATGATAGATGGAATCTTGGAGGGGACTTTCATATTGACCAAAAACATTCTCATCCTCATCATCATAAGAATATCCGTAGCCTGCCATGTTGATGATTTTACCTGAACGGAGTTTCATGTTTAAGAGGAGAGACGGCCTTATAAAGGAACTATCAAACAAAACCCACTCAATCCAAACAAGCCAAATCAACCCAAGCAAGTTTATGCAACCAAGTTGAGATGAACGCAAGATTTTAGTGTTCCGCTTGAGATTAGAGTGGATTAAATTGCAGAATAATTCCCTCTTTTGCAAAGTGAAACCTAGTTTATCCAAGTGTGATCTCCGGGTTAACTAGATTCTTTCTCTCTCCTCACCAACGATAGGTTCTCTATACTCCGGGTACTTCAAGGGTACAACCAGCCCGGCGTCCGTGAGGGAATCCACGGGTGCGGGGACTTACGGAGGTCTTGGAAAAGGGATTTCGGTCCAAAGAGACGGAGTGCTCAATGGAGGGTTGTCCCGATTCCAAGAGAGGTGTGTGGAATCCTAGTGTAGAGAGAGGAGGTCTCTCAACCAAATGCCACAAGATGCAAAATAATATGATCAGATCACAGCAATATAGGCAAGCAATGTAATAATCAATCCAACAATCACAGACAGCAACAAGAAGCAGGTTTCTGTAAAAACGCAGGAAAGAGACGACTTGGGGCAGGTCGCTATCAACCAAAGAGACGACAGAGTCACTATCGTGAATCACTGTGGTGGCCCACAGGTAGTGCAAAACACGCGCCTTGGTGTGAGGCGCGTAATATGAAAAGGACACCTCTATAAAAAGGCGTCAAATATTAGTGGTGCACACAGTCGAGGAAACACGCGCCTTGGTATAAGGCGCTGCCAAATAAAAAGACGCCCAAAGGGGAGGGCGCGAATTATCAAACAGAACAAGAAGACAGCAGATATGATAAAAGACGCCTTCTGGGAAGACGTAACACAGAAAATAGACGCCCTCGATGAAGGCGTTAAACGAAAAAGCATCTCTGGGTGAGGCGTTAATTCAGGAAAATAATCAAACAATCACAAACTGGCTGATCCCGGGAGTGTGCAGTGTGCACGGTGGAGGGTGCCCGTGGGGCACAAAAGGAGGGGTACCGTGGGTACTGAGGGGAAAGGGCACACGTGGGTGCCGAAGGGGAAAGGGCACACGTGGGTGCCAATAGGAAAGGGCACGCGTGGGTGCCAATAGGAGATGGTAATCAAAAGAAAAACAGTGGAGGTCCCACCGTGATCGCCAATTTGTAGATTGTGATAAATCCACACATGAAGAAGAGTTTAAATATGAGAAAACACAAGGGGGAGAGATGGTATAATAATGAATAAAAGAAGCACGTGGTGCTACTAAGGAGGGTGATCGCCAGAGGGGTTACCTCAAGAAGAAACAAAGAAGATCGTGAATACCTGGTGGAAAATAGAACGCGAGATGGATTGTGAATTCCTCCTCCTCCTTCAATCGGCCAGCCGATGAAGGTGGTTTTTCTTTATTGATTACCCTTGCAAAAAAGACAAAACAAACAAACAAAGAGAAGTGGATCAGCCAAGCGAATGTAGTATCAATCCCAAGTAGATGATATGATGATGAATAGAGAATAAAACATGCGCACCTTTTTTTTATTTTAAAACCCCTAAAGAGTTAGGGAAATAAAAGATATGATGCTAATGTAAAAGGAGAAAAACGTATGATGATCGATGAAGAAAACACAATTAGATAAGCAAGAAAAACCCCTGCTGTCCCTGATGACAGTAAAGGGAACCGAAACTGATGCTGTTGGCAGGAAGAACAGGAAGCAGAGAGCTTTTTAAAGATTGCACAGGAAGAAGATGGACAGCCTCCGTAAATTCAGCATCTACGTATAAAACTCTGATCTAGATAGCCTCTGATCTCGTCTGTTCTCGGAACCTGCCAACCTCGCGCGAGGTCGATCAAGACATCCCTATATAGGGTTCCAGATCCAAGATAACCTCAGATTCGGAAGAATAAGAACGGGCAATGATCAAAAGAAGGCAGGACTCTAGTTCCAATTCGAGCAAGGAGACCATTAAAGGCAGGGAACTCTCCAGGAAAGACGAGTTTAAGCAGGACACCGAAAGATAAAACACGACATTGAGAAGGGCGTCAAATCACAAATCGATGACCTACATCAAGACGTTACTCAAAACACGACCATGATCAAGGGCGTCACTTCTTGGATTTAATTGTGGCAATAAAACTTACTTTATTTGAAAATTATGAGAAAACGACTGAGATGAAGGCGTTACATGAAAATACGCCCTGAGGAAGGACGTTAATTAATAATTTGAATTTATTTTGAAACCGGATAATACCAGGAATTGATGCCCTCACATTTGGTCGTCCTTTCTTTTGCACACGCCCCAGATAAGGTCGCTATTTAAAACACGCCCCTCTTTAGGTCGCGAATCATGAAAATGCAAAGAATAAACCAAAAACACACAAAAAAATAGAAAAACTTCATATTATAGAAATATTGAAGTTCACTTTGGTGCGTCAACATAGTGACATGAGATTTGATCAACATAGCGTCAATTTTGGCGTGTCTACACCTGTCGGCAGTGACAAAGAACACCCCACCCGAACCTTTTATCCGGGATTGGGGAATCAACCTTTCTCTTTGCGTTGGCACCATCCCCGTACCAACGAAAACACCAAGAAACAAACAAACCACGTCCGCGCCTGGCACCCTATCGGCACAAACAAACAACCCCTTTTGACCAAGACCTCTCGTCTAGGTCATTGAACGAACAAACTCTTCTCTCCGTCCCCTCGGGCGACGGACAACCTACTTTTGACCGGAATCTCCCATTTAGGTCTTTGAATGAACAAACTCGTCTCTCCATCCCCTCGGGTGACGAACAACCTACTTTTGACCAAGACCTCCTGTTTAGGTCACTAAATGAACAAACTCTTCTCTCCGTCCCTCCGGGGTCGGATTAACCCATCTGGGTTAAATACACCGGTGACACCGTTTGGTTAATCGCACGACGAACATGGTGGAGTGGTCCCCTCGTCCCTCCTCTGGAAGGGCGAGCATTCTCCTATGCTCCTACGCGAACCCTGCTGGGCACTCCCCGAACAAGCTATTAGCACGAACCTGCACTCTACCGTGGGGCATGAAAGAAAAGAAAAGATTCCCAAACACTACACATATAAGAGGCATGTGAAAGAATTATACTGTATTCCTCTTTGGAAAAGTTACATAGGCCTCTGGGCATACCCCGGTGTTACATACAAGAAAAAGAGCAAAGAGAGGAAAAAAAGAGAAGAGAAAGAGAATGAATAAAGGAGGATCGATCGCTAATCCATCCCTCAGAAAATTTCCTTGAGAGGGGGGATCCCGACGCACGGAAAGTTTGCCATTTTGCGCAGTCGGCCCTCCTGTGCGTCAAGGCGTTCCAGCTCCACCGCCATGGAGGCTACCTCAACCTCAGCGACGCCCAACTCCTCAGCATCTTTAGCCTCGGTCGCCTCGGCCTCGGCAAGATTGGACTTGGCCTTAGCAAGCCAGCCCTTGAGCCTCTCTACCCTGTTCTCCAGGGCATGGATGTTGGCACGGCACTCATCCAGGGCCCTCTGGCGTTGTTCCATGTTGTCCCTCCGGACCTCCAGGGCCTGTAAATATTCATCCTTCTGGTCACCGATAGCTGTGAGTTCGGTCGGGGCTTGCTTCTCGAGGAACTCGCGACAGTTTACATATTTCAATAATAATAGAGCCCACCGCGACCATTCTTCCAGGGGACAACCCATCATCTGCAAGGCCCCGGTCAGCTACATGACCACGGTGTGAACCCCTTTGTACGTGAGCGAAGGTTTGACGAATATCATTGACCGCAGTGTCAGCAAGGTCTGACGGACTGGCAGATCCAAAGCAACATGACCTATGGGAGGCACGGTCGGCGGGCTGAACTCAACAATGTTGTCCACCGCCGCCCATAGCTCGGCGCCCACTACTGTCGACAAAGATGGGAGAGCCAACGTCGAATGGCCGGATCCCTCTAGTGTGGGGGATAGGTCTTGGCAGATCACCACAAGGGGTGAAGGCGAGACTGCAACAAAAGCATCCGACGCCGCCATGATGAGTGGCTGCTCCATTCCCACTGGCTGGGCAAGGTCCGCATCTGATGATGACGTCTCCACCGCTGGGACAGGAGCCACGGTCTCGTCCGAGGAATGAATGGCCGCAAAGATCGAATCTGACACCGCAGTGGATAGACTCGCTTCTGCCTCCGCCTCCTCAGCACGGCTTAGGTCCGTCGTCACTTCGCTGGCCGGAAGTGCAAGAGTCACAACCTCGATCGAGGGAAGGGTATCGATCGCAGCCGGGCTCGATGCTACTCTTGAGGGAGCTTCACCCCTTTCTATCTGGGACTCTCCCGAGGGGGTAGTAATGATTGTTAATATTCTCTCCATGAGTCAGGCCTCCTCTGGCATGGCCGGCTTCAGAATCGGCGGGAGCGGGATTACAAGCCGCGGAATGGCTCCCATTCGCAGAAGAGACGCCAAGGATCCCGTGTCCGGTCCCAGAAGTGTCTTTAACCTTCGGGCCGCCTGCAGATCGAAGGATGAGCTCCACTTGGGGACGGCCCTGCGAGCTCGAGTAGCACGCGCTCTTCGGGGCGTTGTTATTGTCTGGCCATGCAAAGTGAGGTTAGTCACCCACCATGTGAAGTAAATTGCTGAATTCTCAAAGAAGATGAGGGATCCCCATGTTTACCTCGTCCACCGGCACTATGCTGCACTCCGGCGTCATTTCTTCTCGAATTTTGGCTTCGGGCATTGTTTCCTCTCGGGCCTCGATCTCCGGTGCTATCTCCCCCTCTTCCAGGGCTTCGGCTACTGGAGTGGGAGTCTCCACGACCCTTTGGAAGGCATGATCCTATCCAACTCAAATAAGTCAATAGCCCCCAAAGGAAATATGAAAAAGAGAAGAAGAAAGCATGTACTCACGGCCGCTATTGCCTCTTCTTCTGCCAACACCTCGACTGCCGGGGCGGAGGCGTCCGAACTTGCTATAGCTTCTTCCTGTCTGAAGGCCTCGACTATGGACACCAATTTGTCCAAAGCCACAGTGGTCTTCTCCTGTCTGGCGGCCGCTAAATTCGGGGCATGGATTTCTATACCTTCTGGCGGAGTCTGTTCCTGTTTCAAACCAAAGAACGACAATGGTAAAGAGATTAGTCCGCGGCCTTGAGAGAAAAGCCCAAATAAACAAGTCCACACTTATGAGTGCCTGCTCCACCAGGCTAAGAGAAGCGGATAATACCGGGGCTTTCTATGCGGGGACTTGAAATCCGGGCTCCTCGGGTATGCCCTCGGTTGAAAGTGCTTCATCCGAAGAATAGCCGTAATCTACCTTTTCACCCGACGAAGACTTGGTACGAGTGGGCACCTCTTTTGCTGTCGAGGGAGCTCCCGCATCAGCATCCGTGGTCAGAGCATCGTCACGCGGCCTCACTAACCGTGACTTCTCGAGCCTTGGCCCCCCTCTTACATATGTTTGCTCAAATGATTGCACCCAGCGGACCGCCTTCGGCCGAGTGACTACTACATCGACCCCTATCGAGCAAAGTGCAATTTGAGTTAAGCCAGGCCCGTGGGGGCATGGGGAAGGAAGGAAATCAACCAAGAAGGCGTAAAAATATATATACCTCCTTCATCTTCTACAGCAAGGATTGGGTCGAAGAAGGTCTCTCCAATAGGCTCCACTACCCCGTGAACCACGGCTCCACCTATGCCTGGAATAGATACGGACGTGGGCTTCTCCACGACGATTGAAACCAAAAACACACACATGTTACAAGAAGGGACCCTCTTGATATCTGAATAAACCTCAAAGAGCTTCAAAGGCTTGAAGGCCTAACCTGTAGGCGGGCTCGGCCCCGCCCGAGCGGCGGCAAACTCCTCAAAAGATGGGGGAGGAGGAACTAGAGGGACCGCCGAGGCGGAGGTAGCTTCCATCTTCCTCCACTTCGCCCTCTGCCGTTCAGCTTCCTTAGCAGCGGCCAAGGCTTTCTTGACTGGTGACTTTGCCCGGGGTCGCTTGCTGGCCTTCGGCAGGGGAGTCGTGGTGGGAGCTGGTTCCGCCGCATTGAAGTAGGGAGGCTTCTACACCAACCGGACAAGGTTTCGGTACTGCGCCAACTGATTGCTGGTGGGATGGTCTGACGAAAGAGAAGAAAGAAAGAAAAGAATCAATTAGCATTCGGCATCACAAAGGACCGCAGCCGTGGAAGGCGGAAACGAGAAACACCATACCATGAGGCCCGATGTACAGCCGCAAAGTTAATGGCCAGTACGTCAGAGAGGATTCTTTGTCCCAGCGGGCCACCTCTCGGATCAGCCAAAGAACATCCCTGATTTTCAC
The DNA here is from genome assembly GCA_022559845.1 of Amorphophallus konjac. Lineage (NCBI taxonomy): Eukaryota > Viridiplantae > Streptophyta > Magnoliopsida > Alismatales > Araceae > Amorphophallus > Amorphophallus konjac. The sequence continues at coordinate 46,701,773 of CM040122.1, forward strand.
ACAACGGTTTGCGAGAAGTGCCAGATCCACATGCTGCTTGAAGGCAAGGTGACAATAAAGGCTGAAGTGGTCCATGCCCTACCCATCGGCATAGTGAAAAGAAATGTTCAGGCGCTTGTCCAGGATGACGGCTGTCTGGTCCTCCACTTTCAGTCCATGCGCCCGAAAGAGAACATATAGCCATGTAGTTTCTTTGTAATTTTCGGGCCTTCGTTCTTCCCTCCTCAAGAAGGTGCGGTAGGGGCATGTCGGGTCCGTCTCTGGGCGCCAAGTGCGAGCTGGTGTGCCCTCTTCTTCTATCAGAAAGGGGTAGTTAATGAGATCCAGACGGTCTCCCCCAATCCTGCACAAATGAGTGAGGGTCTTTTTGAACTCATCCCCGGCCACGGGCGGTAGTTTGGGCTGTGGGGACGGTCTGGCCTCCCGGGCTTCCTTACGGGCAGCCATGTATGCAACCACCTCATTCCTCTTGCCTTGCTTTAGTTGGAGCAGATGCTTTGGATCAATATCAAGGACGGGCGCCGAATGTTTACTCAAGAATTTCCGTTCAGCACCATCCCAAAAATCGGTTCTGCATAATCGATAAAAGCTCATCCTGGCATTCCACCACTTTATATAATCCGCTGTCACCCGCAGAACTCAGCCAGGTGCCGGCACTCTGAATGTGGACTCGTCAGCCCGATGGAAGTAGTCCCACCAGGACCGAGCGTGTTCAGCAACCGGGCTGCCCCGAAGACTCCGTACGGGCAAAGGAAGCTGTGCATTGTGCGTAGGGATATGTTGATCATATCCAAAGTTGCACCCGAAGTGGAAAGGGTAGCAAGGTTCTAGCAATAAGGTGTTCCCCCTGAAAACCAGCATGCTTGGGCAGATAGACAACACCCAGTCACGGAGCTCCGGCTCTATCAGCGGGTGAACCACGGTCTGCTGGCTAATGGGGTGAGGATATTTCTCCACTTGGTCATCCCGGCATTCCCTCTTGCTATTGACCAAGGGACTAGAATGGGCAGCCAGTGTCCAGAAGTGAATGCTGCCAGATGAATCATGTGGAACGATTGTAAGCTTGTCCCGAATATTGAATAACTACATTATTGTCGAGCCCGCCTCAGCATTCGCGAACTCCAACATACGCGGAAACAGCACCCATGATTGTATGGCACGTGGGGCGTACTCTGAGAATAAAGAACCGACCCAGGCATTGAAAAAGTATAGCAGACTGATGAAGTGAGCCTGGCACGGGAATTGATGAGCACTGACATCCCCCAGCGTCTTGAATATGAGGCACAGTGCTGCCGAGCACAGTGATAACTTGATGCCCCATGCCATCTGGCAAGCGGGGTAGATGGCGTCTGGCTGGATGACGATTTCGTCTCCGTATAGTAGAGCGAAGGAGGAGAGCCAGTACGTGAAGAAAGCTGCACAGTGGGTCATCGGGTCAACCCCTGCTGGGTTAGCACCACTCCGAAGCCCTTTGGAAGTTGGGAGCATCACCTTGGCCCTGCCCGGGACTCGCTTCTTCCGGACCATAGAAGCGCTGAGACAGGGAAACACTTCATATTTCTTTGGCCCATCAAAAAAGTACTTTAGCCATAGGCTCAACCGAACCCTCTTGTGGTCCCCACGAGGAGGCTGCTTCCCTCCATGGGATGATTGATACAGTTCCCGGTACGCCTTCATGAGGAACCGGTAAGAATACCCCAGTGCATAGATGCCGTTCCCGTCATTCTCATCCTTAATCAGGTCAGGGAGACACACCTCCTCATACGGCTCCCCATCAATAGGCAAGCCGCTCAGCTGATGCAGACTCCACAAGTCCAGCGAAGTCTCGCCCTATACTGTGTAGAATGTGTTTAGCTCAGCATTGAAGACCTCCATCATCCCGCAGCAGAGACCTTTGGAGATCGGGTAGTCGTACCGGGAAGCATAGACGCTGTGGTAGACCCCGGCCCGGATCAGCAAAGGAGCGTAGTTTAATAATACATAGTCAGTGAACTCCACCGCTCCCTTCCGGAAAGAGTGTGCAGTTTGAACCTTGAGCTCCCCGAACCAACCTAGGGCGAGCTCATGCTTGAATCTGATGGCCAGACAGTCCAGGAGGGAGGGCTCCTCCCGGTACCCCTTCTTCAGTGGCGCTAGGAATAAACCAAAGCGGGGTTGCTCCTTGTACACCCTCCCTGCTGCATTATCCCAACGGGCGAGAGTAAACTCTGACGCCCGTACCAGCTTGCCTTCTACTCGGGTCACCGCCTCCAGACCAAGCACGGGGTTCCAGTCCCTTGGCTCGCCCACCAAGTACATCGGTATGCTCCGACGGACGCTGTACAGCAAGCTGTCCCGAAACTACAAGATGGCACATTCGGCAATCCGGATGGTCCTGAAGTCTCTCTTGTCATGGCGGCGAAGATACTTCAAAAAATGGAGAAGGTGCTTGTCCTTCGGATAGTCCCTTCGGTAGTCACCACCTCGATCAAATGTGAAGCTGTTGTCGATCAGTCTAACATGGCTAAGGTCCAGAGTGTCGGTTTCAGAGTCAGAGGAATCGGCCAGCTTCACCACCTCTTCATGTTCCCGGTCGAGGTCTTTCATGTTATGCCATGTGATGGCAGGGACGGCCAGCGAGAGAGTAGACTTGGCACTAGTGGCAGCAGGAGCAGGAGAACCGCTGGGAGCAGCCATTTATCTGCAGAGTGCAAAAGACTAAGGGTCAGAATAAGTCCTGAGCAAAGACAAGAAGAAACGACTATAAAGGGGCTACATTGCAGTTAAAATAAATGAGACGCCAGAAATTTTGACAAAATTTTGGCAGAGTTTCCCCTAGGCTGAAGGCGTAAGGGGAAGACACGGGTGCACGTCCACAAGGAGTGACGGCCCCAACAAAATCACAGTGTGCCCCAAGGGCAACACTGGAGGTTCCTTCAGGTCGTTGTGGTCTCCCTGCGCCGGCACACTCTCCTTCGGTGCCTACCCGGCACACCCCGTCGGTGCCTGCCCGGCACACCCCCCCTGGAGGCTTCCCCTGTTGGGTTCGGTGCAAGTATTCAGAGGGGGGGGGTGAATGAATATGGCCTATAAAAACTTTCACCCAGTAAAGATTTCACTCAATTAAAATCTAATGCTTACTAAAAATGCTAGTTCGCAAACTGAACAACCTTGAAGGCTAATGGGCAGTTGCGGAACTGAAACAAACACACAGTGAGATCACTAGAGAGCTAACAAGACAAATTTAGCCAATCAGAAAACTAATTAACTCTTCTGCTCAACCAGAAACCAAACACATGGAGCGCCCCTATGCATTCATCTAGCGGAAGCAAAATAGAACAAAACAAACCACAATGCACAAGGGGTTTTTAGGTGGTTCGGTCCAGCAGACCTACATCCACCCCACACTCAAACCGAGTGTGGATTCCGCTGACTCACAGCTTGAACAGCTGGGCATCACAGCTTGCCTACAACCGCTGGGCCTCACAGCTTGCCGTCCAGTGGAATCCACCACTGCAACCGATGGGGATTACAGCTTACCCGTCCAGTGGAAACCTCCACTGCCCGCTGAGCAACACAGCTTGCTGTCCAGAGGAGTCCTCCTCTGCAAACCGCTGGCTAACAGCTTGAAAGGAAATGTAAAGTAGAAAATAAAAGACAAGATAACAGCATCGGAAAGCTGTAAACACTAAGCACAGAATATGGCTCTTAAAGAGCTGACTAGAGTGGATCTGATCCAACTTCCAGCAAGAACAGATCTCCCTCGATCTCACTCTCTTTCTTCACTCTCTCTCTTCACAACTCCTTCACGTCTGCTTCTCTCCTCTTTTCTTTCTCTTCACACTCTGCTCGAGCTCTCCATCTCTCACTTTTTCTCTTCTGCTTCTTCTCTCTTTCTTTTCTTCTTCTTCTGCTGGATCGTGGAAGCTCTCTCACCTTTTTCTCTTATTCTTCTCTCAGCTTCTGCACCCTGGCTTTGATCACGATCAGCCTCCATCAGAAGATGAAGGCTCCATTATATACCAGCAGCAGCAGTAGCAACAGGGCGCGTGTGGCTTCCACAGTTCTCGCCCTAAGAATTCAGACCACGTGGCAGCATCCAGTAGGCTGTCAGTACACGTGTCCTCATCTGGGCATTCTCCTTATCCTTGGATCACGTGCCCAGCACCAGTACACTCAGCAACTGGAGTTAGATGGCGTCAACTCACTTGCTCCAAGGAGTTGACGCACCCATCAGAGATCTTCAACCTTTTTAACTGCTGCGTCGACTCCATCAGCCTGCTGCGTTGGCGCATTGAAGACAGCCAGAGATAAGTTGCCCCTTTCTTAAACTGCTGCGTCGACGCTGTCGGTTGGTGGCGTTTACGCACGAACATGTACATTTGTATACTGGCGTCTCTTTAGCTGTTGCGTCGACGCTGCTCAATTGTGGCGTTGACGCAGTGGAATAGCCTGTGAAGCTGAATGCTTCTTCAACTGCTGCGTCGACGCTGCTTGATCAATGCGTTGACGCACCAGAGTAATCCACCAGCTTCTTTCTTGATTGTTTGAACTGCTGCGTCCACGCCACTTGATCAAGGCGTTGACGCATTGGTGTGTTCCAGCAGCTGAAATTGGATGTCTTCAGCCCTCTTGCGTTTAGGGGTTCATTAGCCTCTTCAGTCCCTGTCAGACAGATGAAACGAAGTCATTAGTTCTAAGTCTATGCATTGCATTGTATAGACTTTGCTGTGAAGGCGAAAGCAATGTAAAGTATGCACAACGCAGTGTATAGACTTAATGAATACAAAGGCTTCATAAGCCTCAGATGAAGGCAGGCGCTGTGTAGACTTTGAACCAGTGTACAGACTTGTAAGCATGAGCCAATAAATAGACTTGAAACGCTTAAGGCGTTGTACAGACTTGTTGAGGCTCAAGCAGTGTACAGACTTCGAAGATCCACTGTGGATGTACAGACTTGATCATCCAGCAATGTATAGGCTTTCAATGTGAAGACTTGAATAAGTGAAAGCTACAGTGAATGAGTGTACACACTTGACCAGATCAAGGGCAATTCGGATGTACAGACTCTGAGGATCAAAGCCAACGGCTGTACAGACTTAGAATATTAAGACTGATGTATAGACTTCATGTGTTGACGCTGTACACTTGAGAATGCTCACAGCGTTGACGCTGCATGAGACGTAGGCTGTACAGACTTAGCATATGAAGACTGATGCATGAACAGTAATGCTTAGACTAGCATGAGACGCTCGGATGTATAGACATGGAGACTTAGCCTATGCATAAGATGCTAAGTGAGACGGTCTAATGTATGGACTTCAACTCATGCGACCAAAGCATCAATGCAATGTGCAGACTTCGCTTGAGACAATGCATGAGACGGACGATGTATAGACTTCAGCAACAATGCATGACTGTATAGACTTGTGTTCTCAACGAAACACAAACACAACACAATGTATAGACTATGCTGAGTGTCTAGACTTGTGAGATGCATAGAACACACAAGAGGCTGTATAGACATGGAAACCAATGCACACGGTTGACAGACATGAAGTGAACTTGAATGAACATGATGTATAGACTTTGGACTCCAAGGGTAATGTATGGACTTTCATATGAAAGGTTGTATAGGCTTGAGCACGGAAGCTCTGTACATACTTGATCAAACAAGGTCCAGTGTATAGACTTGGTGGACTGACTCCAATGTACAGACTTGCACAAGCGAGCTACAGTGACAACGTTTAGACTTCACGCTGTATAGACTTTCCAAAGATGCAGACTCTGTATAGACTTCAACTCAACCATGCATAATGTAGTCTGATGTATAGACTTTTGAAGGCGAATGCAGTGTACAGACTTTGCCAAGCAATGTACACACTTGTAGAGTTGACGCTATATGAAACATGGATAGTGTACAGACTTTACCCACTGTATGGACTTCATGCAATGCAAACGAATGTGTAGACTTCACTATGTAAATGGCTGTACAGACTTAGTCAAATGCATGAGACGCTTACTGAGACGCTGGACTCTGTGACAGACCAGTGAGTTGACGTAATGATCCCATGCGTCAACGCATCATGCAATACGCATGCAAACTCATGAATACAATGCTGTATATCAGACACAGTCTTATGCAATCATATCAGCAGCCATACTCAAAACATAATATCATAATGCACTGACTGTGTTGCAATCATCAAAACAAATCAGCATGCTAACATCAAAACGCAATAACATTTTCTTCATCAAAATACAATATCAAATGCACTCAATGTCCTGCTATCATCAAAACCAAATAGCATTGCTATTATAAAAGCAACATAGCACATGCTTGTGCCGAAGAGACACAACATTCTCCCCCTTTTTGATGATGGCAACACAATGTACACAATGTGATAGTGAGTCACACACAAGATTTTCTCCCCCTTTGACATAATCAAAAAGAAAGGGAATGGTTTGAGAGACACAATGCAGCACACAAAGACACTTATGACAATGAAACATCACTCCCCCTATCAGCATGCAAGATTAACTACTCTCCCCTAGATGTAAAGAAACCATAACTCCCCCTGAAGCGCAGGAATGGATTCAGGTGATCCAATAAATCAATCTGAATTCTGCCTTTACAAAGAATCTGAATTCTGGTGAAAAGACCACATAATCAGAACTTATTGCAGAACAAGATGGAAGATTCCAACAGTGTAAAGAGTAAAGTGATTTGTGATAGAAGGGCAATAATAGATAACAATCATCACAAGACATCTCAATGAATAATCATACTGAATCTGATCAAGCTATCTGGTAAATCTGATCATGAGGGATTTTAATGCATACATCACTTCAATAAGTCTTAAAAGATGTAGACTCTTCTATCATAAAGGGTTATGAAGTGGCAACTTAACCAATCTGATTTAATTTTGATGTATACCAAATTTGTCAAATTAAACTCAATACTCATATCTGAATCCAAGTTTTAATAAAGGTGAACCAAATATTCAGATAACACCCAAAATCAATCATCTTTTATCTTACACATATGATCTCAATAGCACCTTTGAAAGATACACAGATTAGTACAGAAGTTAAACACTTTTCAAGAACATGAGTTGACAGATTTTTCAAGATAATTTCATTTGAAGCACATTATATTTTTCCTGAGCAATTTAAGTTGATCAACACCTTTTTACATGAGGCACAACAAGTCTTAGTTGAAGTGACCCAGTTACTCAGTGTGATAACTGTCATTGCCTCTCATTTTGAGAGCAGAGTTAGCAATATGAGTGTCTTTTTACATGAGAAGACACCTTTATCAGAGGCCAGACTCCCCAGCTACTCAACACAAATAAGCTATTGCTCTGTCAGGTTTTTTTTCACTAAATTTTTATCAGAGATAACTATGGCACCTCATGACTTGAGTTACTTTATTTCATTGATAAAGAACTCAGTTTCTCAGTGACCAAGTCATTGCTCTGAATTCACAAATTTTTCATTTAGTCAACATTTTTCAAATTAATGTTTAACAACAATACACACTATATGCATCTTAACCAAAGAAGTTCTGAATTCAAATTTTCAGATATCTGATGAGAGAGTCTAAGGTTTACATGAAACATGTGGTTAAAGTTTATTAAACCTTATCATTCAAATATTTTCAATTCATTTAACTACAAATCTGAGAATACATTAATCTTATATCAGTCTGATTCAGCCATAATTCTTAAACCTGTATGATAGAAGTTTCTACAATGTTCTCAGACTGAATTGCATGACATGCAGCTTAAGTTCCTCAGATCAGAACAATGAATTCAGCAACCAACAATCAATAGTTGAAGTAGATTAGTCACATCAGCTGAGAAGAATGTGACAGGTGAGTATAAGCTAGAATATAGATAGATAGTATCATGAAGGGAGTTGAAAGAAACTCTTCTTTAACAGCTCAACAAATAGAAGACAGACTCATTTTTCAAGAGAGAGAAATATGACATCAGATGAGAGTTGATCAATTTTTAGGCAGGAGGTGTTCAAGATGTGACAAACAAAACACCAATTCTAAGTGCTCCCCCTGTCTAGATGCAATTAAATTTCTTTTCAGGTTTTTCAACTCCACTACACTTCATATGCAACATTAGTCAAACTCCCCCTGACAAAGTGCATGAAATATAATTAATGAACTGCTCATGATTTTAGAATATGCTCAAGAAGAATAAATGCTTTGTTCAATCAGAGAGAGAATTTATCAAATGCATCATTTTCATTTCAAATTTTTAGATTTTTCATCATATGATGCAGTGCACTGTTCTACATGAAGGCAGGACCCATGGTACTCGGCGGAGAACCTGGTCTCAAAGACCATCTCACACATGGTAGAAACCTCCGGACAGATTTCCTTGCCTTTTAGTAACATACCATTTGATATACCAGGGTTAAGCAAATGATAATGCAGTGCAAAGCAATCTCATTTATTTAGTGCAAACAACAGCATGAGAAGAGCATCAAAAATCAACCAAGCAAAACAATAATTTCAGATAATGAAATTAAAACAGACAAATCAGTATTTTTCAGATTATGAGATTTAAACAGAGTTCAGAACTAACCTGAGATGTAGAATTCTGGGGCTTCCTTTTTGAGTGCCTTGGCTAAATTACCCCTTTTATTTCTCTCACCAAGGCACACCTGCAGGATATCAATCAATATGATCTTGCAGGAACCCAAGCTGCCTTGGGTCCTGTATGAGCCCTAACAGGTGTTCTGACTGGTCTCTTAACAGAATTATCATCATAGCCCATCAACTTATAGCTGGACAAGGAATAGCCAAATTGACCAGTCTTACCATGATAACTAACAGAATTTAAGTTCCTTTTATGCACCTTATTGTAAGTATTAAATTCATGTGCATGAACGTCAAAATTTCTGTTGTGTGCATGGGCATTTTGTTTTCTGAACTCTGCCACCCAGCACTCAGAGGCTTTGTGGCCAGGTTTTCCACAATTAAAATAAAAAAATTTCACAAATTGTTTTCCATGGAATTTGACAGCATGGGTGTTAATATGATTCTTTTGAACATGCCAGCAGTCCTTGACTATGTGGCCATATTTTCCACATTCAAAACATGAAGAATTCATTCTGTCAAGATTCTTATAGAATGCATGTCTTTTTACAGGGATTATAGCAGTTTTGGAGTTAATTGTTCTTCCCTTAGCATGCCAACAATTTGCAGCAATATGGCCCAATTTGTTACAATGAAGGCAATGAAGTTTCTTTTTCAGATATGCATGATTCCTATCATGAAGCTCTTTAGCATTCAACTCATCTTGCTTCTTTAATCTACAATCATGCATAAAGTGGCCAATTCTATGACAGTAAAAGCATTGAATTCTCTTATTTTGATCATGAGAAGGTTTCTTCGATTTAGAATTCCTAGCATGAATTCTATCTGATTTCAGTTCATCCTCTCTCATGACAAAGCAAACATCCATCTCATGGCCAGATTTACCACAGTAGAAACATTTCACATTCTTTCTTTTAACATGAGACAGTTTGGCCTGAGAAATTTCAGCATACAAATTTTTATTCTGTTTTATTTTCTTTTGTTTTTCTATCTGATTCGTAGGCAGACATGAAGGAGAAGCTGAAGTGCTAGCTAACTCAGAGCTACGCACAAAGGTTGTATACATTCTTTTTCTCTCTTCCTGTTTACTACCTCCATCAGAGACTTTCTTCTTCGAAGCAGCCTTTGAATTTTCTTTGTTTTTAAATGACTCAGACAGAGAATTGTTCAATTCAGTGATTTCATTTTTGAGAGAGGAAATGAGAATTTCAGAATCTGTGATCTTTTCATTAAGTAAGACATTAATGGCTTTGTAGCTATCAATCTCTTCTATTAATGCAATCACTCTCTCACGTTCATTTTCAATTGAATTTTTCCCTCTTTCAAGCATTAAGAGTCTCTCAGACATAGCAAAATTAAGCAGCTTCAGTTCTTCATTCTCCTTTCTAGTTTGTTCATTCTGAACTAATTCATTAGTTAAGATTTGATCATTTCCTAATGAATTCAGCTTGTCTTCAAGTTCAGAAATCTTGACAGTGAGTTCATGATTTTTGTTTTCCAAAAAGGAACTTTGTTCCTTACTCACATTCAGATTAGCTAAGCACATTTCATGAGATTTTCTCAGATCTTGACATTTTTTACAATGAGCATTTGAATTAATCTGATCACATTTCTTTTTCAGCTTTCTATTTTCAGATTTCAAATATTTACATATCTCAGAACGTTCCTCATACATATCCCATAATTCATCAATTGAAATCTCTTCTGGTTTGGATTCAGAATTTACCTTGGATGAGGAATCTTCATTATCCCGGTTGGCCATCAAACAACTATTACTCTGTTGGTTATGCGCAGAGATAACTTTATCATATATCTCTTTTCCAGAATTACACCTGAGAGCAAAAGAATATACATCAGTATTAACAGCAGCTCTCAAGATATTAAGAATTATGACATTATCACGGTTCTTAAAGGTGTCCTCACTAGACCACTTGGTCTGATCTTTTGGTAATCGATGTGGGCCTTTGGATAGCAAACTCCATAATTTGGGATCTATGGAATCTACATACACAGCAAGGCCTCCTAGCCAACTTTCAAAGTTAGAACCATCATATATTGGAGGACGATCCATTTGGACAGATGGCAGACAGATTCAACTCACTAAAACAAATGACAGGAAATGCAGCAAAACCAGATGGGCAAGGTAAAGCACTAAACCGGTGAAATAAAACAACGAGCACAATACACCCACTCTGAAATGCACTAAACAGTTAGCAGGATCCTCTGCAGATTGTTAGATCTGTTAAGTCAGAGACCGCTCTGATACCAATTGTTGGGTTCGGTGCAAGTATTCAGAGGGGGGGGTGAATGAATATGGCCTATAAAAACTTTCACCCAGTAAAGATTTCGCTCAATTAAAATCTAATGCTCACTAAAAATGCTAGTTCGCAAACTGAACAACCTTGAAGGCTAATGGGCAGTTGCAGAACTGAAACAAACACACAGTGAGATCACTAGAGAGCTAACAAGACAAATTTAGCCAATCAGAAAACTAATTAACTCTTCTGCTCAACCAGAAACCAAACACATGGAGCGCCCCTATGCATTCATCTAGCGGAAGCAAAATAGAACAAAACAAACCACAATGCACAAGGGGTTTTTAGGTGGTTCGGTCCAGCAGACCTACATCCACCCCACACTCAAACCGAGTGTGGATTCCGCTGACTCACAGCTTGAACAGCTAGGCATCACAGCTTACCTACAACCGCTGGGCCTCACAGCTTGCCGTCCAGTGGAATCCACCACTGCAACTGCTGGGGATTACAGCTTACCCGTCCAGTGGAAACCTCCACTGCCCGCTGAGCAACACAGCTTGCTGTCCAGAGGAGTCCTCCTCTGCAAACCACTGGCTAACAGCTTGAAAGGAAATGTAAAATAGAAAACAAAAGACAAGATAACAGCATCGGAAAGCTGTAAACACTAAGCACAGAATATGGCTCTTAAAGAGCTGACTGGAGTGGATCTGATCCAACTTCCAGCAAGAACAGATCTCCCTCGATCTCACTCTCTTTCTTCACTCTCTCTCTTCTCAACTCCTTCACGTCTGCTTCTCTCCGCTTTTCTTTCTCTTCACACTCTGCTCGAGCTCTCTATCTCTCACTTTTTCTCTTCTGCTTCTTCTCTCTTTCTTTTCTTCTTCTTCTGCTGGATCGTGGAAGCTCTCTCTCCTTTTTCTCTTATTCTTCTCTCAGCTTCTGCTCCCTGGCTTCGATCACGATCAGCCTCCATCAGAAGATGAAGGCTCCATTATATACCAGCAGCAGCAGCAGCAGCAGGGCGCGTGTGGCTTCCATAGTTCCCGCCCTAAGAATTCGGACCACGTGGCAGCATCCAGAAGGCTGTCAGTACACGTGTCCTCATCTGGGCATTCTCCTTATCCTTGGATCACGTGCCCAGCACCAGTACGCTCAGTAACTGGAGTTAGATGGCGTCAACTCACTTGCTCCAAGGAGTTGACGCACCCATCAGAGATCTTCAACCTTTTTAACTGCTGCGTCGACTCCATCAGCCTACTGCGTTGGCGCATTGAAGACAGCCAGAGATAAGTTGCCCCTTTCTTAAACTGCTGCGTCGACGCTGCCGGTTGGTGGCGTTGACGCACGAACATGTACATTTGTATACTGGCGTCTCTTTAGCTGTTGCGTCGACGCTGCTCAATTGTAGCGTTGACGCAGTGGAATAGCCTATGAAGCTGAATGCTTCTTCAACTGCTGCGTCGACGCTGCTTGATCAATGCGTTGACACACCAGAATAATCCACCAGCTTCTTTCTTGATTGTTTGAACTGCTGCGTTCACGCCACTTGATCAAGGCGTTGACGCATTGGTGTGTTCCAGCAGCTGAAATTGGATGTCTTCAGCCCTCTTGCGTTAAGGGGTTCATTAGCCTCTTCAGTCCCTTTCAGACAGATGAAACGAAGTCATTAGTTCTAAGTCTATGCATTGCATTGTATAGACTTTGCTGTGAAGGCGAAAGTAATGTAAAGTATGCACAACGCAGTGTATAGACTTAATGAATACAAAGGCTTCATAAGCCTCAGATGAAGGCAGGCGCTGTGTAGACTTTGAACCAGTGTACAGACTTGTAAGCATGAGCCAATAAATAGACTTGAAACGCTTAAGACGTTGTACAGACTTGTTGAGGCTCAAGCAGTGTACAGACTTCGAAGATCCACTGTGGATGTACAGACTTGATCATCCAGCAATGTATAGGCTTTCAATGTGAAGACTTGAATAAGTGAAAGCTACAGTGAATGAGTGTACACACTTGACCAGATCAAGGGCAATTCGGATGTACAGACTCTGAGGATCAAAGCCAACGGCTGTACAGACTTAGAATATTAAGACTGATGTACAGACTTCATGTGTTGACGCTGTACACTTGAGAATGCTCACAGCGTTGACGCTGCATGAGACGTAGGCTGTACAGACTTAGCATATGAAGACTGATGCATGAACAGTAATGCTTAGACTAGCATGAGACGCTCGGATGTATAGACATGGAGACTTAGCCTATGCATAAGACGCTAAGTGAGACGGTCTAATGTATGGACTTCAACTCATGCGACCAAAGCATCAATGCAATGTGCAGACTTCGCCTGAGACAATGCATGAGACGGACGATGTATAGACTTCAGCAACAATGCATGACTGTATAGACTTGTGTTCTCAACGAAACACAAACACAACACAATGTATAGACTATGCTGAGTGTCTAGACTTGTGAGATGCATAGAACACACAAGAGGCTGTATAGACATGGAAACCAATGCACACGGCTGACAGACATGAAGTGAACTTGAATGAACATGATGTATAGACTTTGGACTCCAAGGGCAATGTATGGACTTTCATATGAAAGGCTGTATAGGCTTGAGCACGGAAGCTCTGTACATACTTGATCAAACAAGGTCCAGTGTATAGACTTGGTGGACTGACTCCAATGTACAGACTTGCACAAGCAAGCTACAGTGACAACGTTTAGACTTCACGCTGTACAAACTTTCCAAAGATGCAGACTCTGTATAGACTTCAACTCAACCATGCATAATGTAGTCTGATGTATAGACTTTTGAAGGTGAATGTAGTGTACAGACTTTGCCAAGCAATGTACACACTTGTAGAGTTGACGCTATATGAAACATAGACAGTGTACAGACTTTACCCACTGTATGGACTTCATGCAATGCAAACGAATGTGTAGACTTCACTATGTAAATGGCTGTACAGACTTAGTCAAATGCATGAGACGCTTACTGAGACACTGGACTCTGTGACAGATCAGTGAGTTGACGTAATGATCCCATGCGTCAACGCATCATGCAATACGCATGCAAACTCATGAATATAATGATGTATATTAGACACAGTCTTATGCAATCATATCAGCAGCCATACTCAAAACACAATATCATAATGCACTGACTGTGTTGCAATCATCAAAACAAATCAGCATGCTAACATCAAAACGCAATAACATTTTCTTCATCAAAATATAATATCAAATGCACTCACTGTCCTGCTATCATCAAAACTAAATAGCATTGCTATTATAAAAGCAACATAGCACATGCTTGTGCCGAAGAGGCACAACATCCCCGACACAGCTCTGCAAGCTCTACCCGGCACGCCCCCTGGATGCTTCCCCGGCACAGGCCACCGACCAACTACCCGGCACACTCCCAACGTGTCCCTGCCCGGCACAGTCGTGCCCCACTCTCCCCGACACACTTCGTGCCTCCTCCTACCGACACACCCGTGCCACCCCATCCACCGGTACACTCGTGCCCTCGGATCCGACGGCACACACGTACCCCCCTTTCTAGCGATACACCCATGCCCCCTTTTCCACCGGCACACCCGTGCCACCCCTTCCACCAGCACATCCCGTGCCCTCGCCACCGGCACACCGCTGCCCCCCGTCAGCGGTAAACTCCGACGTGCCGTGACCGCCTCCATCCCACGCCAGAGGAGAAGAAGGGACAAAGGAAGGAAAGAGACGAAGAAGAAGAGAGGAGGAAGAAGAGAAGAAGAAGAAGAAGAGGAAGAGGAAGGAGGAAAGGGAAGATAGGAGCCTAGGGCTCCGTCATCCCCCGAGGAAGAGGAGAAAGAAAGAAGAGGAAGAGAAGAAGGAAGAGAGGAAGAGGAACAAGAGCGAAGGGGAGGGGAGCCCCCACAGTGGCCTCCTCACCTTGGAACACCGGCGACGGTGGCAGTGTGCAGCGGCGGTGGTCTCCGGCGGCGAAAGGAAAGAGAGAAGAAGGGGAGCGGTGGCAACCGAAGAGGCAAAGAGAGAAAGGGAGTTTGAAAATAGGGGGGAATTCGAACGGAACTCCCCCGCCCCCTTTAATATGGGTCTCAGAAAAAAAGAGAGAAAAGGAAGAAAAGGAAAGAAAAAGAGAGAAAAGAAAAGAGAAAAAAAGAGAAAAAAAGAAAAAAGAAGAGGAGAAAGGAAAAAAGAAAATAATAATAATAATAATAATAATAATAAATAGAATAATAATATAATAGAGCATAATAAGTAATAAGTATGTAATAGATATAATAATATCCACGTCACATACCTTATGTATGTACGCCCGATAATGTACGTTATTTCCATGAATACACCCACGAGCACCGTCTGGCTCATCCTTCGCCCGGCTGCACGTGGGTGGGGGGGATTTGTGGACGTGTAAAATTGTACACCCATAGGTCCCACCAAGCTCCCGCATTGATATCAGAGTCAAGAAGAGAGGACCCGGGGAGACTGGCCCTCCAGAGCACCGAGAGAATATTACCGTCCGACAAATCCTCACACTCTGCACCGGCGCATTAAATGACAAAGAAAACATAGGGAACCCTTCCTAAATCTGCACACTGCTATGGACCCACCCTTGAGTCCCTAACGGTGAAGAAATGTCCCAAAGGGTACATAATTGTAAGTTACTGAAGCAAAGGCAGAGGCCCCTTTCAACGGCACACTGCCTGGAAGGCCCTCAGCGACACACCTTGTGCCCTTTCAACGGCACACTGCCTGGAAGGTCCTCAGCGGCACACCTTGTGCCCCTCAACGGCACACTACTTGGAAGGCCCTCAGCGGCACACTCCCGGTGTCCTTCAGTGGCACACTCATTTTGTGCCCTTCATCGGCACACCCAATTCGAGCCCCAGCGGCACACTAAAAGGCCCTTCCAACAGCACGCTCACTAGAAGGCCCCTTCAGCAGCACAACCCATAGAAGGCCCCTTCAGCGGCACAACCCATCGATGCCCTTTCAACAGCACAGTCCCAATGCCCTCTCAACGGCACAACCTTCGTGGGCCCCAGCGGCACACTCTTCAGGTGCTTCAGCGGCACACTTCAGACGAGCCCCCAGCGGGACAGCGTTGAATCCTCCAGAATGGTACAAGCTAACAGAATGCACAATGGTCACTAGGAGGGCCCCTTGGTGCGCAGCGTGGCCACCTCAACGCTAGCTAGTCCCCTGCCATGGTGTCGCCCTTCGGATGGTCGAAGAAGATCCCCACCTGACGAAGACGAGACTCAGGTCAACCTCGGATGGAGGTGCCATCATGAGATCCCTCCGTCAACAGCACACCTACAAAATCCCCTCACAGTGGAAAGAAGAAAGAAGACGAAGAGAATAGTGTGAAGATAGCAACAAACGAAAGGAGAAGAAGAAAAGAAGAAGAAGGTACAAAAGAGCTGAAAAAAGAGAGAGAGAGAGAGAGTGAGCTGCATGTAGAGGGGAGGGAAGGAATGCAATGGGGAAGATGATCACCTCTCCCTCGTTCCAACTCTCCCCCAACACCATTTTCTCTTTTTCTTTTATTTTCCTAGTTTCTATCCTTTTCCCCTTTGTTTTGGGATGCATTGTATTGCAGATTGGCCTTCGGGCCATGGTCTTTGTTACTTGGGTTTTCTTTTGTATGAATAAAAAGTGTCTTTTGGGTCTTACCTCTTGCTATGCTTGTTGATTTCTCTCCGTCGTTGGTTTGTGACTTACACCCCTCCTCAACCTTCTGATTCTTTGTCTCATTTGCCTTCCCACGGCACTGATCTGGCTAGCCCAACAAGTGATGCTTCCGGATTGATGGAACGAGACCGATTTCCTACTTTTCACTAGTGGTTCTCTGTAGTTCGATCATCCCTTTTCTTTCTACGGGTTTGTTAGAACCTATTACCCCATTCTGCACCTGGGACTCACCCACTGTCCAGAGCATTCCCCTTGTCCTCTTCTCAAGGCCCACGGTGTATGAACCTGCCCAGGCCTACCACCTGTACACCCTGGAGCAGCCTGCCCACCGGAACACTCTCGGCCCTTCCGTCCGGTACACCTTTGGTCTTTCCCTGACCGGTACACCCCCTGGCTGTGCTCCAGCGGCACACCCCTGGCCAGTCTAGCCCGGCACACCCTAGCCACTGATTCCCCGGTGCATTTGTAGCTCGTGTCAGCCTAAGTGGTCTCTCATTCAGTGTTTTCTCTGAGTTTTTCGAAGTTTCCTCAAAGGTGACTGTCTCGACAGACACCTCAAATTATCGGGTCATGCCACTCCTTGTGGGCGTGTTCCCTTTTCACTCCCCTACCATCCGGGTTAAGGGGAGATGCTGCCGAATTTTCGTCAGAAATAACAACATGTTAGAAGGCAAAAGGAAGCAACAAACAAATGAAATAAGCAACAATAAAACATTTCAATCAAGACAAAGGAGCCATGCAAGACTCAAAGAGCTAGACTACTGAACAGGGCCTTGGACTTAGTCACATAACATCAGATTGGAAACGTGTTACCTAAAGCCCTCCATCAGAAATTTCATGAACAAGGGGCCCTTCTCAACCCTCATCCCACCTATTTGGGCCTTGCCCGGTGCACCTTTCCACTTACTCTAGCATGACACACTCATCCCATCCTTTTCCTCCCCCTCTTTGGTACACTCTTTGTGTCTCCACCCGGCACAGCCTTAGCCCGGTGCACTCTTGGCCCTATCATCTAGCATACTACCGTTTGGTCTCGTCTGGCATACTTCAAGCCCCTTTGCATTTCTAATTAAGCCTCCTCCGGCACACTTCAGTGGCATTGATTTACACTTCAATCTGGCCTGCCCATACTCAGACCCATACCCTCATATGCTCTAACCTTGGCCCCTCTTGCACTGATCTGATTTTTAGCCTTGGCAGATTTGTACAGCCTTTGAACCCTAAACAGGCACTGACCTTAAATTCCAATGTGCTTGGGCTTCATTCCATGTGCATCGACCTTGAGCTTGAGCTTGCATTGACTTTGCCTTACTCAGACCTGGCCTTGCATAGACCCTACCTGAACCTTGTATAGACCTTGCTGCATAACGTGCACGGACCTTGCATTGACCCAACCCTGGAGCAGCACCAACCTTACCCCTCTTGCCCTGACCCTGCTCTAAGCCTACTCAGACTCCGAGCTCAACATGCTCTGACCTTGGCCTCCATACATGTTGACGTGCTTAGGCCACGAGCCCAACGTGCTCAGACCTCAACCTCCATGTGCATTGATTTGCTCAGACCCTCACCCCAACATGCTCGGACCTTAACTCCCAGTTCATGTGGACTGTCCCAAAACATGATCAGACTTGGGCCAACATGCTCTGACATTGGCCCCTCTTGCACAGACATTGCACAGACCTGCTTCCAGCCTCGGCAGGTTTGCACCGACGCAGGCCCAGGTTTGCACAGACCTCGTTTAGCTTCCACTCGGTGCACTTGATCACCTCTCTATCCGGTGCACTACCATCTCTCACCGGCACACTCTCTCTCACCGTCTCTCGCGCTCCCACCGTCTCATCCATCTCTCCCTCACCGTCTCACCTTTTCCCACCGTCTCTCTCTCTCGCGCTCTCACCGTCTCTCTGTCTCCGTCTCTCACGCTCCCACCGTCTCATCCCTCTCTCCCTCACCGTCTCACCTTTTCCCACCGTCTTTCCCTCTCAGCGTCTCATCCCTCCATCCCTCACCGTCTCACCTTTTCCCACCGTCTCCCTCTCTCCCTCTCCCACCGTCTCTTTCTCTCTCTCAGCGTCTCACCCCTCTCTCCCACCGTCTCATCTTCCCCCAGCAGTACACATACACTAGCCTCTACCCGGCACACTCATGGCCTGCCTTCAGTGGTACACTCTTTACTACACTCTCACATGCTCAGCACACTCTGTATTCAGAAGCATCACACCAAAGAAAAGGGGTATAATAAATAAAAAAGGGGAAACCATAATAATAATAATAAAAGGGAAAATCTACCTGATAATCAAAAAGGAGGTGTAATAATAAAGAGAGAAATAAAAAGGGGGTGAAATAAATAATAAAGAGGGATGAGGTAAATTGAGGGAGGCCTCCATTGGCCCATGGGTGATAAAAGGGTTCAACAAATAATGATGGCAATAATAAATAAATGAAGGTCATAAATAATAATAATAATAATGAATAAAACAATACGGCCTTTGTCTCCCTCGGGCCCTAGATCCGGGAATATTAATGATGCCCTTGTGGGTCAGGCTTCACCCTAGGGGGGGGCACTCCCTCCGTCATGGGTATCACCCGACCTCGTTCTGGGCCAATATCTCAACGAAGTCCCCTCTTCCCACCGGGACTTGATCCCGTCTCTATATCAAATTTGCCACCTCCTGGCAGATATTTGCACGGGTTCGTTCCCGTTACCGTTTTATTTTCTGTATGGACTTCGGTCCAAACATAGAATGGTCCACTAGTGACCAACATGATCTGAGTGCTCGTACCCTCGATATGGGTTTTCAACATAGTTTGACTACCCCCTCTCCTTCTGCATTAGCTAGTAATTCTTTCGGTCATGGAGCCCTTATTTTCGATAATTAATCAAGGGTATTTCCCTCTCCGAGGGGATGTAAATGACACTATGACTTTCATGGCACGACGGGTCTCAGTCCCGACCCGAACCACACAATCGCCTAACTGAGTCAGACCGAGTGCACCACGGGCTTCCTCGAAGCCCGAACAAATCGTCACTTTGTGACTGGCACGCCCTCGCACTAAATAAACGAATTAATCAGATAAATAAAAAAATAAATTGCCAATGAATTTTAGTGCATCCACAAGAGTCCGTAAAAGATCGGGTCATATCGATGCCTGAGTACCTTAAGGTAGGATAAACCCAGGACAACGCTCGTATACCAAGGTATTTGATGTCAATATTCCCAAAATGGGAATCAATAGGGGCCATGCAGGGGGCATACCTCTTTTGACTCGAAGGGGTCCAGAGACAACACAGTGCAACGAAGATCTGCATAGATTTTGACAGTATTTCCCCTTATTTTGGACTGTGCCGAGGGGAGATAGGACATTCATCCACGGAGTGCCGGGATGAAAGCCAAAAGAAGATGGGCATATAGCCCAGAATCCGAAACGATGAAAACATAATAGATTGATGTCCACCATCGTGGCATTCGGTTAATATCCCCTTAAGGAGTCACCGGAGAACATGCAGTGCCAGAACTCCGTAAGTCAATAAGGTTAAAGGAACATCATCTGTGAGTCAACACAATGTAGGGGTGCAACCCCGTTAATATGGTTCCCTTGGCTTTGAGTGAATCCCCTGGTCTCCTCCTCTTATAGTAGGGTGGATGTTCACAGGGGGTTTGGTGAGAATCGGCGCGGGTTAGGCTCGGCGTGAAGCTCTCGGTGCACATGGTCTCAGTACGAAGGTACCGGCCTAGGGTGTTTTGGCATGAACGGATATCAGCGTGGGGGTCGCCCTCGGCACGTTCAGCTCTCGGTGCGAGAGTATAGGCGCTGAGAGAAAACACGTGCGCCGAGAGACATCCGCACCGAGGAGGTTTCCTGCTGGGCCTGAGGTTTGCTCTAGGGGATTTTCAAGGGTTTGTTCTTGGGGGTTTTCAAGGGTTTGAAGTTTGCTCCAGGGGATTTTCATGGGTTTGTTCCTGGGGGTTTTCAGGGGTTTGAGGTTTGCTCCAGGGGATTTTCAAGGGTTTATTCCTGGGGGTTTTCAGGGGTTTGAGGTTTGCTCCAGGGGATTTTCAAGGGTTTGTTCCTGGGGGTTTTTAGGGGTTTGAGGTTTGCTCCAGAGGATTTCAGAGACAGTGGGGTCTGACAAGGGATCATTCCAGAGGAGTTGAGGGTTTCACACATAGGTGTCACTGGGAGTGTATTAAACACCGGAACACATAGACGACTGTCTGATTATATCCCTCACCACATCACGAGCGAGAGGCCATGAGATGGGCTGTCTCAGGCTCTTATCGTGACTATGAGGTTGGGGAAAGATAGCGATGAGATAGCGAGAACGGTTTTACACAGGAACAGAGAGTCAACCATTCGGTGAATCACACTAGCTACAACTAATGTGCTTTGCACAGTAGATTCAACTTCATAAGCATCGCACATAGAATCGCAGACAAGAGAGATCGGAAGAAGAATAGAACTTCGAAATCTATTGCTTCATCTCATTCGGTGAAATAGATACACATATCGAGTGTAAGGGTGCCGAAATTACACACCCGCTTGCAGCTCAAGGGAGAGAAACTACAAAATCATATCCATATGCTCTAATCGAAATAGAAATTACATGCAGAAGAGAAATGGCATGAGAAATAAGAAATGGGGGGAATGTAGCCCCTAAGGGCATCGGACACATAGATTCCCACCTTAGATCTTCTTTGCTCACCCTCTGCTCTTTCTCTTCTCTTTCAGACTTCGCAGCGGACTCTCAGTCTCTTTTTATCTTCTCTTCTCTCTGAATTTTTCTATCTCTTTCTTCTCATCTCCTTTTTTCTTCTTTTTTATTTTTTTTGATTTGTGAAGCACAGGTTTATATATAAAGGAAGGGCCTCATCAGCCATCGGTGCGAGGGACACTCGGCGCGCTTGTGGCTTTATTGGGCTTGGGCCCATTTCATTCTTCATGCATCGGCGCCATCCTAGCTTGAATGAATGGGCATTATATGTGGGCTTCTTTGCTATTTCTGTAGCTCCTTAATATCTTGCATCCGCAAATGTGTGTCAAATTATGCGAATCCCTTCTTTTGAGCATCAAAATATTCTGAAGATCTTTTTTCATCAGGCAGATGATTGCCCGGGGCTTGACATAGTCTTAATCAGCATGACTATCTGAATAATAGCAGTGCTGGATAGTAGCTTTGAACTGACGTGGCCTCAGCCGGATGGAGTGTTGAGTAGTAATGGATCTTCTTCTATTCTGATTCGCAGGAATTGTCGGGACATCAGTAGAGCATCATCTTTGCTGAAGGCCCTAGGATTCCTTTGACTTCTTACTTTCTTCTTGTACATTTTTCGAATTCCAACCGCCATCTGCAACAAACTCTGCAACTAGCAGAGTTGAGATCCCCCGCATATGAAGCTGGACGGTAACTAGCTGGGATATACAGAGTGTGAAGAAGAAAATTAAAATCTAAGTCTGGAGAACCCTGCAATGATATACCAGTTTTGCATAAAATATTTCAGGGATAGAGCTAGCAACTAGCTCCAACAGTCCTACTTGAGTGAATGACCTATCATCATAAGAATTGGTTTCTTTGTATGACTTCCAATTAAAGCCACCCACTCATGACATTCATGAAATAATAGCATTGGAAATTGAAACCCCTAATAATAAAAAATTTTCTTTAAAAAATCATGAAGAACAATAAATTAAGGAAAAGCATAACAAATGAAATTTCATCAGAAATATCAATGATATTTGATAGAATGTTCCAAAAAAAGGAGCATTGCAAGCTAATTTTCTGTCATCGATCATGCACAGGTTTGAGGGAAACTAATACGAGAGTAATTACAATACTTAACTTGGCTGTATTGAAAGAAGTATTCTTGCAGTCTGGAAGTATGCTGATGTCCCCTCATTAATTGTATTCTTGTGAAATGTTTACATATAAGCAGAGTACGCTGCATATGTTATGATATTACAAATACTTAAAGGGAAGTATGCTTGGATTTACCTGTCAAGGGTTAACATAAATTGGTCTACCCTGTCCATTATGAATGTTCAAAGGAAGAGTTACAAGTCTTCCTATAAGTGTAGTCGAATCAAGAACAAAGTTTGCTGCAGAAATGAAGGGAAGAGGATATACAACAAACTTGGCATGTTTATTTAGTGAAAATTGAGGATACATGATAGACAGAGAGAGAGAAAAAACTATGGCATACTTTGGCTTCATGAATGTTCAACTATTTAACTTCTTGGTTCACATAAGGATAGGCATGTTGCTTAATTATCACCTTAACCAGAATTATTGAAGCATCTTAAAAAATAAGGTTCTCACATCAAAAAAACCATGAAACTTGTGACAATATTTCATGGACAGAACCCCATCCCCACACCCCGACCAAAAAAAAATCCATTACACTTACACTTGCGGATCAATCATAGGAGAAAGGATATATTGAGAGAGAAAATTGAAAAGTAAAAGATACCAATGAGAAAAAGACAAAAAGATCCTAGATGGCAAATCTTCATATACTTCAAATTTATGGCAACCTATAGCTACAGGTTAGGACAGAAGAAAATTATAGTATATGCATAAGCACTTTATATTAGAATGCAAAAAAGAAAAGAAAGTTATGCTCCAAAAAACCTATGATCCCCACCATGCCCAAGTGATAAAATCAAGATTGATTAGTCATAAAGTTTTACATACTCATCGAATTTCTATAGTCATAAGTTGTTCCTCAAGCAAGAGATAAGAAATAACATAACATCCTGGTAAGTCGATACACCTGCCTGGCAGGTCGACACACTTGCCTGGCAAGTCGACACACCTGCATATGTAAGAAGATAACTTTTATCATTAATCAATCTATTGTCTTCTCTAGGTTTGAACCTAAATGGGTGCAAGAAGCATGACCCACCTGGCTAATTTGGACTATCATATCAGTAAAATGAGATGCAAAACTTAGATGTGCTTGTGATTTAGTCACAATATAGCAAAGGCCCAGAAGAAAGACCAATCAGACGTAAAACCTTTATGCTATCACTCTAGGGCAGTTGAGTTCAGGTCAGGTGAGGAATTTAGAACCTATATACGATAGAAAATAGGATTCCTGTGTCAAAAGAAGTGACTCGAGTCATTTTGAAGAGGTTGGCTTACAGATGCAGTTATAGGAGGCTGAAGAATATGTTCCAGCTTCAGTTTGTCAATAAGAAAGCATAAGATGCTGGTTATCTGCATCAACAAAAATGCAATTAATGAGAGACTCAATCAATTAATAAGAAAGCCTAGCTAGGAACATGTGGACCAGTAGGAGAAATGCCATGCCCACTCATCAGGATAGAAAAGATATTCTTCACTTCCATTGGTTTCACAGATTCATACTTGTAGACACGCCAAAATTGATACTATGTTGATCAAATCTCATGTCACTATGTTAACGCCCCAAAGTGAACTTCAATATTTCTATAATATAAAGTTTTTCTCTTTTGTGTGGATTTTTATGATGTTTCTTGCATTTTTTTTTAATTAACGACTTGAAGAGGGGCGTGATTTAAATAGCGACCTAATCTGGGACGTGTTCCCAAGAAAGGACGGCTGGTGTTAAGGGCGTCAATTTCTGGCGTTTTACGAGTCCCACCACGATTGAAAAATCAAGAATTAACGTCCTTCCTTAGGGTGTGTTTTCAATTAACGCCTTTCTCTCAGGCGCGATTTTATAATTTTCAAAAAAAGAAAGTTTTATTACTAAAATTAAATCCAGGAGTTGACGCCTTTGTCCCAGTCGTGTTTTGAATTAGCGCCTTAGGGCAGGTCGTCAATTTTAATTGACGCCCTTTTGAGGGTCGTCTCTCACCTTTCCGTGTCCTGTTTGGGTACACCTTTCTTGGAGAGTTCCCTGCCTTGGTTGATCACTTGCTCGATCTGGGAACTAGAGTCCTTGCCATTGATGATCATTGCCTGATCTTATCTTCCCAAATCTGTGGTTATCATTGATCGCAATCTTATAAAAGGATGCCCTGGTTGATCTCGCGCGAGGTTACGGTGCTGGCGATTGAGGTTACGGGTGCCGGCGATTGAGATTACAGAAGCTAGTTTACAAAGGCTCTCTGCTTCCTCCTGCTGCCGCAACCGAAGCATTAAAGTGGTTTCCCCTTTACTGTTTACAGGAACAGCAGGGGCTTTCTTTCTCACGTTTGTCTTCATCATCTCATCATCGATCATCATATAGTCTTCTCTTGCATTAGTTTTGCTTTGCATCTTCTCTCTTTCCCTAATTCTCTAGGGGTTTTAAAAAAATAAACAAAAGGTGCACACTTTATGCTCCTCTTTCATCATCATATTATTTTCTTGGATTGATACTACACACACGTTTGGCTGATCCCCTCTTCTTTTGATTGTTTGTTCTTTGATTAAGGGTAATCAAGAGGAAAACCCCCTTCATCGGCCGGCCGATAGGAGGAGGAGGAAGGAATCTACATCCATCCCGCATCCTTATTTTCACCAGGTATTCGCGATCAATTTCCTTTATTTTTGAGGTAACCCCTCTGGCGATCACACTCCTTATTAGCACCACGTGCTCCTTTACTCCTTTTCATTATTCTTCTCCTTCTTATATATAAAATATTTTTGTCTTCAAAGTGGATTTTTCATAATCTACAATACTGAATCCTAGGGAAAAAAAGACCTCAAGACTATATAACATACTAACCTTAACAGTAAATCTTGAGAGCAACATTAGTAAGATACTATTTACTCATCAAGAGCACATGCATGGTTAAGCAGCATTGTGAAACTAAGCCCAGATCTCTCTCACAGAATCTCTTCAGATCCCCTGCCATGAAGACACATATAACACCAGTAGTTAAGAAAAATGGTGCTTCCCCCAAACCAAAAGAAGAAACCAGATACCGCTCACCTTTCACAAAAGAGTATGTTTTATGGATTCAAATCACAATGTATGATACCGACAACTTTCATGATAGCCAACGCATGCATCATCTAAATAGCCAAAAGGGAAAAGAGAAAAATAGTAGGAGACCATTCACACAGATTTGGCAATCACAAATATCAAAAATAGTAGAAGACCATTCACACAGATTAGACTCCCTTCCTCCACATACCGGAGGGGAACAGATCAGAATTAGACGAAGAACACATAAAGAAAATCAGAAAAGAAACTAAAGACTGATCGAGAAAACATTTGATACTGAGAGTTAATACAAATGTAGCTTCCTGGGAAGCAATTTCAAAAACCAGATACTGCAAACTCTCTTTCTCTCTTCACTGCTATCTCTCTTTTTCTTTCTCTTCACTGCTATCTCTCTTTTTCTTTCTCTTCACTGCTGGATCGAGCTCTCTGTAATTCTGCCTTTTCTTTCTTGGCTCTGATCTACCTTCATCGGTGGGCGAAGGTTTCTATTTATAGCGGCAGCAGGTGGATAGGGCACAACATGCGTGTGCTTCCCACGCTCGATCCAGAACCTTCCTGCCACGTGTCCTCATTGGGTTGGTTCCTCTTATCTTGGATCACGTGCAACCCATTTATTTGGGAATATTCTTCCTCGTACCTGTAAGGAGATAAAAACCATTAACACGCTGTATGGCCACTAAAACTAAAGCTGCATGAGGTATATGATAACAACACGACGTGACAACTACACGAGATAAGAAAAGAACGACACGAGATACAATGGACAAGACTGACACAATCAAGGAAGGTGACACGAGGTCAGATCAGGATAGCACGAGGTGAGAAGAAAATATCACGGAGTGAAACAATAGAAGAACACGCGATTTAGAAGAAACCTGGACGAGGTTAGAACGAAACAACACGAACTAACAAACGGCAACAAAAGATGACACGAAGTGAAACAACACTTGAAAAAATAAGAAAAATAACTCGAGCACAAAATAGCTCGAATGAATGACTCGAAGACGAGGCGACACGGGCTGACCACGACATGAAGACAAATAACAGAAACCGTCACGAGTTGAAGACAACACGAAGATGAAAATAGAAACCGACACGAGTTGAAAACAACACGATAATGAAAACAGAAACCGACACGAGTTCAAAACAACACGAAGACGAAACACAGGAATTGACACGGAGTGTGGTCAAGGCGAGAAGGACACGAAGTCTAAAGAGAAAAATAGCACGAAGACAGAAGAGTGACACGGCTATCACGACACGTGATGAAGCAGTGACACTAAGAAAAAAGAACGACTCGAGGAACAACAGTAAGTGACACGAAATTAAACAAGCAGACATAAAAGATGACACGAGATGAGCAACTAAAGGACAGAGAGAAACGACACGAGGTTCACAGAGAAGCGACTCAGAGTTCGTCAGAACTATTCGAGCTGCTTCAGTAACACGACACGAAGACAGAGGGAGACACGACACAAAGTTAAACAACCGAGACTAGGACTCGAAGACATAGATGACAAGGATAGAACAACATGAAGTATTACCTCATACAAGTTTTCCTGTCAAGCATGGAAATCAACACGAAGTGTTGTAAGCTCAGACGACACGAAATATTTTCGTGTTAGTGAGGGGAAACAACATGAAGTGTGGCTCAAGTGGCACGAAAACAACTCCCAAAATTAACTGAAGTGGCTCGATGATTTACATTAACACAGAGAAACATTTTTGTTCACAAAGGTTCATAGTGTTGAAACCATCAAGACATTATGACTCAGGCAACACTAAAATTCATTTGGTCAAATTGTTCAATTGAACAGGACATTCCCTTACTGTGTAATCCATTCACTTACATGATGAAACATGAGATTATCTTGAGATAAAGAAATGATTTATAGTGTGAGACATCATCAAAATCATAGGGACACAACAATCTCCCCCTTTTTGATGATGGCAACACTATGAATCAGGCAATATCAAGGTTTATCAAGATTTAACATGAAATCAATATCAGCTTCAACAGCAGATTAAATTCAAGGCATGCTCATGCAAATAAATTAAACATTCCCTACAACACACTCTCATTTCCCCCACAACTCATAAACATATCAGCATGAAGCAACATGACTCCCTCAAAGCTCAAGACAAAACCAAGACTCACTGATATTGCAGAACATTGCAGAACTTCTCACTAAAATTGTAGACATTGCAAACTTCTCTCCCCCTTTGACATCAGCAAAAAAAATACAGAATGTGTGACAGTGCTGGAAACATGAGGACTCAGGGCAGTAACTGCATAGTGCAGAAAGTCACGAGAGGTCTTAAGAGAATAAGTGAGTTTCTAATCTCAAGACAAGATTGTTTAGATTTCAGTACACAATAGAGAAGTGGAATGATAGACAAGTTTATCATCATACATAGTGGATGATTTAGAGCAGGAGTTGACAATTATGGCCAAAAATAGCTGATCATTCAACTATTCCACTAGACAGCAAGAGACTAAATCAGAGAGGTGTTCTCAAGGTATTGAGGACAAGCAATCCATTAGTTGCATAACAACAAGGAATTTTTGTTGGAGATGATATTCAAGAAGATCAATGAGTAAGTTGGTAGTTCACTTCCTTTGACATTAGGGAGACACCTTGATCAGAGGCCTGAATCCCCAGTTACTCAGAGTGAGTACCTCATTACTTCCTTCCCCCCTTTTTTTTATTAAGGAACAGAGTTAGTAACTGTGGCTTTTGACATGAGGAAACACCTTGATTAGAGGCCAGAGTCCCCAGTTACTCACCAGCAAGCCACCATTGCTCTGTCATGACTTTTCATTTATTTTAAGCATTTGACACCTCATGACTTGGGAGAAATATTCATTTCATTGATGAAGCTCCCAGTTTCTCAGTGATCAAAACAGAACATGTTTGTTCAGTTAATCCCTTGAGTTAAAGAGATAGAATGATTGAAGACAATACCAAAAAGGACTTTTCTTGAATTGAGTCTTGAAGTCTAGATTTCAAGTTGATTGGGTCAGATATCAAGACATACATGTTTTTTGGCCTGAACCATAATCAATGACAATGTAGGAAGATATACTTTATGCAATTAGTCTAGATCTCTGAAGGAGTACTAAAGGAAAGATTCTGACCTGGAGATTAGAGTCACTGACTTATAGACTTAAGAGATAAGTGACACTCTACTTTCTGAGAGAACCACACTAAATCAGTCATGCAAGACTAGCAAAGGTACACATCTGGACAGCCCTTTTGAATCTGTTAAAGAACTTCTCTTCTCACATTACAACTCAGCTCCCCCTAAGATATAGCATTCCTCAATAAAACATTTCAGCAAAATCTCAAGACTTTCCTTTATTTAGAGCATTCCTGAAAGCTAACCAGTAAGCATTCTGAACTCCCCCTTAAACCAGTATGTAAGAAGGCTAAACAACAGATAGACAAAACTCCCCCTCACAACAGGAACATGCTCCAAAATTAAGACACTTTGTATAAACCTAATTCTCTTCTCAATGTAGTGAATTTTTCATTATCTAGAGGTTTTGTGAAAATATCAGCAATCTGATTATCTGTCCCTACATGAATCAGTTCAAAATTATTCTTAGACACCTCATCTCTTATAAAATGATGTCTTATCTCTATGTGTTTGATTCGAGAATGCAAAACAAGATTTTTAGCAAGATTTATGGCACTTGTATTATCACAGTAAATAGGTGTACACCCCAGGTCTACTTGGTAGTCCTGAAGCTGGTGTTTAATCTATATAACTTGTGTTCCACAACTCCCTGCAGCCACATATTCAGCTTCTGTAGTGGAGAGGGCCACAGAATGTTGTTTCTTGGAGCCCCAAGATACTAAACACCCACCCAAGAATTCACAATGGCCACTTGTGCTTTTCCTGTCTAGTTTACAGCCTGCATAGTCAGCATCTGTGTATGCTACTAGATTCAATGTGCGAGATGCATGAAATCATAAACCAAGAGAGTGACTAGCTGACAAATATCTGAAGATTCTTTTAACTGCAGCTAAGTGTAGTTCAGTGGGTCTAGACTGATACCTTGCACACATTCCTACACTGAATTGTATATCAGGTCTAGAGGCTGTCAAGTAAAGAAGTGATCCAATCATACCTCTATAAAGTTTGGCATTTACTTCTTTACCTGTCTCATCTGCATCCAATGATGTATTGGTGCCCATGGGTGTAGTAATGTGCTTTAAGTTTTCCATGCCAAACCTTTTGAACAGTTCCATTGTGTATTTGGTTTGGTTGATGAAGCACCCATCTTCTAGCTACTATACCTACAATCCAAGAAAATATTTTAGTTCTCCAACCAAGCTCATTTCAAATTCAGCAGACATCATGGTAGAAAATTCATCACATAGTTCATGCCTAGTTGATCCAAATACAATGTCATCTACATATACCTGAACTATGATGAGATCTTTATTCATGCCCTTGGTAAATAAAGTCTGATCAACTTTACCTCTTTTGTAGCCCTTGCTGATCAGAAATTCAGATAATCTTTCATACCAAGCTCTTGGAGCCTGCTTTAGACCATACAAGGCTTTGTTTAACCTGAAAACTTGGTTAGGTTGAGGAGAAAATTGAAATCCAGGAGCTTGTTCAACAAAAACTTCTTCTTTAATAACTCCATTTAAAAAAGCACTTTTAACATCCATTTGTTGGAGTTTAATGTTCTTTGAGCATGCAAAGGCAAGCAACAATCTTATAGCTTCCATCCTAGCAACTGGTGCGTAAGATTCATCAAAGTCTACACCGAATTCCTGACAGTAGCCTTTGGCTACTAGTCTGGCCTTATTCCTCGAGATGATTCCATCTTCATTCATCTTATTTTTGAACACCCACTTGGTTCCTATAATATTTATACCATCTGGTCTTGGGACAAGCTCCCAGACATTATTCCTTTCAAACTGACCTAATTCCTCACTCATAGCATTGACCCAAGCTTGATCAGCTAAGGCCTCTTCTACTGATTTGGGTTCAATTTGTGAGACCAAAGTAATTAAGTCATCATTATTCACATTTCTAAAATGAGACCTCGTCCGAAGAGATTCTTCAGGATTGCCTATGACATTATCTAAAGGATGGTCTTTAAGGAATCTAATATTTGTTGAAGACTCACCTATTTCTCTTGGACCTTCCTGATTTGGGGAATTTGTTTCTCCATTCTGCTGAGTCTTCTCTTCTTCTTGTTGGTTTTCCAGAAAATCTCCACCATGATTGGAGTCCCTGTCAAGATTTTCAACATTAGAAACATCTTTCTTTTCACTAAAAAGAATGTGTGGAGATTCTTCCACTTTCTGATATGATACATTAAATACCCTATATGCCCTTGACACTTCAGAGTAACCCAAGAATATTCCAAGTGAACTCTTGGCTTCAAACTTGTCTAAGTCTTTCTTATCATTGTTATGAATAAAACATTTTGCTCCAAAAATTTTGAAATAAAA
Organism: Amorphophallus konjac; assembly: GCA_022559845.1. Taxonomy (NCBI): domain Eukaryota; kingdom Viridiplantae; phylum Streptophyta; class Magnoliopsida; order Alismatales; family Araceae; genus Amorphophallus; species Amorphophallus konjac. The sequence goes on from CM040122.1 coordinate 46,732,716, forward strand.
CAAGTTTGGTTTCTTACCTTTTAGAAGCTCATAGGGTGTTTTCTTGTGTATGGGTCTTACCATGGCCCTGTTGATTATGTAGGTTGCTGTATTGGCCGCTTCTGCCCAAAACCTTCTAGGTAACTTACTTTCAATCAACATGGTTCGGGCCATTTCCACCACTGTTCTATTTCTTCTCTCCACGATCCCATTCTGTTCAGGTGTCCTGGGAGAGGAAAACCTGTGAGTTAGTCCTTCTTTGTCACAAAGATCAGTAAACATGGAATTTTCAAACTCACCTCCATGGTCAGATTGAATAGAACTAACCTTGTACTTCCCTTCTTGTTTGACCTTATTGAAAAACAGATTAAACTTTTGAAATGCATCACTCTTATTTGCTAAGAAAAATATCCATGAATATCTGGAGAAGTCATCTATTATGACATAGCCAAACCTGTTACCATTAAGACTCTGAGTTCTAGTTGGACCGAAAAGATCCATATGAAGAAGTTCCATTGGTCTAGAAGACAATGGCTCAGATCTTAATTTGAAAAAATTTGTGGTCTGTTTGCCTAGAGCACAGGCATCACATGCTTTTGATATAGAGTTGAATTTAATTTTAGGCATGCCTCTAACTAAATCATGCTTGACCAATTTATTTAAAGTTGAAAAGCTAGCATGACCTAGACGTCTATGCCATTCAAAGGCATCATTTTCAGAATTGACAGATAAGCAAATAGTGGATTCAGATTTCTCATCTAAGTCTACAATGTAGACATTATTAATCCTGTTGGCTACAAATTTAACCATGTCAGAATTTGTTTCAAGGATTTTACATGAACTATCATCAAATACAACCTTGTGACCCCTGTCACATAATTGGCTAATGCTAATCAGGTTGTGTTGTAGCCCTTCCACAAGTAATACTTTTTCAATGAAATTTGTGGAAGACTTACCTACTGTGCCAACTCCAATAATTTTACCTTTGTTCTTTCCTCCAAACTTGACCAGACCTCCTGGCTTCATCTCTATCTTCCTGAACTTGGATCGGTCTCCTGTCATATACCTGGAGCAGCCACTGTCGAGGTACCACTTGTTGTCTTCAGCTGCCAGGCCGACCTACACAAGTATATCAAGCAGAGTGATTTGGAACCCAAGATGAGTTGGGTCTAAGGACATTGTTTAAATCTCTGATCAAGTGTTTAGGTATCCAAATTTGTTTCAGCATGGTTTTCTCTGGCACCTTCCTTTCTGGTTTTTTAAAGTTCAATCCAGCTGAACTGGAGAAGTGAGTTCTATTCCTTTCATTGGTCTTCCTATTCCTAGGAAATTTCCTGTAGGCTTGTTGATTGGCATATCTTTGACCATGAAAGTTATTCCTCCAGTAGGTCTTGTTTGGACCTATCTGATTGTTATAATTCCAGCTTTTATTCTGATTTATTTTCTTGGTCCAGCTACCATTTGTGTTCTAGTGAATGGACTTAATGTTATTTTTCATAAAGTTCATTCCAATCTTAAATGGTTGTCCAGTACTGGTTTTTGTGTTTTCTTTAGGACTTTGAGTTTCCTTAGAGCTGTTTGAGCTGGATGGTGTGTCCAACTTTTCTTTTCCCTTCTCTAGACAGAAGGTGATGGTCTTGAATTGCAAGAGTCTCTTGTTGGTTGGGTCATAGCCTAGACCTTCCTTATTGAAATTGACCCTAGTCCCTAGTATAGCATCTAGGCTAGTCTTTCCTTGGACAAACTTTTCTAAGACTTTCTATTTGTCTTCCAGCTCCTTTTGAAGAAACTTAGAATTCTTTAGGAGTTCAGCATTTTCTTTCTTCACAGCTTCATATTTCTCTGAATTCATTCTGATTTCACTCATGCTTTCTTCAATTTTAGTTTTGAATTCATTGAGCTGTTTTTGACTTTCCTGAATTTCTCCCTTAAGCTTATCATTCTCTTTCCTTTGTGAGGTCATTTCTTCTAGTTGTTCTTTTAGCTTTGCATTTTCCTCACAGACCAGAGTTTGTTCTTCAATATTTGTGTTAAATTTTCTTTTTAGAACTCTGTGCTCTTTGCTAAGTGAATTAAATTTATCTAGCAAGTCACCATAAGCATCCTCCCAGTCATCAATTGAGAAATTTTCAAAAATGTTTATTACCTCCTCTTCACTGTTTGCCATAAGGCAAATTCCATCTTCATATTCTTCTGAGGAAGCTTCTTCTGGATCTTCTTCTTCCTCGCTCCATGTGCAGACCATTGCCTATGGCTTCTTCTTCTTCTGCACCTTTATGTTTTTCTTCTGAAAATAGGGACCTTTCTTCTGGAGTTCTGGGCATTCGCCTTTCATGTGTCCCTGTTTGTTACAGTTAAAACAAGTCAGTTTCTTAGGATTTCTATCCCTGTAATTGGTAAACTCAGCATTCTTGTTAAAAGAGTGTGGGTTCTTCTTCCTAAAGGTCTTTCCCTTTGTCCTCAGAAACTTTCTGAACTGACGAGTGAGCATAGCCTGCTCCTCCTGGTCGAGATCTGATAAACCTTCAAGCTCGGACTCAGACTCGGGGGTACTGCTGCTGCTCCCACTGTTACTACCCTTGTTGCGGGAAGCTCTTAGAGCTACATTTTTACCCTTCCTCTCACTTCCTTCTCCACCTCCTTGGAAGTTCATCTCATAGGTCATCAGGGATCCTATGAGTTCATTCACAGTTAAGACAGTCAAACCTTTTGACTCCTCAATCACAATGGCCTTAGTGTGCCATGCCGGGGATAAAGATCTAAGAATTTTTCTGACTATATCTGCCTCAGCAAGATCCTTCCCTAGCCCTTTAAGAGTGTTAGTGATCAAGGATAACCTGGCATACATTTCGGTTATATTCTCATCTGCATTCATCTTAAACATTTCATACTTAGAAGTGTAGAGGTATACCTTCGAGGCTTTCACTTGAGCTGTACCTTCATAGATCAATTACAGCTCATTCCACATTCGCTTGGCAGTTTTGTAGGCAGAGATACGGGCATACTCCTCTGGATGAACAGCACACTGGATGATATTCAGCGCCGTCCAGTTGAGTGAGGAGAGCTCTACATGGTCATCTGTCCAAGCGTCCTCGTTTGGTGGCAGATCATATGGCCCCACCGTGATTACTCTCCACAGTTTATGACTTTGAGCCCTGATAAACACTTCCATCCTGTTCTTCCAAAACAGATAGTTATTACCATCGAAATAAGGAGGGCGACTAATGGATTGACCTTCGGCCATGAAGGTTCTAGGACCACTGCCATTTGCTTGATTGTTCATCCACATGGCGTAAACCTGCTCTGATACCAAATGTTAGCGCAGCAAGAGTGATATAGAAGGGGGGGATGAATAGATCACTCCCAATTTGCAAAACTTAGGCAAGAAAATAAATCTACCGCTTATGCCCCTTCTAAACTAGCACACAAAGAATTGCAAATGCAGATACCACTCAAGATCGAATAAGAGAATGATGATGAAGAGCTGAGCAAACAAATAGAAGAAGTGACAAACAGATAGAGAGCGCTGATAAAGACCGTAAACCACAGAGAAGACAACCGATTTTTTAGGTGGTTCGACTGCAGTCAGTAATCTACATCCACCCCACTCCAACTAGAGTGAGGATTCCACTAGCCACTGCTAGAGCACAGCAGACTCAGTCTGCGAACAACTTGCTGCCAAACAGCTTGAAAATCCAAGGGAGACAAATCCCTCAACCAAGTTCTGCCACCCGCAGAGCTTGAAACCTGTTCTAGCACCCAGCACGAATAGAACCGGAGAGTGCCTCTCCCTTCCTCCACACACCGGAGGGAACCTGCTAATGACAACCCGTCACTAGCAACACCAGAGATCAGTGATCTCTCTTCCTCTGCAACCCAGAGGGAAACCGAAGTTAGACTCCCTTCCTCCACATACCGGAGGGGAACAGATCAGAATTAGACGAAGAACACATAAAGAAAATCAGAAAAGAAACTAAAGACTGATCGAGAAAACATTCGATACTGAGAGTTAATACAAATGTAGCTTCCTGGGAAGCAATTTCAAAAACCAGATACTGCAAACTCTCTTTCTCTCTTCACTGCTATCTCTCTTTTTCTTTCTCTTCACTGTTATCTCTCTTTTTCTTTCTCTTCACTGCTGGATCGAGCTCTCTGTAATTCTACCTTTTCTTTCTTGGCTCTGATCTACCTTCATCAGTGGGCGAAGGTTTCTATTTATAGTGGTAGCAGGTGGATAGGGCACAACATGCGTGTGCTTCCCACGCTCGATCCAGAACCTTCCTGCCACGTGTCCTCATTGGGTTGATTCCTCTTGTCTTGGATCACGTGCAGCCCATTTATTTGGGAATATTCTTCCTCATACCTGTAAGGAGATAAAAACCATTAACACGCTGTATGGCCACTAAAACTAAAGCTGCATGAGGTATATGATAACAACACGACGTGGCAACTACACGAGATAAGAAAAGAACGACACGAGATACAATGGACAAGACTGACACAATCAAGGAAGGTGACACGAGGTCAGATCAGGATAGCACGAGGTGAGAAGAAAATATCACGGAGTGAAACAATAGAAGAACACTCGATTTAGAAGAAACCTGGACGAGGTTAGAACGAAACAACACGAACTAACAAACGGCAACAAAAGATGACACGAAGTGAAACAACACTTGAAAACATAAGAAAAATAACTCGAGCACAAAATAGCTCAAATGAACGACTCGAAGACGAGGCGACACGGGCTGACCACGACACGAAGACAAATAACAGAAACCGTCACGAGTTGAAGACAACACGAAGATGAAAACAGAAACCGACACTAGTTGAAAACAACACGAAGATGAAAACAGAAACCGACACGAGTTGAAAATAACACGAAGACGAAACACAGGAATTGACACGGAGTGTGGTCAAGGCGAGAAGGACATGAAGTCTAAAGAGAAAAATAGCACGAAGACAGAAGAGTGACACGGCTATCACGACACGTGATGAAGCAGTGACACTAAGAAAAAAGAACGACTCGAGGAACAACAGTAAGTGACACGAAATTAAACAAGCAGACATAAAAGATGACACGAGATGAGCAACTAAAGGACAGAGAGAAACGACACGAGGTTCACAGAGAAGCGACTCGGAGTTCGTCAGAACTATTCGAGCTGCTTCAGTAACACGACACTAAGACAGAGGGAGACACGACACGAAGTTAAACAACCGAGACTAGGACTCGAAGACATAGATGACAAGGATAGAACAACACGAAGTATTACCTCATACAAGTTTTCCTGTCAAGCATGAAAATCAACACGAAGTGTTGTAAGCTCAGACGACACGAAATCTTTTCGTGTTAGTGAGGGGAAACAACACGAAGTGTGGCTCAAGTGGCACGAAAACAACTCCCAAAATTAACTGAAGTGGCTCGAGGATTTACATTAACACAGAGAAACATTTTTGTTCACAAAGGTTCATAGTGTTGAAACCATCAAGACATTATGACTCAGGCAACACTAAAATTCATTTGGTCAAATTGTTCAATTGAACAGGACATTACCTTACTGTGTAATCCATTCACTTACATGATGAAACATGAGATTATCTTGAGATAAAGAAATGATTTATAGTGTGAGACATCATCAAAATCATAGGGACACAACAGCAGGCAGTTCAGGCTGCTTTGAAAGGGAAGTCCATTCCCTCTTCATCCTCCAATCCCCCTCCGGCCGAGAGTGACCATCACATCACTAATGACTAGGCGGTTCTGCACAAACCCCCATCTTATCCACCAACGCCTGGTGCGGCCATGCCGGCCCAACAGGCAAGTTACTCAGCGGTTAGGCCTCAGTTTCTCCAACCTCCCCAAATTATACGGACGCCTATACCGAATTCCTTCATTCAAAATCCGTCCCCAGTCGAGTCAGATACTAATGCTCTACTCCTTCAGAAATTGGCTAGCATGGAAGAAAAACTCAACAAGGTTACTGCTGCCAAGAATGCACCAGAAATCTCTCTGCCTACATTGCCAGTTTTTCACTTACCACCTTCTGAGATGCCGAACTTTCGGCGATATAATGGAACTGGCAATCCTTTTATCCATCTGAAGGATTTTATGTATGAGACTTCTTTCTGGCAAGGCAACAAGGCTTCACTGGCTTATTTGTTTAGAAGATCTCTAGAAGGGCTAGCCCTCGAATGGTTTTACTCCTTGGATCCGACAGATGCTAGTGATTTCGATGTGGTTCAGAAGAAATTCTTGCAGAAGTATAGGGACCGGGTCGGACCATCTTTATCTGTTACAGACTTGGTTGCAGAGAAAATGAAGCCCGAGGAGGACTTCATCATATTTGCTGATAGATGGCGGTCAATGGCCGAGAAGTTGAAAGATACCTTATCAGAACCAGAACAGGTTAAGATGATTATATCCAATGCAACCCCTCAGTTCCGGTATATACTGGCCATGAACAGATTGACCACCATGGAGGAGCTCTATGAAAGAGCTCGTTATATTCAGACCCAAATGAAAGATTCACCCATCATGGGCATGTTTGAGCCAAAACCAAGGTTGGTTAAAAAGAATACGAATGTCAACAGCAGCGGGCCCACAACTGAGGGCACAATAGTAAATGAGCAGGTTGGTGCGGTCGGCAACCCCACGCCCCGTCACCTATCTAACCCACGACCTCCACCACCTCCACAACAAAGCACTCTCTTCAACTCGCCACCACAACACCAATTCGCACCTCAACCTTCCTTTGCTCCACCACAAAACCAAGCGCCCCGCGCTGACCCTCCAGCTCCGCAACAATACCACCAAGTGCCGCCACCCGCCAACTATGGCCAACAACATCAACAAAGGAGACCACTAGGCCCCAAAAGGGCCCACTATCCTCCACTGCCAGAAAGTCTCCTGGATATTTTCGATGCCTTAATGGCCGCCAACTTGCTCATGCTACCAAAGGAAAGGGCAGCGTGGACCGCTAATGTTGACACGTCTCGCTACTGTGTCTTCCACCGCTCCCCTGGTCATAACATTGATCGTTGCTTCCACTTCAAAGACTACATTTATGATTTAAATGACCAGGGTGGCATTAATTGGGATGACATGAGACAGTTTATCGCCACTATGAAAGAAAGAAGGCCTCCTCGGCAGCAGCAGGCTCAGCAGTCGCAACAACCAGCTCCACAAGTACAACAGCAAGCTCCGGCACCTCAGCAAGATATGGGAATCATCCACAACCCACTACCGGGGCATCCTGCAAATCAGCATGTAAACCCTGTCACGTCCCTCCACGAGGTGGAGAGAGGGCAGGGATGGCATGAAGAAAACGCCTCTGTCGGGGCATTTAATCATAATCCAAATCAACCTCCGCGCCTCTTGCGCACCCTTCCGTCTTCTTCTACTCCCCAATTAAGCCGTTCCCTTTTGCGCCCCGCTAATCCACTTTCTCCCACCAATTCTCCATCCTTGCCATCCCGACCTCTCCTTACCCACCTACTGCCTCCGCAGCCTACCATGCAGCAAACTTCGCCATCCACTACTAACCCTTCACATTTGCCGTCTAGACCACTCCTTATCCGCTCACCACCAACACCGGTTACATCCACTACCATCACTCCTCCGCCGGCAAGGACACCTCCACCACCAGCTCAGCCACCATTTATACCCCGAACCCTCCTTGTTCAATCCGCTAGCACTTCCCACACTCGGGCACCCCTTCCTACTCCTACGCCTCCTACGGGGGCTGCCTTGTCGAATTCCTCACCGATTTCTTCCTCAAACACTCCTCCACCAATTTTCAATGCTAACACCCCTTCTTCTTCCAATCCTCCCTACATCCTTGCCCCGACAGAGGCGCATCGAACCATGGCACCGCTCCGCAGTGGACGGATGTTCCAGTGCATCTTTCCCCAGAGAGAGCAAGAGCCCGTGCAGGGGCCTAATGAACAAGAACAGGAGCAAGAGTCCATGCCGGGTACTCAGTATGATTTGTTAAAGCATCTTGACCGAACTCCAGCAAGAATTTCCATTCTGGAATTGATTAAGAGGTCAGTCACTCACCAATTAGCTCTGAAGGAATATTTACAGAAGGTCATGGTCAATGAAGACATCCCTGTCGAGCAGATAACCACAGTATTAACGCCCGCTAGTAGTCAGCCAGCGATTACTTTTCATGAGCATGAACTGGCACCACTCTCAGCAAGGAAATATGCTCTATGTATTACGGTGGATATTAATAAGGTGGCGGTGAAACAATGTCTGGTGGACACTAGGGCATCTATCAATGTTTTGCCACCAAGCACTTTGAAGATGTGCAACATTCCCGAAAACCTGATTCGGCCGTCTACCATAACAGTCACAGCATATGACAATACCAAAAAGCCTCCTCTAGGCATGATCACATTAAAAGTCAGTTTGGGTCCAGCAACAATCACGGTCGATTTCCACATTTTGGATATGGATCCAACATTTAATGGCATTCTGGGCCGCCCCTATATTCAACAGCTCGACGCAGTGCCCTCCACAAATCATCAATGCCTCAAGTTTCCACACAAGGGCCGCATCATCAAAGTTACCAGTATGCCAATTCTTCCAGAGGAGGACATACACCTAGCAACGTCAGTTCCTTCTATTTGGCCTTCCAACAAGCCGTTGTTATCAGTATTAGATATCCCTCACCCACGGCCGATGCTACCCGAGACAGTTACAACAGTCGCCATGACACCCCTAACTTCCAAGGGGAAGAAGAAGAAGAACACAATGAATACCCCATTTTGGAATATTCTGATGAGAATGGGGTACCAGGTTGGCAAAGGCCTGGGTGTCAATTATCAGGGCAGGACTAAGCTTGTCAGGCCACAAAGATTGATTGCACGGAGCGGCCTAGGCTATAAAGGACCAAGCAAGAATGAAAATGAACCATGGGCAGTCATGACATCCACTCTGAAGACGGATCGTCAACCGCTTACATGGACATTACAGACACATTTTATTAAAGGTGGCGTCCAAAATAATGAGCAGACTATAATAGTCACTTCCATGTTAGACTGTCAATATGTTCATGCTAGACAGTTTGCTCGACATATTGCTCCACTGGTTACATACAAAGCCCTGGAATCTCTAAGGCCTGATAAGAGAAGGAAAATGGATGATCCAGAGTGTGACTGGTATAGATGGTTTGATATGGATGACATCACTATTGCCTTAAGCCGTCTCTTCATGCCGACAGATCTGGAATGGCCGCCACTGATCCACGACTTGATTGAAAAGCCTGTTGTGATAACAGACAAGAGGCAGCTATTCAGTGATTATACAGATACTGGAGAGCCTGATGTACCATATGAAGAAGGATTTACAATAGACAGGCTGTGGGCTGGCCTTTTCTCTCTCACTTCTATGCATCCGTCTCTTCTTGCTTCTCTACATTCTCAATTATTCTCTCGCGTGCCGAGACCGCCGCCAATTATGATCAGCTTTTCCCCAAATTCATCACAAGTTTCTCTCCCGATTCCTCCCTTGCTCCTAGAGCAATTCTCCAAACTCTCCATCACACCCCCGCGCGGGTCATCTCTGATTCGATCTTTCTCCAAACTTTCAATCTCCACTCCTCCTGCTATTCTCCCTTCACATTGCTTTCTTCTAGAAAAGGAAAATAAAAATGAAAATAAAGATAAAAATGAAAAAAAATGCCAAAATTCCAACTTTTTCATCCTCCATCTCTGTTGAAGAGACCTCTTATCTCCTTTCTGAGTATGTCCCGACCCAGGGGCCACTCTTCCATGATTCATTGGTAAATCTTTTCTCCCCCTCTGGTGAGGGGTCTTCTTCTGTATCACCTCCTGTATCCACTTTTTCACCTCCTTCCTTCAATCAAGCTAGTTGCTCTTCCTCCTCCAATAATAAAATCCATGGGGTAGTTTCACATAGGAAATCCAGGGGTAAGCAGATTCCCCGTAGATTCTTGTTAGAATTGGCTAGAAGATGCCAGGCTTGTTCAGCCCTTCCCGAATTTGTGGAAAATCCGATCATCCTGCCAGAGTTGGAATACGAGGATACTGATGTTTCTTTTGAGGGTTTGGGTGTCTTTGAAATTATGAATGATGAAGACCCTATTGAAGAGGGGGATGAAAGTTATGAAGAATATGAGGACGAGGCTGATACCTTTGCCAGTGGCATGAGAAGATTTGATGAACCATCAGCCTCAGTAGACGAACCTACCAAAGAAATAAATTTGGGTACGGAGGAAGACCCTAGGATTGTCCTCATCAGCAATAATTTGCCATCCTCCGAAGAGGAGGCACTTATTTTGGTCCTTCAAGAATACAAGGACACGTTCGCGTGGAGTTATGAAGATATGCCTGGATTAGACCCTGCGCTCGTTGAACATCGCCTTACACTTAAGCCAGGGTTTGTCCCGATCAAACAACGGTTGATGCGTTTCCACCCTAACATGGCTTTAAAGATGAAAGAAGAGGTCGACAAGGTCCATAAGGCTAGATTTGTTAGAGTTGTCCTCTATCCGAACTGGGTGGCTAACATCGTCCCGGTCATGAAGAAAGATGGAAAGGTTCGGATTTGTATAGACTTTCGGGACCTCAACCGTTCGTGTCCTAAAGATGACTTCCCCCTCCCTCATATTGATGTTTTGATTGATAATACGGCAGGATTTGAGACTCTCTCCTTTATAGATGGCTTTTCGAGTTATAATCAGATTCGCCTGGCTGAAGAAGATCAAGAGAAAATATCGTTCACTACACCATGGGGTACTTACTGCTATGTGGTCATGTCTTTTGGACTCAAGAATGCTAGAGCCACCTATCAGAGGGCTATGATGGCAATTTTTCATGATATGATTCATATTTATATTGAGGTGTATGTGGATGACCTGGTTATAAAATCAAGAACAAGGATTGAGCATCCTGGGGTTTTAGCTAAAGTCTTGCAAAGATCATGAGAATATCAGTTGAAAATGAACCCCAAAAAGTGTGTATTTGGTGTTTCATCAGGGAAGTTGCTTGGATTTATTATCAGCAAAAGAGGAATTGAAGTTGATCCCAAAAAGGCAAAGGCCATCAGAGATATGCCTCCTCCCAAGAATTTGAAGGAAGTTCGAGGATTAATCGGGAGGTTACAATTTATCCGCCGCTTTGTCTCCCAGCATTTACAAAGATGTAGGCCGTTTTATGAGCTTACTAAGCCAGGGGTCAAGTTTAATTGGGATGACAAGTGTCAGGCAGCTTTTGACGGATTGAAGGATTATCTGGCCAATCCTCCTGTCTTGAGGCCGCCGGTTCCGGGCAAACCACTTATCCTCTATGTTTCTATCCTGGATGACTCTGTAGGTGCTGTCCTAGCTCAAGTGGATGAAGAAAGGAAGGAGAGGGCAGCATACTACTTGTCTAAACTTTTCAACCCGTGTGAGCAGAGGTACTCAGCCATGGAAAAGACTTGCGCTGCTTTGGTCTGGGTAGTTCAGAAGTTAAAACACTATTTCTTAGCTCACGAAGTTCACCTCATTGCTCGCATGAATCCAATTAAATTCCTTCTTGAAAAATCTGTCCTTACTGATCGATTAGCACGCTGGCAAAGTTTTCTCTCTCAATTTGACATCACTTACATTCAACAGAAAGCTGTCCAAGGCTACGCCATTGCCGAACATCTTGCTCACCACCCTCTATCCCGATTTGATCCTGTCAATTCTGAGTTTCTAGATGAAGAACTAATGTCCATTAATCAACCCCACGATCCTATGTGGACATTACATTTTGATGGAGCTCTAAATTCCCAAGGAATAGGGATCGGCATGGTTCTTTTAACACCAGAAGGGGTCACCATCCCATTTGCTGCTCAGCTCACTTTCCCTGTCACAAACAATATAGCTGAGTATGAGGCCCTTTTGGCCGGTCTTCAAACCGCTCATAAATATGGTGTTACCCAATTACGAATCGTGGGTGACAATCAACTCATTCTACGCCAGGTGCTTGTCAAGTGCCGCACTATCAATTCTAAACTCAAGCCCTACCAGGAACTTGCTTCAGCTTATGCCAAACTCTTCACCAAGCTGATCTTCGTCCATGTCCCTCGAAGCCAGAACATCTTAGCTGACGCTCTTGCCTCTTTGGCCTCTTCTTTAGTCTTTCCTCCCCAACGAGATTTTCACGTTCTTCTCATTCATCAGCGTGACACTCCAGCTATTAAGGATCGTGCATTCCTCGACATTAGGGACAAGGTGCTCGAGAAGGTCAGGCGGAGTGAAGCCCTTAAAGGCAAAGAGGTCATGTTGTTAGATTGGGAAGAAGAATTGGCTGATGAAGAGAAACCTTGGTATTATGAGATTGCCAGATATTGCAATGATCAATCCTATCTCGAAGAAGCCACTGTGGAAGAAAGGAAAGCAATCAGAAGAGTGGCTCAACGGTATGTTTTGGTTGGAGGTGTGCTCTATAGAAGAGGGCTCACGGGTGTTTTGTTAAGATGCCTCGACGATGATGAATCTTGGAAGGTCGTGGAAGAGGCGCATTCAGGAGTGTGTGGTGGTCATGTGAATAGCCAGATGCTAGCTAAGAAGATCCTTAGGCTAGGCTTCTATTGGCCAACTCTAGAAGAGGATTGTTCCATCTATGTTCGAAGGTGTGTTAAGTGCCAAATGCACGCCGACAAGATTCATTCTCCTGCTTCTTCACTCCATCCTATGTCCTCCCCATGGCCTTTCTCCATGTGGGCTTTCGATATCATTGGACCTCTTGGTGACTCAAACCTCCTCACGAAGCAAAAATCATTCATCCTCACGGCAACAGAGTACTTCACCAAGTGGGCGGAAGCGGACGCATTCGTGGAGATCAAAGCATCAACCGTCTGCAAATTCCTAATGAAGAATATCATCGCCAGATTCGGCATACCAAGTACCATCATCACCGACAATGGACCTCAATTTATCTCTCAAGAGCTCAAGGATATCTGCAACAGGTATAACATTGCATTGCATCATTCTTCTCCCTATTATCCACAGGGCAATGGCCAAGCAGAGGCAACTAATAAAGCCTTGATCAAAATTGTTAGAAAGACGTGTAAGGCTAATAAATTCTCGGACTGGCCAGACAAGTTAGTTGAGGCTCTCTGGGCTTATCGCACTTCCATTCGTACCCCCACTGGGCAAACCCCTTTCGCCCTCACTTATGGAATGGAAGCGGTAGTCCCTTATGAGATTCTTATTCCTTCTCTGCGAGTACAATTGGACAAGGAATGCTCTATTGATGAGCGTCGTGATTCACTCCTTGCCCAGTTGGAACTCCTAGATGAGAAGCGTCTGGTCGCCGCTGAACATGCGCGTGTTTATCAAAACATGCTTTCACGTTTTTATCAAAAGAAAGTAATTGAGAGAAAATTCAAAGTCGGTGAGATGGTAATTAAGAGAATTTTTGTAAAACCTGGTGGGCCCCGTTCAAAACTTCAACCAAACTGGGAAGGACCATTTGTTATAAAAGATGCTTATCCTGGCAATGCTTATAAACTGATTAATGCTGAAGAGGAAGAAGAACTAACTCACCCTTGGAATGGTCTGTACCTTAAGAAATACTACCCCTAATTCAAAATCCAAAAAAAAAAAAATAGAAATCTTCAGAATCCAAAAAAATATAATAAAATTTCCAAAAATCCAAAAAATATATATATTGAAAATTTTTCAAAATGGTTGCCATGATTGCGAGGACGCAAGGTCTGAAAGGTCAAAATTCAGTATTCATTCATCGATCTTGTTAACTTAAAAGGGGGTCGACACCTGCACACACTACACGCTTATCCTCGAACTCAAGCAGTGCAAAGTCCGATGGATGGTCAAAACCTGACTAAAGGTGAAGACAATACCCATTCTTTTCTTCTTCGGCCCATAAGGGAGGAAGGGAGGCCTCGGGGTAGACCCGCCAAGCCTACCCGCCGCCTTAGTAGGTGGAAGTCAGGGCCCAAAAGGGAACAAAAATGCCGCAAAAAGTCCAAGTACAATTAGGTTTATTTTTATCAATGTAAATCAACTTCAAAGTGAAAGTCAAATCGTGAAAAGAAAAGCATGTCAAGAGGGCAAAGTCCCCGCAAGGAAAACCTTGGGCGTATGCATGCAATATGAAAGAGGCAAAAGGCAACAAAATTTCCCTATGTCAACGACTGAACCCCAACAGGCATAGGGTAGGGAGGTAGTTTTGCCTCAGGCTTCTCAGAATCCCTTATGGGCTTCCTTATATTTTCTTCCATCTCTTCTTGGTGGTAAGTCATAAGCCAGCATGACGGTCGAGACTGACCTAGGAAATTGCACCGCGCGAGATCTTGTGTATGAGTTCAATCATTAGCACGTGGACCCTCTTTTGATTATGCAAGAAATATTAATGAATCCTAAATGGTGGCCTGGTAGGGCTCATAGCCCTCGCAGCCTTGACAAACCCAATTTGGAAAACAACAAAAATTAACGCCTTTGTTTAAGGCGCGTTTAAAAGAATTAACGCCTAATGGAAAGGTCGTCTTTTTTAAATTAACACCCCTGGACAGGTCGTCTTTTCAAAAAAAAAACAAAAATCTTTTTCAAAATCACGCCATCACCTAGGGCGTCTTTTATTTAAATAACGACTTAATCTAAGGCGTCTTTTTCAGCAAATAAAAGAAAAAATATATAAAAGGAAAAAAGAAAAAAATGGTTACTTATTCTTCATGAGTATGCTTGCATTTTTGCATTGGGCATCTTTATTATTGTTTGCATGCGTGTGCTTGCATATTGCACCTCCCTTTATCGGTTGTTTCATTTGCCTTATTTAATTAAAGGCTTGGCCCTTTGACTCGTTATCAAGGTCACAAGTAAAACATCCCTTGCTTATTGAGCAAGGGGCCAAGTCGAACAGATGAATTAACCTGTTTATTCAAGTGTGGACTACAGCTGCAGGCACAGGGAAAAGTAAAGCAAAAGCGAACAACGTGAAGAAAAAAGAAGGAGCTCAGTAACCACAAGTACACAACTACACAAGTGCTCAGGTAACAAAAATTTCAATCTCATATATATATACATCATGAATATCTGAGTACAGGTGTGAAGGTGGAGGAGTACAAGTAACAGTCTCTCAGCTCTCGCCTCCACCCTCCTCTCTCCTACTCTCTACCTCGTCCTCGCCGTCCCGAGGGGGCACTGGTGGAGGGGGCATGGGCCCCCGTGAAGAAGCTGGAACCCGAACCTGGCCCCCTGCCTCGCTCCTCTCTCGAAGGGAAGAGCCCGCCACAAAGGTGGAGCTAGTGAAGCTGTACCCTGCAGCTCGCGCCCGCTCACGCCCTCGCTGGAGACGCTCCTCTGACACTCGTAGCCGCTCTTGGGTAACGGCTAGCTGGGTCCTCGAGTCTGCCAGCTCACGCTCGCGCGCTGTCACCTGCTCCTGGTACCGGGCACGCTCTGACTGCTGTAGCTCGTGGTGACGGGCACGGTCCGCCAGGTGCTCCTCGCACTCTCGCGCACGCCCACTCCGCTCCAGCTCAAGAGCGACCCGCAGCTCCGCTACGTTTTGAGGCAGCTCCTCTCGCCGCCTCAAAGCTCTCTCCAGCTCCGCGATCCGCTGCTCATGGATCGCCAACTCCGCACCAGCTAGGGAACCCCGGGTATGAGCCGCCTGTAACTGTGTAGTCTGTAAAAAGGTAAACAAGTCATCAGTTCCACATTTAATGCAATAATTCAGCAATTTATGAAATGAATGCATGGTTAAAAGAAAAACTCACCCGTGTGGCCATCGCCTGCTGGCCCTCCTCAATGCAAGTAAGTGCGGCTCGAAGCTCCTCCGTCTGCAAAACATCTTTTTTATCAGCACATAATAATCAATAATTGACTGAGGTCTGAGTTTTTGAACTTACCCATGAGGCGAGGTCGCGCTCTGCCACCTCGGCCCGAGCCACTGCCCTTGCCAGCTACTCTGCTAGTGCAGTCGCCTCTGCACTAGGCCCTCTCGAGCTGGAGGCCTCTCCCGTCTCTCTCCCTGCTGCTCCCTGCTGGGCACGCTGCATTTAATGAGATTGTCAGTGGCTAATCATCAATAATTCAACAAAAAAATTCACTTGCATGTATAAATAATTTAAACACTCACTAGGGTCTCGAGGTCTGCTCGTGTGGTGGCCAGCTGGTCCTCCAGGCTGTGTAGGTGGGCCTGGGCATCCATCGCTGCTATGTCTCGTGCATCCTGCATCCATCACATATTAGTCGCATAATAGAAGCATTTGCATTCAATTTAGAAATAATTGCATTCATACATACCCCTAGGACCCTCATCTGGGGTCGGCCGGCGTAAACCTCCTAGTAACATCGGAGGTACTCAGAGCTGTCAGTCGCCTGGGAGGTGACTCTGGTTCCGCCTCGCTGCCAGTCGCTGTACTGGTCTGCGAACCGGACTCTCCAGTCTATCACCTTCGTGCGACCGCGTGTCTTCTTCCTGATCCCTCGCGGCTCGCCTACCTCTATCCACTCCTGGTGTAGGCCGAGGGCCCTCATCACCAGCCTAAGCCGTAGCGGCTCGATCTCGCTCAGGCAATGAACCCAAATCTCATGCTCAAAGCGAGGTCGCCCCTCTACGACCCACGGCTGGCCCTCGTCGTTCATCCCCTCATAGGGCCTCCATCGCACCTGCATCCACAAACATACATTCGCATCATCATCATCATATCAAAATATTTTGCACAAAAATAAGAACAAAAAGGTGCATAACATTCATCATGCATACCAGTGAAGGAGGGAAGTCGCGGAACTCTCTACGTAGTACCCACAGCTCGTAGCCGAGTGGGGCTCCAAACACCACCGGCAGCCAGCGCCGTGCTAGAGGGAAAGCCCCCTCACCTCCAGGCCGTGGGTCGACGCGTCCCATCGGCATGTACAGATGGCTCCAAACCTGCATCCATGCATCATATTAGCAAAACATTCATACGCATATACATTCAAACATTCAAGCAAAAATGCATACCTGAAGAAAAGGTGAGAAGCCACTGACGGTCGTCTCTCGTCCTGTCCCCGTGGACAGGTCAGCTATCAGGTGCGCCAGCAGCGTTGCTCCCCAGGTGTACCTGTCGACTCCCTCTAAGTCCTCGAGGATCCCTAGGAATCGGCAGTTGATGACGTCGCCCTTCGTGCCGAGCAATAGCCTCCCGAGCAGCAAGAATAGGAACCTCCTCAGGTCTCGGTCTGCCCTCTCCCTGTCAGCTGGGTCCTGACAATAGGCTGCCCTAGCCCCATCGATCAACCTCTGAGAAAACTGCTTTTAAGGACTCCCCGGACCTATGCCTAGCATCCCCCAAGCCCATCACTGTAGTCAGATCAGTGCGAAAGATAGTCCTACACTCGCTAGGTGTCTCGTAGACCATCTCTATCCCTAGCAGTCTCTCGACCAACTCGGTATAGTCTGGTAAGGTGATCCCGCTCACTGCCTCACCATCTACCCTCAACCCAGTAATCCTAGCCACATCCTCTAGGGTAGGAACCATATGACCCCAAGGCATCAGGAATGCCCGGCTAGTCCTATTCCACCTCTCTCTCAGAACCTGGATAAGTGCTAAGTCAGGCCTAATGGGCTCTATGCTAAGGAAGGCCCCGAACCCCATAGCATCTACCCTGGCTCTCTGGAACTCGGGGAGGCCGTAATATGCTGCCCGGATCATGACCCAAGAGATCCGTGTCCTCATCAACCCCTGCATGCATAAAGAAAGAAATTTGGCTTAGTTATTTTGATTATTCCTGAGGAAGTTCACTTAATTGCCTTGGTTTGAGATGTTGATGTTGATTTAATTAACGACGGCCCTTGGGTCGTGGTTTGTTTAATTGGCGCCCCTGAGGGGGGCGTGGTTTCTAAGTGAGTTTTGAATTTACGACCTGCCCTAGGCCGTTGTTTATTTAAGAGACGCCCCTGTGGGGGGCGTGGTTTTGTGGTTAATTTCTAATTTCCTAAAGATTTTTCAATTGATGCCCGTCCCAGGGTCGTCATTTGGTTAGGTAACGCCCTTGTGAGAGATGTTTTCTGAAAATGAACTTTTAGTAAATTCTGGGATAAAATGAATTAACGACCGCTGGTTTGGTCGTTCTTTGTTGAGTTGACGCCCGGCTAGGGGGCGTTGTTTTCCAGGGTTTCAAAATAAATAAAGGACAGCATGCGCAACAATTCAGGGCTAAGATATTTAAAAATAGTTGAAAAAAATGCATGGAAATTAACAGCATGGTTGATATAAAAAATGAAAATTTAAATGGACGACATGCTGCAAGGCGTGTTTTCATGAGGTTAATTATTTCGCAGAAAATGAGTTGAATTGACGACCCAGGTCTGGGCGTCTCTCTGTTAAATCGCGACACCCATGAGGGCGTCTTTTTTCCGAGTTTCAGGTTTTCTAGCCCGAGGGCTATGGAAATGGAATAAAAATGAAAATAAAATTACAAAAAAAATGGACAGAGGGGTTGAGGACCTACCTTGTGTCGCCTGGGTTCTGCTAAATCTCCCTGGAGTTGGGGCTGTGGCTGCCGTGGTCGACGGAGTCAGCCGGGGCGAGCAATGGCCGCCGCCGTGGCCGGCGGTTCCTCATTCCCTTCTTCTTCTCCCTCTTCGCCTTCGTCTTCTCCTTCTTCACTTTCATCTTCTCCATCTCCCACGGCCTCGTCGTCGCTGTGTTCTCCCTTGTCGCCGGTCACCGCCGTCGGTGCCTCGTCGGCCGCCGCGGGGGGAGCCTCCTCCTCGACATGGGCGTGTTCGCCCTCCAAGTCCACAACCTCCGGGGCCGAGACCCTTCGTCTTTTTTGTCCATCGCCAGCCATTGCTTAGGGCTAGGGGGCGAGAGGGTTTGAGAGTATGAGAAAGAGAATGAGAGAGATGGGGGAGGGTTTTCGGTTAGGGTTGCAGTAGGAGAGAAGAGAGAAAGAGGGATCTGAACGAAGGAAGAAGAAGAAAGGAGGGAAAGTAAAACTGAACGGTCGAAAAGAATTAACACCTAAGGGGAAGGCGTTTCTTGTTAAAAGACGACTGCGATTGTAGGCGTTACCTATAGAAGAAACGACGTGCTCTGAGGCGTTAATTTCTTTTGCATGGGGAATGATAACCGTCGTCAGAGGCATTTAATGGGAATTGATTGACACGATGGGAATAATGATTACTGTTTTGATTAACGTCTGGGCTGAAGGCGTTATTTACATGAAACGTGGCCGTGCTGGAGGCGTTACTCTTGGAATTTCAACGAATATCTTTTAGGAATTTGAATCAATTAACGCCCTGCTTTAAGTCGTTAGTCAGTTAACGCCCAACTATGAAGGCGTCAATTTTGAGAGATGGATTATTGAAGGCGACGTTGGCTGAGGCGTCAGTTATGGAATTAACGACATTCTTTGAGTCATTTTTTTTGCAACGGAACCGCAGATTGTTGGAAGAATTGATCAGAAATAATGTGTTATTGGCTCAATCAGAATATCATTATTGTCTATTGATGGAAAAGATTACATTGCATTCAGTGAGCCACTTTGGGCCTCAGGCTTCTTAAAGCTATTACATATGATTTCCACTGATCTCTGTCTTCTTCTAAGTTCTCCACAGGATGATGAGTCTTGCAAATTTTCCACAGAGCTTGGATTGTGGTGCACTCTTCTCCATCTTCATTGCTGCCAATATCCCTTGCCTTGATAGGAGGGAGATGAGATGGGCTCTCCAATATTCGCCGTGGAAGCCCAAGTTGAGGAAGGCATCGGTATGAGTTGTATAGCACAAATTATGAAGCGCCTATAAGTCGAAGGTCCGTCCCGGGCGAGAATCTTGCGCGGAGTTCTTGAGTCTTGAGTATTCCCAGGGCGCATGTGAAGAGGTTCTTTGGCATTACCTTGAGATGTTCCCTCCATTCCGCTCTCTTCTTGATTTGAGGTATCCGGTTCATCACTCTATTGCTTATTCCCAATGAGCCGATCATGTAAGAAAGTGGGGTTTTTGAGAAGATTCTAGAAGGTTGTTGGGCCTCCTCACATGGATCGAGCTTGAAATGGAGATCTACCCAACTTGATAGTGCTAGCATGCACCCATAGATTGGTCTCCCCATTGCCGCCGAGGTAAGCCCGCTATATAGGTAGGCTAGAATAGTCGGTCCCGCTCTATCTCCTTCCCATAGGCTCAGTATTGCACTCAATTGGGACTCTTCCAAGAAGTCTTCCGTGGAGGGGAACAAGATCGCTCCCGCCAAGCACACTACAAAAGCCTTTGCCACTCGCTCCACTTCATCATCTTCTTTGGCCTGGTCGGATCTCTTGTACACCCAAGAAGCAAGCTTTAGGAGATTGATTCCCTTGGTAGCCTTGATTTGGTTCACTAAGTTTGGGCTGGGAATTAAACTTGTTAATAACTCATGTGAAGAGATTTGCTTTGGCATGATGGCCATCTTCTCCTCGTCTCCTGGCTTCATCCTCTTTAAGCCCAATATCATCTCTAGTTCCTCTAATAGACTGTGGCTTCGAAGGTTGAGAAAAGAAAGGTATGAGTGGAAGGGTGCCATATTTCAACTAGAGCTCCTATGGCAGCCCAATCAAGGTGAACTTGATCATAGTGTTTGGCATGGGTGATTAAGCCTAAAAGATGCCATCTTGCTAAATAGACCCTCATGTCTGAAGAAAATTTGGAGAGAAGAAGAGGCAGCCACTTGATCTTGGTGAACCTTCTGGCTCATGGAATGTTTGGATAATCCTGTGGGAAACATAGAAAAGAAGGAAAGAAAAGCACAGAGAGAAAGATGAGAATACAACAAGAAGGACGGTGAGGATATGAAAGAAGAAATAGAAAAGCAATTCTCTACCTGGTTCATGGCAATCCAGTTGCTGATATGCCCGTTGATCTCGGTTAGTCTGAGAGCAGAAATCTTGGCTCTTTTAATTGCCCTCTCCATCTTCGATTTGCAGGAAGAACTTGAACTGTAGTAGTACCTGTGAAGAGAAACAGAGGTTGGACGAGTTATTTGATTAATCTAAGGGAGTTTCTTCCTTTATAGAAGTCTGGAGGGTTTTGAGACCGTTCGAAGCTGCAGGGCTGATTACGATTACGACTAGAACTAGAACTGGGGTTAGCTTTTGACTCAGAGTCGGAAGCATGGTTTCGGAATTCCGGATAATTGACGACAGTGTTCAGGGCGTCAATTGATGAATTGACGACTTGACCAAAGTCGTTGTTTATTTAATGCCTCCATAAGGGTCGTCTTCTTCTTGAGCTCCCAAATGAATTAACGCCTGGATGATAGACGTGTTTTTATCTTTTGACGCTCTGATGTCAGTCTTCTCTTATAATTTTGACGCCCCTACCCCCAGTCGTTATTTGTTTGTCTGTGCATTTTGATGAACTTAAGTGCTATCTTTTAATTGGAGTTATTTGTGATTAAGCACTTATGATCATGTCTTGCTTTGAATTGAGGATTATTTTTGATCACTTCATGATTTGAGAGGCCTAATGAATTTTCAAGTGCAGAGGAGTGCAGGTTTTGAGGCATTTGGATCACTCATGGGAGTAACATCATCCCATTCTTGTATTTCTTCCCTGTAAGCATTGTTACTATATGATATCTACGCTATTATAGCATATCAAAGACCTTGTGGTTCTGATGAACCTGGAATTTGAGTTCCCCTTCATCAAAAACGGTGATAATTCCAGGAAAGTCTTGATCACATGGATAGGCCGTTGAGTCGTTAAAGGCTTGGGACGATGGTTCCACTTTTTGAGTTGATGCGCGGACAAACGGGCTTCGGCTTAGTGTCAGCTCAGAGATCTGGATTCTTGACCAAATCTAGATGGCTTAACAATATTATCCTTGATTATTTTCTATATTTTTAGTTTGTTTTATCTTTTTTTCTTTTAGCCCAGCATGCATCATGTAGGACTTTGAGCTTCGTGCTGAAAATCTTCATATTATGGCAATAATGAAGGTCACTTGTTCTCAATTGAGTTGACATGAGATATTCCACTCCAAATTGAGTACTTTATTCTCTCTGAAGCCGCTCAGGCTAGTTCTTCGAAAAATGTCCCTTTGCTGGGTCTTCATCTCAATTCCCTTTATTTTTCTGCAAATCCACCTTGGTTGTAGCACGTCCACATTGGCTGGTAACCGCTCTCCAATGGTGCCTCCCTGTCGTGCCCACGCGCACATTTTATTTTTAGTATAGTCTCCTTTATCCAGCAAATTGATGTTTTCTTGGAATCACCTAGAGTTGTTTCACTCAGAATCTCGGAAAGATTTCTAATGCTTCGTATCTGAAGCGTGTCACATCACACCTTGGTATCTACTTATCAGTTCATTCCACTTCATTACACTTTTACTTTCATTCCGTCTCACTCCCTTGCAAAGCAGACGCCAAGGCGGGGCAGCTGTAGACACGCCAAAATTGATACTATGTTGATCAAATCTCATGTCACTATGTTAACGCCCCAAAGTGAACTTCAATATTTCTATAATATAAAGTTTTTCTCTTTTGTGTGGGTTTTTATGATGTTTCTTGCATTTTTTTTTAATTAACGACTTGAAGAGGGGCGTGATTTAAATAGTGACCTAATCTGGGGCGTGTTCCCAAGAAAGGATGGCTGGTGTTAAGGGCGTCAATTTCTGACGTTTTACGAGTCCCACCACGATTGAAAAATCAAGAATTAACGTCCTTCCTTAGGGCGTGTTTTCAATTAACGCCTTTCTCTCAGGCGCGATTTTATAATTTTTAGAAAAAGAAAGTTTTATTACTAAAATTGAATCCAGGAGTTGACACCTTTGTCCCAGTCATGTTTTGAATTAGCGCCTTAGGGCAGGTCGTCAATTTTAATTGACGCCCTTCTGAGGGTCCTCTCTCACCTTTCCGTGTCCTGTTTGGGTACACCTTTCTTGGAGAGTTCCCTGCCTTGGTTGATCACTTGCTCGATCTGGGAACTAGAGTCCTTGCCATTGATGATCATTGCCTGATCTTATCTTCCCAAATCTGTGGTTATCATTGATCGCAATCCTATAAAAGGAT
This sequence comes from Amorphophallus konjac, assembly GCA_022559845.1. Classification (NCBI taxonomy): domain Eukaryota; kingdom Viridiplantae; phylum Streptophyta; class Magnoliopsida; order Alismatales; family Araceae; genus Amorphophallus; species Amorphophallus konjac. The sequence continues at coordinate 46,755,689 of CM040122.1, forward strand.
GCCCTGGTTGATCTCGCGCGAGGTTACGGTGCTGGCGATTGAGGTTACGGGTGCCGGCGATTGAGATTACAGAAGCTAGTTTACAAAGGCTCTCTGCTTCCTCCTGCTGCCGCAACCGAAGCATTAAAGTGGTTTCCCCTTTACTGTTTACAGGAACAGCAGGGGCTTTCTTTCTCACGTTTGTCTTCATCATCTCATCATCGATCATCATATAGTCTTCTCTTGCATTAGTTTTGCTTTGCATCTTCTCTCTTTCCCTAATTCTCTAGGGGTTTTAAAAAAATAAACAAAAGGTGCACACTTTATGCTCCTCTTTCATCATCATATTATTTTCTTGGATTGATACTACACACACGTTTGGCTGATCCCCTCTTCTTTTGATTGTTTGTTCTTTGATTAATGGTAATCAAGAGGAAAACCCCCTTCATCGGCCGGCCGATAGGAGGAGGAGGAAGGAATCTACATCCATCCCGCATCCTTATTTTCACCAGGTATTCGCGATCAATTTCCTTTATTTTTGAGGTAACCCCTCTGGCGATCACACTCCTTATTAGCACCACGTGCTCTTTTACTCCTTTTCATTATTCTTCTCCTTCTTATATATAAAATATTTTTTGCCTTCAAAGTGGATTTTTCATAATCTACAATACTGAATCCTAGGGAAAAAAAGACCTCAAGACTATATAACATACTAACCTTAACAGTAAATCTTGAGAGCAACATTAGCAAGATACTATTTACTCATCAAGAGCACATGCATGGTTAAGCAGCATTGTGAAACTAAGCCCAGATCTCTCTCACAGAATCTCTTTAGATCCCCTGCCATGAAGACACATATAACACCAGTAGTTAAGAAAAATGGTGCTTCCCCCAAACCAAAAGAAGAAAATAGATACCGCTCACCTTTCACAAAAGAGTATGTTTTATGGATTCAAATCACAATGTATGATACCGACAACTTTCATGATAGCCAACGCATGCATCATCTAAATAGCCAAAAGGGAAAAGAGAAAAATAGTAGGAGACCATTCACACAGATTTGGCAATCACAAATATCAAAAGCAGAGAGCCATCCATCCATGCAAGTGCTGTGTGCAACAAAAAAATATAACATACAATGCAACATTAAGCCAAAAAAGGTATTTAACTATCTCTGATAAGAATGACATAGAGTAGCCCAAAAGGTCATTCCTTTCAAATCCACCTAGGAGATACACAAGGTTAAATCAGAAATAACTAAGGATGTCAAAAAAATAGATATCTGACAAGCATCACTTTTGGACGAACACCTGAAAAGAGAGAAGATGACAGTCAAGTTTCTTCTAATTCAAAATAATATCAAAAGATATGGCAGTGTATAATTAGAAATGATCTTACATAGTCCTTGAGCCACAAGATGTGACTCCCAACAACATCTTTCATTCTTTTTCTATTCTGATCCTTCACAAACAATGGTGTGTCTGGATGGCTAGCACAGTGCACAGAGACTTCACAATATGGGGATCCTATTTTCCTACCCATGACGACCTTTTCTTCGTTGATGCATATGACCATGCCAACTGTCACGTGTTGTCCCTCGAGGTCGAGCAAGATCACTTTGTGACCTTGTAACTTAACACAAAATATATGCACTTGGGTGAGTATTTTCATACAAAATTCATCAAAAAAATAAGCTGCATATAGTTATTATTCCAACATTATGTAAGTCCATGACCCAATGGCACACCACATGAGGGACGCATGTGCTCCCAGAATTTAAAAATGAGTCATGACATGTCAAGACATATGCTCCCTGCATTCCGAACACCTAAAAACTAATAAAAAACTAGATACTTGACACTTTATGCATACTAAATGAAACATATTCTATGGTACCAATATAATATCTTCACCTTCGTTGGATCGTCAAGGGTGTTAGCATTTTGCATGTCAGATGTTGCACCAAATTCGTCATAGGCACTGGCAGTAGATGATGTAGGCACATGTGGAGATGATTCATACTTGTTGTTGCCATTCTATTAAAAGGAGATGATGACCAAAATTAGTAAGTAATAAATTTTTTGCAAGTATTTCAAGCAATATATGTACCTACGATGTTCTTATCAATTCTTTCATCCTTGCTAGCTTTACTATTACTGTCGACTCCAAATCCCTCATCCTATCCACTAATATTCTGTTCTTCGCCCTAAGAGATTCCTTTGTATCTTTCCCCCATAATGAAGATAGTGTGTGACCTGTACCCACACCACGCATACAACCTGACCTCTCCTTACCGAGAACTTTGGAGTAAACATCATATCATGTAGCAACTTCATGGGCATCACTTGTGATTGAACTCGAAGGTTGGGAACTCTTTAACATCGCCATTTTTTCTAATGAAAATGGGTGAAGAGAATTTGGAATACGCCATACATCAAAAATCATATGAAAATGTGTTCTATAAGCATAATATGTCAAGATAAACTTACAATGACATGACCAGCTGCCTCGTTTATTGGGGCCCCATCTTTACATTTGTGTGTTTTAATGAACAAATAAACACGATCTAAGACCAGCCCATATCTCTCATGCTATAAAAAACAAAAATGAGGTCTTAATAGTATCACATACATAATGAAAGGAAAAGATCCTTATAAAATCCCCTAACAAATAAATCACAAACCACCTCTTCAGAAATTTCTGCAAGGGAACGTGTCCCAGCACAATGGACCCACTTTTGAGCAGACCCACCAAGGAAAATGGTCAGGGACTGGCCGTCTCCCTAGGCGTGACGGTCTATCGCGAGACCGCCTCTTGGCATAGCGGTCCCCTATGGACCACCATGCCCAACCGACAACCCGATGGTCAAAAACCCACGTCAGACGAGGGAAAACTGTCGAGGGCAGGCCGCTACACCAAGGGTAGTGGTCAGCTATTGAACCGCCCCAGAACCTAACGGTCTCCAGAGGACCGCTAACCTTGCCGACAATACACGGATTCTAGGCGGTCCCCAGAGGGCCGCCAAGGTAGTAGCTGTTCCTGTTGGACCGCTACTCCCATCCGAGCACGAAAACGGCGGGAAAGCCCAAAAACCCCATTCCACTCCCCGATCATCGCCCGATGAGGGGGAAACAAAGAGGAATCCATCCCCAAGCACCCTAGCATGCATCTACGCCCTTAGATCAGTCAAAAACTCCGTAAAATGGGAGATCCGACGCTCAACCTCAAATCATGGAATTTTACCCTCCCGGCTCAAAACACCCCCACTCGGCCTCCCCTTGGCCTAGAAATCTCGGGGAATGCAGTAAAGAGGGTAAGGATCTGTCCCCCGACCTCAAAGAAGGTCGAAATCCGTCGGGTCGTCGCCGATCTCAAAAACTTGGCCGAACATGATCTCATCTCCCACACCTCAAAGAAGGCACCGCCGCATTCCTCTCGCCGCCACCATCGTCACCGCGCTGCAGCCGTCATCCACCGCCCGTCACCGGAGGAGGAAGGGGCCACGAGCTCCGAACGGAAGAGAGAGGAGGCACGGTCGCGAGCGCCCACGGGAGGAAGGGGAAGAAGAAAAGAAGAAGAAGAAAGAAGAAGAAAAGAAAAAGAAAATGTTATTTATAGAAAATCTAAAAAATGCAAAAATTATGGAAAATTGAGATAAATCACTTTCTCAATCCTCGGAACACGCTCGACGCACGGGTACCATCCCGGAGTAGGAGAACGCAACGGTTTGCCCTACACAGGGTCCCATAGGTCCATTAGAGAAAACACGTGTAAACGAAAAAACACGCTCCAGGACCCCCAAAAGTGATCCGAAACTCATGGATCCTCATCCGAAAAATGTCCAAGAAACCCAAGACATTACAGGTTGCCTTTTCATTCCTATTGAAATACAGTTTGCACACTCTATACCTCCAATAGTGCCATTTATTTGCAAGTTCCTTCAGGACCCACTTCCCTGCCTCTTTTGGTATACCACATTTCCTCTATTCAAAAATTAAAACTACATAATTCATTACAAATATCCAAATAAGAGTAATGAGGAGAAAAGAATGAGTTGAAGGAACATAAAAATAATTTTATACAACACAGTATTACCTGTACGTAGTTCCATTCATCTTCTTTATGAATGTCAGACGCTTTCCTCTAATTAGAGTAATTGATTGACAATTTTTCAAGATTTCTTGCAAGCATGCCTAAGAATGTTCTTAACGAACGGCCACTCGACCCAACTGGCTGGCCCAATAGATTCAACTTAACACAAATACGTTGCTTGCCGTCCATGGAATGTACATCGTGACAAGTAGTGTAAGATCGTCGTTGGAGAGGGGGAAAATCAACCATCCGAGAGCACGACCCAACTAGGTCCAATACGACCAAACCAGGCCCAGCTCCCCAAAGTGACTGCCCCATTTTGGGCCCACTTATTTTAAGCCCAAAAACCCACTCGGAGTAGCACTTCCTAGGCGGCCGGTGGGTCCGGAAGTCCGAGCGACAGATCGGTCGGGAGATCCCTTGCGGGGACCCGATATGGTCTACCCGAGCTATACACTCATCGCTCGAGACAAAATCCCGAGCGAACGCCTCTGGCTCAGACCGACTATCGGAAGCTCATACCAGCGTCCGTTACGCATCGAGCAGGAGCAGGGAACTACAAAGGATAGGGGAGGGCAAGAGTCCTTATGCCATAATGAGCCCACTACAAGGACGTAACCCCCCCGAAGCCCCCTCAGCTCCCTAGACTATTACGTTAAATAGATTGCTATATAAACTCAAGGGAGACCCCCTGAGATGGTAAGGCAATGGTCCTGAGAAAAAACCATTACAGTTCTTGGTGGAGAATAATCTCGCGCCCCCTCTCTCCTACCCTCTCTCTTCACCTTCATGCTCTATCGCATTTGCTGACTTAAGCATCAGAGGGTTTTCCCCAAGAAATCCTCCCTGGGCACCTCTGATCTATTTCCTACCTTGCAGTTCATACAGACGTGGTGACCATGATCAAAAGATTCTTCCCAGATCTCACGGCTCAGGATCAACGCGAGATTATGCCTCTTCATCTGGCGTCGTCTGTGGGAAACGAACAAAGAGCCATCATGGTGTGAAGAAACTCTGGTAGGAAGGTCGCCGGCGGTAGAGGAAAGACTACAGTGGCGGATGGGGAACCTGCGCCCTCCCACCCCGCAGAAAACCTCCTCACCGACCATAATAATCAAGTCGATGAGCTGCCTCCACCACCCACGGAGGTGCAACCCTTTAACGGGAGTCCTGACGTTCTCCAAACCCTCAACGCTAAACTGGATATCCTCGTAGAGCTAATGAGGACCCAGGCGGTTAGGGAAGAGAACTCCCACGGGAAAGCCCTCCCCGTAGAGAAGCTTCCTAACACACGGTTGGAGGCCTTTTCACACTCAAGGGACGATGACATATACGCAATAGGTCAGGGGGACCTTCGCATGCCCCCCTCCAGAATAAGAAGCCTCCTCCACCCCGAGGAGAGAAGGAACCGAGACGCGTTGGCAGCACCCGGAGATTGATCCCCCCGAGGGACGACGCGGCAGCCCGCAGGGACACCCTCGCAGTCCCTCGGACCAGCGGCATCCGGAGTTATCCCTCTAGCTATGAGATTTTGAGCAACGATTTACAGAGCAAGAGCGCACCCTCCGCGCCGTGCAAAGAACATCCACCAAGGAAGATGAGGAGCAATCCCCATTCTTTGACCATATCTTGAAGACCGAGATCTCCCCTGGAATCCTGCTGCTAAGCTTCAAGTCGTATGATGGCCAGGGAGACCCGACCGACCACTACGATAGCTTCAACGCCCTGATGACCCTGCACGAAGCCTCCGACGTTGTCAAATGCCAAGCGTTCGTGACCACCTTAGTCCAGGTTGCTCAGGCCTAGTTTTGAGCACTCGCCGCCGACAGCATTCATGACTTCAGACAATTCGGGCGAGTATTCAAGGAAAGCTTTGCTGGCAGTGGCCCACCAAGGTCAGTAGTGGGGCTGTTGTAGATTCTAAAATTTAGAACTACCCCCAAATTGATAAATAATGAAGATTTTGGGCAAAATATAGAACTAATCTAATGATACAAAAGGGGATGCTCATATGCAATAATTAAGATCCGTGATCGCCACTGGGGCCAGAAACATGCCGAACAATAAGAGATTATGATAGGGGCATGTTACATACCTCAGAAATTCATGAAGGGCAGCCGTGGGCCTGGAGATTAACGCGCTATATCGTCCTAGCGCGTTGTTCAGGTCGCGCTATCTTCATATAGCACGATATCAGACAGGTAGCGGGGTTTATTTGGGTTCGTTCCTTCCTTGCTCCAAGGCCGGCCAAGGTGCAAGGGCTCCACGTATCAATCCTCTAGTGCCTGCAAACAATCATAAACAACAAACAGAAGGCCCATTAAATCGAGATTTGAGTAGAATCTGCCCCTATTCTTAATCAAAAGCATGTAAAAAGGGGGCTCGATTACCTGGGGGTTTGGGTTGTTTTAAACCCCTATGTTAGGGCCAAAAGATGGGTGTGATGTGTGTGAATGCATGTATTTTGCAAAACGAGAATTTTGAAATCAATATGCTATGTATGTAGAGATTAAACTCAACGAATTAAGGAAGAAAAGAAAAACGGGGAAGAACACAAGCATAGCCCTTAAATACTCCCTTAGATGTGCAAGAAGCAAGGAGTTATTGATCTGGAACTAGGAGCATCCTTCTCCTCGTCACTGCCCTGAGTTGCATCCCTCACAAACGACGGCCAAAGGGTTCAATTTAAAGGAGGAAGATCGAACACAAACCCTAGGTCGGAGTTTGATTCAATTCAAAGATTTGGCGGCTCAAATCGAGGTAATCCTGCCGATTAATGAGGGGGAAAGACTCCTGATAGGTTTAGAAACCTTCCTGGATAAGAAACACAGTCAGCAACTTACCAGATAAGGACTCTGGATCGAAAGAAGGGAGTCCGGTTTGGAAAGGGATTCTGGCTGATAACGCGCTATACAACCATAGCGCGTTCATGAAGAACGCGCTATGACGATATAGCGTGACAAGTAAAGGCCCATTAAATGATTAAAAAGAAGAGAGGAATATCCTGGGCAGCCATTTAATCAAATGTTAAGTGAGAAAAACATCCAAAATGGATGCTATAACGATCAAATGTCAAGAAATAACAACTGCTCCAATTAGATCCACAACGCGCTATGAGTAAGAAAGCGATAAGAGCGGGTAGCGCGGGGATACCAAACTTGAGACGAGATCCAAGGCATGAAATTGAAAAGTTGGGCCAAGAAGGGGAGAAATCCCAGAAAATCAACCAATTAAGGATCAAATGGGGCATCAACTAGGAGAACAAAGAAAATGCTCAAATTATCGGCCAAAATTGGGTGTCTACAGATGCCCCTCCTTGATATCTGCTTTGCAGGGGAGCGAAACGGAGGTGAAACGGAGGCAAAACGGAGACGATACGGAGTGGTAGTGACAGGGAGATGAAGTGAAAATGCAGGGGAGCGAAACGATAAGTGGATATCAAGGAGAAAAAGACATCCATCACAACCGACAAATGATAGGAATAATCCAGAAAACTCCGAGCTAACCACAAGATCAAGCTAGCATCAGTGACTCCCGCCTAGAATGATAGGCACGGAGCAAAGAAAAGGGAGCTGATCAACCTCTTGCACAAAAGAGGCACCCGCAGTGCGTAGCAACTACGAATTTCACTCAATTAGTGGAATAGACGCGTGCCCGGCGGATCCATCGAAGCCATCGTGCGGTTCACAGCTAATGAGTGGATCAAAAGAAGGAGATTGGATTAAAAAGTGATAAGCAAATTCTAGGCAAGGGTCACATCGACCAGCGAGATCCAGTGCTTAACTGGGAGCAATCTTTCAAATTCGGAATGGAATTGAATTCCTTGTTCAAGAATAAAAGCAAACATGATCCTTATTTAGGAAGAAAATTGGGCGATTATGAATGCGAAAAGAGGCATGATGCATGCAGGGCTAAAAATAAAAGAAATCATCAAAACAAATGCCAAGAAAAGATAAAATATAAGATACTCAAGGATAATATTGCTAAATCAAACAGATTCGGGTCAAGAATTATCCGCAACCACAGCGTGCGAGATGAAGTCTATCGTCCCCAAATTTGTTTTGACCTAACGGCCTATCCGACGATTAACTGCATGTTTCTAAATCATCACTATTTTTGGTAGAGGGGAACTCAAATCCCGAAACACACAGAGAACCAGCCGGTCCTTGAGATAATATAATATAAATAGCATATAGTAATGCAATAAAAGAAGGGACAAAGAAATACTTACCTGATGGCATGTCACTTCATCATCATTTTTTTTTCTTTTCTTTTCTGCAATCTCAATGTTAAGCACATTCCAGCAAATTCCAGCATATAATCTCAATGTTAAGCACATTTCAGCAAATTCAAGCATATACAATCTTAACGTTAAGCACATTCCAGCAAATTCCAGCATATAATCTCAATGTTAAGCACATTTCAGCAAATTCAAGCATATACAATCTTAACGTTAAGCACATTCCAGCAAATTCCAGCATATAAGCAAATGCAAGCATATTCAAGTAAATATAAGCAAATGAACACAATTCACTCTCATCATATGTTCACATGTCACCCTTTCTCTCCCCCCTTCCTTCTATTTTTTATTTTTTCGTTGCTTTGATTATCGCGCTATGTATCCATAGCGCGACAGTGTCGCGCTATGAATATATAGCGCGTCATCTACCCGCAGGTTTTCAAAAACTGCCCCCCCTTTCTATTATTTCAAACTTGCTCTTTCCCTCTCCCTACTCCCTCTCTGGCCCTCTCGCCCTCTCACAGCCTAGCCCCCCCCATTTGCATCAGTCGGATGAAGGGAGACGCCCCCCGACGCTCCAAACGGCGCGCCACCCGCGGCCGCCAAAGATCAAACGTGGAAGAAGAACGGGCGCCCTCTCCCGTGGAAGAACATGCCGATTCGGAGGCCACGATCTCGGCTAGGCTCGAAGGAGACGAAATGAACATCCCCGATGACGAGGCCCAAGAAGTTGAGGGTGCCCCGGTGGCCGAAGAAGCGGCGACAGAGCCGGTTGGAGGCGGGGCGGCCCGAAAGCGGCGAGTGGTAAGAAACCCGCCCCAATCTTGTTTTTCTTTTTGATTTTCTTGTTTTTCTTTCACATGTGATGAAAACGGAAGGGGAAATGCCCCTCCAGATCAAAATGTAGGGCAGAATGCCCATAGAACAAATTCCGGGAAACGGGGGTCACCCCCTACCTGCAGAAGGGGAACGCGCTATGTCTTCATAGCACGTTCTTGAAGAACATGCTATGACGATATAGCGCGACATCTAACAGCATACAAGTTTTTTTCATTTTCTGATTTGTCTTTTGCTTGATGATCACAGAAATTGATTATTTCTTCTTTTATGTTGTGTGCAGGGTGTGGAGGGTGCAGTCCGTGCCCGGATTTCATGGACATTAGTTCGGGCCGCGTACCACGCACTACCGGAGTTTCAAAGGGCCCGCCTCCGCCATATGAGCTTCGGGGAATTTCTGGAGATAGAAGTGCTGAGAGTTGACGTGGGGCTGATAAGGGCCTTAAAAGCTAGATGGGATACGGGATGCAAGGCCTTCCTTTTCCCCTGGGGTCATATGATCCCGACTCTAGAGGACGTCACTCGCATCACCGGGCTGCGGGTGCACGGATCGGCAGTGACAGGCTACACTTACCCCGACTACCGGGAGATGGCGCGCAGATTGCTAGGCTTGGAGCTGGAGGGGACTGGCCGGACCTCGCTAGTGTCGAGGATCATCTTGCAGGAGAGTCTCGGCCTGTTCCACACGCAGAGGGAGGTGGGGGAGACTTTGACAGCTCATGAGAAGAGGTTAGAGGCTGGAGCCAGGGAGAGTTTTACGACTGAGGCATGCCCACAGGCAGACATGGAGTTGAGGAGGTTCCTTATTCTGCTGATCGGCAAGCTGCTTCTAGCGACCCAGGGCGACGCAGTGAGCTGCCGATTTCTACCCTTACTGGAGGATCTAGACAGAGTCGGACGATATGCTTGGGGTGCGGCAGTCCTTGCCCACTTGTTTGACAGCTTCGGCATCTCCTCACTTCAGTCTTCACTCGGGGGGTTCTACCCTCTACTTCAGGTTTTCTCTCTAAGCCTTAAACTCCAATGATTAAGTTATGCACTTTCTTCTTATATTGATCACATGAGCTTCATTTCAGGTTTGGAGTTATCTATATCTTCCTACCCTCAGGCGCGCCTGGGAGGATCGGGGAGATTTACTGCCCTTGGCCAGACGATGGACCGCTACACGAGATGGCCGGTCTCTGAAGGACCAGGTCGCCCATATCTAGGAGATGCTAGACATGATGCCCCAAATAGAGGTAAGATTGAATTTTGAAATTGAATTGAATTGAATTATGTTGAATTATGAGTGGAATCGAGGGCAATGATAAATTGAATTATGCAGGTGGTCTGGACTCCCTATCAGAGGGACATCGGGGTGATGCCTTGGGTGGAGGCGGCCATCCCATACTTTGGGAGAGAGATCTGGTTACATGCCCTCAACCTGGTCGAGCCCCTATATCATAGACTGATCATGAGGACACTAGGGCTCCACCAGGCGGTAGTAGAGTTCCCGACCCAGGCGACGGACTCACGACCTGGGCGACGTTTTCGAGGCCTCCAAGGGACAGATGATTGGCAGTAGCGAGCTCGAGAGTAGTTGGCAGATTGGAAGAGGCGCGGCCGAGCAGTCCCTGCGGGAGCGGATTCAGATGATGCCTATCTCCAGGCCTACTCCCAGGCATATGGCAGCCGAGTCTATCAGAGTGCTCGCGGACAGGTATGCTTTTAATTTATTTGCACTTCCATTATAAAACCTGGTTATTCAGTATGTGATTAACATGTGTTATTGCAGTTTGACACAGAGGGGAGATTGGCCATGGTACAGGGACTCCTCGACTCCACAATCCGGCAGCGCGAGGACCTCCAGCACACCGTTGATGAGTTGGTAAGAACTTGTAATTCAAAATGATTTGGATTTGAATTGCAATTAATGATAATGCTTTTTTTTCAGCGCGAGGAGCTAGAGGCAGTCCGATCCTCGCACGGTGCTTCATCCTCTACACAGCCCGTCTGCGACCACACCGAGCTAGAGAGCCAGCTCGCCAGTGCAGTGGCTCGGGCAGAGGCAGCCGAGGCCTCCCTTCAGGAGAGAGTAAGCAATCTATTCTCTTAATCTTGGTCTTGAAAAAATTTTATTATCATCAGTTATTTACCAAGATTTTGAATGCAGGAGCAGGAGCTGCGCGTGGCAGAAGCAAGGCTGAGGCGGCGCGATGCGGAGGAGCTTCCCCGAGATGTAGCAGAGCTGCGCCTTCTCCTCGGGGTGGAGAGGAGTGAGCGGCAAAGAGAGAGAGAGGATCGGGACAGAGAGAGGGAAAGATGGGAGATAGAGAGAGTGGAGCGGGAGCTTGAGAGAGTGGAGCTACGTACTCGATTAGGGATCACTGAGCAGCGGGCGAAGGATGCGGAGGATCGCTACCGGCGTGGGCGTGAGCGGGCCCAGCGCGAGGGATACTCCCGAGCTTACTCGAGCACAGATTACTTAGTTACCTCCTCTGAGCACCAGAGGAGGGAAGATGCTGAGAGGGGAGCACAGGGTGACAGGGTTTCAGCTTCCCGAGTACAGATGGCTCCTCCTAGGTCTTCGCGGGGAGGACAGGAGGAGGCTGAGAGCTCACGTAGAGGGGGAGACCAGGAGGGTCGAGGGGAGAGCTGAGAGTTTGTTGTATCCATCTCATGTTGTACTCTTTTGACATGTTATAGTGGAATGAGACATTTCTTGGCACTTGTTGGAGCTTGTGTGATTGCTTTTTCATTTTGCGCCTCTTCAAAAGAATGCCATCAGAAATAAAATGTAAATTTTTTTTTTGGAATTTTTGAAAATATGCAAATCTTTATGAGTTTTGAAAATATTTGAATTTTTATGTGGATTTTGAAAAATATTTGAAGATTTTTTTTTCTTTTTTTTTGTAATGTTCAATTTTTTTTGAAATTTTTGGCAATATTCAAATTTCTTTGGAATTTTTGGTTTAGACATTGCTAATGCAGCATCAATGGATGTTTTAAACCACTGGCTAGGGATTCTTGTTCCTTCCCCTTTTGCTTAAAACTGCCCAAAGCTGGGCGTGCATTGAAGGGTAGCGCCCTATAACTGACTGCCCTTGATCAAAGGTGCCCCTACCAAGGCCATACCCGAGAAACATTCGATCTTAGAGGGAGGAGAGAAGAATAATTGGAGGTAAGCTTTATGCAGGATGGGAGATGTCGAGATTTGAATTCCTTCCAAGGTGTTTCCCCTCAAAGAGGTAGTCTGTTGTGCCGGGGCTTTGTGCCTTTGATTTTTAGACCCTTGACATGCATACGACAAGGGTTTTCCCTGCGGGGACTTTGCCACTCTTGACATGCCATAATTCATAATTTTGCATTTATCAAAATTTCGACTTGATTTTCATAGTAGCTCTTTTGGCGAGATGTATATCATGAAAACTCATATGAAAACTCATATTGATTTTGGGTCAAGACTGCCCCTATTTGAGACTCCTCTCGTATTGGGGATTATCGAAGTTGGTCATCTTATCCGTCGACCTCTTGCCGCTGCACGTGGCCGAGTAAGAAGAGAAAAAGACTTTCAAGAATTCTCATAGTATGGCCAAAGTAGCAACGGTGTTTTATCCAAAGGAGCCGGCTAAGGACGCCGTGAAGTGTATGGAATGCCCAGCTAAGGGTTACTCTTAACAAGTGGGGAGAGAATGTCGAATTCCCAGCATGGGGTTCTTATTGACCAAGAGTGCTGCAGAAGCAAGCCTAAAGACTCTTTTGAGGATGATTTAATTTAAACAAAAGCCTAAGATAAAGGTCTAAAACACCACTTTTAATCTTGTTAAGAAGCACTTCATTTTGAAAATTATGCGTGGAGTAATGAGGGAATGATATCATAAAATTGCGTACTTACGCCAATATGCTACCTTGCAACCTTTGTAGAAGCAGCTGTCAAAGGCGAGGTTGATCATCGTGGGATAGTCCTCTTTGGTAGTCAAAAAGGATTGGAAGCAAAGGACTGAAAGTGGCTTAACAAGAAGGAGTGGTGCCAAGACCAGACTCAGACGAATAAGGAAAAAAGGAAGAGAGGCGAGGGCTAGAACTCCCTCTCTAAGGTGTGGAGACCCTGATCACATGAAAGGTCTACAGAAGAAGCTGAGAATTAGAAGAAGAAGTGAGGACTAAAGCCTCGAAAGTAGTGAGAGAATGGGCAGATGCCCAAGGCAGTGCATGTGGAAGAAGTTGGGTCGGACCCATGATCAGGAGGAATTAGAAGAAGAAATTGATAGATGGAAAAAGGCGGATCTGGCGGCAGAGGAGGAGAATCCTGATAGGAGGAATCCGGAGGCTCTGGAGGGATAAGATATCGAGGGATGCGGTGCCCTAGGAAGAAATAGGGAAAAAGATGATGGAAGAGGAGGAAGAATGTGAAGGATGTGATGCCCCGGAGGAGCAGAAAGATGAATCGGAAGAAAGATGGAGGGTCCGGAGGTTCCGGAGAAAGCAAATGGAAAGGGGCGTCATGCCCTGGAAGAAGATAGAGAGAATAAGACGGAGAATCCGGAGGTTCCGGAGGAAGAAGATGAAAAGGGGCGCGATGCCCGAGGGATAAAGAGAGGGGTAAAAGATCCGGAGGTTCCGGAGGAATGAGGTGTAAAGGGACGCGATGCCCTAAGCATAAGGAAAGAGAATCCGGAGGTTCTGGAGGAATGAGATGGAAAGGGGCGCGATGCCCAAGAAGGAAGTCCGGGGATTCCGGGAGAATGAGATGAAAAAGGGCGCGATACCCTAGTAGGATAAAGGAGAAATCCGGAGGGTCCGGGTGCAGGAGTTGGAAAGGGGCGCGATGCCCTGAGAAGAGATTGGAAAGGGGACAATGCCCGAGCAATGAAGATGAATAGGATGGGAAGTGCGGGAGATCCGGAGGTTCCGGAAGGCAGGGAAGATACGGGTTTGGAAACCCGGGAAGCTGGATGTGCAAACGTATGCAATAGGATGGATGCAATGAATGCAGTGAATGCGTGAATGCAATGAGATGCAAAGAACGTGAAGAATGTGCAGGGCGAGAGGATGTGTCACGGCCCCGTACTCTATACCGTCGAGGTATTGTCCGCTTTGGCCTACCGGCCTCACGGTTTTATCCCTTTTTAAGGGTGATCGGCTCCAGAATGGGGGACTTCCCGGGTTGGTCACCCATCCCGATACTGCTCCCCATTAAGCACGCTTAACTTCGGAGTTCTTTTCAAGAACTGAGCCGATACTTTAAAAGGCGCCTCAATGATATAGAGTACAACTTAGCTATATTTGAGGGTGTTACAATCTACCCCTCTTATATAGGCGACGTCCTCGTCGCTGGGCACATATAGCACGCAATCACGCAATCAAGCCCCCAGGCAGGTAGGGCTCTAGAGGTGGCCCCTATAGGCTCAAGAGGTGGCTCCCACTATGTAGCACTTTGCTCCATTACGGACTCAAGAGGTGGCTCCCATAGCGTAGCACTTTGCCCTGCATGGCACTTAGTTCCCACACTTCCGGCTGGGGTATAGCTCTGATACCATTCTGTCACGCCCCGTACTCTATACCGTCGAGGTATTGTCCGCTTTGGCCTACCGGCATCACGGTTTTATCCCTTTTTAACAGTGATCGGCTCCAGAATGGGGGACTTCCCGGGTTGGTCACCCATCCCGATACTGCTCCCCATTAAGCACGCTTAACTTCGGAGTTCTTTTCAAGAACTGAGCTGATACTTTAAAAGGCGCCTCAATGATATAGAGTACAACTTAGCTATATTTGAGGGTGTTACAGGATGAGATCCTCTTCCTTACCCCTGGAGTGGCCCATGAAGAATCGGTGACAGACAATAATGTGAATGGCGTTGAATAGAAGGTGGATAGAACAGTGGAAGGCCCCTTAGCACCAAGATAACTGCCCCTCCACGGCAGTGAAAGTGTATAGCCAATCGGCCCAAAGAAAGAAGCTTCAATAATAAATGACAACCCTCTTGAAGAGTGGAGAGTAATGATGTGAGGGAGTTGGGAAGTTGGGATAGGAAGCATTGCCATGCCCATTGATTGCGGCATATAAAGAATGTTGACAAAATTGGGCATTCGCCCCTTGTATGGAAGAATGAATTCAGGATTTGAAAGTTGGAACAAGGGGTGCCCTGCCCTGCCCTTGGGCGGCATTAACGCTTGGCATTCTTTGAGCAATGGCGGTGACTTGGTCTTTTTGATTGTCTTGGCACAATAACCCGGATTGGCATCCGACAAATGAACTCTTGCATCTTGAACTGCACGGCAGTGGCCAAATTCTTCTTTCGCGGCTCTTGATCATCCTCGGCACAAGTGCTTGATGAAAGCCCCCCATTCTGAGTAGTAGAGGAAGGTGAAGCGGAGGTGGAAGGCTTCGTGGATGGTGGAGGTATAATGGGAGGTGTTAGCAAATGGGTGAGTGGAGGTGGAGGTTCAAACACGTCGAGCTTCTCCCTTTGCTCGGAAGCAGTTTGGGTTGGCTCAAGTGCAAAAAAGGGTTGATCCTGCTCAGGATTAGCCACGGGTAATAGGTTAAGTGGTGGAGTAGGGGTAGTTGGGTTTGGTGTTAAAGATATAATAGAGGGTTGAATTGGGGAAAGTTCGACGTTAGGCTCAGTGGAGGCCGATGGTGTGGAGGCTGGCATAACTGGTGGAGGTGTAATTGGTGGAGGTGTAATTGGTGGAGGTTTGGTGCGGAGAAAATGCCGAACGGGGCGAGCGGTGTTAGGAGGAGGAGACTCAAGATGCGCCGGCGTGGGTGATTGAAGTACCGACCCATCATCGTAACACCAAGAGGTCTCGGAAATAGGGGTTGGATTAGGGACGGTAGCTTCGTCCTGAGCAGGGGGTTCATCAAATGATAGTGGGGGAAGCGGGAAGCGAAGGGAACTCGGAAGGGGTGCCTGCAAAGCTTCATCGTATGTTGCCTCGAATTCTCCAATTGCCGGTTCTTCATCATCAAATTCAAGTGGACATCGTAGTGGAGGCGTATATGTGGATGGAGGAATGTAATGATGTTGCACATGTGGAGATGGAAGGTCATATGAATGAAGTGTGCGGACGGGTGGAGGGCGGACGGTGTCCACTTGATCATTGAAATCGGCCGGCTCTTGCTTGCTTGAGCTGCCAATACCATAATCATCTCTCCTATCTTTCCATTCTCTTTCCATCTTTGTAATATCGTCCAGAGCAGCATGGAGAGGATTGACCGGAGTAGGAGGAGCCGTGACCCTCTTTAATTGTTCCTCCATTAAAGTGATTTTGTCAATAAGAGACTGTTGGAGGGGTGTAAATTGAACACCCAAGGGTTGGCAGGGCATTGAAGGAGGGGTGGCATAACAAGGCCGTGGAGGGGAGTTAACGGGATGACCCGCAGAAGAAACCGAATGAGCCGGATCACAAGGAATAAATGGGCCTCGGGGCCGTGATGGAGAAGGAATAGAAGAAGGTGGGTGTCGGACCACCCGAGGAGAAGTATGTGTGGATGAAGGAGATGGGTAATGAGCTACCCTAATATGAGTAGACAGGGGAGGTGGGTGATGGGCCACCCGAATAGGATTAGAAGGAAGATGAGAAGAATGCGATGAATGAGATGTACCCTCAACAGCGGCCTTAAAGGCTTGGATCTGTTGACGGGTGAGATGATCTAATGCATGAATGATTTGGGAGACCTTCTCATCATCGGGAAGAGACGGTCCCGAGGGGATAGTGGCTCGCGCTTGAGGTGAGGGACCATGGGATTGGACACTGCCCATGGGTCGGGCATGGCCATAAGAATGAGGATGCGGTCCCTTGAAAATATGGTGAGAATAATGTCGAACATGTTGAGATTGAGGAGAATAAGATGTGCACGGTTGTGCATCCTCATGAATTGAATTAAACATGTCGGTTTTCTTACCATGGTAAGCCATTATACAAGCAAAGTTCAAGCAATATAATTTGTAAAAACACACAAGTTGGAATGTTGATTTGAACTTTGGTGGATTAATGACTTTTGCAAATAGATATGCTCACTCAAGGGGCGGACCTAGTTTCAAATGAGGTTTAACTTCTGTGCCAACTAGGAACCCTCTCTCACCATGCATAGGCCAACTAAACCCGGGGAACTTCAAAGGTACAACCTGCCCAGCGTCCGTGAGGGAATCCAAGGGTGCGGGGACTTATGGAGGCTTGGTTTAGGAATTTTCAGTCCAAAGAGATGGAGTGCTCAATGGAGGGTCGTTCCTTCACCAAGGGGTGTGTGTAGCTCCTAAAGATGTGAGGAGAGGAGGTCTCCCAAACCAATATGAATGAATGAATGCAATACGTGCACGGAGATAAGTAAATCACCAATAGAGCCAAATAATCAATATAAATCAATGAAGCACGAATAAATCACAGGAAAGAGACGACCTGTGGAAGGTCGCTACTAATAAAAATGCACCCTGGTGTGGGGCGCTATCCATAAAAAGGACGCCTGCTCCAGAGGGTGCCAAATGCGAGTGGTGCACACGCAATCAAAACAAAACGCCCCTGCGCCAGAGGCGCTACTCAATAAAAAGACGCCCTCACAGAAGGCGTCAAACGTGTAAACGACGCCCTAGGGCAAGGCGTGACATAAAAAGGCGCCCTCGTGGAGGGCGTTAATTCTCCTGTCCCAGAAACCCTCCAGCGGCCAGAAACAGCAATACACCCACAGTCACAATAAACTCAGGCAATCAAACACCACAAGAATATAGCATGCTCATCAAGTTTTATTTTTGAATAAATGGAATTTCTAAAAGAAACCAACAAACTGGCCAATCACTAATGGTGAGGGTGCTACGTGGAGCACAAAGGAAGGCGCACCGTGGGTGCAAAAAGGGAGATGGCACACGAGGGTGCCCAAGGGAAAGGGTAATCAAAAGAAAAACGAAAGGGGTCCCACCGTGATCGCCAATTTGTAGATTCTAAAATTTAGAACTACCCCCGAATTGATAAATAATGAAGATTTTGGGCAAAATATAGAACTAAATTAATGATACAAAAGGGGATGCTCATATGCAATAATTAAGATCCGTGATCGCCACTGAGGCCAGAAACATGCCGAACAATAAGAGATTATGATAGGGGCATGTTACATACCTCATAAATTCATGAAGGGCAGCCGTGGGCCTGGAGATTAACGCGCTATATCGTCCTAGCGCGTTGTTCAGGTCGCGCTATCTTCATATAGCGCGATATCAGACAGGTAGCGGGGTTTATTTGGGTTCGTTCCTTCCTTGCTCCAAGGCCGGCCAAGGTGCAAGGGCTCCACGTATCAATCCTCTAGTGCCTGGAAACAATCATAAACAACAAACAGAAGGCCCATTAAATCGAGATTTGAGTAGAATCTGCCCCTATTCTTAATCAAAAGCATGTAAAAAGGGGGCTCGATTACCTGGGGGTTTGGGTTGTTTTAAACCCCTATGTTAGGGCCAAAAGATGGGTGTGATTTGTGTGAATGCATGTATTTTGCAAAACGAGAATTTTGAAATCAATATGCTATGTATGTAGAGATTAAACTCAACGAATTAAGGAAGAAAAGAAAAACGGGGAAGAACACAAGCATAGCCCTTAAATACTCCCTTAGATGTGCGAGAAGCAAGGAGTTATTGATCTGGAACTAGGAGCATCCTTCTCCTCGTCACTGCTCTGAGTTGCATCCCTCACAAATGACGGCCAAAGGGTTCAATTTAAAGGAGGAAGATCGAACACGAACCCTAGGTCGGAGTTTGATTCAATTCAAAGATTTGGCGGCTCAAATCGAGGTAATCCTGCCGATTAATGAGGGGGAAAGACTCCTGATAGGTTTAGAAACCTTCCTGGATAAGAAACACAGTCAGCAACTTACCAGATAAGGACTCTGGATCGAAAGAAGGGAGTCCAGTTTGGAAAGGGATTCTGGCTGATAACGCGCTATACAACCATAGCGCGTTCATGAAGAACGCGCTATGACGATATAGCGCGACAAGTAAAGGCCCATTAAATGATTAAAAAGAAGAGAGAAATATCCTGGGCAGCCATTTAATCAAATGTTAAGTGAGAAAAACATCCAAAATGGATGCTATAACGATCAAATGTCAAGAAATAACAACTGCTCCAATTAGATCCACAACACGCTATGAGTAAGAAAGCGATAAGAGCGGGTAGCGCGGGGATACCAAACTTGAGACGAGATCCAAGGCATGAAATTGAAAAGTTGGGCCAAGAAGGGGAGAAATCCCAGAAAATCAACTAATTAAGGATCAAATGGGGCATCAACTAGGAGAACAAAGAAAATGCTCAAATTATCGGCCAAAATTGGGTGTCTACAGCTGCTAGCACTAAAGCGGGTACAAGGGGAGAAACTACCGGCCTACATCAACCGATTTAAATCGGAAGCCCTGCGTATCCCACGCCTAGATGTCACCTTAGCCATCACCGCGCTAACCGGAGGCACCCGCGATGAGAACCTTCGGTGAAAACTAGTCCTCCATCCCCCTACCTCCCTCGCCGATCTGGTGACCCTAGCCCTGCGCCACGCAGAGTGCGAGGAAGTCCTTAGCGCCTGCCGCGGCCCAACGGGCTCCGGTCGGGAGGTGGATAAGAAGCGGCCATCCGAGCAAGGCTCGGGCCAAGGAAAACGGTGAAATCAAGATGGGGACTGAAGGGAGCCCCCACGGAAATATGAGCGGGACACTCCTCTATCTGCTCCTATTTACGAGATATACAAAGACATCAAAGGCTCGGGTGTTCTCCGCCAACCCGAGCCTATGAAGGCCAAGCGTCGCAACCGACGCAAACATTGCCAGTTCCACAACAACCACGGGCACCATACCGAAGATTGTCGCCAACTCAAGGATGAGATCAAGCGTCTCGTCCACCAAGGAGACTTATCTCAGTACGTGTCCGAGCGCCAGAAGGAAGACCGTGGCATTCCAGAGGAGATCGACAATCAACCTCGCGGGGTCCACATCAATGTCATTTCTGGCGGCGCGGCATCAGGAGGAGATAGTAGCTGAGGAAGAAAGCATCACGCTAAACGAGCAAGCAGGGCCTCCGAGCCCCCCAAAGTCCCACCAGCGACCAAGCAGCAGGCCTTGGTATTCTCCGACCATGACCTGGAATGGTTATCTACCCCGCACGATGACGCTCTTGTAGTATCGGCTACTATAAACCATTATAACGTAGACAAGATACTGGTTGACAATAGTAGTGCCCCTAATGTACTTTCGTACGAATGCTTCCTTAAGATGGGTGAAAATCCATCCATGCTCTGCCTGATTCGAACCCCCCTTTGTGGGTTCAATGGCCATGCAACCTATCCCGAGGGAACCCTAAGCCTGCCGGTCACCATCGACACCCCTCCCAAAACCGTTACCATTATGGTTGACTTCATCGTGATCAAGGGGATGTCGGCCTATAATGCCATCTTTGGCCGAGGTATCCTCAACCGGACAAAGGTAGTGCCATCCACCTATCACCAAAAAATGAAGTTTCCCACCAAATACAGTATCGGGGAGGTCCGAGGTAACGAGACAATAGCTCAGAGATGCTACATAATCTCAGTCAAAGCCATAAGGCCAGAGGGAAAAAAGAAAAAGGGTGAGGGAGTTGAGGATGAACCAACAACATCCGAGCCTGGTGGCAAATTGTTGACGGTCTTCCTCAAAGACGACCCGGCCCTGGGAGTAAAAATTGGAGCTGATTTATCACCTGACGAACAAAAGCAATACAAAGATTTTCTTTCAGGGTATATCCAAGTCTTCGCATGGTCTGATGAGCATCTTCCTGGGATTCCTAGGGAGATGGTGGTACACAAGCTCAACCTTGACCCATCGGTGAAACCCGTCCAGCAACGCAGAAGAAAGCATGCCCCGTAGAAGCAGACGATCATCAAAGAGCAAATTCTTAAGGGGAAGAAAACCAGCCTATTTCGACCGGTCCTTTACCCGAGATGGCTCGCCAATGTCGTCTTAGTGCCAAAGGCTTCGGGCAAATGGCGAATGTGCGTGGACTTCACTGACCTCAACAAAGCCACTCCGAAAGACTGCTACCCACTGCCGAGCATCGACCAGCTAGTCGACTCGACCTCCGGTAATGAGATGCTCAGCTTCTTGGATGCATACTCCAGCTACCATCAGATCCAAATGGATCCTGAAGACATTAAGAAGACAGCCTTCATCACCGACTTCGGTGTGTACTTCTACACCCGGATGACTTTCGGGTTGTAGAATGTCGGGGCGACAGATCAGAGGCTGATCAACCACATTTTCAAAGGACAAATCGGTCGGAACGTCGAAGCCTACATCGACGACATGCTCATCAAGACACCCAAGGCCGAAGACAACTTCACCGACCTGGCGGAAACCATCAACACACTCCTCAGGTACGACATGAAGCTCAACCCAGCTAAATGTGCCTTTGGAGTTCGATCCGGAAAGTTCCTGGGCTTTCTAGTCACTCAACGTGGGATCGAGGCCAACCCCAACAAAGTCCAAGCTATTCTGAATATGCAGCCACCCGCTTGAGTCAAGGACGTCCAACGTTTGACAGGGCGGATTACTGCGCTCCACCATTTCTTATCCCAAGCGACCGAACGATGCCTGCCCTTTTTCAAGCTATTGAGAGGGCCCAAATTGGCATCTGCTACGTTCGCTTGGGACGAGGAATGTTAGAAATCTTTTGCAAAAATGAAGGAGTTTTTGGCCTTGCCCCTGGTGCTATGAAGCTGGTCCCGGGCGAAACACTACACCTTTACCTCTCGTCGACCCCTTCTACGGTGAGCCCGGTCCTAGTTTGAGATGACACGAAAGTGCAGAGACCAGTATATTACACCATTAAGGTGCTCGGCGAGGCCGAACTACGGTACCCCGCAACCGAGAAACTTGTGCTAGCGTTGGTAACCTCGGCCAAGGGCCTCCGGCCCTACTTCCAAGGACACTCCATCGTCGTGCTGACCAATGAGCCTCTGAAGAAGATTCTCTCTCACCCTGAAGCTTCGGGTCGCCTCGTCAAGTAGGCTATAATGCTCGGGGCCTACGACATCTCCTACCGTCCCTGCTCGGCCATCAAGGGACATGCGCTCGCAGATTTCATCATAGAGAGTACTGCCCGACCGAGGAAGTTCATCCGACAACACCCGGGCCCACCTGGGATCTTTTCGTTGACGGATCCTCCAACTCTGCTGGCAGTGGCCCCGGTGTTCTTCTCCGATCCTTGGAAGGAGTAGAACTGCAATACACCTTGAAGTTCAACTTCTCAGCATCCAACAACATCTCAAAGTGGTGCGGACACCCGAGCAGTCGATCGGCATGACACGCCGAGCCACCGGTACCGCACGCAGAGCACGACACGAGCCACCACAGCATCCATCTGGCTCGGAGACAGCCTGGAGACTCCGCCTTGAGCCTCCCCATTTATTATATTTATCTAGACTTTATGTGTGTGTAATTTGTATTTATTTCGTTGCATTCGGTTTGCCATTTTGAGTGTAATAGGGGCTTACGAGCATTTCGGATCCCGTGGGCCCCACAGGCCTCCCGGGCCCCACCCCATTGGGCCACCTCATCCCAGGGTCCCACGTGGGGCCAGTCAACATGCCACATGGGAGCATCTAGAAGGTTGACTTGTATTTGAACACATGGGGGACAATGGACTTAAAAAGTCCAAGGAGGCTACCTACCTCCCACCTACCATTTTCAACCTTCCACCACCCCCCCTCTCCTTGGTCCAAGGGCCGCCCCCCCCCTTTAATATTATATTGTATTTTGTGTGTGTGTCACATGCCATCCTAGCCCTTCATCCCCATCCCCTAGATCCAATGGCTATGGATGGATGTGAGATGTAGACTATTTAAGGTTGTAATTTCCCATTTTATGCAATTAATGCCATTTGAAAGTTGGAAAAAAATCTCTTGAGCAGGCCTAGGCCGCCCCCTTCCTCTCTCCCTCTCCCCCTTGCAGCTGTGAAGGCTGCCTCTTGGTGGTGTGACTCCACCCTATCAGTTCCGGTCGCCGCCGCCGCCGCCACGAGCCGCCATCCCCACCGCCGGAGTTCTGTCCGTGCAGTACCACAGCAGCTTCTACGAACTTTCAGTCTCAGCCACGGCCTTAGATCGAGCTGGGAATTTTACTGGATGTTCCAGGGGTGTCCAGCACGTCCTCAGAATTTTGGTTGGTCATAAAGATCTCATTTGGTATTTTTTTATTTTCGTCCAATCCCAGTTTCCAGATCTGTCTCCTGTCTGTTTCCATTTCCACCCGCCCGGAGTTTTAAGTCTTAGGTCCAATTTTTGATTTTTTTTAGTTCGCCCAATTTTACTGGGCATTCTGTCAACTATCCCCTCTATCCCCAAATTTTCTTGAATTTTTGTGAGTCCATCTTATATTTTACAAAAATCGAGTTCTTCCCTAGCTACAGTACTTTCTGCCAGTTCCCAGATCTGACCACCAGACACTATAAAAATCCTATCAAATCACCACCACCTCGGCATCCAATTCCAAAAATTGTCCCAGCTTCATGGTTTGATTATCTACAAAGTTGAAGAAGATCTTGGAGTCTGATTCCTACGGAAAGTAGGCGGTCAACGGTGGTTCTCAGATAAGTACCCTGTAAATCTGATGTCTCGGTTACTGTACAACAGGGATTTGTAAATTCATTAAAGTCTAGATCCGGCTAGATCCATCAGATCTCTCTGATTCTAGATTGAAGTATTTGAAGAGAGCTTTCCAACGATAGCTCATGCGTCCCGATCCGACGTCGGGATCGACCGCAGCGGCTGTTTTCGCCAGAGCGCGCGCAGGGAAAACAGAACTGAAATCCGTGGGCATCCATTCCACAACTTGAAGATCGGACCCGACCGGCCACCAATCGGTGTCTCCGGCCGACCGCCGTACGTGGAGGCGCGCCACCAGGGGTCTCCATCATAGTGGGACCCACCTCCGCAGATCCGGAGGACAGCGCCATCCCTGGGCCCCACGGGCCCGCAGAACCCGCCGTTCGGGAAGCACGAAAACGCGGAGTTCGGCGCGTCGAGTCGACATCAAGATGCTGCCTGTCAACCTGATTTGCGTGATCCCCGGGGCCCACATGTGACCTTTTACCTCCCTGCGTGGAGTGGGTCGAATCCTTTTGTACTGCTGTGAATTATGTTAACCGGGGGTCCGTAAGTCAGCCGGGGTGTCTTCGCCACGCCGGGTGCGTGGAGGTAAAGGTCTTAACTTCTTGGCGTTACATTGCTTAGCTAGTATACGGTCTTAGGCCGCTGCCGAGAGTGTAGGCTCCTAGCCCGTGTGTCCATGTCACCGCTGTGAGCGTGAGAGTGACCCGTCCCGTGACTCGATCCGATTCCGGAAGTGAGTCTGACTACCTTGAACTCTGCCGGTTCCTTAACCGCGCACGATCCACGCTTTCCCTCGCATGGGACGCCGAGTGAGCTTGTACTTCTGTTAGCGACGTTTTGCCACTAGGAGCTCGTAGTGTCGGGCTTAGTGTCTCCCTGGTGTGTATTGCTGGTCGTGTCTTCATCTAGAGTCCGAGGGTGGCACTGTATAGTGTCGTCTCCCGTGTCCGTCCCGCATCAGTTTGGTATCAGAGCAGGTTGAGTCTAGGGTAGTCGTTGCATAAGTCTTGCATAGTCCAAGGTTACCCCATACACACCTTCACTCGGTATATCGAAAGGTGTTGTCCGACCGTTAGGTTACGCCTATCGGGAAGACCGCACACTTGTGCGAGTGACCTTCGGGTCGATTAGCTCCGCCGTGTACCGAGTCTTGGCCGTGTCTAGGGTGTAGTTGAGTCTCATTCTTTTCAAAATAAAAAAAAAGTTTTTAAAATTGCATTCTTTTCAAAATACCAAAAAAAAGAGTGTTTTCAAATTGCATTTAGGTCTAAGTGTATCATTCTTGCATTAGTGTGTGTTTGCATCAGTTTGTGTCTCATGTTCAAATGGCCTTGCATGTCCATTCTTAGGGATCCATTCCCATCCTTTGGCAACTATGGCCAACCCATGCCAACCCGTCCAAGGCGACAAGTCCGTGTTCGAGTACATTAGGGACTTCGACGTGTACCGGTTTGGAAACGAGAGCACCACGATTGCCTCCCAGTTTCGGAGAGGTTTGCGGCTTCATTTCCGGTATGAATGTCTTATCCGTGATGCGTTCTCTCTAGCGCAGTGTTATCAGGTCGCTCTCGAGGTCGAGCCTTTCGAGGCCCGGTTTGATGCCGCCATTCGGCGAACAGATGCCGCCCTTCGGCAAGCCTCTACCCCTCAGTCGATTCCCGAGCCGGTCGGACAGCCTATCCCATGGTCTTCCCCACCCACGAGAGCTCCCATGCTACCACCCTCTACTTCCGAACTCTATTCGGAACCATCTCATTTGGAGCCACCCAAGCCCGAGTCACCCGTATTTCTAACGGGTACACTTTACATAGCCGAGCCACTACTTAGTTGGCTCAAGGATAGCTTGGTCCCACTTTCCTTTCAATCTATGGACCCTATCCTACCTCTGGTGCCAATCAACTCATTCCATACCACTTTCCGGTCTAGTCACCATGTGGATACATTGGATGACCTTCTGAACGGATTAGACCGGCAATTGACATTTATGCACTTGTTGGCCCCAGGCTTTGACCAACCTATCGGTCGTAGCTTCACACATCCATCCTTAGGGTCTATCACCTCCGTGTACACCGTGGGTCATGTTACCACGGAGGTTCTTCTACTCCTCCCTATGCCGGCCGAGCCCGACTTCACTCCCATTTGCCCAAGGGAGGAATCATACTTCTTACCTACGATCATCGTCCCACCCGCCACAATACATGAAGGTGACCATCCACACCTTCAAGACTTCTACACATGGGACTGTGACTTGTGGGAACCCAGCACGAAGGGTCATACCTTCTTTGATCCCTTCGACCCATTCTCTTGTGGACCCCGTGACCCACCATATTTACTCCACCTTTTCGAGGGAGTCCATCACCATACCCCCGCCGTCTCATCTCCCTTCAAGGATGAAGGAGTTCAACAACACCTTCTAGACTTCCATATATGGGACTTTGAAATGAGGGAATCCATATCGAGGGGTCACACATTCTTTGATCCCTTCGATCCCTTTCTTCATGGGCCCTTGGGCCCACAACCTCCATTCCATCTCTTTAAGGAAGTCCACGATCACACCCCTCCTACTCGGGCCTGGCAACCTTCACATGGCAATAGGTCCGAACCGTCATTAGAGGGTTATGAAGACTTTGGTTTCCTCGGTCCACCTAAACCACCCAAACCTCCCGGACTTCCCACATCCAAACCCCATGTCCATGAATGGTGCATCGTAGGATGTTTAGGAGTCCACCATGACATTAACATCCGGTTATGTCAAATGCATGCATGGCACACATTCAGATGTCCTGGACCACCTTGCATATGATTTGGTTTTACTAACTGTAGGGTTGTTTAGGGTCGTGTGTGCATCCGTGTGTTTCTTTTCTTTTGCTAAGCATGTTAGGTCGTGTGTGCATCATGTGTTTCTTTTCTTTTGCTAATCATGTTAAGAGTCTGCATGACGATGTCTGTCGTCACATTTGAGGCCAGCAATGCATGGTACAAGGAGTTAGTCGATGCTCACTGACACCACCGAGAGTTCCACGAGGGCGAATATGTCATGATCAGGGTAAGACCTGAACGGTTTCCCTCTGGAACCGTTAAGAAGTGGCAAGCTCGCAGAGCCGGTCCATTTAGAGTGTTGAAACGCGTTGGATCCAATGCGTATGTTGTGGGCATGCCTGAGGAATATGGTATAAGCTCTACCTTCAATGTATCGGATCTTGTTGCATATAGGGACCCAGCGGTGATCCCTTGTGAGCCTTTTGAGCCATCTCCTCCCCTTGAGAGTGATCCCACACCTGAATGTCCACTTCCACCTCCAGCCCCTTTTTCACGGCAGCGTGAGCATATAGATCGTATACTGGACGAGCAGGTGACAGTTACCAGGAGTGGATCTTACCCGCGCTACCTAGTGCGATGGAGAGGACGGCCCGCTACTGAGGACACTTGGATCACACATGGCGAGTTGCAGCGGATCGATCCGGACCTTTTGGAGCGATACAGGAGCGATGCAGACCCTTACTCGACAGGGTCGAGTTTCTCCCACCCGGGGAGAATTGGTGCGGACACCCGAGCAGTCGATCGGCATGACACGCCGAGCCACCGGTACCACACGCGGAGCACGACACGAGCCACCACAGCATCCATCTGGCTCGGAGACAGCCTGGAGACTCCGCCTTGAGCCTCCCCATTTATTATATTTATCTAGACTTTATGTGTGTGTAATTTGTATTTATTTCGTTGCATTCGGTTTGCCATTTTGAGTGTAATAGGGGCTTACGAGCATTTCGGATCCCGTGGGCCCCACAGGCCTCCCGGGCCCCACCCCATTGGGCCACCTCATCCCAGGGTCCCACGTGGGGCCAGTCAACATGCCACATGGGAGCATCTAGAAGGTTGACTTGTATTTGAACACATGGGGGACAATGGACTTAAAAAGTCCAAGGAGGCTACCTACCTCCCACCTACCATTTTCAACCTTCCACCACCCCCCCTCTCCTTGGTCCAAGGGCCACCCCCCCCTTTAATATTATATTGTATTTTGTGTGTGTGTCACATGCCATCCTAGCCCTTCATCCCCATCCCCTAGATCCAATGGCTATGGATGGATGTGAGATGTAGACTATTTAAGGTTGTAATTTCCCATTTTATGCAATTAATGCCATTTGAAAGTTGGAAAAAAATCTCTTGAGCAGGCCTAGGCCGCCCCCTTCCTCTCTCCCTCTCCCCCTTGCAGCTGTGAAGGCTGCCTCTTGGTGGTGTGACTCCACCCTATCAGTTCCGGTCGCCGCCGCCGCCGCCACGAGCCGCCATCGCCACCGCCGGAGTTCTGTCCGCGCAGTACCACAGCAGCTTCTACAAAATTTCAGTCTCAGCCACGGCCTTAGATCGAGCTGGGAATTTTACTGGATGTTCCAGGGTGTCCAGCACGTCCTCAGAATTTTGGTTGGTCATAAAGATCTCATTTGGTATTTTTTTATTTTCGTCCAATCCCAGTTTCCAGATCTGTCTCCTGTCTGTTTCCATTTCCACCCGCCCGGAGTTTTAAGTCTTAGGTCCACTTTTTGATTTTTTTTAGTTCGGCCAATTTTACTGGGAATTCTGTCCACTATCCCCTCTATCCCCAAATTTTCTTGAATTTTTGTGAGTCCATCTTATATTTTACAAAAATCGAGTTCTTCCCTAGCTACAGTACTTTCTGCCAGTTCCCAGATCTGACCACCAGACACTCTAAAAATCCTATCAAATCACCACCACCTCGGAATCCAATTCCAAAAATTGTCCCAGCTTCATGGTTGGATTATCTACAAAGTTGAAGAAGAGCTTGGAGTCTGATTCCTACGGAAAGTAGGCGGTCAACGGTGGTTCTCAGACAAGTACCTTGTAAATCTGATGTCTCGGTTACTGTACAACAGGGATTTGTAAATTCATTAAAGTCTAGATCCGGCTAGATCCATCAGATATCTCTAAGTCTAGATTGAATCATTTGAAGAGAGCTTTCCAACGATAGCTCATGCGTCCTGATCCGACGTCGGGATCGACCGCAGCGGCTGTTTTCGCCGGAGCGCGCGCAGGGAAAACAGAACTGAAATCCGTGGGCATCCAATCCACAACTTGAAGATCGGACCCGACCGGCCACCAATCGGTGTCTCCGGCCGACCGCCGTCCGTGGAGACGCGCCACCAGGGGTCTCCATCATAGTGGGACCCACCTCCGCAGATCCGGAGGACAGCGCCATCCCTGGGCCCCACGGGCCCGCAGAACCCGCCGTTCGGGAAGCACGAAAACGCGGAGTTCGGCGCGTCGAGTCGACATCAAGATGCTGCCTGTCAACCTGATTTGCGTGATCCCCGGGGCCCACATGTGACCTTTTACCTCCCTGCGTGGAGTGGGTCGAATCCTTTTGTACTGCTGTGAATTATGTTAACCGGGGGTCCGTAAGTCAGCCGGGGTGTCTTCGCCACGCCGGGTGCGTGGAGGTAAAGGTCTTAACTTCTTGGCGTTACATTGCTTAGCTAGTATACGGTCTTAGGCCGCTGCCGAGAGTGTAGGCTCCTAGCCCGTGTGTCCATGTCACCGCTGTGAGCATGAGAGTGACCCGTCCCGTGACTTGATCCGAGTCCGGAAGTGAGTCTGACTACCTTGAACTCTACCGGTTCCTTAACCGCGCACGATCCACGCTTTCCCTCGCATGGGACGCCGAGTGAGCTTGTACTTCTGTTAGCGACGTTTTGCCACTAGGAGCTCGTAGTGTCGGGCTTAGTGTCTCCCTGGTGTGTATTGCTGGTCGTGTCTTCATCTAGAGTCCGAGGGTGGCACTGTATAGTGTCGTCTCCCGTGTCCGTCCCGCATCACAAAGTATGAGGCTCTCATCTCAGGAGCTAGGGTGGTGCGACGACTGGGGGCCAAATGAGTCAGAATCCACACTGACTCCCAATTGGTCGCCAACCAGGTCAACGGTGACTACGAAGCTCGGGAAGCACCGATGGTAAAATACCTCCAACTGGTAAGAGGAATAGCCCCATTATTCGAGAGCTTTCAGGTTATCTGGATCACTCGAGAGGAAAACTCCCAAGCGGACGCCCTATCTCGATTGGCCTCCTTTGTTGCCCCAGAAGGTACACGATCGGTTTTCCTTGAAGAGCTAGAATGACCGAGCATAGAAATGGAGATCATGACCGTTGACCAGGCATTATCAAGCGATTGGCGGACCCCCAATATATCCTGGCTCCGAGATTCTCGAGAGCCCCGTAACCCTCGGGACGCTCAGAGACTGAAGTATCAAGCTCGGCGCTTCGTCATCTTGGACGATCCTTTGTACCGAAGGTCTTTTTCTGGTCCCCTCCTCAAGTGCCTCGGTATCGAGGAAGCCGGTCGAGCTATCCAAGAGGTCCACGAAGGCATCTGCGGCGCACATCAAGGAGGAAGAGCGCTCGCTAGGATCTTGTTGTGGCAAGGCTACTGGTGGCCCACTCTCCAACGCTACTGCTCGGCCTATGTACAAAGGTGCGACCGATGCCAACATTTTGACCATCTGGTCCATCAACCTGCCTCGGAGCTCGTCACCCTTACCGAGCCATACCCTTTCGCTCAGTGGGGGATCGACATCCTAGGGCCCTTTCCCACGGCCCAAGCCCAGAAGAAGTTCATCATCGTCGCCGTCAATTATTTTACTAAATGGATTGAAGCCGAAGCCACTGCTAGGATTACCGAGTCAGTCGTGTGGAGTTTCGTGTGGAAATCAATCATCTGTCACTTTGGCATCCTTCGAGTGATAGTGAGCGATAATGGTTGGCAATTTTTTTCACATTACTTCAGGAACAAATGTGCCGACCCTCATATTCGCAACCATTTCACTTCGGTAGCCCACCCGTAGGCTAACGAACTGGTCAAAAATGCCAACAAAACTATACTAAAAGGCATTAAGGCAGGCTCGGTAAGGTCAAGGGTAACTGGGTCGAGGAATTGCCGAGCGTACTATGGTCGCACCGAACTACTCCAAGAACCGCCACCAGTGAGACTCCTTTTCAGTTGGTGTACGGCATGGATGCTGTGATTCCTTTGGAGGTCAGCAGTCCATCTCTCCGAGTCATCAACTTCTCGCCTGAGGCAAATGAGCAAAAACTGCTAGAAAACCTTGATATGGCAAGCGAGATAAGAGAGATCGCGAGCATCCGAGCCATGGAATATCAACGACGCGTTACTCGATATTACAACGCCAGAGTCTGGGACAGACTTTTCCATCCAGGAGACTTCGTCCTAAGAAAATCCGAAGCCTCTCGACCACTGGAGGTGGCGGGGAAGCTGGCCCCTAATTGGGAAGGTCCCTTCCGAGTGGTCGAGACGCTCGGGAAGGGGGCATATCGATTGTCTACCATGGAGGGTACGCCTATCCCCCGGACGTGGAATGCAACAACATTACGAAAGTTCCACTTTTGAGCTTTTCACAGACATGTAAGCAATAAATGACAATACTTTTCCTTTCATTAATGTCTCTTCATACATCAAATAGGCCACAACCAATACAGTGCATATCAAAAGCAAAAATACTACATCCACTGATAGCACAACATGAGCTGATGACTCGGCGCAGACATGGCTAGCACCCCCAGGCCGAGCCACTGACTCTACCAGGTGTAGAAACTGGCTCGGATAACATGGCAGCTGACCTCGTTCGCTCAAGAAACTCAGAGACACAAAAAAAAGGGAGAGAGGTATCAGAGGAAGAAAGGGAAGGAAAACAAGAGAAGGCCTCCTCTGCCAACTCTTTGGAAGGAGGACGGAAGCCGAATAGAAAGCAAGCACCCTCAAGTGGTGCGAGTAAGGATGAAGGCATCCTCCAAAGAGTGAAAGAAGTGGGAAGAAGTTGGTTGAAGAGTAGAAGAGGGAGAAAGAGGATGGCGGGGATGGAAGAGGAGGGAGAAGCGGGCCGAGGTGAGGAAGGAGCAGGGCGAGGCCGCCGTTCCGGATGCCCTGCTTCCGCGAACCTCCCTCCACTTCTACCTTCCTCCTAAGATGGTGGCTGCAGTCCAGCGGTCGGGAACAGGCACGCTGTTATGTGCTGTCCTGTTGGCCTGGTTAGGAAAGTAATCCAGAGGGGGGGTGAATGGTTGCGCCCTCTTTTTAGAACTAAACGCAGATAAGACAAGGAAAACTAGATAACTTAACAAAGAGTATTAACCAAGATGAAGAACATACAAGCTCTCACAACTCTCCAGCAGAGAATGAAGAATCACTCGGATAAAACATAAATATCAGACAGATTGTATAAACTCTCAGCTCACCGCACAACACTCGTGAAGCAAAACGGATAGAGTAGAATAACAAACCACAAGCAGCAAACCACAGGACAGGAGATTTTTAGGTGGTTCGGATGCACCCGAGTGTCGTCCTATGTCCACCCCTCTCAACCCGAGAGAATTCCACTATGAACGCTGCACGACGACAGCAAGGAACCACATACACGGGCTCGACGGCCCAACACACGTGGGTTCTCGTACGACGACGAGAAACCGCACACACAGAGACAATGCTCCAGTATCGTCTATGAAAGAAAAGGATAGGGAAATTCAAGCCCAGTTCAAAGTCTTGAATCTATGCTCAAATGGAGATGTAGACTCGTAAGAACAAGAAATCCCCCTTTGAATCTTCAGCCAATCTCTGAGATAAGGTGGAAGGGTGCACTGGAGATGATGAACCAGGCAGTGGAAGCCGCTGCCTCTGCAGATTCAAACGCCTAGACAGCAGTTGGTGGAGACTGTCCACAGTCGCCCTCCAATCTGCACTCAGGCTCATGGGAGATGATCTCTAGTAGCCTTTTCTTCCTCCTCCAGTAGATGCACACGCCCTCTCCTTCTCTTCCTGCAAGATTAGAAAAGTTTAGCCCACAAGAATATTTCTTCTACGAATGGGGATCGCAAAATATATATAGTAAAGAGAAGCATTAGCAAAGACCACAAAACCCTTCTCAAAAAAACCTTTAATAACTCTCCCAATAGATGGGAGAAACCTTAAGGGTGATATGGTAAAACATTAATTCAATCGGATCTACAAAATGGGTCTTTCGAAACCAATCTGGAAAACACGATCCGAACAGCACAGAAGCCTGCCAACACATAGAAAAACGAATACACAGGCTAAGGTCTGTGCAAATTATCCCATGGTCGATGCATATGAAAAAGGCAGGGTCAGTGCATGTGTGTAAAGCAAAGACCAGGTCAATGCACAAAGAGTGTCGGTGCTCATTTTGTATAGGCTATGGGTCGGTGCACATATTAGGCTATGGATATGAAAGGGTCGGTGCAAGTTCTTAAGGTCAGTGCACATTAGATGGGTCGGTGCAAAATCAGGGTCGGTGCACTCTTATCAAGCATAAACATGGGTCGGTGCAAAGTTTTAGCTACGCACAAGTCAATGCAAATGCAAGGTCGGTGAAAACTTTTAACAACTTGACAAGGTCGGTGCGCTAAGTAAAACTCGGTGAAAGTTAAGGCTATGAAACTCGGTGCAAGTTTGTAAAGACGGCAAAGAAGGTCGGTGCAATATTGGCGTGAAGACAACTTCCAGGTGAAAGTGTCGACTCCTTGAGTCGATATAATTTACATGGGGTTCTGTTTTACCAAAAATAGTCCCCAGGACTGTAGGAGTCGACTCTGAGAGTCAACTCTTGCAACTCCAGACCAGAAAAATAAAGGTATTCAAGGAATTAAACTAAGTGAGCTCAATACATGAATCAACTATGTTAAGCCCACAAGAGAAAACATTCAACCAACAATTTTACCATGGGATCAAGGGATGGGAACCTCCTTGAACCTGCAATCACTAAAAATCACATTATAAAAATTTCTTATTGAAATTTCTAGCATTCTAGCTTCATAGTCATTCAAACAACTAATCAACATCACTCACAACCATCAAAGAAACTTCAATGCAAATCACATATAATAGACTAAGATGTCTTCATCACACATTGTCTTCGTCAAAACAACCCGGGGCACAACAATCTCCCCCTTTTTGACGAAGATAAAGCCAAGGATTTGCATGAATAAAACAAGATAGATATTTCCTATTCTCCAAACAAGTTCTGATTGAGTTTCAATTTCATACTCCATGGTAGAAAGATTTTAGCATCAATGCAAACTCAAACTTTATTACTCCCCCTTTTTGTCAGAGTCGAATAGGGGATTATGAAGAACATGAGAGAGCCGCATATGCATAGTTAACTCAATGAAATGTAGATGAAAAGAAGTGAATGAGCATTCAAGCACATATGCATTCATTAGTCTATATAGCGTCAAGCATGTTCTATATGAACAGGTTAAGAACAATGCTATCGACCGAGAGCATGAGTTGCATGAACAAATATTACAAGGGTAGTGCTTACAAAAAGTGATACTGCATTACCCATGAAATATGACTGATTCAAAAGGTACATTCACACAATCACTCCCTAGTCATATATGTGAAGGATGAGCAATGAAATCTAAATAATATGGATTTTTAGATTTTCTAAGGAACACAAGTAAGAACCTTTCCTCCCTACATTTTCATACACAGTGCTCAACGTTTGGTAGCTTCACATAGTCCCTATATATATATATATATAATTTTATAACAAGATGACTAACCTTTTGACACGAGTCATGCCATTTGTTTCAGGGGTATTTTTCGGTTACTCAGTTTCGTCACTTATTTTAATGTGGATTAGATACTTTTCGATGCGAGTTTCCTCCTTTATTTCAGGGGGATTCCCGACTACTCGGTGTCAAATCACACTTATTCAATTTAGGAGGGGCTGACAGCTTTTTCCTCACGAGACACGTGACTTCTATGTAGGGGATTAAGAGCCCTCAAATGTGTTAAGTGGAATAGGTGAAATCCTTATTAGATAGAATCATTTATCTCAAAAGTGCTATTAGTGTGAGAGATTGCACAAAATGTAAGAGTTGAATTAGTCTAATCATTGTGATCTCTCCCCCTAAGTGTATGCACAGTTATAAAAAGGACCTCCCCCTTAATACATGCCATGTAACAAACATGTCTAAATCAAAGCAATTTTTTTTAGCAAGGGAGTCAGGTTATAGAAGGTATCAAAAGAGGGTGTTATCGTATATACATCCAAGCAATTTTATTGAGATGAATTTTTCACACAGGTTGATTACCGGTACGTGGCAGAGGTGGAGGTCCAAAGACCCTACTCACGCATAAGGAAAGCTTCCAGGTGGATGTAGTCTACCTTTCCACTGACGTCATTTTATATACCGGTTAATCATGGCATTCAAGCACACAAGTATGAAGTATATGCAGTTATGTACATGTGGATGCAAAAAGATAAAATCATGTTTAAAAATTGAATGTTATTCACTGTGTTATGCACAAGAAGGAAAGTTTGAAATGTAAACACCATGGAAATTCCCCTTATGTGCAAAAAGTGAAGCAGTATGCACAATTCATTTATGAAAAGTTTAAAGTGTGTATTTACAAGTCAACTCAAAAGGATTTAACTATCTAATCTGCACACTCCTAATTCTCTCTTAAGAAAGCAAAACTGAAGGTGCGGACACCCGAGCAGTTGAGAGGTGCAATACGCCGAGCCACCGGTACCGCACACGGAGCACGACTCGAGCCACTTCAGCGTCCATCTGGCTCGGAGACAACCTGGAGACTCCCCCTTGAGTCTCGACATTTATCATATTTATTTAGACTTTATTTGTGTGTAATGTGTGTTTGCTTCATTTTATTCGGTTTGTAATTTAGATTGTAAGAGGGGTTTATTTGCAAAATGGGACCCCCGGGTCCCACGGGCCCCCCCAGACCCCTCCCATTGATCCACCTCAGCCTAGGGCCCCATGTGGGGTCAGTCAACATTTCAAAGGGAGGCTTCTAGAAGGTTGAATGGTAAATGCCACATGGGTAGACAATTGGACTTCAAAGTCCAAGGTAGGCTACCTACCATTCTACCATGTTCCCCCCTTGGTCAATAGGCCGCCCCCCCTTAATATTTTATTTAATTTTTTTATGTTGGTCACATTCAATCCCAGCCATCCATTCCCCACCCCTAGATCCAACGATGGATATGGGATTTGATATGTAACCTATAAAACTTGTATTTTTTCCATTTGGATGAATTAATGCCATTTGAATCAAAGAAATTGTTGGAGCTGTTATGCCCCTTAGGCACAAGCTTATGTGTTTTGTTTTGATGATAGCAACACAGTGAGAGTATCACATGTGCATTTGCATTCATTACAGTGAGCCAGTCATTATCTTTAGCATACATTGCATTTGTTCTCTGTATAGATGCATTGCATTATGTCAGATATCAAGTCTATACATCAGTGCACTCACCATTCATGCATATAAAGTCTGTACAGAGTCTTTGTAGTGTCTGGCTAGCAAGTCCATACAACGTTCTCAGCATAGTCTAGACAGAAGTGGGTCGACCCCCCTCTTAGATGGGTCGAGCCCCCCAGATTCGCATGTCTATACATTCATGGCATATGTGCAACGTTTGTTCTGCTAAGTCTATACATCCGTTTAACTTGCTTCAGGCTAAGTCTATACATCGTCCAGTGCATTGCATGCATCGTTCATGAAGTCTGTACAGCCTTTTGCATTGGACTTAAAAGTCTATACATTGGGAAGTCTGTACATCGGACTGTTCATGCATCACTCCATTTGGCAAGTCTGTACATTGGACTGTTCATGCTTTCATCTCAAGTCTATACATCCGATTGTTCAGCTTGTGGCTAAGTCTTTACAGCCAGTGGATATGTTAAGTCTATACATTGCATCTTTACCTACGTGCTGAACTGAGCAAGTCTATACATTCTTCTTCTTTACCTACGCTCAGTTCCACCAAGTCTGCACATTCCTTCAGCAAGTCTATACATCCGACTGTGCATTGTTCACGCTGAGTCTATACAGCCTTTGCATTGCACCAAGTCAATACATTGCACTGTAGCTTGCACAAAGTAAAGTCTGCACATTGGGCTATCAGGTAAAGTCTGTACATCCTTTAGCTAGAACAGTGCAAGTCCATACATCGCTGCATTGGCCAAGTCTATACATTACACTGTAGCATGCATCTCTTCAAGTCTGTACATCGACTTGGTGCTTGCAAAGTCTGTACATCGGCCTAGCACTCATAAAGTCTATACAATCCATCAGTTCATAGTTGGGCCAAGTCTATACATTGTAAGACCAAGTCTGTACAACCTTCTGCATGTATTACCCTTCAAGTCTGTACAACCGTATGCATGCATTACCCTTCAAGTATGTACATCGTCCTCCGTCTCACTTAGCGTCTCATGCTAAGTCTGTACATTGGACAAGTCTATACATCGTGCATGCATCGTCTCATCAAGTCTGTACAGGGTCTGCCTAGAATGCATTCACTTAAAGTCTATACATTGCATGCATATTTGAGTTGAAGTCTGTACAGAGTTTAGTCTACACACTGCATCACACTCATTGTTAGCAAGTATGTACATTGTTCAGAACGCAAAGTCCATACAGCCATTGTGCATACTTCACCTTGTGCATCACTGCATACACTGCATCAAGTCTATACATTGCTTGATGCATCGAACGAAGTCTATACAAGGTGTCGACATTAAACTGATAATTCTCTGTCTGACAGGCTCTGTTCGTGAAGCTTAATGAAGGGCACGTGATCCGAGACTGGAAGGGCTAACAGGATGACACGTGGCCAAAACACTTGGGCGGGAACTGTGGAAGACACGCGCCCAGTGCTGCTCCTGCTGTGACTGCTTATAAAAGGAAGCCTTCTTCCACAGAAGAAGACTGATCGAATATACAGGAGCCTTGAAGGAAAAGCAGAAGAGCAGAGAGCCCCTTTCGATCCAGCAGAAGAGAAAAGAAAGAGAGAAGAGAAAAGAGAGAAAAGGAAGAGAGTTGAGAGAGTGAAGAGTTGAGAGAAATGTTCCTCAGATCTTTGGTTCAAAACCAGATCTGAGGTTTGCTCACCTGTTTGAGCTATATTCCCTGCAGGGATTCCTTTTATCTTTCGTTTGCCTTTTGTTTTGTTTTTTCGAAACTCTTGTGTTCAAGCTGTGTGCCAGCACTTGTAGTGGAGGATTCCACTGGACGGCTAAGCTGTATTGCCCAGCGGTTTTACAGAGGAGGATTCCTCTGGACAACAAGCTGTGAGGCTCAGCAGGCGAGGTTGATACCTCGGACAACAAGCTGTGAGGCTCAGCGGGTTGTAGGCAAGCTGTGAGGCCCAGCGGTTCAAGCTGTGAGTCAGCAGTAAGCCACACTCGGGTTGAGTGTGGGGTGGATGTAGGTCTGGAGGACCGAACCACCTAAAAACCTTTGTCTACTGTGTGATTGTTTTGTGGTTTGCATAGCTTCTATAATTCTATCTTTGCACAGTAGATGTTTGCTTAGGACGGTTCTTCATCTGTTCTAGGTGGTATTCGCATTGTGCCCACTATCTGTTCTGTAGAAGTTTTCATTCCGCATTTGTTTCTGCTGCAGTAATTTTTTAACGGGTGACTGATCTATTCACCCCCCTCTAGATCACCCTTTAGCATCCCAACAATTGGTATCAGAGCCTAACTCTTTATGCAGGACTAACATCCTAATGAGGAACGGCCATGGATGCTAGAGGGTTAACAACAGAGGGACAGTCCACTACGAAGCCACCATTCTTCGACGGATCAAACTACCCATATTGGAAGAACCGGATGCAGGTCTTCCTCAGAGACAAAGATTACGAGATCTGGAAGATTATAAACAAAGGTCCCTATGAGCTACATGAGAATGAGGAATTGTGGACCAGAGAAGAAGTCTAGAAATCTACTCTGAATTGGAGCGCCATCAACGCCATTCAGTGTGCACTATTCAGTGTGTACTCCATCCCACTGAATTTGATAGAGTGTCATCCTACAAGACGGTGAAGGAGATGTGGGATACCCTTGAAGTCATTTATGAGGGAACATTTGAAGTGAGAGAGACGAGGGCAAATATGCTAGTGTCAAAGTATGAAGCATTTCGGATGAAGCCTGGTGAGACAGTGACCAAAATGTATGCTCGTCTGACCATCATAACAAATGGTCTATGAAATCTGGGAAAGAGTTATACTGATCATGAAGTTGTGAGGAAGATCCTTCGATCGTTGACTCCTATATGGCATACCAAAGCAACTGTGGTTGAGGAGTCAAAAGATCTACAAAAGATGAAACACAATGAGCTGATAGGCTCCTTGATGGCGTACGAGATGAATTTACTACAAGCTGAAGAGCTGGAATACATGAAGCCTATTGCTCTGAAGGCCAAGCATAGCTGCTCAAAATAGTCCAGCAGCATTGGATCATCCAGTGATCGGAGTTCATCTGGATCAGATCTTGAAAACGATGAAATAGCTATGATCACAAAAGAGTTCAGAAGATTTCTTAGAAGAGAAGGGAAGAATCTCTACAGAAGACACCACAGCAGAAAGCAAAACAGGTATAAATCTAACCCTGCTGAAAAATGTGATGCTAATGCTCGTTATCATTGTAGGAAGACTGGACATATGAAGGCTGATTGTTCAGAGCTATAGAAAATCAAAGGAAGACCATGGAAGAAACGCCAAAAGGAAAGGCCATGGTCAGTACATGGAGTGATGAGGAAGAAGGCACGCTGAGCACTTCCTCAGATAGTGGAAAATCAGAAAAGGACATCTGCTTGATGGCCAGGAATGGAGAAGAAGAAGAAGATCAGGTATCATCCCCTTTCGAACATTACACTATTTCTGATTGGGAAGATGCTTATGGAGATCTGTTAGATAAAGCTAATGATATTAAGAAGGAAAATAGACTTGAAAAGTGCATGTTAATGATAAAACTCTTTCTGATAAGGTTGCATGTTTACAATCAGAGAATGACAAATTGAAAAGTGCATGTTCTGATTTTGATGAAATAAAGCATGCTTTGATTAATTGTAGGAAAGAAAATGAACTCCTGAAAATTGTTGTTGATGAGTTGAAATTGAAAATTCAGAAGTTCAAAAATGAAATAAAAATTTCAAATGAAAAATATGAAGCTGTTTTGTCAGTGAATGATGAACTGAAGAAAACTATTGAAATTCTAGAAAATGAAAATTCTGACAAAATGAAAATCATTGAAAGCATGACCCAAGGAATAGAAAATCTAAATGCCTTGCTAGGGTCAAAAGTCAACTTCAGAAAGGAGGGTCTCGATTTTAATCCCTCAGCTAAAAAGAGCTTTGAATTCAAAACCATTTCATTAGTGGGAGAAAAGAATAAAGGACCACTCATAAAAATGGTCAATGAAAAATCTGCTTTCAATAATGCAAAGTCAAAAGTGTCCAGTGCTAAGGACAAGGGAAAGCAGAAATTTGTAGAGCCTAGAGCTGCATGCTCATCTTCCAAGGGTAAGTCCAAGGCTAGGGGTCAGCCAGCTAGCACATCAAAACCCCAGTCCAAGGCTGCTAAGTCTCCACCACCATCAACTGCTCAGAAAGAGACCCAATATAAGTCAGTGCAGAAACCTAGTGGGTCAAAGGTGGGAGGGAGAACTAGTGTAGCTAGGAACCAGTTTGCTCATCCCTATTTCCCTAGAGCCCAAGTCTATCATCACATTCATTCACAACCACTTAATAGGTTTGGGTGGAATCCTACCTACATGAGGTCTAGGTATCAGAATTTCCATACTCAGCCCTATAGATCTCAGCCAGCTAGGAGATGGGATAGTCACTTTAGGACATGGAGTCCTAGTCACCAGGGGTTCTATGGTCAGCCTAGGACCAATTTGGGCCACAACTTCCAGTACACTCATTGGCCAAGGCACTGGCAGAAAAATAACAATGCTTTTAATAAAATGAATGCCAGGACTACACAAAAACCATCACAGCACCAGAAAAAGAAAGCTAAACCTGTTGGTGCTGAGAAAAAGAGAAATAACAAAAAGAATTCACAAGCTGTAGAATCCACCAAATCTTCCACTTTCACACAAATGTGGATCCCTAAACAGCTTTTGTCATGTTTTCACTCTCAAATGTCTGGATCTGTCTTGGGGCCCAAACTATCTTGGGTTCCAAATTATGCTCCCTAAGTGTGCTTGTAGGTATGCCTGGTAGCCGGGAACAAAAGGATGAAACAGGATAGCTACTCCAGGCATATGACAGGAGGCATGGCCAAAAATTCTAAAAGCTGAAAGAGATTGGAGGCCTTGTCAACAATCTGATGCAACACCAAGGGTAAAAGTAAATTAGTCAGGTAAAGCAGGTAAGTGACTTACCTTCAGAATTGAATTGAGAAAGTCATGTTGATTTGGTTGCTTAATTTCTAATGTTCTCTTCTTGTCTAGCTGATCAGTCTGCATTCCAGACTCAGCTACTGAATTTAATTCTGCATGAATTTGATCCACTTCTTCTGCCATCTATTGCACTGACTTTGAATGATTCATTTAATGCATATAGTTGATGCATGTGTCTAATGTCTGCATATAGCATTTGCATCAAGGAAGTTGTTTAATGCATATTGGACTGCTTTGCACTGCATTTCTTTGCATGACCACTATGGTATATCAAATGGTAAGCTACTAAAAGGTAGGGAAATCTGCCTGGAGGTTCTTACTATGTGAGAGATGGTCCTTGAGACCAGGTTCTCCGCCAAGTACCAAGGGTCAAGTCTGCATGTAGAATAGTGTATTGCATAGCATATTTTTTTGCATCTTGGTGTGAGGGGGAGCTGAGAGTTAAGTTCAGTACTTTGAATCCTTTTCACTCCTCATAGTCCCCACTCAATCCATTTATAATCTTTGACATCAGATGCTCTTGGACCTTATTACCTATTGCTGTAGATTTGGATTAAAATCCACACTTAAAAATATAAAAAGTGATAGATATGAGCACGAGGTGCTAATGTGGAGAGTGTGTGATCGCCAGAGACGCGAGGGTCTCAAAAGATATAACATTTAATGAAGGGGAGAGATCGTGAAGAATACCTTGAAAGTGCGGGGATGTGAGTGCTCCTTTCTCTTCTAACCGGCCGGCCGACGAAGAGAGTTCTTCCTTTAATTACCCTTGCAAAAAAGACAAACACCAATGAAGAAATTGCATTAGATATGTGGTGAGTGTAGCATCAATTCATGATAAAAATACGTGAGCATGCAAGCATGTGCAAAAACGCACCTTAAGGGTGGTTGCCCTTAAACCCCTATGTAAAAGAGGGTGTGGGAGATATGATGAATGATATGCAAATAGGGAAGTGTGCAAGTGTTGTACTAAGGAGCTCTCAATATGATGGAGAATAAAGATTAAATGAAAAATGATGTAATATGCATGAATATGTATGAACTAATAGAAGAATAAAAGAATAGAGGAGATGAAAAATCTGATTGCTCCTTCTTGGCTTGGATGCTCAATAGGGAGAAGACTTTATAGATGAAGCTTTAATGTAGAAGAGGTCTCCTCCTTTAGCCAAAAGGAAGCTTCGGTTCCTGCAAACAGAAGAAGAAGATAGGAACAAAACAAAAGAAAACAACAGAAGAAGGAGAAGAGAAAAAAAAGAAGAAGAACGAGAAGATAGGAAAAGAGGAAGCAGAAGATAGAAGAAGTAGAAGAAGAAAACAGAAGAAGAATCCGATAGAAGAATCAACAGAAGAGGAAGAAGAAAAACGGGAACCGAAGAAGAGGAGTCCAACCAAACAACAGAGCCATTGGCTCTATTAAATAGGTTGAGGAAGAGATAAACATGGGCAAGAGTCCTAAGAGGGAAATGATAAGAATGGGCAAGAGCCCAAACCAAGTAGGCATTTATCGAAGCAAGGACTCTCTGGGGAGAGGGCGGCGAAGCCAGAAGGTGAAACACGCCTTCGTTAAGGGCGTCAATTTATGAATTGACGACTTGACAGAGGGCGTTTCTCAAAAACACGCCCTGCACAAGGGCGTTTCTCAAAAACCAAATTTAGCAATAAAAATTCCCCATATTTGAAAAAAGTAAAAACACGCCTCAATCAAAGCCATTTTTTAAAAACACGCCCCGTGGAAGGGCGTTAATTTGAAGAGCTCAAACGGGGAAGTCGGTCAAACCTAAAAGAATTAACGCCCTCAAGTGAGGTCGTCCTTTCTTTAAGAAACGCCCTAGATTAAGTCATGTTTTAATAAAACACGCCCTTACCCAGGTCGTAAATTCAGAAAATTCAGAAAATAGAAAAAAAATGGGGAGAAATAGATAAAATGGGAAAGACACGCCCTAGACAAGGGCGTGTTTCAAAAACACGCCCCTGATGAGGGCGTGAATTCATAAAATAGAGATAAATGCCCAAAAAAAAATCCAAAAAAATAGGAAAAGAGAGATAAATGGGGAAAAATAGGAGAAATCAGGGGCAATCCATAAAAAGTGGGAAAAACCACTCAAGTAAGCTGATTTGAGGGTCAAATGGGGCATCGCAGAGCGATATGAAATATACTCAAAATAATGTCAATTTTGGCGTGTCTACAGCTGCCCCGCCTTGGCGTCTGCTTTGCAAGGGAGCGTAGCAAACTGAAAAGTAGATACCAAGGTGCGATGAGACACGCAATCAACATCACTTGATGAGAATCAAATCAAAAGCACGAGATGAAGCAAATCTCGAGAAATCCAATGAAATCAACAATGTTTGGATAAAAGGGGAGATGCGCACGCGGTGCACGAAGGAGATAAAATAAATGATCAACTTCCAACGCGGTGGAAGTACCCCAGGTCACAAACCTGTAGGTTTCACCATTGGGGAGCGGTTACCAGCCAGTGGACATGCTGCAGCCAAGGTGGATCAAAGGAAAGGAGATTAAAAATAAGATGATAAAAATCCAAACAAGGAGTTTTCGAGAAAATCACCCAAAACAGCGACAAAACGCACTGAAGACTCAATTCGGCAAGGAAAATCTCATATCGAGAAAGATTAAGATCAATTCAACTCTCAACACCAGCTTATCAGAATGATTTTTTCCAACAATTGTTTCAAATTCCTACATGAATGCATGCTGGGTTTAAAGGGAAAAATTAAATCAAATGAAAATATAGAATAATCAAGGATAATATTGTTAAACTGCCAAGACTGGGTCAGGAAACCAATTTCGCGAGCTGATACTAAGCCGAAGCCCGTTTATCCACGCACCAACTCGTAAAAAGAGAACCATCGTCCCCAATCTTGGACGGCTCAACGGCCTATCCGTGTGACTAAGACTCCTCTGGAATCATCATTGTTTTTGATGAAGGGGAACTCAAATCCCAGATTTACCAAAGCCACAAGGTCCTTGATATAATCTAGTAACATATGTAACATATAGTAGAATGCATACAGGGAGATGGTGATAGCAATAAGCATGGGGGAACTCAGAAATGAGCTGCAAACACCGTGGGACTTTGATGATGATGCCCAGCCGGCGGGACCAAGAGCTTTTTCCTGCGCTCAAAAATTCATTAGCCAAGATATAAAAGATAACAAGCAATGAATAAGACATTCAATCATAACAATCATCAAAGCATCAATTATAGCATGTATATGGCATGAACATAAGCATTGTTTCAAATCATAGCATTGTTTCTTGTTTTATCATGAGGAGACAATCTCGGCTAATCAAGATTGGGAATTGAATGAT
The DNA here is from genome assembly GCA_022559845.1 of Amorphophallus konjac. NCBI lineage: Eukaryota > Viridiplantae > Streptophyta > Magnoliopsida > Alismatales > Araceae > Amorphophallus > Amorphophallus konjac. The sequence continues at coordinate 46,800,024 of CM040122.1, forward strand.
CAAGATCTGATATAATGCCCATCGGCGGAGTGATCAGATGAAAGTAGCAGGAGTTGATTAAAATGATTTGGAGATAAATGATAATCAGGAGATATGGGGGAAATGATAATCAAAATGCCCAGGGTGGCATGTTATGAGAATATCGGGAAGAATCAATAGATTGATAGCAATAAGTGGAGAGAGGACTCATCCCGTGCTCCTGGTCCTTGCAAAGTTGTTCCTGCAAAACACCATCAGACAATACAATGCAAAATTTGAAAATATTTGAATTTTTATGGAGATTTTGGAAATATTCAATTTTTGTGGAGATTTTGACTTAGACATTGTTAATGCAGCATCAAGGGGTGTTTTGAACCACTAGCTAGGGGTCCTTGTTCCTTCCCTTTTCGCTAAAAACTGCCCAAAGCTGGACGTGCATTAAGATGGCATCCTATAACCGACCGTCTTTGATTAACGGTGCTCCTACCAAGGCCATACCCGAGAAACATTCGGTCTTGGAGGGAGAAGAGAAGAATAATTGGAGATAAGCTTTACGCAGGATGGGAGATATCAAGACTTGAATTCCTTCCAAGGTGTTCCCTTCAAAGAGGTAGTCTGTTGTGCCGGGACTTTGTGCCTTTAATTTTCAGACCCTCGACATGCATACGACCAGGGTTTTCCCTGCGGGGACTTTGCCACTCTTGTCATGCCATAATTCATAATTGTGCATCAAATTGTTGATTTGATTTTCATAACAGCCCTTGGCTAGATGTATATAATGAAATTCATATGAAAATTCATATTGATTTTGATTTTGGGTCAAGACTGCCCCTATTTGAGACTCCTCTCGTATTGGGGATTTACCAAGGTTGGTCATCTTATCCGTCAACCTCTTGTACCTGCATTCGGCCGAGTAAAGAAGAGAAAAAGACTTTCAGAAATTCATGGCATGGCCAAGGTAGGAACGGTGTTTTATCAAGGAGCCGGCTAAGGACGCCGTGAAGTGTGTGGAATGCCCAACCGAGGGTTACTTTTAAACAAGCGGGGAGAGAATGTTGAATTCCCAATACTGGGTTCTTTATCAACCAAAGTGCTGCAAAGCAAGTCTAAAGACTCTTTTTTCGAAATGATTCAATTAAAAGCCTAAGATAAAGGTTTAAAACACCATTCTTAATCTTGTTAAGAAGCACTTCCTTTTGAGAATTATGCGTGAAGAAATGGGGTAAGGATATCATAAAAATGCGCTTACGCCAATATGTTACCTTGCAACCTTCATAGAAGCAGCTGCTGCTGGAGGTGATCATCATGGGATTTGTCCTCTTTTGCAGAAAAAAGATTGGAAGAAAAGGATTGAAAGTGGCTTAACAAGACGGAATGGTGCCCAGACCAGACTCAGACGAAATAAGGAGAAAAGGAAGAGAGGCGAGGGCTAGAACTCCCTCACTAAGGTGCGGAGACCCTGATCACATGGAACAGTCTACAGAAGAAGCGAAAAATCAAGAAGAGGGGTGAGGACTAAAGCCTCGGAAGCAATGGGAGAATGGGCAGATGCCCAAAGCAGTGGATGTGGAAGAAGTTGGGTCGGACCCAGAATCAGGAGGAATTAGAAGAAGAAATTGGTAGATAGAAAGAGGTAGATCCGGAGGGTCCGGAGGCGGTGGAGGAGAATCGTGATAGGAGGAATCATCCGGGGGCTCCGGAGGGATGACAAAGGAAGGGACGCGATGCCCTGGGAAAAAATAGGGAAAAAGATGATGGAAGAGGTGACGGAAAAGGAAGAAGAGAATAAAAGATATGGAGTCCCGGAGGAGCAGGAAGATGAATCGAAAGAAATATGAAAGGTCCGGAGGTTCCGGAGGAATGAAATCAGGAGGGTCGCGATGCCCCGGGAGATGATAGAGAGAATAAGACGGAGAATCCGGAGGTTCTGGAGGAAGAGAATGAAAAGGGGCGTGATGCCCGAGGGGAAAGTCCGGAGGTTCCGGAGGAGGAGAATGAAAAGGGGCGTGATGCCCGAGGGGAAAGTCCGGAGGTTCCGGAGGAAGCAAATAGAAAGGGGCGCGATGCCCGAGAGATAAGTCCGGAGGTTCCGGAGGAATAGAATCAGAAAGGGCGAGATGCCCAAAGAGGAGGGATAAAATTCCTGGAGGTTCCAGGGAGATAGCAGGAAAGGGGGCGCGATGCCCCAAGGATAGTGGATAAAAAGATGAATATGAATAAGATGGGAAGTGCGGAATATCCGGAGGTGCCGGAAGACGAGGAAGGTACGGGTTTGGAAACCCGGGAAGCAGGAGATGCAATTGTATGCGAATGCAATGCGATGAATGCTGTGAATGCATGAATGCAACAACATGCATGAGATGCAAGGAATATGGGGAATATGAAGGGTGAGAGGACGAGATCCTCCTCTTAACCCTGGGAATGGCCCATGAAGAAGAAGTGATAGAGATGGACGAATAGAAAGTGGAACAAATAAGGGATGGCCTCTTAGCATCAAGGTAACTGCCCCTCCATGGCAGTGAACATGTACGGCCAATTGGCCCAATAAAGGAAGCTTCAATAAATGACAACCCCTTTGGAAAGCGAAGATCAATAAAGTGAGAGAGTCGTAGAGTTGGAACGGGAAGCATTATGTTGCCCATTGATGGTGATGAATATGGAATGTTGAATAAAATGGGCATTCGCCCCTTGTATGGAGGAATGGAATCAAGATTTGGAAGAGGGAACAAAGGGTGCCCTGCCTGGCCCTTGGATGGCATCAATTCTTGGCATTCTTCCCTGAGCAATGGCGGTGACTTGGCCTCTGCGACCATGCTCGGCACAATAACCTGGATTGGCATCCGGTAAATGACTTCTTGAATCTTGAATGGCACAGTCGTGGCCAAAGTCTTCTTGCCCGGCTCTTGCTTATCCTTGGCGCGAGTAGCTGCAGAAGCACGCCCCTTCCGAGTAACAAAGGGAGGTGAGGCGGAGGCGGGAGGCTCCGTGGATGGTGGAGTTATAATGGAAGGTGTTGGCAAATGGGTGAGCGTAAGCGGGGGTTCAAACACGTCGAGTTTCTCCCTTTGCTTGCAAGCGGTCGGGGTTAGCTCGAGTGCAAAAAGTGGTGGGTCCTGCTCAGGATTAGCCATAAGTAAAGGTGGAGGGTTAAATAGTGGGGTAGGTAAGGTGGTTTTTAGGGATGGTGGTAATGGGAGGTCAATTGGAGGAGGTTCAGTGGTAGGCTCGGTGTGGGCCGATGTGGAGGTTACTGACTTAATAGGTGGAGGTTTTATAATGGAAGGCTCAGCGGTGGCTAATGGTGTGAAGGTTGATGGTATAGTGGGTGGAGGTGTAGTTGGTGGAGGGTTAATGGGTGAAGGTTTGGTGCGTAGAAAATGCCGGACGGGGCGAGCAGTGTTAGGAGTGGGAGTGGGAATGGGAAGAGACTCAATAGGCGCCGGTGCGGACGATTGGAATATCGACCCATCGTCGTAACACCAACTAGTCTCGTAAATGGGGGTTGGATCGGGGATGGTTTCATCCTGAGCAGGAGGTTCATCGAATGATAGCGGAGGGAGCGGGAAATTAAGGAAACTCAGAAGGGGTGCCTGCGGAGCTTCATCATCATACACCGGCTCGTATTCTTCAATTGCCGGTTCTTCCTCGCTTGGAATGCCGATATCATAATCATCTCTCCTATCCTTCCATTCTCTCTCCAACTTAGTAATCTCGTCCAAAGCGGCATGGAGAGGATTGACCGGAGTAGGAGGAACCGTGACCCTCTTTAATTGTTCCTCCATGGAAGTAATCTTATCAAAAAGAGATTGTTGGAGGGGTGTGACTTGAACAATAGAAGGTTGGCAAGGCCTCGAAGGAGGAGGGGCCGCATAAAAAGGCCGTGGAGGGGAGTTGGCGGTATGACCCGTAAAAGAACCCGGATGGGCCGGATTGCAATGAATAAATGGGCTTCGGGGCCGTGAGGGAGGAGGAATAGAAGGAGGCGGGTGTCGGACCACCCGAGTAGAATGAATAGGGGGAGATAGGTAATGGGCTACCCGAATATGATTGGAAGGAGGAGGTGGGTGATGGGCCACCCGTGTAGAATTGGAGGGAGATGGGTGATGGGCCACCCGAATAGAATTGGAAGGAGGGAGAGATGAAGGAGATGTACCCTCAACGGCAGCCTTAAGGGCTTGGATCTGTTGAGGGGTAAGATGATCTAATGCATGGATGATTCGAGAGACCTTCTCGTCATTGGGAGGAGACGGTCTCGAGAGAATAGTGGCTCGAACTTGAGGAGGGGGACCATAAGAATGGACATTGCCCATGGGTTGGGTATGACCATGAGAATAAGGACGTGGTCCCTTGAAAGAATGGTGAGAATGCTGATTAACATGTTGAAATTGAGGATATGAAGTGCTAGGTTGTGCATCCTCATGAATTGAATTGAACATGTTTCTATCATGGTAAGCCACTATATAATCAAAATTCTCAATAATTATGCAAATAAGCACACAAGTTGGAATGATTACCGTGATTTTGATTTATTTATCCTTGGTGAATTAAGGATTTTAATAAAGTTTGGAAAGATTCACACAAGGAGAGTCCTAGTTTCGAATGAGATTTGAACTCCAATGCCAACTAGGAACTCTCACTCACCACGTATTAGGCCAACTAACTCGGGACTTCAAAAGGGTACAACCTGCCCGGTGTCCGTGAGGGAATCCACGGGTGCGGGGACTTACGGAGGCTTGGAAAAGGGATTTCCAGTCCAAAGAGACGGAATGCTCAATGGAGGGTCGTCCCGATTCCAAGAGGGTGTGTGGATCCTAATGAAGAGGAGGGGGCTCCCAAACCAAATGCAAATATGAATGCAACAGGGTAAACAGGCCAACCACAATAATATGATCAATCAACAAAAATAAGTATGAAATATCTTGAAAAACCACAGCCGGGGGTTCTGGAAACCCACAGTAAAAACACGCCCGGGAAGGGGGCGCTACTAAAAAAGACACGACGATGTGACTGTCGTGAATCAACGTGAGGGGCCAGGGGCTGGCGAAAACACGCCTTAGGGTGAGGCGCTACCAATAAACGGACGCCCTGTCCAGCGGGCGTCAACTCAGGAGACACGCCCTGATGAGGGGCGCTAATAAATAAAAGAACGCCCTTGGGCAAGGCGTGAAACACTGGCAGCAGATATATGCAAAATATATGATATGAAGAAAGCACAGGGGTTTGGCAAAACACAGGAAGAAAACGCCCTTGGGCAGGGCGCTACCAATGGAAAAAGCGCCCTTCGGTAGGGCGTGAAACACCGCGGACAGATGCCAACCAAGTCAAGGAACACCCTGGGTCAGGGCGCTACCAATAAACGAACGCCCGATCCAGTGGGCGTCAAATCAATAGAAACGCCCTTATATGCGGCGCTACTCAATAACAGAACGCCCTCGGAGAAGGCGTGAATTCACAGGAACAACAAAACCCGGAAGTAAGATGGAAAACGCCCTGGAAGAGGGCGTAAAATATTAAGAAGACGCCCTGTGTCAGGGCGTTAAATCAATAAAAACGCCTCTTCCAGAGGCGTGAATTCATCTTGACCAGGAATCCTTCGCGGCCAGCAACAGCAGAGGGACACTCATAGAATCAATGCAATCAACAAATATGAATATCAAAAGGGCACGCGAGGGTGCCAAGGGGAAAGGGGTAATGAAAGAAGAACACAAAGTGTCCCACCGTGATCGCCAATTTGTAGATTTGGATTAAAATCCACACTTAAAAATATAAAAAGCGATAGATATGAGCACGAGGTGCTAATGTGGAGAGTGTGTGATCGCCAGAGACGCGAGGGTCTCAAAAGATATAACAATTAATGAAGGGGAGAGATCGCGAAGAATACCTTGAAAGTGCGGGGATGTGAGTGCTCCTTTCTCTTCTAACCGGCCGGCCGACGAAGAGAGTTCTTCCTTTAATTACCCTTGCAAAAAAGACAAACACCAATGAAGAAATTGCATTAGATATGTGGTGAGTGTACCATCAATTCATGATAAAAATACGTGAGCATGCAAGCATGTGCAAAAACGCACCTTACGGGTGGTTGCCCTTAAACCCCTATGCAAAAGAGGGTGTGGGAGATATGATGAATGATATGCAAATAGGGAAGTGTGCAAGTGTTGCACTAAGGAGCTCTCAATATGATGGAGAATAAAGATTAAATGAAAAATGATGTAATATGCATGAATATGTATGAACTAATAGAAGAATAAAAGAATAGAGGAGATGAAAAATCTGATTGCTCCTTCTTGGCTTGGATGCTCAATAGGGAGAAGACTTTATAGATGAAGCTTTAATGTAGAAGAGGTCTCCTCCTTTAGCCAAAAGGAAGCTTCGGTTCCTGCAAACAGAAGAAGAAGATAGGAACAAAACAAAAGAAAACAACAGAAGAAGGAGAAGAGAAAAAAAAGAAGAAGAACGAGAAGATAGGAAAAGAGGAAGCAGAAGATAGAAGAAGTAGAAGAAGAAAATAGAAGAAGAATCTGATAGAAGAATCAACAGAAGAGGAAGAAGAAAAACGGGAACCGAAGAAGAGGAGTCCAACCAAACAACAGAGCCATTGGCTCTATTAAATAGGTTGAGGAAGAGATAAACATGGGCAAGAGTCCTAAGAGGGAAATGATAAGAATGGGCAAGAGCCCAAACCAAGTAGGCATCTATCGAAGCAAGGACTCTCTGGGGAGAGGGCGGCGAAGCCAGAAGGTGAAACACGCCTTCGTTAAGGGCGTCAATTTATGAATTGACGACTTGACAGAGGGCGTTTCTCAAAAACACGCCCTGCACAAGGGCATTTTTCAAAAACCAAATTTAGCAATAAAAATTCCCCATATTTGAAAAAAGTAAAAACACGCCTCAATCAAAGCCATTTTTTAAAAACACGCCCCGTGGAAGGGCGTTAATTTGAAGAGCTCAAACGGGGAAGTCGGTCAAACCCAAAAGAATTAACGCCCTCAAGTGAGGTCGTCCTTTCTTTAAGAAACGCCCTAGATTAAGTCATGTTTTAATAAAACACGCCCTTACCCAGGTCGTAAATTCAGAAAATAGAAAAAAAATGGGGAGAAATAGATAAAATGGGAAAGACACGCCCTAGACAAGGGCGTGTTTCAAAAACACGCCCCTGATGAGGGCGTGAATTCATAAAATAGAGATAAATGCCCAAAAAAAATCCAGAAAAATAGGAAAAGAGAGATAAATGGGGAAAAATAGGAGAAATCAGGGGCAATCCATAAAAAGTGGGAAAAACCACTCAAGTAAGCTGATTTGAGGGTCAAATGGGGCATCGCAGAGCGATATGAAATATACTCAAAATAATGTCAATTTTGGCGTGTCTACAATTGCTATCACTGTTTAACAATTGCCATCTTTTCCCTAACCTTCACTGAACAACAGTATTGCTTCTGGTTTAGTGCATTGAGCTGTGGTTATTGCAATTGTTCATTTATAAGAATCACTCTTGCAAATTGAAAGGAACTAAAGGTTTAACCTTTATAAATTGAAGAGTTAAGTGTCTGCACTTCAGAACTTGAGATAAAAGAAAACTTTTATAGCTCTTAATCTCTGTCTCATGGTTAGAGTAGAAAAAGTTTTTTTTAATACCTGAATGTGTTAATCTGGAAATGTCTAGAAAAGGTAAATAGAGTGTGTACTATTTTTTTTAAACAATCACTCTAAAAGAAATAAGGGCAGTAGTAAATAAGATCATCAATGCAAAGAGCTGAACACAGTGACAAAGCAATGGCTGAATTGCACTGAGAAACTGTGATCTCCTCCAAAGAAGCAGGAGAATTCATAAGTCATGAAGTGCTTCAGACTACCTCTGTTCATAAGGTCAAATCTATAGGGGGAGTCTTCACCCAGTAACTAGGGGTACTGACCTCTGATCAAGGTGTGCCCTTAATGTCAAAGGTGAAAATTGTTCCTTGTAGGTCTTGATCTGAAATAGATCTAGTAGTAAATGCCTAGTAACTGGGGGTACCTACCTCTGATCAAGGTGTACACCTAATGTCAACAGCATAAATGCCACTGGTCTATTCACTTAGCTCAGTTTCTGAAAAATTAAAAGTGAAAAACAAACTGCTGTAACCCTTTGAAATCAAAAGTCATTGAGTGAAAAATTATTTTTCTCAATACATATTCAAGTTGCCTTTCTTGAACTTTCATGTTTAATCACAAAGGGTATTATTTCTGACTTCTCTATTAAAACCATGTGCCTTAGATTCATTGCTATAAATGGAGTCAATCACTCTTTTTCAGTGGTCAGCTGCTTTACTCTATCTTTATCACTGTTAAACTTGAATTTTTTCAAGATAGTAAATTGCTGATTCTTATACTTTAACAGTTGTTTATAATCATGCTCACTTTCTGAACCAATGCTTCAGTTGTTGTCTAGTAGCCCTCCTATCTTCTCTACCTTTTGATTATCTGTCCATATTCCTTTTCATAGGGGGAGAAATATTTCAAGGGGAGTTATTCATTCAGGGGGAGTTTTGTGCTGTTCATCTGCATGTGTGCTGCACTTTGCACTCATGTTTTTCTTTCTTTTTGATCATGTCAAAGAGGGAGAAATTTTGGTTTGGTGACTCACTGTCACTTTGTTGCCATCATCAAAAAGGGGGAGAATGTTGTGCCCCTTAGGCACAAGCTTATGTATTTTGTTTTGATGATAGCAACACAGTGAGAGTATCACAGGTGCATTTGCATTCATTACAGTGAGCCAGTCATTGTGTTTAGCATACATTGTATTTGTTCTCTGTATAGATGCATTGCATTCTGTGAGATATCAAGTCTATACATCAGTGCACTCGCCATTCATGGATATAAAGTCTGTACAGAGTCTTTGTAGTGTCTGGCTAGCAAGTCCATACAATGTTCTCAGCATAGTCTGGACAGAAGTGGGTCGACCCCACCAGATTCGCATGTCTATACATTCATGGCATATGTGCAACGTTTGTTCTGCTAAGTCTATACATCCGTTTAACTTGCTTCAGGCTAAGTCTATACATCGTCCAGTGCATTGCATGCATCGTTCATGAAGTCTGTACAGCCTTTTGCATTGGACTTAAAGTCTATACATTGGGAAGTCTGTACATCGGACTGTTCATGCATCACTCCATTTGATCGGACTGTTCATGCTTTCATCTCAAGTCTATACATCCAAATGTTCAGCTTGTGGCTAAGTCTATACAGCCAGTGGATATGTTAAGTCTATACATTGCATCTTTACCTACGTGCTGAACTGAGCAAGTCCATACATTCTTCTTCTTTACCTACGCTCAGTTCCACCAAGTCTGCACATTCCTTCAGCAAGTCTATACATCCGACTGTGCATTGTTCACGCTAAGTCTATACAGCCTTTGCATTGCACCAAGTCAATACATTGCACTATAGCTTGCACGAAGTAAAGTCTGCACATTGGGCTATCAGGTAAAGTCTGCACATCCTTTAGCTAGAACTGTGCAAGTCCATACATCACTGCATTGGCCAAGTCTATACATTGCACTGTAGCATGCATCTCTTCAAGTCTGTACATCGACTTGGCACTTGCAAAGTTTGTACATCGGCCTAGCGCTCATAAAGTCTATACAATCCATCAGTTCATAGTTGGGCCAAGTCTATACATTGTAAGACCAAGTCTGTACAACCTTCTGCATGTATTACCCCTCAAGTCTGTACAACCGTATGCATGCATTACCCTTCAAGTATGTACATCGTCCTCCATCTCACTTAGCGTCTCATGCTAAGTCTGTACATTGGACAAGTCTATACATCGTGCATGCATCGTCTCATCAAGTCTGTACAGGGTCTGCCTAGAATGCATTCACTTAAAGTCTATACATCGCATGCATATTTGAGTTGAAGTCTGTACAGAGTTTAGTCTACACACTGCATCACACTCATTGTTAGCAAGTATGTACATTGTTCAGAACGCAAAGTCCATACAGCCATTGTGCATACTTCACCTTGTGCATCACTGCATACACTGCATCAAGTCTATACATTGCTTGATGCATCGAACGAAGTCTATACAAGGTGTCGACATTAAACTGATAATTCTTTGTCTGACAGGCTCTGTTCGTGAAGCTTAATGAAGGGCACGTGATCCGAGGCTCGAAGGGCTGACAGGATGACACGTGGCCAAAACACTTGGGCGGGAACTGTGGAAGACACGCGCCCAGTGCTGCTCCTGCTGTGACTGCTTATAAAAGGAAGCCTTCTTCCACAGAAGAAGACTGATCGAATATACAGGAGCCTTGAAGGAAAAGCAGAAGATCAGAGAGCCCCTTTCGATCCAGCAGAAGAGAAAAGAAAGAGAGAAGAGAAAAGAGAGAAAAGGAAGAGAGTCGAGAGAGTGAAGAGTTGAGAGAAATGTTCCTCAGATCTTTGGTTCAAAATCAGATCTGAGGTTTGCTCACCTGTTTGAGCTATATTCCCTGCAGGGATTCCTTTTATCTTTCGTTTGCCTTTTGTTTTATTTTTTCAAAACTCTTGTGTTCAAGCTGTGTGCCAGCAATTGCAGTGGAGGATTCCACTGGACGGCTAAGCTGTATTGCCCAGCGGTTTTGCAGAGGAGGATTCCTCTGGACAGCAAGCTGTGAGGCTCAGCGGGCGAGGTGGATACCTCGGACAGCAAGCTGTGAGGCTCAGCGGGTTGTAGGCAAGCTGTGAGGCCCAGCGGTTCAAGCTGTGAGTCAGCAGTAAGCCACACTCGGGTTGAGTGTGGGGTGGATGTAGGTCTGGAGGACCGAATCACCTAAAAACCTTTGTCTACTATGTGCTTATTTTATGGTTTGCATAGCTTCTATAATTCTATCTTTGCGCAGTAGATGTTTGCTTAGGACGATTCTTCATCTGTTCTGGGTGGTATTCACATTGTGCCCACTATCTGTTCAGTAGAAGTTTTCATTCCGCATTTGTTTATGCTATAGTAATTTTTTAACGGGTGACTGATCCCCTCTAGATCACCCTTTAGCATCCCAACAGGAGCAAGGCCTTGGCCGCCACCTTCCTCTCTCCTCCCTCTCCCCTTTCAGCTAAGACAGTTGCCATTCTGAGGTGTGACGCCTCCCTTATTGTTCCGGTGATCACCGCCACCGCCATCGTGCCGTCCTCGCACCGCCACGGCTCTCATCGGTATTCTGTCTGCGCAGTGTAGCAGCAGCTTGTCCGAATTTTGCAGCTCTCCCTCGTGATCTTCTGGGCACCAAATTTGGAGGGGATGTACTAGGGATGTCAACCACACCACGTAAAATTCGGTTGGCCTTCTAGTTCACTTTTTCTAATTTTCCATTTTCGTCCAACTTTCAATTTCAGTTCTCCTAGTTTCAGATCTGATTTCCATCTTTCCTGAGTTTCCCATCTTAGATCCCTTTTGTGATTTTTCCCAGAGCTCCCAATTTGACTAGGTGTTCTGCCCATCAACCCCTCCATCCATAATTTTTCTTGATTTTTGATCAGCCTTCCATCCATTTTTCAAAAATCCTTTTCAGAGCCATCTACAGTTCTATCCACCTCTGTCCAGATCCGACCACCTTCCAGTGAAAAATTCATAACCATTCGTATCCTCCTCCAATCCTTCCAAAAGAATTATGGACAGTTTCCTTGTTCAAATCCCTACAACTTTGGTGAAGAGCTCAAAGGCTGAATCAGAGGTCTTCCTGGCGGTCAATGGTAGTTCTCAGACAAGTCCCCTGCTGATCTGAGGGTTCGGGTACTGTACAATAGGAACTTCAAAATTCAACAAAGTCCAGATCCGAGTAGATCCAGCAGATCCCTTTGGCCCTAGATTGGAGGACTTCAAGAGAGCTTTCCAACGATAGCTCATGTGCCCTGATCCAACATCGGAATTGATCGCATCGGCCGTTCTCGCCGGAGCGCGCGTCGAAAAATAGAAGTGAAAATCCGTGGGCAGCAACTCCAAGAGTTGGAGATCGGGGCCGATCGGCCACCGATCGGCGTTTCCGGCAGACCGTCATCCGAGGACGCGTGCCACTAGGGGTCTCCACCACATTGGACCCAACCCCAGCAGGCCGGGAGGACAGCGCCATCCATGGGCCCCACGGACCCGTAGAATCCACCGTCCGGACAGCACGAAAACGCGGAGTTCGGCACCGCCGGGCGACATCAAGATGCTGCCCGTCAACCCGATTCGCGTGATTCCCGGGCCCCACATGTGACCTATTACCTCCCTGCGTGGAGTGGGTCAAATATTTGTACTGCTGTAAAATTGTTTAACCGGGAGTTCGTAAATCGGCCGGGGTTATCTTCGCCACGCCGGGTGCGTAGAGGTAACGGTCTCACCTTCTTGGCATTTACTTGCTTAGCTAGTATACGGTCATATGCCGCTGTCGAGAGTGTAGGTTCCTAGCCCATGTGTCCATGTCACCGTTGTGAGCGTGAGAGTGACCCGTCCCGCGACTCGATCCGAGTCCGGAAGTTGAGTCAGGCTACCTTGAACTCTGTCGGTTCCTTAACCGCGCACGATCCACGCTTTCCCTCGCATGGGATGACGAGTGAGTTTGCACTTCTGTTAGTGACGTGTAGCCTATAGGAGCTCTTAGTGTCGAGCCGAGGTCGCTCTAGTAGTCGTGTCGTTGTTGGTCGAGTCGTGTCCGTCTCATATAGCGTCGTCTCCTCAGTTCGTCTCGCATCAACTGATCAGAATTCAAAGGTTTTGTAAAAATATCTTCAAGTTGGTGTTTTGTGTCAATAAAAATTAGCTTAAAATCACCTTTATTGATATGATCTCTAATGAAGTGATGTCTAACCTCAATGTGTTTAGTTCAAGAGTGTTTGTCACACCCCGAACCGATAGCAGCGGGAAGCGATGCTCGGAACGTGGCAGCGAAACAGTCATGATAATTAGAGCAGAAAACAAATAAATATAAATAAATAATATTCAACACATGGAGGCCATTAATTTGAGAAAAAATATGATTTCATTGATATTTGGAAATTTAAATACAATGTGGACTCGATAAAAGAAATGAAGAAGTGAAAATAGCAAGATTCACAATACTATCTAGACTCAAGAATATAAAAAGACTCAGTCTTAAGGTTCCATGTTCACTCGATCACGCTGACCCGATCCCAATTGCAAACATTCCATCTACTGCGTTACCTGAAAAGGATGGAAATAAGGGGGGTGAGCGAAAAGCTCAGTAGGAATTTGTTTGCGACGGGTTTTTTCATCCGACCGTCTTGTCTTTTTTTTATTTCATGTATATATGTATATGTATATGTACATGTATACATGTCTTATTTCACGTATCGATCAACCAATTAACTAACCGGTAATTAACTGACTGATTGACGACACGGGCGTGCCAGTCACATGAGTGACAATTTTATGATGCGCTCATTCTGACCCGTGTCGGGCGAATGTGAGGTTCGGTCGGGACTAGCAGTCTGCCATACCATAAAGGCTATGGCGTTAATTACATCCCCCACGAGGAGGGAACACCTTTGATTAATTGCCGAGATAGCGGGCCCTCAGAGCCAGAATGAAAAGAGCTACATGGTGATCATGACAAAGGCATGCAGGATGCATTTGTTTATCATACAGGGGATGCATAGTTCATCGAATTATGGACCCTTGGTACGTGGCGGAGGACGTAGGTCTGAAGACCACCATCGCGCATAGCGGAGACTTCCGGTTGGGCATAACCCGACCTTCTGTCAACACCATTTAATATACCCTAGGGTCGATGCAGACATACACAAGGAACCGTGATATGCGAGGTGTAATAACGATGTTATAGCACAAATTCGGCAGCATGTCCCCTCCCTTTGGACTATGCCAAATGGGAATATAGGACATCCATCCACGGAGAGCCGGATTGGAAACCAAAAAGAGAATCGGGCGTAGCCCTGGGTCCGAGAAGGATCCAAATCTGACGGGGCAGTGTGCACCATTGCGCCGTTCATTAATATTCCCCTTAAAGGACCATTGGAGGACGTGCGGTGGTAGAACTCCGAGGGTCAGCGGGGTGACATAAGAAACGTCGCATTCGGTGTGATGTAGGGGGTGAAACCCTCCTCATTAGTATATCTCCCATGGACCTGGATGAAGAACCCTAGTCCCCTCGTGAGGTAACGGGGGTTGACAGGGCAGTTGATAGTGACAAGATATTGAATTCAGGCTACGTTTGGGTTTGGTGAAGTGGGGAAGACATCGGATATTCAGATGACAATCAATGCCGAGGTGAGACGGCACAGCGATGGAGTTGGCGCGAAGGCCAAATGGCGCGGCATGCTCCCGGCACGACGGGAGGATTGGGAGTAATCGGCACGGAAGGAATTCGGCACGCCAGGGCAAGGGCATTCGGCGCCCCCTCCACCCGGCGTGGGTTTGGCGTCGGGAGGCAGTGGCGCCGGGAGTAGACGGCGCCGGGGAATAGTGGCGCCGAGAGGCAGTGTTTTGTTGATTTTGCCAAAGGTATTGTGAGGTTTTTTTTCTGGGCATTCAATGGGGACTTTAGGGCATTAGATGGGGGTGATGGGAGATGAGGATGGATTCATTCCCAGAGAGGGTCCAAAGAGCTCATTAGCACGGAGATATGTTCTCTGTGATGGCAAGATGCCATGAGATGATATAGCTCAGGCTCCCGCCATATTGAGGGGTTAAATATGCAATTCCGATGAAACTGTATGACAGGGTAAAGCTCTGGGCGAATTTTGACAGCATCTCCCCTTACTCCGGGAGTGTGCCAAGATAATATTATGGGCTATCTACTCACGAGTGCCGGAGTGGAAACCGAAACGAGTGCCGGGCGTAGCCCGTGATTCGAGGGTCTGAATCATATAAGACCTCACCCCCTGTACTGCAATATCCCCAATGCAATCCATCGGAAAGCCTGCAATGGCAGGACTCCGTGGTTTAATGGGCTACATAATGTAGGGGGAGAATTAACCCCTTTGATATAGCTCCCGTAAGGCCAAAGGGAAGGGCAATGCACACCCACGAGGGGAGGATATAGTGGACGAGGTCTGTATGGCTCGCTGTGGTGACGAAGGCATCAGGATGGCCAGACGACGTATGGGTATCGATGCAGAGAAGGGAGGTGGTTTCGGCACGGAAACTAGGCAGGCTCGGCAAGATGGGGAGGTTCAACCGGCGTGGGGAGCTCTTGGCGCGAAACTCACGCCGGGAGATACCGGCACCGGGAGGCTTTCAGCAGGGGTTTTAAGGAGCTCTTAGAACAGGGTTTCGGGAGTTGTTCAGAGAGAGGTTTAATCCCGACTGGTTTGGATGATCGGAGGGGGAAGACTTTGGGGGAACACCCTTCCTCTGGGCCTCATCGGGAGCAGAACCACGGACGGAAATCCCTGAACCACGTCCCCCTTTATTTCACATACGAGGAGCCATGAGATAGACTGTCTCAGGCCCTCGAAATGTGACTGGAGGGGGAGGTGATAAATAATGGTAGCGAAGATGCTTCAGCAGAATTAGAAAACCAAACGATAAAACACGCCTAGTTATCAGTATCCTTAGCATATAGCGAACCTCGGATGCAGAGACCGAAAGAAAAAGGTAATGAAAGGGCGGAATTCAACCCATTCTCTCATTCTTTATTTCATCTAGACGACTTACACACATGCTACTTAAGAGAAAGAAATCTGACTCAACAGAGAAAGAAATCTAGGCTTAATCCCTGAAAGCAGGGTTACATTGGCATTCGATGCTATTGAAGCAAAGATGCTAGAAATCAGAAATACAGAGAGAAAAATTCAGACAGATAGGGAGGGGAAAGAGAAGGAGCTGCAGCTGCCCGGCACCCCCACCTGGATCCCTCTTCGAGCCTCTGCCTCTCTCCCTTTTTCCTTTCTTCAGCTTCTTTCAAGGGCTCTCGAGCTCTCTCCTTCTCTTCGGTGGCTAGGCGCTCCCTTTCCACTCTTCTTTTTTTTCTTCTTTTCTCTTCGACCCCTCTCTCCTTCTCCTTCTCTCTCTCTTTTTTCTCTGTTTACTATTCGATCCCCCTTTTTCGTTCGAAGGGCAGGCTTATTATAGAGGCCAGGCCCTCATCCTTTCGGCATGGACTTCCCGGCGCGTCGGGATCGTCCTCCCAGCGCGGCCATCATCGGCGCGTCCCATCTCATATTTGGGCTTGGCCCATTTCCTTGTCATTCGGCCCATTCGACCCAGGATCCACTTGGTGGACTCCTTTCGACAGTGGGGCTCTTGGCATATGTATATTAAGACTCCGTGGGGCTTGTTTGCACCTTGCATTCACAAACACGTGCGAGGCATTGTGCATCCCTTCGGAGAATCAAAGATGCCTGAACATCTGTTTCAGCAGGCAGATGGTTGCCTGAATGTTGGTATAGTTTTATCAGCCTGACTATCTGAATGACAGCAGTACTCGACAGCGACCTAGCCAAAGACGGCTTTAGTCGAACAACATGATAGGGGTAGTGGGTTTCTTCTATTCAGACTCTCAGATCTCCCAAGGATGGTACGTGAGCCGTGCCCTTGACTGATCTTCAGAACTGTGAATCTGCTATGATATCTTCTGACATATTTTAGGTGTCAACAAATGCCCCCCACTCGTAGGTGGCGTGAGCGAAGCATGAGTGACACGGGACATGCGGGTGTACATCACGTTCACGCACTGCGCTTCGTGATCTCTTCAGGTTTGCTCCTGTGCATTGGCTATTCTTTTGACTCTGAGTCTTCTTTCTGCTTTGCGTGACTTCCATGCTTTACAAGCAAATTTGGACGAACACCAGCATTTTTGGCTTGATCTGTTGGTTACATCACCCCTGGTGGGCTAATCGGCTCCATGGATGCTCCCGGCACTATCTTCTCGGCGCGGAGGTGGGCTTGGCATGGAGTTCCCGGCGCGATGCTCTTCTCGGTGCGGTGATCTTCTCGGCGCGATGGTGGCGCTTCTGCTTTTCAGCGCGGAGGCCGTCTCGGTGCGCCTTTTGGCGCTTCCGGTCGTCGGCGCGACCTCCCTCTCGGCGTACCTTTTAGCGGGGCCGATATAGGCGCCGAGAGGGGGAGGGAGAAGCTCATTTCTCCTTGAGCTTTCTCCCTCTTCCTCCACTTTCTCCTTCTGTCGCCTCGGAGTAGCCGGCGTGGAATCCTTCCCTTCGGGGAATTTTTGTTCGGGACTCCGTCCCTTTTCATTTCGGAGTCACCCCCTCCTAGTGGGTGTTCTCCCATTTGACTTCTGGGCATGCTCCGGATAAGGGGAGATGCTGTCAAAATTTTATTCCGAAAATTTCTTTTCTAATAATTTTTTCCTTATATCACCTTCTTATTCTTTTTTCTTGGTTTTGTGTCTGCAGCTCGCTGGAAATAGCTTCTTCTTCTAGCCGCGTTGTCTCCGGCACTGCTGATGTTGACTCTTCTCCTCAAGGTAGGGCTTCTGGTCCCGTTGTGACTTGGAGGAATGTTGGACAGCTGGACCGGGGACTTGGGAGGATTGCCATAGTCGATGAATCCTCTGGCTCCGAAACAGATACAGTATCCGCCTCTCGCATTGTGACTGTCGAGGGAGGACTGGACTTCAATCGCGATGACCACTACCGTGCGGACTTCCTGAAGGATCGTCACCTCGCGCCCTTCATTTGTACCTTCAACATCTCTGGGAAGAGGGACGTCATGCTGGCTCGGATGGTGGAGCGGGCCATGTTGCTAGACCGGGACAGCTTAAAAGGTTCTGTGTATCGTGGCGATACCATCTACCTTCCGGGGGAGCGGCGCAAGTGGGACGCCGTCTTAGGGGTAACAGAGCTGGAGGCAGAGCTGAAGATGCTAACACGGGCCCCGGAGTTCACACCAGCCAGGTGGGACAACACCATAGGTCGGGTTAACAGGGAGAAACCCGGTTACGGTTTATTCTTGGCGTCCATCAAGTGGGGCTATAGAGAGGAACCGTTTGTGCTGAACTGCTTGGCTGTTCAGTTCAAATTTCAATTGGCAGCTGGGTGGTTTGCAGACACGAAGGTGATAGATGCTCATCTCTTTCGTGTAGGGGCAGTGGAATTCACAGAATATGTTCTGAAAGAGTATGCACCGCTGCTGGTCAGGGCCGGGGTGTACCACAGTGTGTATGCATCCCGCTTCAGGTATCCCATTTCAAAGGGGCTGTGCTGCGGCATGTTCGAAGTATTTTTCTCGCAGTTCAACACTTTCTATACAGCAGAAGGTGAGACCTCTCTGGATCTTTGGAGCCTATCACAGTTATCGGGCCTGTCGATTAACGGAGAGCCCTATGAGGAGGTTTGCATTCATGACTTCATAAAGGATGAAACAGACGGCGAAGGTGAATATTACTTTGGCTATTCATACCGGTACTTGATGAAGGCATACCGCTCCCTCTGCCTGACGCTGAATAGGGGATCCTCAAAGGGATACCAGCCCCGGGAGAAGAGCAGTAAACTGAGAGTCCGAGCAGGACATTGGATTCAGTATTTCTTCGGGGGCCCTTTGAAGTACAACGAGTTCCCTCACGTAGCTCCTGTTGCGGGTAAACCCAGCAGGCCACCTAAGTTCAAGTCAGAGCTGCCTGCTTCTCTTCGGGGGATAAGCCGCGGGGGGCCGAATCCGATGGGGGTGGATCCCCTTACCCATTGTGCTGCCTACCTTACCTTCTGGCTGTGTACTTTTTCCCTCCCGCAGGGGGATGAGACAGTTATTCGGCCGGAGGCAATATACCCGGCTTGTCAGATGGCTTGGGGCATACGGCTTGCAATATGTCCAGCCGCACTATGCCTGATTTACAAATCCATTGGAGATATTCATAGGCATCGGATCCCCCGCTCTTTCCGAACGGTGGGGATGTTTCATTTTTTTAATGCCTGGGTGTGCAACTTATTTCCGGAGCTAGCTCCCCGGACTTTGCAGACAATGACATTGTATCCCAGAATGCTGGAGTTTGCAAGTGCTGAACCGGGTCCAGTGTCCCAGCAACTCTTCTCCATCCGTGGCCGACTAGCAAGGGTTCCAACGGATTCAGCGGGGACTATTCACTTTTGGAATCTGGCTGCACATTCATCTCCATTAGTGAACCGTCAGCGTGAGTGTAACCTCGAGGCAGTGGAGACTTTCACACACTTCATTTCGGGCAACACCGTGACCCCACCAGTCTTGGAGCCTGAACTCATTGACTGGGCTGTATCAACTCGCCCCAGTGTTTTAGTATTCAGAAAGGGGGGCGCAGTTTATTTGGAACCCTACTATCCCTTCAGGTTCGGTAGGAATTTCGGCTACGATCAGCATATTCCGCCTTCGGTCACCCTGTTCCCTTTAGACAGTAGGTCAAAGCATGGCTCGACCGTTGTGGCCGAAGGTCGCTCCTGGTGGGACTATTTTCACCGCCGGGACGCCAATACTTTCAGAGTGCCGATGCCGAACCGAGTCCCCCGGGTCACTCCAGAGTATGTAAAGTGGTGGAATGCTCGCACGAGCTTCTATCACAATGCCCGGATGACATGCTGGGATGTGGCTGAGCGCACCTTTCTGAGTCAGCAGCCTGGGCCCGTTTTTGACATTGACGAAGCCCATCTGAAGAGGTTATTTTCCCACCACCCGAAGGAGGCAGAGACATACATAGCGAGCAGAAAAGCCATCAAGGAGGGAGTGGCTGAACCACTGATACCCGTGCTTGCTAACATAAGTGAAGATGCTTTTACGTAGAATTTAGAACACCTGTGCCAGATTGGTGGTTCCCGCCTGGAGCTTCAATAGTATCCGTTCCCTATCGAGGAGCCGCTCTCCAAAGCAGTTTCATGGAAGTGCGAGGTGGATCGCTTTTGCCCGTGTCGGGCATTTGTTAATAGAGAGGACAAAACCCTGACATACTATCAGCATACATCTTGGCTGTTCGTCCTGATGAGCATCCACGGACTGACCCTTGAGAGTCCCGCAGCTAGTGTTCTGGACAAGCCTCTATTCGTATCTTTTCATTATGCCGATGTCTGGGGCTTTGACCACCTCGGCTTGTATCATTGTATAGCTTCCCACGGACATGCGGACCTGGCCGACCTGGTCGACAAGTGTAAGAAGATTGGCGACGTCTGCTGGCTCGTTCGGGAGGCTGCATCCCGAAGCAAGGAGGTGGCTTATCAGTATTGGCCACTCTCGTCTTTTTACAACGGCCGGGTAGGTAAGTGCTCCTCCGTTGACACGTAGATTAGTTTGTTGCTTCGCTCCTTCATAACGGCGTGTGCTTCACTTGACAGACCATCCGGATATCAAGCAGCAGGGGCTTTATAGAAAAATCATCTCCCAGGCACAGAAGCCGGAATATTTTGAGGTCCCTGTACCAGCGCCGACTACTACTCCACTGCCGCCTGGCAAAAAGAGAGCGGCTTCTGCAATGAAAGTTGCAATAGGCCGAGCGAGGAAAGCTCGAAAAACTTCTTCCAAGCAGCCTTCGACTGACGCGGCTGAGACTCCCCTGCCCGAGGTGCCATCATTTGAACAGTTTGCCGCTCGAAAAGAAGCTACTCAGCAAGCAGCTGAAGGTGACATCATTTTCCTTGTACGGTATAAAGGAATGCTCTTTTCACGGCATTTTCATTTTTCTGATGTCTTCTTTGTATAGCTTCAGCTCAAGGAGCGGCTGACACCACATGTGCTGAGGAAGCAGCCCTAGAGGCCAGAGAGATAGGGCCTTCCATCATAGCCCCGGTAGGGGTGACTGAGACAGCTGGAGCTGCAGGGGAGAGTCTCCCCGCTGTTGAGGAGGATGTCAGACTTCCTTCTCCTACGCCTGCCAGCGAGGCTGAGGGTGAGCTGCACAATTGCGGTTCTTTAGGTTCCCCTTTTTATTGAGCTTTCCATCCTGCCTTATGCACTTGTTTTGTTGTGATGGCAGGAGTGGTCAGCGCGGCGGTTAAGGCGCCTGTTGTGGAAGCTCCTTCACAGCCCGCGGGACATAAGACTGTGCTGAAGAAGGGTGCTATCCCATTGCGGCGCGTGCTCACCCGCTCAGCGTCCCGTCAGGCGACGGAGGAGGCGGGCCAACCCGAGATCAGCATAGATATTTCTTCGAGTAGCTCTGCCACCCCTTCTGACGAAGAGACTGACCATCATTCTTCAGAAGGTGATGAACAAGTGTCTGCAGCAGACAGCAAAGGGGCAACGGCTCCCTTCATACTGTCAAGCGATGCTTTGATTTTCAGTCCTCCGAGGCTGCCGAGGGCACCATCCGAGGGAGTGTTACAGGAGGAATTTGCTGGATTGGACGTGGAAGTGGAGATAACCCCTCCTTTTGCTGCTTCGTCTGTAGGGTTGGAATCTTCTATTCAGGGGCTTGAAGAGAAGGATGCCATCATCATAGTAAACTCTATTCGCCCCTTTACAGAGCCGCATATCCCCCTCTTTTTTTTGTCACCTTGGTGTTTACATGAATTTTCATTCCAGGAACCTGAAGCCACTATTCATTCCCCGGCACCGACTTCTGGTACTGCTGTGGTCTCATTAGAGGCCTCGGATCTGCTACCGCTGGCCACCGCATCTCCTTCAGGGACAATCACCCTACTCCGCCCCGTGCCGGTGAGGATACATGCGGCTATTGGGGGATTACCCACGGAGCCGAGCCAGTCGGGGGAGAGTCTCGCCCTGGCGTCGACGACATAGTTGAGGGCTGAGGCTGACCCGCAGAGGGGGTCTGCTTTTATATCGGCAGCCATAATGACGATCGCGCCAGATTCTGCGATTCCATTTGTGCCGGAGCCAGAGTCAGAACCTCCGTCCCTCCTAGGCTTCGTTGAAGGAAGCCCTGACAGGAGTCTGACGGAGCAGGAACATGTTGCCGTGGTATCTGCTTCTTCGGCTTTGACGGCCGTTCCATCTTCCTCTTCCGAGCCGGACACCGGCTTATGGGCCGCCATAGACAGGGAAGTGACCTTCGAGGTGTCTCCGGCGGCTTCCCTGGGCATTATGATGGGAATCGACGCCGAGCATTAACTTTTATTTTTACATTTGAGTCCTTTTATTTACTTTTATATCCTTGGGAAAGTATATGTACAATTGTAAGGCTTTGTAAGCCAATGTGTCATTCCCTAGGATTGTGTGGGTTTTTGTGCAAATGTGTAGTAGGTCCAGTTAGGGGGCCCCCTCCCCTTCCCCATTGGTCCACCTCATCCATGTAGGGCTGGTCAACCATCCTAGGTGGCCATCTAGAAGGTTTGAATGCTAATTGACCACATGGGAGACAAAGGGGTTAAAATTTCAAAGGTTGGCCACCTACCTTACCTACCTAGTCAAAGGAGTGCTCCATTCATATATAATTTATTTTTTTTGAGTTTTGACCACATGGGGGAAGAAAATGACTTATTTCCCATGAAATTCCCAGCCCCCAACCCCTTGCCATTTTCTATATAAGCCTATGTATAGTGTCATTAGAGATTAATGAAGAAATGAAGAGAAAATTATTGGAAAATCAAGAGTGTTCTTGAGCCCCTCCTCTCCCCCTCTAGTTTCTTCATCCCAACCTCCATTTATAGAGTGTTTCTATCTCCCTTCATCTCCTCTCAACCTCCGGTGATCGTCTGTGCCGCCGCCGCCGCCGTTCGCGCCGCCTTCGAGCCGCCACGGGATCGTCTTCGGTTTTCTATCCTGCTGGACAGAGGTGTAGTTCGTGAATTCCTGAAGCCCGCCATGAGTTCAGATCGACTTGAAATTTTGAGGGTTGGTTCCTATCTTCTAGCCCCTTCTCTACAAAAACATTGAGGTTCAAAACCCACCGTTTCATATCCTTACCATTTCGTTCAACTCTCAATCTCAGATCTGTTCTGTCACTATCTACAGTGACAGTAGCCCTGAGTTCTCCACCTTCGACCACCCTTTTGATTTATGTTAGACCTTCCAATTTAACTGGGAGTTCTGTCCATCGTTCCCTACCACACAATTTTTCTTAAGTTTTTATCATCCTTCTACCTATTTTTAACAATTCATGTTCTACCGGAGCTACAGTACTTTCAGTCAGATCCCAGATCCGACCTTCGTCCAGTTAACAAATCACCGAAAATCATAGACACATCCAAACGTGTCCAAACCAATTTTTCTGTCTTCCCAACTCAATTTTCCACAACTTTACCGAAGAACACAACCCCAGATTCGAACGTCTACCTCACGGTCAAAGGCAATCCATAGTCAAGTTCTCTGCAGGCCTGAGTCTTCGGTTACTGTACAACAGGAGATTGAAAATTCCTTAAGTCAAGATCTGAGCAGATCCAGGCCAGATCTTTGGGCCTAGGTTGAAGAACTTCAAGCTATCTTTCCAACGGCGCCAGTCTCGTGTCGATCCGACATTGGGGCTGATCGCAGCGCCCATTCTCGCCGGAGCGCGCGCCGAAATACAGAACCGGCAGATTTCCGATCGGGTTTTCCGACCAGTGCCGCCATCCCAAGGAGTGACCCTCCGGGCATCCACCACTACAGCGGTGCCACCGGGTCCCATACGGCCCCTCCGGACAGCAAGTGGGCCCCACCGTCACGTGTTCGGATGTTGCCGAATCAACGCGAGAAGCCGCCCGTCAACCCGAATTCGGTCCTCCCGGACCCCATTGTGTAGCCCTTTACCTCCCTGCGTGGAGTGGGCAGCGAGTTGCATTTCTGTAATATCCGTGTATAATTGTTCCGGGAGTACGACTTCGGCCGGGTCCGCCTTCCCCACGCCGAGCGCGTGGAGGTATCGCATTCGCTCCCTTACTTGGCATTTTGCTTAATTTCATATATGCTTGTTTATGCCGCTGCTAGAGAGCATGATGGGGTAATTAGCTCGCTTTCTATTTATATCACCGCTGCTGCGAGAGAGAGCGTTACCGTCCCGTGAACCGATCCGGGCACGAAAGAGAGAGCCGACCACCCTAGCTCTTGCCGGTTTCTCAACCGTGCACGTCCGACGCTTCCCTCGTTAAGGGACGATCGCGAGCTTATCGTGTCCGTGGTCCCGTCCCACATCAATTTGGTATCAGAGAGAGTTTGAGTCTAGGGTGTCATTTACGTCTAGTCATTAGTCATTTACGTCTACTCGTGTTTAGGGTCATCATTGTTTCAAAACAAAAAAAAGTGTCTTTTTGCATCGCATCCCTTTACTCGGTATATCAAAAGGTGTTGTCCGAACGTTAGGCTATGCCTATCGAGAAGGCCGCACACTTGCGCGAGTGACCTTCGGGTCAATTATCTCCGCCACGTACCAAGTCTTGGTGTACGTCTAGGGTCCTTAGTGTGCATGCATTCCAACTTTGCATTACTTAGGGTCGTGTCTAGTGTCTTGCCCAAATGGCCTTGCATATCCATTCCTAGGGATCCATTCCCGTATTTTGGCAACTATGGCCAACCCATGTCGACCCGTCCAAGGTGATAGGTCCGTGTCCGAGTACCTTCGGGCATATCATAAGTATTGGTTGGAACATGGCTTGGGAGAGGAGAGCAACACAGCCGCATTTCAGTTCCGGAGAGGTTTGCGCCTTCACTTCCAATTGGAATGTCTTATCCGCAATGCATTCTCTCTAGCGGAATCCTATTCGGTCGCTCTAGTGGTCGAACCATTTGAGTCACACTTTTCTCGGTATGGTGGCTTTCGACAAGCATCCACCTCCCAGCCGCATACACCATGGCCTTCACCACTCGAGAGAGTTCCAATGTCATCCATCTCTATTTCCGAATTTGATTCGGAATCCTCTCATTTGAAACCACCAAGGCCCGAGCCACCCGTATTTCTAACGGGTACGCTTTTCATAGCCGAGCCGCTTCTTAGTTGGCTCAAGGATGGATTGGTCCCACCTCCCTTCCCATCAATGGACCCCACACTACCACTAGTGTCAAGCAACTCATTTCATACCACCTTCCAGTCTCGTCACTATGTGGACACATTGGACGACCTTCTTAAAGGGTTAGACCGGCAGTTGACCTTTACACATTTATTGGCCCGAGGCTTCGACCAACCCGCTAGTCTTAGCTTCACCCATCCGGCCTATGGGTCCATTACCTCTGAGTGCACCGTGGGTTGTGTCACCACGGAGATCCTCTTACTCCTTCCCTTACCGGCCGAGCCCGAATCCATACCCTTTTGTCCGAGGGAGGAATCATACTTCTTGCTTACGATCCCCGTCCCACCCATCACAATGCAAGAAGGTGACTATCCACACCTTCAAAACTTCTACACGTGGGACCGTGACTTGGGGGAGCCCACCACAAGGGGTCATACCTTCTTCGATCCCTTTGACTCATTCCTTAGTGGACCCTATGACCTACCTTATATAGTTCATTTCT
This sequence comes from Amorphophallus konjac, assembly GCA_022559845.1. Classification (NCBI taxonomy): domain Eukaryota; kingdom Viridiplantae; phylum Streptophyta; class Magnoliopsida; order Alismatales; family Araceae; genus Amorphophallus; species Amorphophallus konjac. The sequence continues at coordinate 46,825,270 of CM040122.1, forward strand.
TCAAGGGAGTCCACTATCACACTCCTACCCCACGGGCCGGGTCATTTACACCCACCAAGCCCGTCCACGATACAACAACATTCGGCCCTCCTAGCCCTCTCAAGTCCCCCAAATCCAAAGGGCCGTCCATGCATGACTGGGTCATACTTGGATGTTTAGGTGTTCCCCATACCACCCATCTCCGGTTACATAACATGCATGCATGGCACACATTCGGGTGTCTTGGTCCGCCGTCACCTATGTACGGGTCGGACTAACAATAAGTGTGTCTAGAGTCATGTATGAGTCGGTTTCTTATTTGTGTGGTTTACATATGTGTGTTAGTGCATGGTGAGTCTGCATATGTCGTGTGCAAGCTCGTCGATGTCAGTCACTTATGAGTGTGAAAGCGAGTAGACTCACTCGATGAGTATGGGATCGGTTCTACATCAATACCCGGATCAGTCACCTACAGGGACTCAGCGGTGATTCCTAGTGAGTCTTCGAGCCGACTTCCTTCCCTTTTGAGAGTGCCCCACCCGGAGTGTCCACCTCTAGCCCATAGCAGCTTGTGCATATCGAGTATATATGGATTGAGCAGGTGACGGTCACTTGGAGTGGAGCATACCCGCGCTACTCGGCACGGTGACGGATCCGCCGGAGTACTCGAGCATCCATACCCCTACTCGACGGGGTCGAGTTCCTCCCACCCGGGGAGAGTTGATGGGAATCGACGCCGAGCATTAACTTTTATTTTTACATTTGAGTCCTTTTATTTACTTTTATGTCCTTGGGAAAGTATATGTACAATTGTAAGGCTTTGTAAGCCAATGTGTCATTCCCTAGGATTGTGTGGGTTTTTGTGCAAATGTGTAGTAGGTCCAGTTAGGGGGCCCCCTCCCCTTCCCCATTGGTCCACCTCATCCATGTGGGGCTGGTCAACCATCCTAGGTGGCCATCTAGAAGGTTTGAATGCTAATTGACCACATGGGAGACAAAGGGGTTAAAATTTCAAAGGTTGGCCACCTACCTTACCTACCTAGTCAAAGGAGTGCTCCATTCATATATAATTTATTTTTTTTGAGTTTTGACCACATGGGGGAAGAAAATGACTTATTTCTCACGAAATTCCCAGCCCCCCATCCCTTGCCATTTTCTATATAAGCCTATGTATAGTGTCATTAGAGATTAATGAAGAAATGAAGAGAAAATTATTGGAAAATCAAGAGTGTTCTTGAGCCCCTCCTCTCTCCCTCTGGTTTCTTCATCCCAACCTCCATTTCTAGAGTGTTTCTATCTCCCTTCATCTCCTCTCAACCTCCGGTGATCGTCTGTGCCGCCGCCGCCGCCGTTCGCGCCGCCTTCGAGCCGCCACGGGATCGTCCTCGGTTTTCTATCCTGCTGGACAGAGGTGTAGTTCGTGAATTCCTGAAGCCCGCCACGAGTTCAGATCGACTTGAAATTTTGAGGGTTGGTTCCTATCTTCTAGCCCCTTCTCCACAAAAACATTGAGGTTCAAAACCCACCGTTTCATATCCTTACCATTTCGTTCAACTCTCAATCTCAGATCTGTTCTGTCACTGTCTACAGTGACAGTAGCCCTGAGTTCTCCACCTTCGACCACCCTTTTGATTTATGTTAGACCTCCCAATTTAACTGGGAGTTCTGTCCATCGTCCCCTACCACCACAATGTTTCTTAAATTTTTATCATCCTTTTACCTATTTTTAACAATTCATGTTCTACCGGAGCTACAGTACTTTTAGTCAGATCCCAGATCCGACCTTCGTCCAGTAAACAAATCACAGAAAATCATAGACACATCCAAACATGTCCAAACCAATTTTTATGTCTTTCCAACTCAATTTTTCACAACTTTGCGGAAGAACACAACCCCAGATTCGAACGTCTACCTCATGGTCAAAGGCAATCCACAGTCAAGTTCTCTGCAGGCCTGAGTCTTCGGTTACTGTACAACAGGAGATTGAAAATTCCTTAAGTCAAGATCCGAGCAGATCCAGGCCAGATCTTTATGCCTAGGTTGAAGAACTTCAAGCTATCTTTCCAACGGCGCCAGTCTCGTGTCGATCCGACATCGGGGCTGATAGCAGCGCCCATTCTCGCCGGAGTGCGCGCCAAAATACAGAACCGGCAGATTTCCGATCGGGTTTTCCGACCGGTGCCGAACGGAGCCGCCGGGCCTCCGGCCGGCGAAGCAGCGTGCCGCCATCCCAAAGAGCGACCCTCCGGGCATCCACCACTACAGCGGTGCCACCGGGTCCCACACGGCCCCTCCGGACAGCAAGTGGGCCCCACCGTCACGTGTTCGGGTGTTGCCGAATCAACGCGAGAAGCCGCCCATCAACCCGAATTCGGTCCTCCCGGACCCCATTGTGTAGCCCTTTACCTCCCTACGTGGAGTGGGCAGTGAGTTGCATTTCTGTAATATCCGTGTATAATTGTTCCGGGAGTACGACTTCAGCCGGGTCCGCCTTCCCCACGCCGAGCGCGTGGAGGTATCGCATTCGCTCCCTTACTTGGCATTTTGCTTAATTTCATATATGCTTGTTTATGCCGCTGCTAGAGAGCATGATGGGGTAATTAGCTCGCTTTCTATTTATATCACCGCTACTGCGAGAGAGAGCGTTACCGTCCCGTGACCCGATCCGGGCACGAAAGAGAGAGCCGACCACCCTAGCTCTTGCCGGTTTCTCAACCGCGCACGTCTGACGCTTCCCTCGTTAAGGGACGATCGCGAGCTTATCGTGTCCGTGGTCCCGTCCCGCATCACATTACCTCATCGGAGGAATTTTTCTGGCAGCATCTAGAGATGCTGCTTCAGGTTGTGGAATCTCAGCCAGCGCTGTCTTACTTCCAGTTGAAGGAAGTGGCTGCGCGACTGACGATCGGGCTGCAGGAGCTGGGCTGCCCTCTAGATATCTGGACCCAGCGGGTGCTTTTCTTGTTAAAGTTTGTGAATCGCCGGGACTTTCTCGAGAAGATGATGGGCGACCGGCTGGCGGCCCTCAAACTGCAGAGAGTTGACTGTCAGGCGGAGCTGACGTCTCTGATCTCTGATCTTCAGGAGAGCAGGGCTCAGGTTGAAGCTTCTGTAACCCAGGCGCACATTCTACATAGCCGACGGGAAGAACTCCGCGCTGAATTGGCTACCATAGAAGCCGAGATACCGCGGCTAGAGGCTGCGGAAGTCCAAGGCATCGAAAGAACTTCTTTGCTGGAGGGCCGAGTCGCGTCTCTGCAGACTGAGGTGACTCGGGTTCAGGAAGAGGAAGCGCAGCTCCATGAACTGGGGGCGGCTCCTCATGTCGGGCTTATTGACTTTGCTGATATCTTCAGGCGGCCTTAGCTGATCCGCCTTTGTAATCTGTCCCCTCAGAAGGGCTCCTTTTGTATTCACTTCCCCTTTTTGTAATGAAGATAGAAGTTTCCTTCACTATATTTTTTTTTGTGTTCACATCCACACCCGCATTTTGTTGTGTCTTGTGGCAATTCTGGCGACCTGCTTGGAAGTACCTCCATGTCCGTGTCGCAGGAGAGCGTCCACCCTCTCAAGGAAAGGATGGGGGCCTCGCTCCACCGCGGGATGGGGTTCCAGAGGTTGCCAGGTTGGCGCAGACGTAGGTCTTGCTGACAAGAGGCGTCGAAACCGTGACTACTGGCTGCTCATGGTAATTCCATTATTGACCCTGATTGGGGGAGATGTTGACCGACCTTGTCGATGGTGACACGGGTCGAAAAAGGTAGATGGTCTTGCCGATGGTGACAAGGACCGGGAGGGTTGCGACCGATCTTGCCGATGGTGACAAGGGTCGAAAAGGTAGACGGTTTTGCCAATGATGACAAAAATCGGAAGGGGTAGCGACCGATCTTGCCGATGGTGACAAGGGTCGAAAGGGTAGACGGTCTTGCCGATGGTGACACAAATCGGGTAAGGATAGCGACCGATCTTGCCGATGGTGACAAGGGTCGAAAGGGTAGACGGTCTTACCGATGGTGACAAGAACCGGAAGGGATAGCGACCGATCTTGCCGATGGTGACAAGGGTCAAAAGGGTAGACGGTCTTGTCGATGATGACACAAACTGGGTAAGGATAGCGACCGATCTTGCCGATGGTGATAAGGGCCGAAAGGGTAGACGGTCTTGCCGATGGTGACACAAACCGGGTAAGGATAGCGACCGATCTTGCCGATGGTGACAAGGGTCGAAAGGGTAGACGGTCTTGCCGATGGTGACAAGAACCGGAAGGGGTAGTGACCGATCTTGCCGATGGTGACAAGGGTCGAAAGGGTAGACGGTCTTGCCGATGGTGACAAGAACCGAAAGGGGTAGCGACCGATCTTGCCGATGGTGACAAGGGTCGAAAGGGTGGACGGTCTTGCCGATGATGACAAAAAATCGGGTAGGGTTAGATGTATGTAAGTGGGATATCGGATGAAGACTCCGCCTCGACCTTGTAAATGGCCTTCTGGATGAAGAATGGTTCATCACTATTCATCATTCATTTTTATTCACATTACTGACCTAAGCGCCCTTTCGGGTTTTTGCCGAAGCCAGCCCCCTCTTGCTTTTGCCCGCGCGCCCTTTCGGGTTTTCACGCGGCGGGGTACCCGATTTTGCCCGCGACGCCCTTTCGGGTTTTTGCCACAGCTGGGTTATAGCCATTTTTGCACTTGTCCTGATCATAGGAGCAAGTCTGGCGGGGTATCTCTATTTTTAACCCCATTTTATTTTCTTTCTTTTTTTTTTGATATGTATAGGGTGGCAGGTCTAAGTGCGACATTCGACCCTTGGTTGACAGTAGATGGCTGTCGGCCGGAGCATCAGACCTTGCGCCAGGTAGGACAGTTCATTCGTTAGCAAGGGCTGAATGCTAACGCAAAAGAGTGATCTCTCGCCGATTCGGGCGTAAGGCCGGTAATGGCAACATCGTGGTGTATTCTTTCAGGAGCTTGGTCAGGGCGGAGTGCCACTAGACCGAGGAAATGGTAGTTCGGTTAAGGCGGGATGCCATTAACCAAGGGATGGTAGCTCGATCAGGGCGGAATGCCACTGGACCAAGGGAAGGTAGCTTGGTTAGGACGAAATACCACTACCCAAGGGGAGGTAGCTCGATCAGGGCGGAATGCCACTGGACCAAGGGAAGGTAGCTTGGTCAGGGCGGAATGCCATTAACCAAGGAAAGGGTAGCCTGGTTGGGGCAGAATGCCATTAACCGAGGAAAAGTAGCTCGACTAGGGCGGAATGCCGCTAATCAAGGAGAGGTAGCTTGGATAGGGCGGAATGCCATTAACCAAAGGGGAGGTAGCTTGATTAGGGCAGAATGCCACTAACCAAGGGGAGGTAGCTTGATTGGGGCAGAATGCCACTAACCAAGGAAAGGTAGCTTGGTTAGGGCGGAATGCCATTAACCAAGGAAAGGTAGCTTGATTTAGGGCAGAATGCCACTAACCAAGGAAAGGGTAGCTCGGTTAGGGCAGAATGCCGCTGACCGAGGAGAAAGTAGCTCGATTAGGGTGGAGTGCCACTAAACCAAGAAAAAGGTAGCTCGATTAGGGCGGAATGCCGCTGACCGAGGAGAGGGTAGCTTGATTAGGGCGGAATGCCACTACCCAAGGAGAGGTAGCTTGGTTAGGGCGGAATGCCATTGACCAAGGAAAGGTAGCTCGATTAGGGCGGAATGCCACTAACCAAAGGGGAGGTAGCTTGATTATGGCAGAATGCCACTAACCTAGGGGAGGTAGCTTGATTAGGGCAGAATGCCACTAACCAAGGAAAGGTAGCTTGATTTAGGGAAGAATGCCACTAACCAAGGAAAGGGCAGCTCGGTTTAGGGCAGAATGCCGCTGACCGAGGAGAAAGTAGCTCGATTAGGGCGGAGTGCCACTAAACCAATAAAAAGGTAGCTCGATTAGGGCGGAATGTCGCTGACCGAGGAGAGGGTAGCTTGATTAGGGTGGAATGCCGCTAACCAAGGAGAGGTAGCTTGGTTAGGGCGGAATGCCATTAACCAAGGAAAGGTAGCTCGATCAGGGCGGAATGCCACTGGACCAAGGGAAGGTAGCTTGGTCAGGGCGGAATGCCACTAACCAAGGAAAGGGTAGCTCGGTTAGGGTAGAATGCCGCTGACCGAGGAGAAAGTAGCTCGATTAGGGCGGAGTGCCACTAAACCAAGAAAAAGGTAGCTCGATTAGGGCGGAATGCCGCTGACCGAGGAGAGGGTAGCTTGATTAGGGCGGATTGCCGCTAACCAAAGAAGGTAGCTTGGTTAGGGCGGAATGCCATTAACCAAGGAAAGGTAGCTCGATCAGGGCGGAATGCCACTGGACCAAGGGAAGGCAGCTTGGCTAGGGTGAAATGCCATTAACCAAGGGGAATGTATTCTGACCGATCACTCGGGGAATGCTGGCTGCGCTGCATGATACAGCTTAATATGCTTTCCGTTGAGGGGAGAGAACTGGATAACCCCTTTGTGGTCTACCAGGACGTAGGCTCCCCCTTCATATACTCGGCGGACGATATACGGCTCGACCCAATTTTTGACCAGCTTCCCTTTGGGGTTAGAGGCCATCACTTCTTTTCTTTTGACCATTACCAGGTCTCCTTTCTTGAATTCTCGACCCTTGACTAGCTTGTCAAAAGCACGGGCCATGCGAGCTTGGTAGAGCTGGATGTTTTGCTGCGCCCGGAGGCGTTTTCCTTCGAGCTCAATGAGCTCTTCCAATCTTCTTTCTGCATTGGTCTGCTCACCATTGACTAGTCCGTGCTGGATGGCAACTCGCAATGAAGGAACTTCAAGTTCGACTGGCACCACAACTTCTGACCCGTAGACAAGGGAGAAGGGGGAACAGCCGGTTGGGGTCTTGTAGACAGTACGATAGGCCCAAAGTGCTTCGTACATCCTTTCTTCCCAATCTTTTTTATTAGACTTGACAGTCTTTGCCAGCAATGTGCATAGAGTTTTGTTAAAGGCTTCTGCAAGTCCATTGGCTTGAGGGTTGTAGGGGGAGGATGTCCTCCAGTCGATTTTGTATTTGTCGGCCAGCCGATAAATCTTCTGATTTCTAAAATGGCTGCCATTATCAGAGATGATTCGGCTGGGGATCCCGAACCGGAATATTACATTTTGCTGGAAGAATCTCGCAACTAGCTCTCCCGTCACATCTCTTAGTGCTACTGCTTCTGCCCATCTGGAGAAGTAGTCTGTAGCTGCTAAGATGTATTTGCACCCTGATGAAGATGCTGGCAGCGGCCCTACCACTTCCGTGCCCCACTGAGCAAATGGCCAGCTCGGTAGGGTGGGATGCAGTGGCACTGGAGGTCTCCTTGCCACATTAGCATGTTCTTGACATTTCTGACAAGCTTTGGCAAACTTGCAGCAATCATCAAATATAGTGGGCCAATAGTAACCCAGCTTCTTTATCTCAATTTTCATTTTCGGGCCAGCCTGGTGTGCTCCAGCTGATCCTGCATGGACTTCCTGCATCACCTGTCCTGCTTCTGCTGAAGACAAGCAACGTAGTAGGACTTTCCTTCGGGCATCTGCCATAATTCGGAACAAGGTCCCGCTTCTCATCTCGTAAGAATCTTTGATCTTTAGGAGCTTCATTCTCTGTTCCTTTTCTTTTGGAAGTTGCTGGTGTTGAAACCAACGCAGGAGATGCTCTCGCCAATCGGGCTGCTGAACCCCTTCGATGACTGCTACTTCCCTCTCTTGTTCGTCGGTCAGGACCTCCGTGACGCTGGGGACCTGTCGGCGGTTGATCACTGTTATATTCAGACTTGTGTCTGGCGGGACCGCCAATGAACTGGCCAGCTTAGCGAGGGCGTCTGCCTGAGCATTCCGGCCTCGATTGATGTGCTTAATGCTGATGAAGTAAAATTTTGACATCAGGCGAGTTGCCAACTGGTGATAGGGGAGGAGCTCTTGCTTTCGCACATCGAACTCTCCTTCCAGCTGTTTTATAACTAGCATGGAGTCTCCGAATGCTTCTAGCATCTGAATTCCCATGGACAGAGCAATTTGCAACCCGATTATCAGGGCTTCATATTCTGCTTCATTGTTTGTGCATTGCTTGTTTATGGAACATGATGTATGCATCACTTCTCCTTGTGGGGATTTCAGGACTATGCCTGCTCCTGCTCTGACCCTGGCTGACCCGGTGGCAGAGGTGTCAATTCTGGAAGCGCCATCAAAGTATAGTTGCCGTAAGGAGGGCTGTACTTGCACGGCTTCTAGGGTTTCATCTTCAGGAAGCTTCGGCTCCAACGGGCAATCCCCGGGCACTGGGTGCTCAGCGAAGAAGTCTGCAATAGCTTGGCCCTTGACGGCCTTGCGCGGCACGTAGGAGATATCAAACTCCATAAGGATTACCGCCCATTTGCCCAGGCGGCCTTTGAGGGCCGGTTGAGACATAATGTACTTCAGGGGATCCTCTTTGGATACCAAGCTGATTTCATGCGACAACATATAGTGTCGGAGCTTTTTAACTGTGAAGACCAGCGCCAGATAGATCTTCTCAATATAAATATATTTCTCTTCAGTTCTGACCAGTCTCCGACTGAGGTAATAGAGGGCTTGTTCTTTCCCTTCTTCATTATTCTGGGCCAGCATTGCCCCCAGAGAATTATGTGTAGCTGCTATATACAGTATCAATGGTCGTCCTTTCACTGGTGCGCCCAACACTGGAGGAGTTTTCAGGTAGTCTTTTAGCTTGTCGAAGGCTGCCTGGCAATCTTCATCCCAATAAAAGGGGACATCTTTCATCATCAACTTGTGAAAAGGCTGGCATCACCCTGACAAATTGGAAATGAAACGCCGGATATAAGCCAAACGGCCCTATAGTGATCTCAGCTCGGAGATGTTCCTTGGCGGAGGTAACCCCTGAATCGCCTTGATCTTTGCGGGGTCTATCTCGATTCCCCGATATCGGACGATGAAGCCCAAGAATTTTCCGCTCGACACTCCGAACGCGCATTTCATAGGGTTCATTTTTAGCTCATGCTGCCTGATGGGGGACGGGGACCGACACGGACTAAGACTCTCAAGGACTCTAACTGAGGCAAGCAGTAGCACGCTCAAGGGTCGCCAAGTGGCAGACCACCGTGATACCCCACAGAGTGAAGGACGTCTCTCAACAGAAACTCCGACCTCGGCCGTCCCAAGGAGGGAAGCGCACGTGTCTAGGCGTAAAGTCGACTTCCAAAGACAAGGGGAGTCGAGTCCTAGCTCGATGCTCTAAGGGTGCTAAAGGATGGGTGCTCTCACTCGCGATCCGCGGTGATGGTAACAAAGTAGCTAGGCGCCTACTCTCTCTCACGCGGCATAATCAAAAGCATACTAAAAGAGCAAGCACAAGAGAGGAGTCGGAACGCGTACCTCCACGCCTAGGCGTGGGGAAGGAACCCCGGCCGTGGGCCAACAACCCCGATACACTGAAGACCAATAAAATACAACCCAATAGCGGCCCACTCCTCGCAGGGAGGTAAAAGGCTACAAGCGACGCATTCGGGGCTGCCGGGCACGGGCTGACGGGCCGCACTCGGTGACGGGCACAATGCTGCAGAATCGGCGTCGCGCGCGCCTGGACGGAGACGGGTCCCACGGGCTGATGCGACGTCCGATCGAGGCGCCGTCAGAGAGGACGCGTCTCTGACTGCTGGAGGAACGCTCCGGCCCAAGGAGGCACGCTGGATCCACCGGTGGTGGCCGTGGTCGCTGCTGAAAGTCGGGTCAGGTTCTGTGGTCGCAGAACTGCGCACGCCGACGAAAAAAATCAGGAAGTCGGACTTCTGGTGCCCGAACAGGTCCCGGCCGGTTGGAGGTGAAAGCCAACTGGCAGAGGTCGCCCTCGGCCAAACGGCGCTGGCAGACGATGCCGGTACGAGTCGCAGGAGCCGCTGGAAGTTGGTGTTAGTTCGCTGGCCGGACTGTGCAGACAGACCTGAGTGGTCCCACGAGAATCGACGCCACGCTCGGCACCGATGTCGGAACGAGGCGAGATCGGTGGCGTTGGACAGAGGACGAGGAGAGGTACGTCCGGTGAAGATCCCGCGTCCAAACTCGCAGACTTCCGCCCTGTGCGAATTTTGAAAGAGGGCGGACAGAATCTGGGCGCACAGGGAGAGGGGTCCTGCGCGCTCTCACAAGGAAAATCACTACGGGTGGTGCCGATCTCCGAATGAGGCGAAACCACCTCGCACGCGTCGGCGACTCGTAGAAGAATCCCACAAAAATGGGCTGGACGCAGAATGGCACCACGAACAGCAGATGTCGTCGCAGCTCTTGGAGACAAAATCTGGACGCACTCGAACTCGGATCTGAGAAGAGATAGAAGAGAGGGGAACCTCGGCGTCGCACCGAGGGGATGGGGAGTCACACCCCAAGCTTGCTCCCGTCGCAGGAGCAAGGAGGACAGAGGAGGAAGTCGCATCCACCTTCAAGAGCACAAGCTATTTTCTTCTATTCCATTCAATTAATTCCCACAAAAGGAAATTACATGCCTTATATATCGGGGGAGGGGAATTAGGGTTTCACCCAGCCAAGGGAGGAGGGGTGCGACCAGGACCTTCCCCATTCAAGGGGGGGGGCGGCCAAGCCTCCTCCAATCAAGGAGGGATCAAGGGGAGGGGGGCGCCCAAAGAAGAAAGGTGGGGGAGGTGGAATGGGAAAGGGGTGTGCCCAAAAAGGAAAGAAGAGGGGGCAAGGTGGGGAAGGTGGCGCAGCCACCTTGGATGGGGAAGGGGGAATGCGCCCCAAACCCTAACCCTAATCCAAACACTATGGGCCAAGGCCAAGCCCAATAGTAAAAGAAAAAAAGGACCCATTATCCCTACACATAGTCTGATAGCAATAAAACTAGATAACATGTCCACGCAGGGACTAATCCAAGGCCCACATGGCCTGAGCAAGCAGAGAAGATAGCTAGAAGATGCCGCCATCGCCGAGCCACAAGGAAGTAGCGGTGTGCCGGGTGCTCCGTCGAGGATAGCGCCGTGTGTCCTCACCAATTCTCCCCGGGTGGGAAGAACTCGACCCCGTCGAGTAGGGGTCACGGTCGCTGAGGTACCGCTCCAGCAAGTCCGGATCGATCCGCTCCAGCTCTCCACGTGTAATCCAGGTGTTGTCCGACTCGGGGCGCCCTCTCCAACGCACTAGGAAGCGTTGGTAGGCTCCGCTCCTGGTAGTAGTCACCTGCTCATCCAGTATGCAATCTATATGCTCGCGTGTATGTAATGGGGCTGGAGGAGGTGGACTCTCAGTAGGTGTATCACTCACAACAGGAGGGTCAGGCCCAAATAACTCGCTGGGTATCACCGCGGGATCCTTATAAGCTACCAGATCAGAGACATTGAACGTCGAACTGATCCCGTAGTCGTCTGGAAGCTCGATCTCATACGCGTTCGACCCAATACGCCTCAACACTCTGAATGGTCCTGCACCGCGGTCTTGGAGTTTCTTTACGGCTCCCGAAGGAAACCGTTCCGGTCTAACCCGGACCATGACGTACTCTCCCTCGCGGAACTCACGTGTGCGTCTGTGCGCGTCAGCTAACTCCTTGTAACGTGCGTTGCAAGCCTCAATATGACGACGGACATGATCATGCAACTGTCTAATATGCTCAGCAAAAGACTCAGCTGACTCAGAGACTCGGGACTGAATGGGGGAGGGAATCAAATCAATCGGTTTCCTAGGCCTACGACCAGTGACAATCTCAAATGGACTCAACCCTGTAGACCTATTGACCGAATCATTATAAGCAAACTCCGCTAAAGGTAAGACAAGATCCCAATCTCCAACTCTATCACGCACTAAACATCTCAGAAGATCCCCTAGACTTCTATTGACTACCTCTGTCTGACCGTCAGTCTGGGGGTGGTACGCGGTGGAGAACTTCAACTGGGTGCCCATCATCCGCCAAAGGGTTTTCCAAAAGTAGCTCGTAAAACGCACATCCCTATCAGAAACAATGGTACGCGGCAACCCAAACCTGGACACACAGTGGGTGAAGAATAACCTAGCAACTCCAGAGGCATCCGATGTCTTGGAACAAGGAATAAACAAGGCCATCTTGGAGAAGCGGTCAACCACAACAAAAATAGAATCATGCCGCCGTGCAGTACGGGGCAAACCAAGCACAAAGTCCATGCTGATATCCTGCCAAGGACTATCAGGGACAGGCAGAGGGGTATAAAGGCCAGTGTTCTGTTTCCTCTGTTTCGCTAAGGCACAAATACGACACTGGGCAACTATGCGGGCCACATCCCTCTTCAAACTGGGCCAGTAGAAACGGTGCTCGACAGCCTCTATGGTCTTGTTTCGGCCGAAGTGGCCGGCAAGACCTCCTGCATGAAGCTCCCACGTAAGAAAATCACGAACTGAAGTCCGTGGGATGCACAACCTATCGCCTCTAAATAAGTGACCATCCTGAAGGACAAACTCGCTAAACTCACGGGACGGTCCTGACTGAAGGGCAGAATAGATGGGACCGAAGTCCGGGCAATCAATGTAGGCCTCCTTCAACTTCTCTAAACCAACCACCTGAACATTCATGGTGGATATCAACATCACCCGCCGACTAAGAGCGTCGGCCACCTTGTTCTCAGCACCTGCCTTGTGCTTGAGAACGAATGTAAACTCCTGCAAATATTCCACCCATCTACTATGTCGGGCATTCAGCTTCTTTTGGGTGTGGAGAAATTTCAATGCCTCATGGTCAGAAAAGAGCACAAACTCCTGGTGGAGGAGATAGTGCCTCCAATAGCGCAAGGCCTGAACAACTGCGTAGAATTCCTTGTCATAAGTAGAGTAACGCAGTTTGGCATCATTGAGTTTCTCACTAAAAAAGGCTATAGGGTGGGACTCCTGGCTAAGCACTCCCCCTATGCCTAAACCTGAGGCATCACATGTGACCTCAAACACTTTAGAAAAGTCTGGAAGTGTAAGAACGGGTGCCTGGGTCATGCGATCCTTGATAAGCTGGAAGGCTGTGGCCGCAGCCTTCGTCCAGGTAAACTCGCCCTTACGGATGCAATCCGTGATCGGGGCGGTGATAGAACTGAACCCCCTAATGAAACGGCGATAGAAAGTCGCCAGACCATGAAAGCTCCTAACATCGTGGAGTGTGCGGGGCTCGGGCCACTCCACTATGGCACGGATCTTCTCCGGATCAGCGGAGACTCCGTCACGGGACATAATGAACCCTAAGAAAGAAACCTGGTCAGTCATGAAGCTACACTTCTTAGGGTTGGCAAACAAGCTCTCCCGTCTCAGAACAACACACACCTGCCTAATGTGATCTAGGTGTAACTCCCTAGTGCGGCTATAAATCAAGATGTCGTCGAAGTAGACGACCAAAAACACTCCAATCATAGGACGCAACACCTGCGTCATCAGCCGCATGAAGGTGCTAGGGGCGTTAGTCAGCCCGAAGGGCATGACCAACCACTCGTAAAGACCATCCTTGGTCTTAAAAGCAGTCTTCCACTCATCACCGGGTCTGACCCTCACCTGGTGATAGCCACTCCTAAGATCGATCTTCGAAAAAATCGTGGCTCCCGACATCATATCAAGCAAGTCATCTAGCCGGGGAATGGGAAACCTATACTTAACCGTGATCTTATTGATCGCACGGCTATCGATGCACATACGCCATGTGCCATCCTTCTTCGGTGCTAGCAGGGCGGGAACAGCACAGGGGCTCTTGCTATCCCTAAGGGAACCCCTACTCATCAACTCATCAACCTGCCTCTGTAGCTCAGCGTGGTCCGCGGGACTCATCCGATAATGTGGAAGATTGGGCAAGGACGAGCCCGGGACAAGATCAATCTCGTGCTGGATGTCACGCAAAGGTGGAAGGCCTTCGGGAAGGTCCTCCGGAAAGATATCAGCAAACTCTCGCAACATCTCAGCTAACTGAGGGTCTGTCACTCCCTCGAGACTAGGGACTACCTCACCTGTCTCCCTGACAGCCACGGCTAAAAGAGGGACACCACTAGTGACCTCTCTCTCCATCTCTCGGGGACTGATGATCATCAACCTTCTCGTAGGAGGAACATCTATGGTGAGGGTAGGAGAGGGGGTGGAAATAGGCACCGGAGGTGGTGGTGGCGGAGGCTTGACCTTCCCCTGGCGAGGGGTGGTCGTGGCACTCGGACTGGCTGGTCCCCTAACAGTAGGGTCCCTAGGTGGGGCTGGGTGGAGGGTGATCCTGTGGCCGTTGTGATCAAATGTGCAAGTGTTTGCACGGCCCTGTAGGGTGGCATCCATGTCAAACAACCACGGCCTCCCTAAAATGATGTTACCTACCTCCATAGGGAGAACATCGCACCAAACTTCATCCTGATAGGTCTGGAACTGAAGGGACACTAGGCAACGGAGCCTAACAGGAATGGAGGTAGAATCGACCCAAGAAACCCTATAGGGAGCAGGGTGGTCAACTGGGGTCAACCCAAGGCGGGTAACAGTGCCAGTAGATATGGCGTTAATGCAACTCCCGCTATCAATGACAATCTTGCAAGCTTTACCCCCAAGCCTGCAGAAGGTGTGAAAAATGGTGGTGCGACGCCAGTCATCACTCACCTGGGGCTGGGCTAGGATGCACCTAACTACCCCTAACTGTGGGTCACCCTGAAAATGGCTACCCTGGGCACCATCCTGCTCTCCCTCGAGCAGATCATCGAAGAACTCCTCAACCAAGTCCTGGTCTACCTCATAACTAACAGGTATGGGCTCAGTGGGGGACTCAGTGGAAGTGGGGTCTGCCACGACGAGGGCCTTCCTCTCACGAGTGGGGCATCTATCAGCATAGTGGCCAAGTCCGCCACACCGGTAACAAGTACGAGCGCCCGCACTGGATGAGGCTCCAGCGGTCATAGGACTCTTGCCCTTGTCATCATGACGGGGCGCGGGGAGTAAAGGCTGTGAACGAGCAGGATGTGGGGGAGGCGGAAGTGTAGGGCGAGTGGGGGGGTAGGGTGCCTGCTGGCGAGGTGGAGGGAGCGGATCCCTAGGAAGGGGTGGACGAGGCCTGGGACCAGTGGGGTCCTGGCGAGGAGGCTCTGCGGGCCGAGCCGCCGGGTATCGACCATACTGTGTGGAAGTGGAGCGAGGGTCAAGACCCCGCTGACTAGGCATCCCCGGACGAAAGGTGGGGCCAAACTCCAACTCAAATTGCTCTAACTCTAGGGCAACCTGGTAAGCTAGCTCTAAAGTGCCTACCTGGCGACGGTAGAGCTCATACTGATATTCGGGCCTCAAGCCACGGCGAAAACGGGAAACAGGCATGCCCTTCTCTTCATCAACTCCACATCGCAAATAATACTCGTCAAATTCGGCGATGTACTCGGTCACGGACCGATCGCCCTGACTAAGGGTCTGCCATTGGTCAATGAGCCTCTGGCGGTAAGAAGGAGGGACATACTTCTCGCGGAGCTTACGCCGCATATCAAACCAGGTCTCTATGGGTGGGTCCTGCCTCTGTAACATCAGACTCTCGACATTCCTCCAGTAGGTCTGGGCTTTCCCCATGAGCTTCATCTTGGCAAATCGGACTTGCCGCAGCTCAGACATCTCAACCCATTCGAAATACCTATCCATGCTATTCTCCCAGTCTATGTAGGCTTTTGGGTCAAGAGACCCCTCGAAAGTGGGTGGATCGGCACGGACGGTCCTAAGGGCCCTATCATCCTCATTCTGGTGTGGTCGACGACCACGGTACTGGCGTCCATTCCCCTCAAAATCCATCTCGGACCCATAGTCATCAAAGTCGGGGGCTCGGGGACGTCGCTCCTGAGCCCGAGGGGCTTGAGCGGCAGCAACAAGAGGAGCTTGGTTGGCTCTAGGAGAGTCCTGGCGGTGCACCTCATCTACCCTCCCTATCCGGCCAACAAGACCCTGGAGGGCCAAATCGGACACGGTGGCACGATCCTCAATGACCTTCAGACGATCATCTAGACGCTCAGTCAACTCCTTGATGGACTGGTCGGACCTGTCCATACGGGTCATAAGTTGGGCAATCAGATCCTCAAGAGATGGGCGTCCCTGAGGTGGGTGTTGGTCACCCATGGCGTCCGGGCGATGGTAGTCCGTACCACCCCGAGTGGGCATGCAAAGGAGGCTAACACCCTAAGACCTAGAGGGACACGAATGCAATGAGATGCAAGACTCAAACAAGACACGACCAAAACCTAAACACAACCCTAAGACCCAACCTGTAAGGACAAGTTGGTAACCATGCTCTGATACCAAAATTTGATGGGGGACGGGGACCGACACGGACTAAGACTCTCAAGGACTCTAACTGAGGCAAGCAGTAGCACGCTCAAGGGTCGCCAAGTGGCAGACCACCGTGATACCCCACAGAGTGAAGGACGTCTCTCAACAGAAACTCCGACCTCGGCCGTCCCAAGGAGGGAAGCGCACGTGTCTAGGCGTAAAGTCGACTTCCAAAGACAAGGGGAGTCGAGTCCTAGCTCGATGCTCTAAGGGTGCTAAAGGATGGGTGCTCTCACTCGCGATCCGCGGTGATGGTAACAAAGTAGCTAGGCGCCTACTCTCTCTCACGCGGCATAATCAAAAGCATACTAAAAGAGCAAGCACAAGAGAGGAGTCGGAACGCGTACCTCCACGCCTAGGCGTGGGGAAGGAACCCCGGCCGTGGGCCAACAACCCCGATACACTGAAGACCAATAAAATACAACCCAATAGCGGCCCACTCCTCGCAGGGAGGTAAAAGGCTACAAGCGACGCATTCGGGGCTGCCGGGCACGGGCTGACGGGCCGCACTCGGTGACGGGCACAATGCTGCAGAATCGGCGTCGCGCGCGCCTGGACGGAGACGGGTCCCACGGGCTGATGCGACGTCCGATCGAGGCGCCGTCAGAGAGGACGCGTCTCTGACTGCTGGAGGAACGCTCCGGCCCAAGGAGGCATGCTGGATCCACCGGTGGTGGCCGTGGTCGCTGCTGAAAGTCGGGTCAGGTTCTGTGGTCGCAGAACTGCGCACGCCGACGAAAAAAATCAGGAAGTCGGACTTCTGGTGCCCGAACAGGTCCCGGCCGGTTGGAGGTGAAAGCCAACTGGCAGAGGTCGCCCTCGGCCAAACGGCGCTGGCAGACGATGCCGGTACGAGTCGCAGGAGCCGCTGGAAGTTGGTGTTAGTTCGCTGGCCGGACTGTGCAGACAGACCTGAGTGGTCCCACGAGAATCGACGCCACGCTCGGCACCGATGTCGGAACGAGGCGAGATCGGTGGCGTTGGACAGAGGACGAGGAGAGGTACGTCCGGTGAAGATCCCGCGTCCAAACTCGCAGACTTCCGCCCTGTGCGAATTTTGAAAGAGGGCGGACAGAATCTGGGCGCACAGGGAGAGGGGTCCTGCGCGCTCTCACAAGGAAAATCACTACGGGTGGTGCCGATCTCCGAATGAGGCGAAACCACCTCGCACGCGTCGGCGACTCGTAGAAGAATCCCACAAAAATGGGCTGGACGCAGAATGGCACCACGAACAGCAGATGTCGTCGCAGCTCTTGGAGACAAAATCTGGACGCACTCGAACTCGGATCTGAGAAGAGATAGAAGAGAGGGGAACCTCGGCGTCGCACCGAGGGGATGGGGAGTCACACCCCAAGCTTGCTCCCGTCGCAGGAGCAAGGAGGACAGAGGAGGAAGTCGCATCCACCTTCAAGAGCACAAGCTATTTTCTTCTATTCCATTCAATTAATTCCCACAAAAGGAAATTACATGCCTTATATATCGGGGGAGGGGAATTAGGGTTTCACCCAGCCAAGGGAGGAGGGGTGCGACCAGGACCTTCCCCATTCAAGGGGGGGGGCGGCCAAGCCTCCTCCAATCAAGGAGGGATCAAGGGGAGGGGGGCGCCCAAAGAAGAAAGGTGGGGGAGGTGGAATGGGAAAGGGGTGTGCCCAAAAAGGAAAGAAGAGGGGGCAAGGTGGGGAAGGTGGCGCAGCCACCTTGGATGGGGAAGGGGGAATGCGCCCCAAACCCTAACCCTAATCCAAACACTATGGGCCAAGGCCAAGCCCAATAGTAAAAGAAAAAAAGGACCCATTATCCCTACACATAGTCTGATAGCAATAAAACTAGATAACATGTCCACGCAGGGACTAATCCAAGGCCCACATGGCCTGAGCAAGCAGAGAAGATAGCTAGAAGATGCCGCCATCGCCGAGCCACAAGGAAGTAGCGGTGTGCCGGGTGCTCCGTCGAGGATAGCGCCGTGTGTCCTCACCACTGCCTCAGCCTCTGAAAAACAATCCGGAGGTCTTGCAGATGATCTTCTTTTCTTCTGGTTTTGACCACCAGGTCATCTATGTAGCACTCGACCTTGTGGTAGAGCAGTTCATCAAACATTTTGGTCATTGCGCGCTGATAGGTTGCGCCAGCATTCTTTAATCCGAACGGCATTCTCTTGTAATGATAACTGTCTTTAGGAGTTTGGAAAGCAGTATGGACTCGGTCATGCTCCGCAATCCAAATCTGATTGTAGCCGGAAGACCCGTCCATGAATGATAGGGCCTCGTGGCCGGTTGTAGCATCAATCATGACCTCGGTTATCGGCACCGGGAAGTCATCTTTGGGGCAGGCTTTATTTAGATCCCGGAAGTCGACACATATCCGGATCTGTCCATTCTTATTCTTCACGGGGACGATATTCGCCAGCCATGTAGTGTACTAGTTTTCTTCAACAAATCCCACGTTAATGAGCTTGTCGACTTCAGCACAAATCTGGGTGATGAGCTCTGGCCTCATGCGCCGCGGTGGTTGCTTCACCGGCTCGGCTTCAGGGTTGATTGCCAACTCATGTTGTGAGACAGTGGGGCTTAGACCTGGCATCTCTTTATAAGTCCAGGCGAAGCAATCCCGGTATTCTAGCAGTAGTTGAATGTACAGCTCCCGTTCTTCTGGGGATAGTTGGGCACTGAGGAAGGTAGGCCTAGGGTCCTTCTCATTTCCCAAGTTGACTTCTATCAGTTCATCGACTGTGGCTTGGCCTCCGTCTTCTATCTCCGGCGGTGCCGGTTGGAGGTCAACGAAGTCTGGAATACCATCTTGAGGGTCGAGTACTTCGACTTCTTCGTCAGACACCGCCAGAGCTTCTTGAGGTTTCTTGATCTCTTGTGCTAGCGGCTGAGTGGATTGTTCTATTAGCAGGTCCATTGCCGTTGCGACTTCCAAGGATGAGAGAGCAGCCTTGGTGTTTGCAGATGAGATTACAGCCATGACGGGCTGGCAACTGTTCACTGCCAGGCCCGGACAGCATGCTGATTTTGCAGCAGAAGTTGAGGAAGTTTCACCTTCTGGGACAGTTGTATCTTCCGCGAAAGTGGCTTTTTCTTTCCTGGTAGCTGGCTCCCCTTGATTGGAGTTGACCAAGGCCTCCTTGATTGGCAGAAAGGGTGTTGAAGTTGTCATTAGTAGGACCCCTGTAGAGGGAGAGACTCCTACTTCTTGAATGTCTTCGGCCTTGCTGCTGCTAGCCGTATCAAATTCGGCTTGAAAGGCCGCTTCTTCAGGATGAACTTGCTCCCAGCATCGGCAAGGGGCCGAGGTTTCTACTTCTTGATTTCTGGACTGAGCCAGTTCAAGATATTCGGCTTCCGCCGAATACTCATCAAAGGTTGCCCCCAGAGGGCCATCTTCAGTAGGATAGAAGGCGGAGATAGTATCCACCTCGTACCGCCCACTGTAATAATATTCCTCCAGGGTGAAGCCCAACCCTGAATGTTCAGAGACACGTCTCATTTCCTTATCCAGATTTGCAGGATACCACATCTTCTGGAAAGCTTCCTTGCGTTTTTGAGACTGATCGGGAGGGATGTGTTGCTTTTGAAACATCTTGGCCGTTCGATCAGTTGTAAATGCCAGGCCCTGAATAGGAACCCGCGGGTTGGCTAGATCTTCAGGGAGGCTGCAGTCTGTGTCTTCCTGAGTGGGATGCTCCTCAGCTGTATAGAATAAGCTGCTGGGCCCATCTTTCTGTGTCACCTCCCAAGTTTTGAAAGGTTTGACAGTGGGGTTGCTGAGGCCGGAGACTGGCTTGGTGAGGCCGGCCGGGACTCTGATGCGGTCGTGCTGTCGATCGACCTGCACTTCCTTAGCTTTGGGGTATAATGCTGGGGGTGTTACCCTGCCGACATCTCCAGAGGCTGTGATGTGGGAGACCACCTTCGGCTTGACATATCCGCGCGGCGGTGGTGGATACCAACCGTCACCCGATTTATTCTTCGAGGCCCCTACGGGGGCTTCAGCTTCAGAAACCTTCCGGGGAGACCCCGTATATAGGTTGGCGTCCGCCAAATGACATTCAAACACCTCGAATGGGTGGATATCAGCAAATATCCTCTCCTCCTTCCTCTGGAGGCTGTATTTGATGCATTGGTGGAGCGTGGAGGGCACCACCATATTTTCATGCAGCCATGGGCGGCCAAGCAGTGCTTTGTAGGAGGTGCAAGAGTCAATGACATGAAACTGCACCGTTGTAGTGAAATCTGCTAGGGTCAACGTGAACTCTGCCACTCCCATAGATACTTCACATTTTTGGTTGAAGCCAGTGATACGCATATCCCCGACTTTCTCGAGATGCACATTAAAGTGGTACCTCTCGTATATTCTGTATGGCAAGATGTTGACTGCGGCACCAGGATCGACCAGGATCCGGTTCAGCTCTCTTCCATTCAGATGCCCTTTCATATATAGCGGCCTGTTGTGGCTGGCAGTGGGTAGTAGCGTGTCTTCTGGAGAGAAGGTCATACTGGCTTCTGGTATAGCCTCAGCTATGCAGGCTTCAAAATGAGCAGGCGTCTGCAGAGCAGTGATGATCGCCTATCGAGTTTCTTCACTCAAAGAGAGAATTTCCCAGATCGTAAATCGAGCAGGGAGCTTCTTGAGCAACTTCATTATTCGGCTCCCAGCCCGAACATTGGAGAGCTTCATCTCTTCAGCCCATCTGGGCTTGGGGAGGTTTTGATCTGTGGGTCCAGACGGACCTGCTTCATCTTCCTCGGACTCGGCACCCTCTTGGCTGACACCGACTGTCAGGTCTTCTTTATTAGCTGCTGTAGGGCAAGCTCCATCTACATTTGCATCCTCAGTAGATTGCGCTGGCTGGGGGTGAATGGCCCCGGATGTAGGGTTAGCATCTTGGCAGGGCTGCTTCCCTTTTGACATCTTCATAAATTCAAGGAATGAAGGGACTGCCTTGCCCCCACTCTTGTCGTATATGCTCGACGGAGGAGGGATTTGGACTCCCTTAACCTCCGGCGGAGGTGTCTTGTAGGGTTGCTCCCCTCTGAACATAATGTTGTGATTGGGTGGTGGCTGGCGCCCCCATTTTCGGCCTGACCGAGTGGCATGTACAGCAGTTGCGGCCTCGGCCTTGCCTCCCCCAGCATCAGGTGCGAAGCAAATTTCTTCTTCTTCCTCTTCTCCGGGTAGGTTGAAGAGTGCTGACAGGGTATTACAGGAGACAACTTGTGCTTTATTGGCTCCAGCGGCCTTTCTTTTCTTCTTCTTTTGCTTTTTCTTCTTTTTGGTTTCTGCGGGTGCCTGCCCCCAGAACAGGCTGCCCTCTTCAGGGGGTGCTGCTTGAGCTTCCTCCACCTGTTTGAGTGAGAGTTGTTCCAGTTCTTGCCATGGGACGTGATCCCGTACCAGCAGAGGTTTCAATTCGGGCTGCACATATTCATCTAGCCCTTCAATCAGGTGCTGCAGTCGAAGGACTCCAGGATTGGTTTCCTTGATTACTGGCAGCGGAGTTTGTCTCCTCCTGTTAGGTGCATGTATTCTAACAGTCGTAGGTGGAGTGACCCACACGGGTGCTACCACTGGCGGAGCAGGCTGGGGTGTAATGCCACGGACATGTGCCCCCCCTTTTGGGCGGGGTGCCCTCTTCTTCTTGTGCTTCTCAGGGATCTGCTGCCATCCCTGCTGTTCTTTCACGGGCTCTAGGAAATGGATTTCGTAGGTGCTCCGTGTGCTTGCTTCAGAGATCTCCTCAGGTAATGCCTGGTAGAGGGAGACCATGTTGATTGCTGCCCTCCTGAAAGGGGCTTCATGTGGCCGAGGAGGGTCTACTTTGTACTCTCCCAGCTCTATCTCATTCTTCTTCACCATCCCTTCGATGACGTCTTTGAAAACATAGCAGTCTTCGATTGGATGTCCCAACATCTGGTGGTAGGGGCAGAATCTCAGACTATCTTTTCTTTTCAAGTCCTCCGGTCTCCTTGGTTCAGGCAGAGTGACCATGCTGTATTCTGTTACCCAGTCGAACAGGACTCGGGTCTTGTCTTTTGGAAAGAAATAAGCTTTCTTCATTTTGTCCCTCAGCGAAGGACCTTCTTTATCATCTGGAGCTTTTGCAGGTTGCGGGGGAGCCACTTTCTTGCCTTTCTCCTTCTGTTGTTCGAACGCCTTGATATCAAGTGCATTCGCTTCTTTAGGTGTGGGGCGCCGTTCCGCAGCCTTGCCTTTCTGGGCTGTGCTGGCAGTTGACGCCGGGACAGGCTTGGCTAGAAAAGCCTCCACCTCGGCCACCACATTATTCAGCCGGTCGAACGACCGTATTTCCATACCAATCATTTTTTCCAGGACCTCCCTCCTTAGATTTTTTTTACATATTTGCACAGCGTCCTCCTGATGCGGGGGCCGCTTGCACCTCATTCTGAGGTTCCTCCACCTCTTGATGTAATCAAGGGCTGTCTCATCTGCCCTTTGTTTTATTGAGTAGAGTTCGGCCACTGTGACCTCCCTCTCTGTGACATGGAATCTTTCTCTGAATTTTCTCTGCATATCCGACCAATCACTGATTGACCCGACCGAGAAGCTAGAGTACCATTCAAATGCGAGCCCCGTCAGCGAGGACCCGAAGAACTTCAGCAGATATGACTCGTCGGTGGCCAGATCACCCATAACGGTCATATAATATGCAATATGCTCCTTAGGGGACCCCTTCCCGTTGAATTTGTCAAATTTGGGCAGCTTGTTGACCCCTGGGGGGAGTCGTTTAGCCGCATGGTGTTGTGGGTAGGGCACCCAATAGGCATCGAATGCGACGTAGCCGCCTTCACTTTTTTCTGCGAGCTTCAGCTCGATCATCCTTTCCACCATCATCCGGTTCACGACCATGGGGTCGACTGGCTCCGGATAGAAGTGCGCTGGCTGAAGGTATGGGGTGACCAGGGTGGTCGCCTATGGAGGATGCAGCAGCGGGGGTGTCGGATGCACCTGGGGGAGCACCGGAGGTAGCAGCGGCTGAGGCTGTGGCGGCCGCTGTTGTGCTGTCGCCATGCTTGGCTCTGATGGCTGGGACATTGTATAGAGTGGTGGAGGGTCGTCACGATGAACCGCTCCCGGGATGATTCACCCTGGACTTCGGGTGGTTTAGAAGCCGATGAATGCTCAGCCTTTTCCATCAGCTGTTTCTTCAGAGAGTCTATCTCCCGTTGATATTTTTGCAGCAGCATCAGAACTGATGGATCTATAGTGGTGGGGATACCCTCTGTCGTTTCCCCGGACGTACCCTCAGGCAGGATGTCTAGGAGGACGTCGTCTTCTCCTTCCGTCGTCACCACATTAGCGGTCAAGACGGGGGCCTTATCATCCCAGCGGGGATAGACCTGCGGTTGTTTCCCTCTCATGATCGTCAGAAGCTCTCTTGCCGCTTCTGTTCTGCGAGTAGTTGGCCCGGGCCGTACGGCCAATCGAGCCAATTCTTGGGAGTCTTCAGGAAGCTCCCCATATCGGCTGGATATACAAGCCATGTTGCAAGTAAAGACCTGCATCCTTCTTCTCTGTCGATGGACCCTCCTTCTGGCTTGTTGCGGAAAGGTCAACCTCTCGAACACAGAAACTCTTCTTTTTCTTCCTGCTCGGGGAAGGCTTCATCGGCTTCGATCTCGAAACCGTCGTTGTATCCGTTGTCGTCGACTGACGACACCATCATTCTATCTTCCATATCTTCTTTATCCGCTGCTGATGGGAAGTAGTCTTCGTCAGTGACGACTGTCTACATTAGTCGCTGCTGACCCAGCGAGGGGTTGCCCAGCCCTCGAAAGTAGTTCCTGATCAGACAGGTTACCTCCTCTTGACCCCGCTCTTGGTAGAGTACGGGGGATAGTTGTCGACCTCCGGCAGGAGGGATATAGGCCAGCCGAGCTCTGTCGGCCGGATGTTGGAATCTTCATCCCGTGACTGGGACGTTGGCTTGGCGGGCAGCAGCCCGGAAACTTCTGCGGCGCGGAGGATTCACAACCACCTCTTCTTCTTTCTTCGGGGGCAAGCCCCTTTCTCTTCTCACTCCCGCCTCGTCGTTCATAGGACGGCGGCGGATGGGTGTTAGATGGTGGGCAGGTCGGGTTCGCTTGGGAACCCACACCTGTTTGAACTTTTTCGGCTTGAGTGCCGAGCTTCCTTGGCCATAGGGGCCGGTTTCTTCTCTTTCTGCCCTCCTTCCAGCGAGAGCTTGATAGGTATTGCGGACAGGGATGTTGGGGATGACTCGGTCCGGGGTCACCCGGGCTGTGCGTTCGTCGAGGAAGACGCGCATGCCTCCAACTAGCATAGACTTCCCGGACTAAGATAGGGTTCCGGTAACTACAGCAGCATTTTTGCGGGCCTGGCGAAGCTGGCGTCCTCCAGGGTGTTCGTTGACGACATTGGGGTGGGTCCCACGTATGACGTGGTGCACCAAACAGCTAGCGACCGGGGCCGGGCTTTCAAGCAAGTCTTCGCAGCAGGGAACCTTCAGAGGCACCATCTTCTCTGTGACTTCCTTGGCAGGTTCTGGGGCTTCGACCTCCAGGATATCGACGAAGGCTAACCCCAAAAAGTTGGGGAAGCCTACAGCGGCAGGGAAGCTGCCGAATTCCATGGGTACCGCCAGGTACCCTTGCGCGTGTCCAGCAACGATCGAATGATCGAAATCGATGCCAGTTATCCCGTGGATCGTCATTGATCTGCCTGCAAAGACAAACAGGGAAATAATCAGTAGCCTTTGAGAGGGCTTCGAAGCCCGAATATCTCGGTAAAGAGATGAAAGGTGACACTGGTCCCACCGGGCGTGCCAGACTGTTTGCGACGGGTTTTTTCATCCGACCGTCTTGTCTTTTTTTTATTTCATGTATATATATATGTATATGTACATGTATACATGTCTTATTTCACGTATCGATCAACCAATTAACTAACCGGTAATTAACTGACTGATTGACGACGCGGGCGTGCCAGTCACATGAGTGACAATTTTATGATGCGCTCATTCTGACCCATGTCGGGCGAATGTGAGGTTCGGTCGGGACCAGCAGTCCTCCATACCATAAAGGCTATGGCGTTAATTACATCCCCCACGAGGAGGGAACACCTTTGATTAATTACCGAGATAGCGGGTTGTCAGAGCCAGAATGAAAAGAGCTACATGGTGATCATGACGAAGGCATGCAGGATGCATTTGTTTATCATACAGGGGATGCATAGTTCATCGAATTATGGACCCTTGGTACGTGGCGGAGGTCGTAGGTCTGAAGACCACCATCGCGCATAGCGGAGACTTCCGGTTGGGCATAACCTGACCTTCTGTCAACACCATTTAATATACCCGAGGGTCGATGCAGACATACACGAGGAACCGTGATATGCGAGGTGTAATAACGATGTTATAGCACAAATTCGGCAGCATGTCCCCTCCCTTTGGACTATGCCAAATGGGAATATAGGACATCTATCCACGGAGAGCCGGAATGGAAACCAAAAAGAGAATCGAGCGTAGCCCTGGGTCCGAGAAGGATCCAAATCTGACAGGGCAGTGTGCACCATTGCGTCGTTCATTAATATTCCCCTTAAAGGACCATTGGAGGACGTGCGGTGGTAGAACTCCGAGGGTCAGCGGGGTGACATAAGAAACGTCGCATTCGGTGTGATGTAGGGGGTGAAACCCTCCTCATTAGTATATCTCCCATGGACCTGGATGAAGAACCCTAGTCCCCTCGTGAGGTAACGGGGGTTGACAGGGCAGTTGATAGTGACAAGATATTGAATTCAAGCTACGTTTGGGTTTGGTGAAGTGGGGAAGACATCGGATATTCAGATGACAATCAATGCCGAGGTGAGACGGCACAGCGATGGAGTCGGCGCGAAGGGCAAACGGTGCGGCATGCTCCCGGCGTGACGGGAGGATTGGGAGTAATCGGCACGGAAGGAATTCGGCGCGCCAAGGCAGGGGCATTCGGCGTGCCAGGGCAAGGGCATTCGGCGCCCCCTCCACCCGGCGTGGGTTTGGCGCCGGGAGTAGACGGCATCGGGGAATAGTGGCGCCGAGAGGCAGTGTTTTGTTGATTTTGCCAAAGGTATTGTGAGGTTTTTTTTCTGGGCATTCAATGGGGACTTCAGGGCATTAGATGGGGGTGATGGGAGATGAGGATGGATTCATTCCCAGAGAGGGTCCAAAGAGCTCATTAGCACGGAGATATGTTCTCTGCGATGGCAAGATGCCATGAGATGATATAGCTCAGGCTCCCGCCATATTGAGGGGTTAAATATGCAATTCCGATGAAACAGTATGACAGGGTAAAGCTCTGGGCGAATTTTGACAGCATCTCCCCTTACTCCGGGAGTGTGCCAAGATAATATTATGGGCTATCTACTCACGAGTGCCGGGCGTAGCCCGTGATTCGAGGGTCTGAATCATATAAGACCTCACCCCCTGTACTGCAATATCCCCAATGCAATCCATCAGAAAGCCTGCAATGGCAGGACTCCGTGGTTTAATGGGCTACATAATGTAGGGGGAGAATTAACCCCTTTGATATAGCTCCCGTAAGGCCAAAGGGAAGGGCAATGCACACCCACGAGGGGAGGATATAGTGGACGAGGTCTGTATGGCTCGCTGTGGTGACGAAGGCATCAGGATGGCCAGACGACGTAAGGGTATTGATGCAGAGAAGGGGGGTGGTTTCGGCACGGAAACTAGGCAGGCTCGGCACGATGGGGAGGTTCAACCGGCGTGGGGAGCTCTCGGCGCGAAACTCACGCCGGGAGATACCGGCGCCGGGAGGCTTTCAGCAGGGGTTTTAAGGAGGTCTTAGAACAGGGTTTCGGGAGTTGTTCAGAGAGAGGTTTAATCCCGACTGTTTTGAATGATCGGAGGGGGAAGACTTTGGGGGAACACCCTTCCTGTGGGCCTCATCGGGAGCAGAACCACGGACGGAAATCCCTGAACCATGTCCCCCTTTATTTCACATACGAGGAGCCATGAGATAGACTGTCTCAGGCCCTCGAAATGTGACTGGAGGGGGAGGTGATAAATAATGGTAGCGAAGATGCTTCAGCAGAATTAGAAAACCAAACGATAAAACACGCCTAGTTATCAGTATCCTTAGCATATAGCGAACCTCGGATGCAGAGATAGAAAGAAGAAGGTAATGAAAGGGCGGAATTCAACCCATTCTCTCATTCTTTATTTCATCCAGACGACTTACATGCATGCTACTTAAGAGAAAGAAATCTGACTCAACAGAGAAATAAATCTAGGCTTAATCCCTGAAAGTAGGGTTACATTGGCATTCGATGCTATTGAAGCAAAGATGCTAGAAATCAGAAATACAGAGAGAAAAATTCAGACAGATAGGGAGGGGAAAGGGAAGGAGCTGCAGCTGCCCGGCACCCCCACCTGGATCCCTCTTCGAGCCTCTGCCTCTCTCCCTTTTTCCTTTCTTCAGCTTCTTTCAAGGGCTCTCGAGCTCTCTCCTTCTCTTCGGTGGCTAGGCGCTCCCTTTCCACTCTTCTTTTTTTTCTTCTTTTCTTTTCTCTTCGACCCCTCTCTCCTTCTCCTTCTCTCTCTCTTTTTTCTCTGTTTACTGTTCGATCCCCCTTTTTCGTTCGAAGTGCAGGCTTCTTATAGAGGCCAGGCCCTCATCCTTTCGGCATGGACTTCCCGGCGCGCCGGGATCGTCCTCCCAGCGCGGCCATCATCGGCGCGTCCCATCTCATATTTGGGCTTGGCCCATTTCCTTGTCGTTCGGCCCATTCGACCCAGGATCCACTTGGTGGACTCCTTTCGACAGTGGGGCTCTTGGCATATGTATATTAAGACTCCGTGGGGCTTGTTTGCACCTTGCATTCATAAACACGTGCGAGGCATTGTGCATCCCTTCTTCGGAGAATCAGAGATGCCTAAACATCTGTTTCAGCAGGCAGATGGTTGCCTGAATGTTGGTATAGTTTTATCAGCCTGACTATCTGAATGACAGCAGTACTGGACAGTGACCTAGCCAAAGACGGCTTTAGTCGAACAAGATGATAGGGGTAGTGGGTTTCTTCTATACAGACTCTCAGATCTCCCAGGGATGGTACGTGAGCCGTGCCCTCGACTGATCTTCAGAACTGTGAATCTGCTATGATCTCTTCTGACATATTTTAGGTGTCAACAGAATTACACTCTATCATCAGGCAAATTTAAGTAATTAATTATTTTTTGGAATGTATAACTAGTGCGAGAACTCAATTAAAGCAACTAAGTAACCAACAAGATCGGAAGATAAACGATAGCTAAATGAAAAGGAATATTTCAAGTGGAAATATCAAGCACTATTAACAAGAACTTTTCATCGAATGGCCATTTATCAAGTCAAGTCAAGTCAAGTCATGTCACGCAAGCAAGCACTTCATGCTTTCAAGCAAGTATAGCAAGTATCACGAGAGTGTAGAATGTCGTAGACTCAACACGCTAGCTAGTGCTCGGTGACAATGCCACACCTAGTCATTCACCTCCCCCGGGATCAAGTACTTTTCGGGTGCTCCTCCCAAGACCAGACTGGGCCCTTAAATATGATTGTCTTGGCATTGATTTGTTTGGATCATAGATCCCACGAAATCTAGACATCCACGAATAGAATGGCCAAGAGTTCCAAGATCAAGCTCATGTAATTAAGGTAATATGCGTAAGAACATTGATTTTCTTGAGATTCTAACAATAAGCTCATTAATCGAGAGAAAATAGTCATTTACAAAAATGACTCTAGAATGGATAAATATTGACAATAGACCTAACAACAGGTCAAAACTCGAGGTACAATAGCCTAGTTAGGCTAGAGTAGCTTACTCATATCAAAACCATGAAAACATCAATTTTCAGAAAACTAAAAAGTGAAACGGTCAGCAAAGGACCGCTACGATTGATACACGGTCTAATCAGGACCGCATGCACAATATAAACAGTCTAATATGGACCGTGTGCGAAACATAAATGGTCTAAGTAGGACCGCTAAAAGGCTAGCTGGGTCAAAGATCCAACCCAAAACGAACGAGTATAAAACGGTCAAAGGTGGGCCGTGATCAGGACTCGACGGTCCTGGTTGGGCCGCGTGAACAGGTAAATGGTCTAATAACAACCGTGTACATCACTGAGTCCAGAGGACTACAGCTGACGCATAGCCGGTTAAAAACCATCTCAGGAGGGCCGTTCAAGCAACCTGGCGATCATGACTAGGCCGCTTTCTGACATAAACGGTCTCAGACGGGCCGTCATCAACAGGACAGTCCCGATTCGGGGATTAAGCAAAATACACGATTCGATCGAGTCAAAAAGGTTCAGACTTGTGGGTACAACCGGCCCGGCGTCCTAGTGGGAATCCCAGGCTCACGGTGGCTTACTACAAGAAAATAGACCTTCAGGGGCATTTCAAAACTGCCCCAAAAAATGGAGATAAATGCCCTAAAAACCTTTAGGGGCAGTTTGATTTGTTTTAAGGGCAATTTAAAATGTGCCCCTATTGCCTTGGTCCCTAAAGGTTTTTGGGGCACTTTTTAAAAAATGCCCCTAATGTTGTCATTAGAGGCACTAAAAGACCGCCCCTAGATATTCTAATAGGGGCAATTTTGATGACCAAATGCCTCTAATGAGCATGTTGTAGGGGCAATTTCTCATTCAAACTGCCCCAAATAACATATTTTAAGGAGTCTTCTTAAAACCACCCTAAAATAATGACTTGAAACAATGTAGTTTAGGGGCATTTTATTCCCCAAAGTGCCCCAAACGACTAATGTGTAGAGACTCCAGTTTCTAAATATTGCACCAAAATAACCATCCAAAATGTAAAAATTAATGTCAACATTCCTAACATGCAATCAATACTCATATCCTATTCTTTTTAATTCATTGGCATACACAAACACCCACCATTATACAACACGTGTATATCAATTGTATGCCTTTTAACAGAAGCATAAATAGGACATGATACTCATTGATAAAGTAATGTCTTAACAGAGCTACATTATAAAATAAAATCATGAAAATATCCCAATTACAAAAGACATAACATCCATGACTTTGAAATACAACTCAGATAGTGGAAGCTCAATTTTTCACTATGTGACTAAAATATAAAAAATAGTTTCCCCTTGGTGCTCTTTAGGTACAAACATTTTATTGTTAGTAGACAAATAGTAAGGGAATTTAATTGGCGGGACGGTTTGACATGCGATCATGACACTTGCTTTCTTCTCTACCAATGCATTGCAATCTACATTCTTGTTTGGATGCCACTGCAGAGCAAACTTCTTATAAGCACGTTTAATTTCGACGATGGAGGCAGTCATTGAGATGCCCAGTATCTTGTACCAATCCTTGCGCTTACTTAATTCCAATACTTTTTCAACCCTCATCAATGTTTCTCAAGCACTCATGTCCTGCAAATTTAAATATATCAAGAATTTATAAGGTTGTCAACTGAATGTCAAAAGAATAAAAAAGAATATGTTGTTTTACTTTTTATAACAAAAAATAATGTTTCCTATCAAATGGCACCTTGTAGAAGTCAATTTTATTTTCCCAAGGTATGATGAATGCATACATATAAGAAAGAAAAAACTTGAACTGCAAGGATGGCAAAAGAAATCATAAAAGTGAGAAGATCAGTAAAATTGGTACAGTCCTAGTTAATAGCAATATCTCATCTAGATATTCCTAGACAGTAGCAAAAAATGAATCATCTTCAGTAGTCAGAAACAATTATATTCACACCAAGAAGATAATCATGCATATTATATTCAGGGTAGCACTACCAACCTATGGAGACTTTTGAACAGCTACTTTCACATCATCCAAAGCCCCCTCCCAATCTTCTATCAAAAGTTTGGCTTCCCCTCGCTGTGTAGTCACAACAAACTTCTTTGACAATTCAAAACTTAAAGTGACACAAGATCTAAATGCAGAAGTACTGTAATTAAAAATTGGAGTCACCATTCATGAATGTAGACATAAACAAAGTCATGAGATAAAAATGAAACCTCAAATTATAAGTTCACAACAGTAACTTCCATATGAAATCATTGTTTTTTGTGACAACTTTGCAAAAAAAGAAAAGGGAAGAGGGAGTAATTCCCTCCCTCAGACCTCTCCCCAAAAAGAGGTGCAATCAGTGAAGAAGGCATTTGGGGATGTAACAAAAGCTATTAGCACCTATAAAACACATATAGATCACCTACAACAAGAGCTGTTAGATCTTCCAGCAAATGAAGCCCCAGTAATTTTGCTTTACTGAGGCTTTCCCGCAATGAAGATGTCCTAGAAACAAAATTGCTCTCCAATGGCCTGTAAAAAGAAGGATTAGTCACATCTGTCTGAAACATCTATAAAAAAACAACTCCACATGGAGAGGATACTAAGTACACTGTTAGAAGATCTACTATTTTCTCATAGTCAGAGACAAATATCAAGAGCTTTTGCCAAATTTCCCTGCAAGCATGAAGAGTTAATTTCTAACAGAAGTACCAACAAATGCACAACCATATGTCACCTGAATGTATAGATTCAATAATATATCCTGTAACTGACTAGATTCTGTAGAGCAACATAACAATGAATAACATTCACAAAAGTAATGTATAATATATAGTAACGTAAGCACTACATTCTGGTTTCAGAAAATAGAAAGTCCTGTAGGATTGATCACTTCTAGCTATCAACTCAACCATATATACACAACATATCTTCATCTAACATGCATAATCATGAGTTCAAACCCAAAATCATATTATGAAGCATCATTTAAAAGTTCATGTAGATAAATAAGGAATTGTTTTAAAATTAAATACTATTGTCAGCTCTATTAAGCTTCCTGTCTCTGCATAGTAAATGATAATGTTGTACTTCTGTGACCATGTAAAGAGTGTGCCATGATTGGATATCGATCCATTATACTGTTTAGCATCATCAAATTATAAGCATACAATTAAATAAAATCATGTAACATACATCTAGAACTGAAAACATAATTTTCTCGCAGTTGTGTCTAGTTAGATGATCATCTAGAATTGTAAACCTAATTTTTCTATACCTCTATCCCTTTCACATACAGTTCCTGCTTTACTTTCATTCTGCTTGCATCCATGACATCAAGAACAACCAGTAGTGTATTTGCATTCGTAGTAATATAGAGCATCCACTCAGTATTTTCAATCTTTCATTTAAATCCAAGTCCTTTCATAATCACATGGCACATTGGAATGCATGAAGAGCGCAGGTTGACCTATGTGAGATATATATGAAAAGCAAATCAAGATCCATATGACTATCATGATAAAGCAAAAACAAAAGCAGGGATATAAAATGCACAATCATTTTTTCTATTTGTAAATAGAATATACATGTGACAATAATAACCAATTGAGTGAAGTTTAATGCTCCATTGGTAGAATTATCACAACGATGTGTTCATAGCTTTAGAAAAAATAATAAAGTGAAAAGGATTGTGCAGGTGCAAATTTCATGATCAAAGCACAGATAAACACCTATTCTGCAAGCTTGAAATTGTGGGTTCACACGTATTCATACCAATGTAGAGTTTTGTTAAATGACACCAGGAATAAGAGGAGATCATCAATACGGGCATTGACGTTGAATGCTAAACTCTCCAACACTCTGGAGTAGCTTTCTAGAATGGATTTTCCAACATCCTGAAAGTTTTCATTAAAATGTCAAAATAGGGGAAGGACCTAGTTGATATACTGAAATGCACTTATAATCATGTACTTCAAAAGTAAAGAGTATTAAGAAGTGTTGGGTTCTGTGCGTCCCCTCGTTGTCTTTGACAATGGTTTTGATGATAACTATATATTGTATGTAAGTATTGTGAAATATACTCATTGATCACTTTGGAGCTTATGTCGCAATATCTTTTTTTGCAGGTTTGGATGCTTGGTGGATAACTTCTTTAGATGGAAAATGTGCTTTGTGAAGTCAACCTCACTTTTGATGATTGGTTCAAATTCTTAGACCTTGGGTCATATGCATTGACCTTGGTCTCTTGATGTATTTCATACATGATGTTTTTCATTGGTAAAATGATGACTAGGCCTTCATGCATATTATTGACATGCATTGGATTGCATTGGTTTTTTGTTGCATTGGGCTTTATATTTCAAAGTCTTTACATTGGCCTTCATCAGCCAAGTCTGTACATTGGCCTTCATCAGCCAAGTCCATCCATTGGCCTTTATCCTCCAAGTCTACACATTGCCTTTTGGAATCAAAGTATGTACATTGGCCTTTGGCCATCAAGTCTATACATTGGCCTTTGGCCACCAAGTCTATACATTGGCCTTCACACTTCAAGTCTATACATTGGCCTTCTTCAATCCAAGTCTATACATTGGCCTTCACACTTCAAGTCTATACATTGGCCTTCATAGTTCAAAGTCTATACATTGGGCTTCTATCTTCCAAGTCTATACGTTGGCCTTCTACCAAGTCTATACATTGTCTTGTGCCTTCAAGTTTCCAAGTCTATACATTCAGTTTCATGCATATACAATGTGGATCATATTCATAGTGTTTTGATTGGGGTCAAAATCCCTTTTTCATGCACTTGACTTATATTGACTGCATTTCAAGTGGGAAGTTTGCTCTTATTGTGAAAATGATGTGTTTGATGCTAACATCTTGTTTTCAATGCATAGTCATTTGATTTACATGTTGAATGAGGAGGAATGATTTTTGGTTGGACATAAATTGATGCCATTCGGGTTTAGAATGAATTCTCATGCACCATCTTGGCTTTCTAAACAAGTTATGCATCAACTTGCTTTGTCTATGCTAAACAAGTTATGCACTGGACTTTGTTCTTCATGGCACCTACCAAATCTTCTCATATGCATTGACCATGTACTTATAAGCATAGACATGATAAAATGCATTGAGTGATCTTAGGTGTATTAAAATGATATTGAGGTTCTTAAGCATGCAAGGCTCAAATATGTCGCATTACAATGTGGATGGAATGATTTAGGTTGAAAATGTGTTTCTGAGCTATATTGGATTATCACTCATAAAACTGGGTTACTTGATAGTGCAGGTTTTGATCTGCCCACATATCTTGAAAATCGAGGTAAGAACCCTCTTATGATAGGTTTCCATGTGGGGAGATTAGGCTCACTTCATGCTTCATGGCTTTGGGGTTAATTGGCTTCCAAATTGTCAATTTGATAATTGTAATTTATATTCCATCATGCTCATGTTGAGTTCTATTCTTTCATGCAATATTTGATTGGATTTGGTGTTACTTTACCAAGTGAATTATGCATGTTCTTGAGGAAGTTCTTGAGTTGAAAGTGTAATCAAATATTTATGTGCCTCATACCAATGCTTTCATAATCATAATTCATGTCCTTTGGGTCTTGGACTCAAAACGAGTTCCAAATGTTGATGCATGATCCAAATATTTTTAATTCATGATTGATTACATTGGGTTACATGCTTAGAACATTAGAATTAGTTTAGAAACCTTTTTATCAAGTTCCTAGGTCAGTGGGTCGACCCCCCATGCTCAATGGGTCGTCCCCTGGGCTAAACAGGGTGTTTTCAGCACCCTGTCTGAAAGTGGGTCGACCCCCCTCACAAAGTGGGTCGACCCCCCTGTAAAACATGCTAAAAATTAGCTTCTGGGAGTAGATGGGTCGACCCCCCCTGTTCGCAGCAACGCGCGGCTTTTCCGTAAATTGCCGAAACCCATCCAAATGACCTCCGATTGGGCTGAAATTTTAAACTAAGACCCTTGGGTTATTAATGAACATATTGGGGTGGTTTTGCTAGGGTTTTGCAAGGGTATTGTGGTCTTTTGCACAACTCATCCCTCTTGTATATATAACATACGAATTTGGGGTTTTAACTATCTCCTTTGGCTAACCTTGTTCTATTTGTTGTAGGAGAGAAAGAAGAGAGCTCAAGGAAGCTTCAACGCTAGATTCGATCTACATCCCTCGACATTTGGAGCTCGTGGAAGAAGAAGAAAAGGAGCGGATCATCAAGGGGATCAAGAGGACACTCTCAACGTCATCATCCGGCTACCCTCCGACCCGTGGCATAGAGAAGACATTCTATAGCCCTTGTTCTTTGATAGGAATTTCTTTCTACATCCTTTTTGTGCTTAATGGAGTCAATCTCTTTAGGTTTCTAAAGTTATATTGATCATATCCTTCGTTTCTAAACATCATGTCTGTGAGTGTGTGAACCGTCGGTGAACGGTTGTGGAGTTATTGTGCCGCCGGCATTGCGGCTTGTGTGTGTGTGATTGTTGGTCCCTTGTGGATCGTGTACGGAGCTGCGTCTCGATGTGTGCTTATTGTCCGGGGTGTGTTCCCCGTTTTTATGTGTGGTTGTGTGTGCTGCAGTGGCAGCTTGTTGGGGGATTTTCCCCGTGTGTGGATATTGCTGCGGAAGCGGCGTGTGTGTGTGTGGTTGGGGTTCGTCCCCGTGTTGCTACGAAAGTAGCGTGTAGTGAAGCCTCACCCGGTTGGGTGAGGGGTGGACGTAGGGAGCCCTTGTGGTCCCGAACCACCTAAAAATCTCCGTGTCCTTTGTGATTGCCTGTGTGTTTGTCCCTTTCTTCTATCTCGCTTCACAGGTTAGTTTAATAGATTTTTACTCACTACACCACTGCACACTGTTACTTCTGTTATTCGCACTAGGCATAATTTTCTCTAACATTTGCATTGTTATTACGAGTGAGATCGGAAAGATTGAGAGAACCTGTTAAATCTCATATGTGTTTAGGCTAATCAAGTAGTTGATATTTAATTCCACTGTGTTCAGTAAAGAGAATTTTTAAATCCGCCATCTAGGTCAAGGGGACAATTCAACCCCCCTTCTTGTCCGCCATCTAGTCTGGGCCAACAATTGGTATCAGAGCTAGTCTCTGTTTTTTATTTTACGGACCTCACGGTCTAGGAGAAACGGTCGATTCATGATGGCTAGTTTGAACTCTGTTCCTATATTTGATGGTTTTGATTTTGATTCATGGCTTGAAACATTGTGTGCTTGGTTTGTAAAGACTGATCTGAGTCTTATGGATTTAATCACTCAAGGTCCACATGTCTTACCCAAAAGTGAATCAAGATGGACCAATGAGCATAAAAGAATGAACACTGATAATATTTTTGTTTTGAATGTTCTTAGAGCTACAGTGAGCGCTGACGTACTTCCTTTTGTTTCTTCTTGTAGGTCAGCCAAAGAGATTTGGGATGGGCTACGCGAAGCCCAAAAAGATAGTTGCAATATTGGTAATTGCCTGGCGGCAAATGAAGAAATTGAGCGAAAAAGTGAAGAGACTTCAAAGGTAAACTCTAATTCTAATTCTGACTCTGATGAAGATGATGAATTAAGTTTTAGTGAACTAATGGAGGCGTATGATGAGCTTGCTGATAGATACAAAGTTTTAAAATCTGAAAATAGAAAAATAAAGAAGAAACTTAATGATCATTCACATGTCAACTCTCCGTGTGCTAAATGCTCTCAAATTGAAAATACTTGTGTCGATAATCTTTCATGTGAGAAATGCATTGAGCTTGAAAGGTTAGTTGAGTCTCAAATGCTTGTTGAGGAAGAACAAAAAGAAATGATTGCAAACCTTAGATCTGAAAACAACTTCCTGTTAAATAACAATTCAAAACTTCAACATATGGAAGAAGACAATGAAAAGCTGAAAATCCTTAATTCTGCTATGTCTGAAAAACTGCTCGTGCTTGAAAAGGAGAAATGCATATCTGTTGATAAATCTGAATGGTTAATGGAGCTGAGACATGAAATTGAAAGTTTTAAAAGTTTGAATGACAAATTTGAATGTAATAAAATCATGAATAAAATGGTTGATGAACATGTAAGTTTCCAAAAGAATGAATTTGGACATACCTCCACGACTGAAAATTCACTTGAAAAACTTGCTGAAGAGATTCAGAACTTGAAAGAACGAAATAGTTTATTGGTTGATGAACTCCACATGTTTGAAAAAGGAAAACATGTTGTTGACAATTCTGAAAATCTTCATGTTTTGGAACTAGAGATTGCAAGCTCTAAAACTATCAATTCTTTGTTGAATGAAAAGCTTGCATTGTGTGAGAAAGAAATTATTGAATCTAACTTGCATATCTCATCATTGGAAGATGAGATTAAAAATTTGAATGAATCCATGTTGTTGTGTAATAAGCAAAATGAAAAACAGAAAAAGGATGATGATTGTTCTTCTATGCATGCAGAACCCTCATATGCTAAACATGTTCATGCACCAAGAAAAAGTAGGAATGTCTTTTGTGACTATTGTGGCAAATTTGGCCATGAAATGTATGATTGCTTGTTAATGAAGTTTGATGATGATGTGGCCTTGAAATCTAGAGTGGAATATGATAATGGTTCCAAAGATCATGAGAAATCCACAATGAAAAACATCAACACTCATTGTTACTATTGTGGGTTATATGGTCATGTCCTTGAAAATTGCTTCATGAAAGAAAATGATGATGCTTGGTCCATCAAGAAAAACCTTTCATGTCATTACTGTGGTGAGCTAGGACATATCATGGATAATTGCTCTTTAATGAAAAATGATGATAACTATTCCATGAAGAGAAAATCCATTTATTGCTTTTACTGTGGCCTGAATGGACACTCAATGGATAATTGTTCCATGATGAGGGCCGATGATGAATGGTATGAGAGGAGAAATGGAAAGAAGTCTTTTGTTCATACAAGGACTAACCCCTCGGGACCCAAGATGGTTTGGGTACCCAAACATCCAAGTTGAGAATCTGTTTTGCAGGGATACCTTGAGGTCGAAGAAATTAATAAATATTGTGATCTCAAGGTGAGGACCAAAATGATTTGTTTTGTAATTTTGTCTCACTTGGTTCTCTTTGAAAAATCTGAAAAGGGTAAAATTTATGTTTCAAGAAAAATGCTTCCAACTTGGTTTCACTGGTTATGATATCTTTTAGAAATCTTGAGAATTTTTGAGTTCCATGTCAGAATGACTTGATCATTTCTATTTTCACTCCATGTGAATAAATTCTATTTTCAAATGCTTTACTCTTCTCATAAAGTGTTTTCACACTTATAATCAACTCTTGTAAATAAAATTTGGTTTGAATGCTTCTCATTATGCTTAGAGTTTTCAAACTCTTACTTACTCTTTGTAAATAATCACTCACTTGTGCATACATAGATCACATGCTTAAGTTGCATAAAACATGCTGCACATATCATGCACATCTTTGCATACTTGTGTATAGGAATAATTTTTTAATCAACTTTTTGAGTTACATGCATATACTTGCATATAATTCATACACGTGTGCTTGAATGTCATGATTATTCGGTACATAAAATGGTGTTAGTGGAAGGCTGGATTATGTTTAGCCGGAAGCTTTCACTACGCGTGAGGTGGTCTTCGGACCTACGTTCTCCGCCGCGTACTGAAAATCACCTTGTTCAAATAGTTTGCTATATCCTTGCTTGAATGCATGTATATGATTTTAGAACACAATTCCTTGTAAATCTTCTAAGACCTCACCTCCTTGCTATATAAAATACAGTGATTTTGATCATTTGTGAATTGTGACATATACAAAGGAGGATGATTCATTTCAACTGTGCATACATTTAGGGGGAGTCATAACTGTGTATAGGCAAATTCATTTTCTACATCCAAAGCAATTACCCATACATTATTCCTAAAATGATGCATATGACTTTGATTGATAAGGATTTCAGAAATTCTTTTTAACACTTCATGGGAAATAAATTTTTACATGAAAATTAAGAGAATCGTGAGGAAAAAGCTGCCTACCCCGCATGCTTAAATAAGTGGTATGTCTAACTGAGTAGCCGGGAATCTCCACTGAAATAAATGAGGAAACTCGCGTCGAAAGGTGAAACAAAATCCACATTTTGTGATGAATCCTA
Source organism: Amorphophallus konjac (assembly GCA_022559845.1). NCBI lineage: Eukaryota > Viridiplantae > Streptophyta > Magnoliopsida > Alismatales > Araceae > Amorphophallus > Amorphophallus konjac. The sequence continues at coordinate 46,864,512 of CM040122.1, forward strand.
GTAAGCCGGGAAACCCTATTGAGACACATGAGGTGACTCACGCCGAACAGTAAAATCCAATAAAATAAAAAATAAAAAGGGGTTGAGCGAAGCTACCAATAGTCGAGGATCAAAATGGAAGTGTAGGAAGGAAATAACCCTCTAGTGTTTTTCTAGAAACTCTGCTAATATCCATATAAACTTGAAGTTCATTGCTCATTTACATAAATTTCAATTGGGTATTTTTGTGATGATTGTATATCTTGAATTTGTTCTTATCATGGCTTATGTAGTACCTTGTATATATGAATGCACTACCTTTTTTGATTATGGTTCATATCTCACATTTTGATTTTGAATGAACTGTTCTTTTGCTATCCCCTTACCCCATTAAGGGGGAGCTATAGTACTGTATGTGTGTTTAACTCCAATGCATGCTTGCTTGTTTGCATGCTTGCATACTTCATTTCACATTTAAGTTTGCATAGATGCATCTTTAGGTTATATAATCCCATTGTCGGTTGGTTTTTGCTCTTGACAAATGGGGAAGAATAATGTGCTTTTCTAGCACAATACACTCTGTGCATAACTCAACTTTCAGATTTTTCATATAGTTACCTTATGCCACTTGTGCATATTTTGTTAAACATATAACAAAAATTTACAAAGATTGAGCCTTTGCAATTATTTCACACGTCTCCTGATTGCACATCAAATTCCACACTTTTGATTGCTTCTCAGTTTACACACTTTTCTCTCATGTTAGGTGTATTCCCTCAGTCCCCCATTTTTTTTGCTAATGACAAAGGGGGAGAGAACTTTAACATTGTCACAATATATTGTCATCATCAAAAAGGGGGAGATTGTTGGGTTCTGTGCGTCCCCTCGTTGTCTTTGACAATGGTTTTGATGATAACTATATATTGTATGTAAGTATTGTGAAATATACTCATTGATCACTTTGGAGCTTATGTCGCAATATCTTATTTTGCAGGTTTGGATGCTTGGTGGATAACTTCTTTAGATGGAAAATGTGCTTTGTGAAGTCAACCTCACTTTTGATGATTGGTTCAAATTCTTAGACCTTAGGTCATATGCATTGACCTTGGTCTCTTGATGTATTTCATACATGATGTTTTTCATTGGTAAAATGATGACTAGGCCTTCATGCATATTATTGACATGCATTGGATTGCATTGGTTTTTTGTTGCATTGGGCTTTATATTTCAAAGTCTTTACATTGGCCTTCATCAGCCAAGTCTGTACATTGGCCTTCATCAGCCAAGTCCATACATTGGCCTTTATCCTCCAAGTCTACACATTGCCTTTTGGAATCAAAGTATGTACATTGGCCTTTGGCCATCAAGTCTATACATTGGCCTTTGGCCACCAAGTCTATACATTGGCCTTCACACTTCAAGTCTATACATTGGCCTTATTCAATCCAAGTCTATACATTGGCCTTCACACTTCAAGTCTATACATTGGCCTTCTTCAATCCAAGTCTATACATTGGCCTTCACACTTCAAGTCTATACATTGGCCTTCATAGTTCAAAGTCTATACATTGGGCTTCTATCTTCCAAGTCTATACGTTGGCCTTCTACCAAGTCTATACATTGTCTTGTGCCTTCAAGTTTCCAAGTCTATACATTCAGTTTCATGCATATACAATGTGGATCATATTCATAGTGTTTTGATTGGGGTCAAAATCCCTTTTTCATGCACTTGACTTATATTGACTGCATTTCAAGTGGGAAGTTTGCTCTTATTGTGAAAATGATGTGTTTGATGCTAACATCTTGTTTTCAATGCATAGTCATTTGATTTACATGTTGAATGAGGAGGAATGATTTTTGGTTGGACATAAATTGATGCCATTCGGGTTTAGAATGAATTCTCATGCACCATCTTGGCTTTCTAAACAAGTTATGCATCAACTTGCTTTGTCTATGCTAAACAAGTTATGCACTGGACTTTGTTCTTCATGGCACCTACCAAATCTTCTCATATGCATTGACCATGTACTTATAAGCATAGACATGATAAAATGCATTGAGTGATCTTAGGTGTATTAAAATGATATTGAGGTTCTTAAGCATGCAAGGCTCAAATATGTCGCATTACAATGTGGATGGAATGATTTAGGTTGAAAATGTGTTTCTGAGCTATATTGGATTATCACTCATAAAACTGGGTTACTTGATAGTGCAGGTTTTGATCTGCCCACATATCTTGAAAATCGAGGTAAGAACCCTCTTATGATAGGTTTCCATGTGGGGAGATTAGGCTCACTTCATGCTTCATGGCTTTGGGGTTAATTGGCTTCCAAATTGTCAATTTGATAATTGTAGTTCATATTCCATCATGCTCATGTTGAGTTCTATTCTTTCATGCAATATTTGATTGGATTTGGTGTTACTTTACCAAGTGAATTATGCATGTTCTTGAGGAAGTTCTTGAGTTGAAAGTGTGATCAAATATTTATGTGCCTCATACCAATGCTTTCATAATCATAATTCATGTCCTTTGGGTCTTGGACTCAAAACGAGTTCCAAATGTTGATGCATGATCCAAATATTTTTAATTCATGATTGATTACATTGGGTTACATGCTTAGAACATTAGAATTGGTTTAGAAACCTTTTTATCATGTTCCTAGGTCAGTGGGTCGACCCCCCATGCTCAATGGGTCGTCCCCTGGGCTAAACAGGGTGTTTTCAGCACCCTGTCTGAAAGTGGGTCGACCCCCCTCACAAAGTGGGTCGACCCCCCTATAAAACATGCTAAAAATTAGCTTCTGGGAGTAGATGGGTCGACCCCCCTCAAAGTGGGTCGACCCCCCCTGTTCACAGCAACGCGCAGCTTTTCCGTAAATTGCCGAAACCCATCCAAATGACCTCCGATTGGGCTGAAATTTTAAACTAAGACCCTTGGGTTATTAATGAACATATTGGGGTGGTTTTGCTAGGGTTTTGCAAGGGTATTGTGGTCTTTTGCACAACTCATCCCTCTTGTATATATAACATACGAATTTGGGGTTTTAACTATCTCCTTTGGCTAACCTTGTTCTATTTGTTGTAGGAGAGAAAGAAGAGAGCTCAAGGAAGCTTCAACGCTAGATTCGATCTACATCCCTCGACATTTGGAGCTCGTGGAAGAAGAAGAAAAGGAGCGGATCATCAAGGGGATCAAGAGGACACTCTCAACGTCATCATCCGGCTACCCTCCGACCCGTGGCATAGAGAAGACATTCTATAGCCCTTGTTCTTCGATAGGAATTTCTTTCTACATCCTTTTTGTGCTTAATGGAGTCAATCTCTTTAGGTTTCTAAAGTTATATTGATCATATCCTTCGTTTCTAAACATCATGTCTGTGAGTGTGTGAACCGTCGGTGAACGGTTGTGGAGTTATTGTGCCGCCGGCATTGCGGCTTGTGTGTGTGTGATTGTTGGTCCCTTGTGGATCGTGTACGGAGCTGCGTCTCGGTGTGTGCTTATTGTCCGGGGTGTGTTCCCCGTTTTTGTGTGTGGGTGTGTGTGCTGCAGTGGCAGCTTGTTGGGGGATTTTCCCCGTGTGTGGATATTGCTGCGGAAGTGGCGTGTGTGTGTGTGGTTGGGGTTCGTCCCCGTGTTGCTACGAAAGTAGCGTGTAGTGAAGCCTCACCCGGTTGGGTGAGGGGTGGACGTAGGGAGCCCTTGTGGTCCCGAACCACCTAAAAATCTCCGTGTCCTTTGTGATTGCCTGTGTGTTTGTCCCTTTCTTCTATCTCGCTTCACAGGTTAGTTTAATAGATTTTTACTCACTACACCACTGCACACTGTTACTTCTGTTATTCGCACTAGGCATAATTTTCTTTAACATTTGCATTGTTATTACGAGTGAGATCGAAAAGATTGAGAGAACCTGTTAAATCTCATATGTGGTTAGGCTAATCAAGTAGTTGATATTTAATTCCACTGTGTTCAGTAAAGAGAATTTTTAAATCCGCCATCTAGGTCAAGGGGACAATTCAACCCCCCTTCTTGTCCGCCATCTAGTCTGGGCCAACAAGAAGCATCGAATACAGAGAGCTTCTCTCTAGAAGGAATATGAATTGTTTTAGGCCCAACTTCTCCCTTCAAGAGTTTTTTCACAAGGCGGATATTAGAGAATGTGCCCCTTGCCATCACTTTGTCATTGCCACGGTGACTCCCATATGAATTGAAGCCATTTCTCTTAACACCACGCTCCATTGGATACTTGGAAGCAGGGCTATCTTTGTGGATGCTCCCAGTAGGTGAGATGTGGTCAGTTGTGATGCTGTCTCCAAAATAGAGCAAGCAATATGCGTCCTTCACACTGTGGGGACCAGGCGGAAACATTGTCATATCCTTAAAGTAAGGAGGCTCATGGATGTAGGTCGATGTAGGATCCCATGAGTACAATGTGCTAGATGGCATAGACAGCTCATTCTACATAGGATTCCCTTTGGTAATTGCTTCATATGTACCCTTAAATAGGTCTGGTAATACGCTGGACTGCACTACCTGAAACAAGGAACAGGAATAAAAAAGGAAATAGAGATATTAGATAAACTATTTTCTGCCATGGTGTTATAAGTAGATGAAAAGTGAAATGATCATGCAACTCACATCTGCAATCTCTTCAGTTGACGGCCAGATGTCTGAAAAATACTTCCTTCCAATCTTTCCCAATCCCGATAGGTTCTGTCACAAAATCAATGTCCACTTGCATAGTAAACCAAGGTGCATTAGAAAAGAGATCATGATATATGCAAAACAACACAAAAAAAATTAAGACCACGTAAAGTTTGGATATGTACCAACCATATAGCATTCACATCAACTATTGGATAAGCAAACTGGAAATGACAAGATAGAATAGGACTTTCACTAGTATAGACTAAAGTAGATCCAATCTACCATACAAAAGTCCATGCATTTGACTACCTCACATAGCTCCATGCATTTAGCTACCTCACATACAGTGACAACTCAGGAACCTCCTTGGATACATTAGGTTGGACACATCTTGGCAGCAGATGCAAAATTAAAATTAGATATTTACCTCTTCATCCAATCTCACTCAAATACTTTCTAGATGAGCAAACACTTCCACTAGCTAGTAAAACACAACGGGCCACGAATAAGAAATGGAAGAATTAAATCTGATTACATAGATGCAAGCAAGTTTAAGTCTGCAATAATTAAGGAATTTCTATACATAATGCTTGAATATCCATTGATAGAATTAAAGGTGTCCAGGCAGCTGTAGATAATTTTGCAAGCAAGAAATGTATCCAGCTCAGATAGGAGACTAGAATTCTTTAAACATGCTTTTAGTTTGAGGATTAGATGTGGAATAATACTATTTCTCTTCTGAGATACTTTGCTTAAGACTTTAAACAAAATTGTCCCAAAATAATTAAAAAAACATTCATAAAGTTTATTCGATAATGCCAAAACATATTATAAAGACATAAACTGACGTTACTTAAACTAAACCTGACTTTTGCACATGAAATTGAGAGGACTATCACTCAAGCATTGACCATATTATGAACTGGTGTAGATTGATCAACAAATGTCCATATAAATTCTATGAAAACACAAATAGAACTTCTCACCTGCATACTGTGACTCTTTTGGAGAACAAGAGACGGAAGGGCCTGAAAGTAATGTATTAGCTACATTAGATTAAACCTTGTCAACAACCTTAGTCTGGACCTATCACAGTAAACTATCCAAGTTTACATTTTCAGATGTGACTTTCAAACAGCCCATCTGCTGGACCACTGCCCCCTTTGATTTGTCATCAGGATCATCAGCATTTGATGCTGCAAGAAAACAATTAAACCAACAGGTCAAACAAAAAGTGCAAGTACACCTAAAGGATTAAACGTGCAACTTATTGAAAAACAAGAGAGTTTGTAGAATAGTTAGAAAAAAAAAGTAAGCCATGTGCATGCCTATAGACTTGGATCCTTTAGGGAGAATTTCAGAAGGTTTACAATTTGTCATTTGCAAGAGCAAACTGTTCCATTTTCCCACACTTGGTAGGGGACTCGGTTCTTCACCCTAAAAAATTTACAAGGAGGAGAAGAATAATAAAGGATAAATGCTAAATTAGATGACTGGATAAACGTATCAACCTATCAGAAAACAACAAAAATAAATAGACAGAATACACATTCATCCTTCTAACAAGAAGGAGAATGAAGCAAGGCTTCCAAGAACAGATTCATACCACACCACACAAATCTGGACACGATCTAAACATAAAAAAATATAATGCAACTAAATTCTCCACTTTGTCTGTCTTAGCAAATAATAAAACCTTTTGGTGACAAATTCATCAGGGGTGGCTTTTTGTGTTTCTTTTTTGAACATTAATATACCTCTTGAGATGATGAATCCACCAAGCACCAGAAGCACAAGCTGAGCAAATGCACCAAAGGTGTCCGCGACGACCATGTCTCTACCCACTGCGGCTAGGAGCCGGAAGAGCCCTGAAGCCACCTGACTGATCAGGACAAGGAGTACATAATGTCTAAACATCCTGCACACAAGAACAAAGTTTGGTTTTATATTGATGAGAAAATGTAGAGGAGCAGCACTAAGAACACACTACAAAACTTCACCAAGAGATATTTATACAAATTTTTATATTTTTTTAATTAAATATATATATTTTAATAAAATGCCTCAAGCGCCTAGGCCATGAGCGACGGCTTGGTCACCCCGGTCGCCTCACGCCTCTGATTACATAGAGGCAAGCAAGTTTAAGTCTGCAGTAATTAAGGAATTTCTACACATAGTGCTTGAATACTCATTGATAGAATTAAAGGTGTCCAGGCAGTTGCAGATAATTTTGCAAGCAGGAAATGTATCCAGCTCAGACAGGAGACTAGAATTCTTTAAACATGCTTTTAGTTTGAGGATTAGATGTGTAATAGTACTATTTCTCTTCTGAGTAAGACTTTTCTTTAAACAAAATTGTCCCAAACTGATAAAAAGAACATTCGTAAAGTTTATTCGATAATGCCAAAACATATTATAAAGACATAAACTTATGTTACTTAAACTAAACCTTACTTTTGCACATGAAATTGAGAGGGCTATCACTCAAGCATTGACCATATTATGAACTGGTGTAAATTGATCAACAAATGTCCATATCAATTCTATGAAAACACAAACAGAACTTCTCACCTACATACTGTGACTCTTTTGGAGAATAAGAGACGGAAGGGCCTGAAAGTACTGTATTAACTACATTAGATTAAACCTTGTCAATGACATTAGTCTGGACCTATCACAGTAAACTATCCAAGTTTACATTTTCAGATGTGACTTTCAAACGGCCCATCTGCTAGACCACTGCCCCCTTTGATTTGTCATCAAGATCATCAGCATTTGATGCTGCAAGAAAATAATTAAACCAACATGTCAAAATAAAAGTGCAAGTACACCTAAAGGATTAAACGTGCAGCTTATTGAAAAACAAGAGAGTTTGTAGAATAGTTAGGGGGAAAAAAGTAAGCCATGTGCATACCTATAGACTTGGATCCTTCAGGGTCAATTTCAGAAGGTTTACAATTTGTCATTTGAGGGAGCAAACTGTTTCGTTTTCTGATACGCGTCCATTTCTATGATAATTCATCGCATGTACATCATTTTATGTACATATAATTAGGCACTTATACATGATCTATCGTTAATCTCAACTTCGCATGTAGATTGGACCTTTCACGTAAATTAATTAATTTGGTGATTTTATTTAATAAAATGAAGTTGAGAGTCATGAACATTAATTATCCATTGCATAATTGTGAGCAATTGTGATTCATGTGCACATTATGGTAACTTTCCTAGACTAAATCATAATTATGTGTGTGCAAGACACCGAAGGTAATTGCAAAAGAAGCCGGGGGTAAAACGGTCATCACCACTTTGACCAAGTCAAATAAAGAATTCAAAGTATTTTGGTTGGAGGGAAAAGAAAGTTTAAAATTTTGAATTCAAAGTTTGAAAATGAGGAATTCAAAGTTTAAGTTTGAAAAGGAGGAAAAGGACATTCAACGTTTGAAAAGGAGATTCAAAGTTGGAAAGGGGGTGCCCAAAGTCCAAGAAAGGGGGTGCCCACCTCCTTTTTCTTTCCCCCATGCATCATATTCTACCTAAATCTCAGCCATCCATCTCTTTTTGATACAATCTCCACCCTCCATTGACCCAACTTTCCCTATAAATAGCCCATGACAAGGAGGTGAAGGGGAGTTCTTCTTTTGGTAATTTCTCTCCCAATCTTAGGTCACTGATTTCTCCCCCTTTGGTTCATTTTATTCTCTTGCACGCTTCATGTAAGTTCTTCAATTTCAAATGCTCTACAACTTCTTCTTCTGTATCATCTTCTAATCCCTTCTAATTTTTAAGCTATTTTGTGTTTTTCACTGAACTGTCCTGTTCATCTACGAACCAATATTTCTCTCTGTTCTTCCCCTTATTTCTCCACTTTCTATTCATTTTCTCCTCTTGCTATCTTCATGCGAGATCTTTATTTTTAAGTGTCCTACAATTTCTTCTTCTACATCATCTTCTAATTCTTTCTGGTTTGTAAGTTATTTCTTCGTTTTGTAACTTGCTATCCTGTGATTTTACTGTTTATTTGAGATGCTAGCTTCTGTTATTCCTCTATTTTGAAGTCTTTATACTCTTCTTTTCTATCTGCGTTCTTCATGAACATTCGTCCTCTCTTGTAGATCTAGATTTTATTCTTCTATCACTTCCTCTAATTCTATCACATTGTTAAGTTATTTCTAATTCTTCTCAGTTTAATTTTTTCTACACAGTCACTGTTCATCCGTGCAGACCATTTCCCTTCTTCCTCTGATTTCACCCTCTTCCTCACATTTTCTCTCTCTATTCCCTTCATCAAAGTTCTTACTCTCTTCCCTCTCTTCAACTACTTCTTCTTGGGCATCCCCTAATTCATCTTGGGTTCAAAGTTATTCACCCTAAAGGCAGCTTCAACGACGAAGGTGACTTCCTCCCGGTGTGGACGACATCTTCTGCAAGGTGGTTCGTGATCCAAGGCCAAGAGAGAACGACGCCGTCATCACCATTTCTGCTACCATCTTCACACCTCAGGCTCCTTTTTTATTGCTTTAGTTTCATTTCACTTCATTGTAATCTCGTCATATCTTTATTGTAAGCTTATTTTGCACTTCATGTACTCTTTCTTTTAAGTTAATGAAAGGAGTTGTTTTTTTGATCTAGTTCTTGATCTTCTACCCTCTCTACCTCCTTATTCTCTCTTCTTTTCATATCATGTAATTATTTTCTATAGCATAGGTGCATAGTCATAGGTGTTTTCAATTAAGTGTTTGGTTTGTTCATCATTTCACTATTTTCTTTAAGCAAAGTCAAATCACAAGTGTTTTCCAAAGGACTTCAAGATTTTTAACTCTAAAAATCTCTTCTTCCCTGTGGAATCGACCCTTCTCGCCACCTTATTATGTCTTACTTTCATCTAGTGCGAGTTGGAATTTTTAAGATTGATACGCGTGTTTTAAACGACGAACTTTCGCGTTATCAATTTTTGGCGCCGTTACCAGAGAAGAATGATGATTTTTGATTTAAGAACTTTATTTTCCTTGTGTATATAGTGTACTAATAAAGCTCAATTTTTTACATATTAAAAAAATTAAAAAAAATAGAGGTAAGTTTACATTTCTTTCTTTGATCTTTTGATTTTGTCATTCATTTCAAAAAAAATGAGGGATCGCTTTTCAAGTAAGTATCCAAATTTTTCCTCTTTCATTCTAGTTTCATTTTTTCATTTTACATATCTTGTGGTTAGATAGGTTCATTAAAAAAATTTAAAAAAAAATCACTTGAACTTTAATAAAAGACTCCATTCAAGAGTAGAAACCACACCATCCATATTCTAGGCCATGCATCATTTAGCATAGGATTTTTCCTTGTTATTTAATTTTTGCATTGCATTTTGGAGATTGCAAGGGGCAAGATACATTCTACTTATCCTATTCTAGCATGCATATTGCATAAGAACCCTTTGTTCGAAATTGTGATGTACATTTCATTTCAAAATATTCTAAGGGCAACACCCCTAAATAACATAAGGTGGGGATTTCATCACCCTTCCTTAGGCCACAAATCACATTTTTCCTTGCATCTTTGCATGACCTAAGCCTTAAATAAAAGTCAGTAGACATTGGCCCTAGGATTACACTGTGATTTTAGTACGATTTGAGTTTACCCTCTTGTGGAAATCGGTGCCTAAGGCAAGACGGTCGGACGGCAAACGCCTTAAGCGGGATTGTGGTTTGACATAATTAGGTCCCTACGAAAGTAGGGGGAGCCTCCCACTACCCCACCCCTTACTTGGCCGGTGGAAATATTGAAGGTGAACTTAAGTTGCACTTTAGCCATTTTGTGAAACCCAATTTGTAGGTTTAGGTCACATCTAGGTCATTAGGTAATTTGTGTGCCAACTTGTTTGTGTTTGCATAAAAAAAATAAAAATAAAAAATAAAAAAAATTCTCCTCTTCTCTCCCTTTGTCATTGTTAGTGTTAAAAAAAAGCACAAAAAATACAAAAAAATAAAAAAATCATATCCATGGATCGGGTTTTTAATCAAACTGACTGTTTGACCCGAAATCAATTCATCCCAATAGGCCCAAGTTCCTTTACACCACCTATATTTTAAGATGATTACACATGGGCCCGGCCGGCCCATTATGTAGGTGAGTACCCGACCCAACACCCATCTTCCACCCAATTCAATGAAAGCTCATATTTTTGGTCAGCCCAACAAGAAAACTCCACACGTATGGCGGCCCAATATCCTTTTCTTCCCCAAAATAATGACCAATTTGCTCAATCCTATTTAGGGGACCATATGTCATTCCTTTCTCATGAACATGTTTCAACATGTCTAAACCTCCATACACCTTCTTACACCCTATCCTTGAGTGGGGAGATCAAAATAATTTCTCTTGGGAAAATCCTAAAGATCAAGCTCCAAGTCTTCCCGAGCCAAATCTCCAAACCCAATTTGATCAAAATCAATATGGAGGGCATGACACATTTGTCCCTTATAAATATGACCCTCAACACATCCATTCCACCATTCCATACAATGGTCCAATTGATGAAGAAAAACTCAACCAATTGATTCAAATCATCTTGAATAATCAACAAAGTATTGGCTCTCTCCAAACCAAAGTGGACCAACTCACAAGAGCCACACATGAATTGTTAATGGACCAATTGCCTAACCCCCTTGATGAAACCTTTAAAGATCAAGTCTCTCAATTCACCCAACACATTTATTCTTGCCAACAACCCGTGGTTCCCTTGCTGAATGAAACTCTTGACCAAGGTAATGAGGGAATTTGGGAAGAATTACATCAAAGAGAATTTGAGGTGACTAGCAAGATGGCTTATTTGAGTAAGGAGTCCACACCCATTTATGAGGAGAGCCACAATGAGTTGGTTGAAGATAAGTTGGGGTGAATTAAATGATGTGCCAAAAGATGTCATTCAAAATTATGAGATTAAGAATATTAATGGCCCAATTGAGGAAAAATTTAGAAAAGAGGGTTATCTAGTTGAAAATGATGATGACGAGGCATTGGAATGTGACCATTCTCACTTGGAAGAATATCATGAAAGGATCGCATTGGAAGATTTCTTATTTCATCTCACGGTCCCACAATTAGAAGCTTTGATTGACATTCTCCCTATGATAGAACAATGTGAACACTTTGATATGGAGACTGTCATTATTAACTTATGTGAGGAAAAATATAAAGAAGCGAGTAAAGTTGATGTTGCAGATATGTTGAATGATAACCCTCATGAGGAAGAGAATGGTGAAGGGTGTTTGAGTGAAAAATTCATCTTTCATTTAGAGGCCCCACGTGTGGAGAACAAAACTGATAATCTCATTTTAGAAGATATTGATAATGGGGCTTCACTTGAAGAAATTGAGAACATCACTCCAAACATCAAAGGGCCATTTAAGGAAACGTATGAAGAGGGGGAGTGTTTTTTGGATAATAATCTTGTTGATTTAATGAAGACAAATTCTGAACATCTCCCTCCTATTGATGAGTGTGATGAAGGGACCCTCTTAAAGAATTCACATTTGAACTGACCTATGATGAGGGGTCCAGGCTGGAAAGATTAACATTTGATCTTCCCACCTCACCATTGGAACATTCCATTGATATTCTTAATGTAATTGATGAGGGTGATGGAGGGGTCTTGTTGGAAAGATTTACATTTGGTCTATCCACCCTATTACTGGAAAGTTTGATTGATAAACTTCATTCGATTGATGAGTTTGATGAAGGGGCCATCTTAGAAACATTCACATTTGATCTAACCCCTGAGCCCTACCCCATAAAGTTTGACTCATCAGATGGGATAGATTTTGGGCTCACACCTCCTTCCACTTTGACCCCCCTGCAAGCTGAGCCTCTTCAATATGACAATCTCGGACCTGAGGGGGATGTGGCAGCCATATTCACTTTTAATTTAACTCCCCATCAGGAAGATCAATTGATTAAGGCCCTTAATGCTCATAAGGCTATTATTGAGGGGAATGTGGCTAATAACGTCAATCTTCATAAGCCACTAGTGTCCAACCAGGAGGAGTAGTCAAGTGGGTGGATACAGGACAAGGGGATCAATGGATTGATATTGGGCAGAGGTTCCATCCCGATCTTGATAGACTAATAGCCATTGATTGTTACATGATCCACAAAGAAGAGAACCGACTCACAAGTATTGCCAATGTTAAAATCAACAATGTTCAAGACCGACATATCTCTGGCCCACATGCTTACATGTATCATCTTGTCTTTAAATGGCATGAATATTGGAATTTAAAAGAAGAAGATATAACGTGGTGGCTCATTCTCAAGTCTACATGTTGGTTATGAAGCTTGCACCTTCTATGCATGCGTCTGGCTGAAGACGGAAAATTTAGCGCTTTTGGGAGGCAACCCAAGGTTTTTGTTGTTTGACGTTTTTGTTTGAGTGTATTTTAGTAGTCAGGTCAAGGCCAAGGAGAAGAAGTCGTCGCCGTCCATGACATTGAGGGAGGTTTCATCTCGCATATCCGGTTGTCTCTTTCCTACTCAGCAATATTTATTGATACATTGTTCTATTACTTTCAATTCTATATGCCATTGAGAACAATGTCAGTCAAGTTGGGGGGGAGAAAAATATTTTCATGATTCATATAGTACAACCTGATAGGAGTTCTGTCTTGCATGTCATCGTTGCATGAAAGTAGAAAGATGTTAACCCCATTTTGAGTTTCATGATTCATGCTTAAATTAAAAGTAATTCTAGAATAGAAAAGACTAGAGAGAAGGATGATGGAAAATTTATTCAATCTAGCCATGGAAACTGATGTAAGAATCTCTTTAAAGTTCACATGCACTTTAGAAAAAAATTTCACATTGCACACTAATGAAACAAGCAAGACAAGCCCCCTGCCATTTTTGGTATGTTGTCTGATATTCTGCACTGGTTAAGAAAAGAGATCTTTTTACAAAGCTTTCTGTCAAATTATCTATCAAATAAGTGCAATGACACTCTGAAGAAAAAAGAAAAAAAAAGCACCATGAAAAATGTCCCTAGTCTTAGTAACCGGGCCTACTTCACCTAAGACGTGTTGAGGTTCGCGTAAAATGGAAAAGGGAACCTGGATCTGTGAAACTGGGCCTGCTTCTCCTAAGGCAAGAGTCGAGGTTCACGTTGAGCAGTGAAGGGTAGTGCAGCATCATGTGTGGTATAAAAGATCCCAAAGGGACAAAGTAATAAGGCAGACAAAATGCTAATATACTTAATGCTCTGATCTAAGAGGTGCAGGGTTGAAAGGCATTTGCTTAGAATAGAAAATGGGGGATGCAATTGTCTAAGCTGTGGATTTGGTAGTTACACATGTACAAGTGCTATTGAGCTTTGATTTGAATTCTTGATCATGTACTATAAGTTCCTACATAAGGCTAGTGTGCATTAATGATTTCAGATTCTTAATCTTTAGTTGATTCTTTGAAGGGAGAGCTGGATATGAGAGTATGAATTTTATAAACTCTTGTTTATCTTAAATTTTAATTTATTTACATTGCTAAGGGACTAGCAATGAGTAAGTTGGGGGGTGTGATAAGCATCCATTTTCTATGATAATTCATCACATGTACACCATTTTATGTGCATATAATTAGGCAATTATGCATAATCTATCATTAATCTCAACTTCGCATGTAGATTGGACCTTTCACATAAATTAATTAATTTGGTGATTTTATTTAATAAAATAAAGTTGAGAGTCATGAACATTAATTATCCATTGCATAAGGCAATTGTGATTCATGTGCACATTATGATAACTTTCCTGGATAAAATCATAATTATGTGTATGCAGGACACCGAAGGTAATTGCAAAAGAAGCTGGGGGTAAAATGGTCATCACCACTTTGACCAAGTCAAATAAAGAATTCAAAGTATTTTGGTTGGAGGGAAAAGAAAGTTCAAAATTTTGAATTCAAAGTTTGAAAATGAGGAATTCAAAGTTTAAGTTTGAAAAGGAGGAAAATGACATTCAATGTTTGAAAAGGAGATTCAAAGTTGGATAGGAGGTGCCCAAAGTCTAAGAAAGGGGGTGTCCACCTCCTTTTTCTTTCCCCCATGCATCATATTCTACCTAAATCTCAGCCATCCATCTTCTTTTGATACAATCTCCACCCTCCATTGACCTAACTTTCTTTATAAATAGCCCATGACAAGGAGGTGAAGGGGAGTTCTTCTTTTGGTAATTTCTCTCCCAACCTTCAGTCACTGATTTCTCCCCCTTCGGTTCATTTTCTACTCTTGCACGCTTCATGTAAGTTCTTTAATTGCAAATGCTCTACAACTTCTTATTCTGCATCATCTTCTAATTCCTTCTAATTTTAAAGCTATTTTATGTTTTTCACGTAACTGTCCTATTCATCTGCGAACCAATATTTCTCTCTGTTCTTCCCATTATTTCTCCACTTTTTACTCATTTTCTCTTCTTGCTGTCTTCATAAAAGATCTTTATGTTTAAGTGTCCTACAATTTCTTCTTCTACATCATCTTCTAATTCTTACTGGTTTGTAAGTTATTTCTCGTTTTGTAACTTGCTGTCATGTGATTTTACTGTTTATTTAAGATGCTAGCTTCTGTTATTCCTCCATTTTTAAGCCCTTATGCTCTTTTTTTCTATCTGAGTTCTTCATGAACATTCTTCCTCTATTGTAGATCTAGATTTTATTCTTCTATCACTTCCTCTAATTCTATCACGTTGTTAAGTTATTTTTAATTCTTCTCAGTTCAATGTTTTCTACACAGTTACTGTTCATCCGTGCAGACCATTTCCCTTCTTCCTCTGATTTCACCCTCTTCCTCACATTTTCTCTTTCTATTCCCTTCATCAAAGTTCTTTCTCTCTTCCCCCTCTTCAACTACGTCTTCTTGGGCATCCCCTAATTCATCTTGGGTTCAAAGTTATTCACCCTCTAAAGGTAGCTTCAACGACGAAGGTGACTTCCTCCCAGTGTGGACGACATCTTCCGCAAGGTGGTTCGTGATCCAAGGCTAAGAGAGAACGACGCCGTCGTAACTATTTCTGCTACCATCTTCACACCTCAGGCTCCTTTTACTTTTATTGCTTTAGTTTCGTTTCACTTCATTGTAATCTCGTCATATCTTTATTGTAAGCTTGTCTTGCACTTCATGTACTCATTCTTTTAAGTTAATGAAAGGAGTTATTCTTTTGATCTAGTTCTTGATCTTCTACCCTCTATACCTACTTCTTCTATCTCTTCTTTTCATATCATGCAATTATTTTCTATAGCCTAGGTGCATAGTCATGGGTGTTTTCAATTAAGTGTTTGGTTTGTTCATCATTTCACTATTTTCCTTAAGCAAAGTCAAATCACAAGTGTTTTCTAAAGGATTTTAAGGTTTTTAACTCTAAAAATCTCTTCCTCCCTGTGGAATCGACCCTTCTCGCCACCTTATTACGTCTTACTTTCATCTAGTGCGAGTTGGAATTTTTAAGATTGATACGCGTGTTTAAAACGATGAACTTTTGCGTTATCATTTTCCCACGCTTGGTAGTGGACTCGGTTGCTTCACCCTCAAAAATTTACAAGGAGGAGAATAATAAGAAAGGATAAATGCTAAATTAGATGACTGGATAAACGTATTAACTTATCAGAAAACATCAAAAATAGACAGACAGAATACACATTCATCCTTCTAACCGGAAGGAGAATGAAGCATGGCTTCCAAGAACAGATTCATACCACACCACACAAATCTGGACACGATCTAAACATAAAAAAATATAATGCAACTAAATTCTCCACTTTGTTTGTCTTAGCAAATAATAAAACCTTTTGGTGACAAATTAATTAGGGGTGGCTTCTTGTGTTTCTTTTTTGAACATTAATATACCTCTTGAGATGATGAATCCACCAAGCACTAGAAGCACAAGCTGAGCAAATGCACCAAAGGTGTTCGCGACGACCATGTCTCTACCCACTGCGGCTAGGAGCCGGAAGAGCCCCAAAGCCACCTGACTGATCAGGACAAGGAGTACATAATGTCTAAACATCCTGCATACAAGAACAAAGTTTGGTTTTATATTGATGAGAAAAATGTAGAGGAGCAGCACTAAGAACACACTATAAAACTTCACCAAGGGATATTTATACAAATATTTTTATTTTTTGAATTAAATATATATTTTTTAATAAAATGCCTCAAGCGCCTAGGCCATGAGCGACGGCTTGGTCACCCCGGTCGCCTCACGCCTCTGATTACATAGAGGCAAGCAAGTTTAAGTCTGCAGTAATTAAGGAATTTCTACACATAGTGCTTGAATACTCATTGATAGAATTAAAGGTGTCCAAGCAACTACAGATAATTTTGCAAGCAGGAAATGTATCCAGCTCAGACAGGAGATTAGAATTCTTTAAACATGCTTTTAGTTTGAGGATTAGATGTGGAATAGTACTATTTCTCTTCTGAGATACTTTGCTTAAGACTTTTATTTAAACAGAATTGTCCCAAACTGATTAAAGAACATTCATAAAGTTTATTCGATAATGCCAAAACATATTATAAAGACATAAACTGATGTTACTTAAACTAAACCTTACTTTTGCACATGAAATTGAGAGGACTATCACTCAAGCATTGACCATGTTATAAACTGGTGTAAATTGATCAACAAATGTCCATATCAATTCTATGAAAACACAAACAGAACTTCTCACCTGCATACTGTGACTCTTTTGGAGAACAAGAGACGGAAGGGCCTGAAAGTAATGTATTAACTACATTAGATTAAACCTTGTCAACAACATTAGTCTGGACTTATCACAGTAAACTATCCAAGTTTACATTTTTAGATGTGACTTTCAAACGGCCCATCTGCTGGACCACTTCCCCCTTTGATTTGTCATCAGGATCGTCAGCATTTGATGCTGCAAGAAAACAATTAAACCAACAGGTCAAAATAAAAGTGCAAGTACACCTAAAGGATTAAACGTGCAGCATATTGAAAAACAAGAGAGTTTGTAGAATAGTTAGGGGGAAAAAAGTAAGCCATGTGCATGCCTATAGACTTGGATCCTTCAGGGACAATTTCAGAAGGTTTAAAATTTGTCATTTGAGAGAGCAAACTGTTCCGTTTTCCCACACTTGGTAGTGGACTCGGTTGCTTCACCCTAAAAAATTTACAAGGAGGAGAAGAATAAGAAAGGATAAACGCTAAATTAGATGACTGGATAAACGTATCAACTTATCAGAAAACAAAAAAAATAGACAGACAGAATACACATTCATCTTTCTAACAGGAAGGAGAATGAAGCATGGCTTCCAAGAACTGATTCATACCACACCACACAAATCTGGACACGATCTAAACATAAAAAAATATAATGCAACTAAATTCTCCACTTTTTCTTTGTCTTAGTAAATAATAAAACCTTTTGGTGATAAATTAATCAGGGGTGGCTTCTTGTGTTTCTTTTTTGAACATTAATATACCTCTTGAGATGATGAATCCACCAAGCACCAGAAGCACAAGCTGAGCAAATGCACCAAAGGTGTCCGCGATGACCATGTCTCTACCCACTGCGGCTAGGAGCCGGAAGAGCCCCGAAGCCACCTGACTGATCAGGACAAGGAGTACATAATGTGCAAACATCCTGCACACAAGAACAAAGTTTGGTTTTATATTGATGAGAAAAATGTAGAGGAGCAGCACTAAGAACACACTACAAAAAAGAAAAGCAAAATTAAGTAAATTTGTTTTCAACACAGAAGGTATGCAAAATCATATATACACAAAATAGAGAGGGGAAGGACCTTCTGGCTCTTAATAAGAACACCATCACACTTGATTCTGCCAAAGTTCTTAAACTTCTGCTCAAGTTCTGAAGCAATCACAAAAGAAGGTTGGTTTCTCACGTAAATAGATTTCTCTTCACCTAGTAAGGAAAAGAATGGTTTTCATCAACAAAACTTGAAAAGGTTAAAAGATAAGTGGCATATATGCACTAACAGGAAAGACCTGAACATGAAAATGTTGAAGGAACATCGTCAATGCCCTTATGTTGATTTGATAAATTCTGTGCAAGGGCCGCCGACGGTGGTGACAATGGCAGTGTGGCACGACCAGTGATGTAGGACAGGGCTCAAATCTATGAATTTCTTCTCTTCTCCAACTTTATTTCTATTTTTCCTCACATGAAATTTCTCTTTTTTTTGGCCTTCTCTTTCTTCTTTTCTTGTTTTTTATCTTGCTACAATAGTTACACAGAATAAAAATAATACAAGAGAGAAAGAGAGAGGGAGGGAGAACCGATTGGGAGAGGGAGAGGACAGACCGTCGGAGGTGGTGATGGCCCAGGGAGAGGACGGACACAGCGTCAGGCGGCCAACAGATAGAGGAGGCGGCTGAGTGTCCAGGGCCATTCGCGGGGACACCTGGGGCTAGCAACGAGCTAGCATGTGGCGGACGGAAGCGGGAGGCAGGGTGAGGCATCGCGGGCGTGGGGAAGTGGCCGGAGATGGCAGTCACGGCGGTGGCGAGGGTCGGAGGGGGGGATCGGGTGGCCGACGATGCCGGTTACCTTGCTCGTGGCCGCAGGGGATGACGGGGATGACTGATAAACAATGTTCACCGTTGCTTCAGGCAGAGGGAAGCTGTTCGGTATGTGATGCTTGTCGTGGCTGGTGGAAGCGCCGGCGCAAGCATGGGGTGGCCAATGTAGACCGGTCGTTCTGCTCACGGATGTGCAGCGGGTCAGAGACGATTGGAGACAACGGACCGGGAAGAGTGAGCTGGCGCAGAAGGTGACTACGAACGACCCAAAGGCACGTCGCGTGGCACTGGCTAAGCACCGGGGTCATTCTGCAACACCACAGCATCGGGGAAGATCGGCGGCGTCCGGTGTAATGTCGACATTGGCTCCCCAAGACTCTCGTTCACATGAAAGATAGGACACGGAGGGGAGACGCACAACACTGGATGGGGTGTGACCAAGGCGTGGAACACATAGCCGACGACCGGTGAGTTCCAAGGAGTCCCAGGAGTGTCTGGCAGGGTGTGGCCTACGCAGAGACTCTTAACGGTGCCTTGTTGTAAGGGGGGCAGAGGCCGGCAAGTTCTCGTTGGTGCAGCGACAGCGGCGAAACAAGAGGTCGGAGGTGAGGTCAGCAACATGGGATGGTTGTCGATCTTGGCCTCTTTCGATGGGGCCTTCATTTGCAGCAATTGGGTTGGACGGAGGGAGAAGAACATTCAGGTGAAGTGGAAGGTGAACAGTAGTTAAAGGGGTAAGAAGAAGACGTAGCGGAGAAGAAGAAGAAAACGCGGAGAGGAAGAAGAGGGTGACGATCGATGGGTGGAGAGCTGTTAAATTGCTGGCAATGTCGGTTGGATAGGGAGAGTCCACGGCGGGATAGGACTTGCAGGAGAAGGGGTGCTCAGGGAGTTCAATTCTGGACGATGGTAGTTGCGACGAGCGCGGGAGCATTTGGCGCCAGAGTACATTTTTTTATGGTATTTTAATAAAGTTCTCCTTTCTCCTACTATTATTTTGAGGCAATTTTAAAATGCCCCTTTACAAAATGTTAAATAAAGATGAAAATTTAATTATTTTTAAGGGTAATATTAAATATAAAGTGCCTTTATTTATAATATGTTTGAGGCATTTTTAAGAAATGTCTCTAAATGAATTGCCCCTATATCTTCATTTTTTTGTAGTGAGAGGCCTCGGAACTTGAACACCTAGTCCGGTGGAAGGAATATCCGACGGAGAGGTAATTCAATGCCCAAGATTTCAATTGCTCACAGTCAATGGAAAACGAGATATTCGGTCCAGTCGCCACCACCGGAGTGGCATGACCTTAAAACAGAACTAATAAGATAGCAAGGTGATAATGGAATAATGAGAAGGAAAGGAGAACTAACATTAATGACTCTACTCATTTCAATCATAAGATATCAAGTGTGATGATCATAGAGGAATAATCATGAAGAAGATTAACTTAGATCATTAAATTCCATTCTTCCTAGTGGATAGGGTGATATTTAACATAAAAGTCCTACCATCAGTTAAGCAACATGGATTAACAATACATAATACACCGTAATCAAAATGAACGACACAGGGTAGAAAACGGACACAGAGCAGATCGTCAGAAGACTAAACGGTCAAGTGTAAGGCTGCTCAGTCTAGATAGCTGTCAAACGTACGGTCGCTAGATAAATAGTGCAAAACCCGGATCCATGCGGTCTATCGGGTGACTGCTAGACACATAAGCGGTATATTGAGAGACCGTTAAGCCCAGCGTTGCCTTAATAAGAATAAAATGGTCTGTCACGGGGCCGCTAGACCATGCAAACGGTCTATCGTGCGACCGCTTGATGCTTGGCGGTTCCTGTTAGGACGTTTCTACTAACCCGAGCCCCAAATCACGAAGAACATGACACATGGTTGATAAAAGCACGATTTAGACCTAAATACGGCATGAAAATTGGGCAATCAACTATCAATAGATAGAGGACGTGAAAACGTAAAACATGGCATGATCAATTTTAAGATTTGACTTCGATTAGCCTACACGAATCAAACGAAAAAAAGATGGTAGAAAACCCTAATCACATGCTTTCAATGAAATAATAAATACGCATGGTATAGATGACAAAAATTGGGCAAAATAGATTCAGATGAAAGCTAAGGACAAGATCTATAGGTTCTCCTTGTTTAACTAAGTTGGGCCTGAGAGAAACCTACCGATTTAGAAGAAGAAAGGGAAGACGCGAAAACCCTAATCCGTAAACACCTGATGCTCCTCGCCCAAATTCGCTCGACTTCGGCCACGAAAGTCCGCGCCACCTGTTGGAAAAACAAAAGGAGGCCTAGGGCTGCTAAAGCCCTCTATTTATTAAGCCTATAGGTCGTTCTAGAGATCGAATTGGACTTGAGAGTCCAAGGAAGAAAAATTGGCGAAAAATCTGGGATAAAGCCTAATCCGCCGTCAACGTCGCCAATGGTGAGGTCTAGGGTTAGGGTTTTCGAAGGGGACATGGGCTTCTATGATGGGCCTATCATTTGGGATTGGTTTGGGCTCGATTGATTAAGAATTGGGCTCTAATCTGATTATTAAAGATTAACCTATTAAAATAATAAATTTAGCCATTAATTTCTTAATTCAGCCTTATAAATTTTTATTAGGGGTCGACCCAGATGACTTTATTGCTAAACACTTCGTTCTCTACAAGAATATAATTTTTTCATATTTTTAGAAGTTAGTTGAAACTTTGGCCTACAGGTGAAATGCAATTAATTTACTTTATACCTATTAAATTCAAATCAGCGTAGAAAATTCGTTTACATCTTGGAATGTGAAAACCTTTTCATTTTGATTGTAGAAAAATAATTATTTCTTTTTATTGATATAATTTGGCCACTTTCAAAATAAGTAATATTCTTTAATTAAGACAATCATTGGAACCATTAAACAACAAGTTAATAGCTTTTAATTCTAATACATATTTCAAAATTTTATTTTTTTATTTTATTATTTAACCGGAGTGTTACATCCTCTCCCACTTCAAGGAAATTGGTCCCCAAATTCGTCGATCGCCATTAAACTAAGATGATCTTATATATTCAAAAATAACCTGGTAATCATACAACTAATAGAATGCAAAAGAATTTAATTATAGTTAAGGATGAGGGAGAACGATACCTTATATAATTCTTCATTTGATAGAAATCAGTTCCAATTCTCCTTTTGCTTGTGAAAGTAGCTTAGGGCAATTAGCCATTACATGATCTTTATTTTCGCAACGAAGACACGCTCCGCTCCTTCGCCAGCACTCCTTGATTAGATGACCAAATTTGTGACAGTGAAAGCATTTTTTTTGCGAAAGGTTATTCCTTTTCTTCTTATTACTTCAAATTTCTCTACGACGAACTCGCCATCTTTTAATGGAACTAGATTTTAGCTTACACATGGACCCTCTCATGTCAAAAGGAGCTTAGATACCTGCAAAATAATTAAAAGGTTAAAAATTTTATTACTCGTACACGTCGTGCTACGCGATCTTATACATATTTTATTACTTATCCCAAAGCACTACCCAATCTCACCAGGTGACAGGGGGAAATGACAAGGATTACATGACCTATTACTTAGGGTAACCTATACTTATAGACAAGAACCTAGGACTCAAACAACCGAGGCTCTAATACCACTTCTGTCACGTCCCGAACCGATAGCAGCGATAAGCGATGCTCGGAACGTGACAGTGAAACAGTCATGATAATTAGAGCAGAAAACAAGTAAATATAAATAAATAATATTCAACACATGGAGGCCATTAATTTGAGAAAAATATGATTTCATTGATATTTGTAAATTTAAATACAATGTAGACTCGATACAAGAAATAAAGAAGAGAAAATAGCAAGATCCACAATACTATCTAGACTCAAGAAAATAAAAAGACTCGGTCTCAAGGTTCTAGGTTCACTTGATCACGCTGACCCCATCCCAATTGCAAACGTTCCATCTACCGCGTTACCTGAAAAGGATGGAAATAAGGGGCGTGAGCGAAAAGCTCAATAGGAATTACACTCTATCATCAGATAAATTTAAGTAATTAATCATTTTCAGGAATGTAAAACTAATGCGAGAACTCAATTAAAGCAACTAAGTAACCAACAAGATCGGAAGATAAACAATAGCCAAATGAAAAGGAATATTCCAAGTCAAGATATCAAGCACTATTAACAAGAACTTTTCATTGAATGGCCATTTATCAAGTCAAGTCAAGTCAAGTCATGTCACGTAAGTAAGCACTTCATGCTTTCAAGCAAGTATAGCAAGTATCACGAGAGTGTGGAATGTCGTAGACTCAACACGCTAGCTAGTACTCGGTGACAATGCCACACCTAGTCATTCACCTCCCCGGGGATCAAGTACTTTTTGGGTGCTCCACCCAAGACCAGACTGAGCCCTTAAATATGATTGCCTTGGCATTGATTTGTTTGGATCATAGATCCCGCAAAATGTAGACATCCATGAATAGAATAGCCAAGAGTTCTAAGATCAAGCTCATGTAATCAAGGTAATATGCATAAGAACATTGATTTTCTTGAGATTCCAACAATAAGCTCATTAATCGAGAGAAAATAGTCATTTACAGAAATGACTCTAGAATGGATAAATATTGACAATAGACCTAACAACTGGTCAAAACTTGAGGTATAATAGCCTAGTTAGGCTAGAGTAGCTTACTCATATCAAAACAATGAAAACATCAATTTTTGGAAAACTGGAAAGTGAAACGATCAGCAAAGGACCGCTACGATAGAGACACGGTCTAATCTGGACCGCATGCACAATATAAACGATCTAATCTGGACCGTGTGCAAAACATAAATGGTCTAAGTAGGACCGCTAAAAGGCTAGTTGGGTCAAAGATCCAACCTAGAACGAACAAGTATAAAATGGTCCAAGGTGGGCCGTGATCAGGACTTGACGGTCCTGGTTGGGCCGCGTGAACAGGTAAATGGTCTAATAACAACCGTGTACATCACTGAGTCCAGAGGACTACAGCCGACGCACAGCCGGTTAAAAACTGTCATAGGAGGCCCGTTCAAGCAATCTGGTAGTCATGACTGGGCCGCTTACTGACATAAACGGTCTCAGACGGGCCGCCATCAACGGGACAGTCCCGATTCGGGGATTAAGCAAAATACATGATTCGATCGAGTCAAAAAGGTTCAGGCTTGTTGGTACAACCCGCCTGGTGTCCTAGTGGGAATCCCAAGCTTGCGGGGGCTTATAGAGGTCTCGGAACTTGAACACCTAGTCCGGTGGAAGGAATATCCGACGGAGAGGTAATTCAATGTCCAAGATTTCAATTGCTCACAGTCAACGGAAAACGAGATATTCGGTCCAGTCGCCACCACCGGAGTGGCACGACCTTAAAACAGAACTAATAAGATAGCAAGGTGATAATGGAATAATGAGAAGGAAAGGAGAACTAACATTAATTACTCTACTCATTTCAATCATAAGATATCAAGTGTGATGATCATAGAGGAATAATCATGAAGAAGATTAACTTAGATCATTAAATTCCATTCTTCCTAGTGGACAGGGTGATATTTAACATAAAAGTCCTACCATCAGTTAAGCAACATGGATTAACAATACATAATACGCCGTAATCAAAATGAGCAACACAGGGTAGAATACGGTCACAAAGCAGATCGCCAGAAGACTAAACGGTCAAGTGTAAGGCTGCTCAGTCTAGATAGCGGTCAAACATATGGTCGCTAGATAAATAGTGCAAAACCCGGATCCATGCGGCATATCGGGCAACCGCTAGACACATAAGCGGTATATTGAGAGACCGTTAAGCCCAGCGTAGCCCTAATAACAATAAAACGGTCTGTCGCGGGGCTGCTAGACCATGCAAACAGTCTATCGTGGGACCGCTTGATGCTTGGCGGTTCCTGTTAGGACGTTTCTACTAACCCGAGCCCCAAATCATGAAGAACATGGCACATGGTTGATAAAAGCATGATTTCGACCTAAATACGGCATGAAAATTGGGCAATCAACTATCAATAGATAAAGGATGTGAAAACGTAAAACATGGCACGATCAATTTTAAGATTTCACTTCGATTAGCTTACACGAATCAAACAAAAAAAAAGGTGGTAGAAAACCCTAATCACATGTTTTCAATGAAATAATAAATACGCATGGTATAGATGACAAAAATTGGGCAAAATAGATTCAGATGAAAGCTAAGGATGAGATCTACAGGTTCTCCTTGTTTAATTAGGTTGGGCCTGAGAGAAACCTATCGATTTAGAAGAAGAAAGGGAAGACGCGAAAACCCTAATCCGTAAACACCTGACGCTCCTCGCCCAAATTCGCTCGACTTCGGCCACGAAAGTCCGCGCCACCTGTTGGAAAAACAAAAGGAGGCCTAGGGCTGCTAAAGCCCTCTATTTATTAAGCCTATAGGTCGTTCTAGAGATCGAATTGGACTTGAGAGTCCAAGGAAGAAAAATTGGCGAAAAATCTGGGATAAAGCCTAATCCGCCGTCAACGTCGCCAATGGTGAGGTCTAGGGTTAGGGTTTTCGAAGGGGACATGGGCTTCTATGATGGGCCAATCATTTGGGATTGGTTTGGGCTCGATTGATTAAGAATTGGGCTCTAATCTGATCGTTAAAGATTAACCTATTAAAACAAGGAATTTAGCCATTAATTCTTTAATTCAGCCTTATTAAATTTTTATTAGGGGTCGACGCAATTGACTTTATTGCTAAACACTTCGTTCTCTTCAAGAATATATATATTTTTCATATTTTTAGAAATTAGTCGAAACTTTGGCCTACGGGTGAAATTTAATTAATTTAATTTATACCTATTAAATTCAAATCAGCGTAGAAAATTCGATTGCATCTTGGAATGTGAAAGTCTTTTCATTTTGATTGTAGAAAAATAATTATTTCTTTTTATTGATATAATTTGGCCACTTTCAAAATAAATAATATTCTTTAATTAAGAAAATCATTGGAATCATTAAATAACAAGTTAATAGCTTTTAATTCTAATACATATTTCAAAATTTTACTTTTATATTTTATTATTTAACCGGGGTGTTACAGTGTTGGACATGATTTTTGGACAGATTTATTGCAGACGTGTTATCACACATGATGGGAGTGTTTTTCAAACAAAAAACAAAATCTAACAATTGATGTTGGATCCAGAGTACTTGAGTCGCACAACTGCATGCAGCCACATATTCGGCTTCAACAGTTGATAAAGTCACACAATGTTATTTCTTTGAGGCCCATGAAATCATTCAGCCCCCTAGAAACTGACAGTGACCGCTTGTACTCTTACTATCCATTTTACACCTAGCATAATCAGAATCAGTGTAAGCATATAAATAAAAAAAATTATTCTTAGGATATAACAAACCAAGATTAAGTGAACCATTCAAGTACCTAAAAATTCTGTTCACAGCTGACAAATGAGATTCCCTGGGACAAGATTGATATCTTGCACAGAGATAGACACTAAAATGTATGTCAGGCCGACTAGCAGTGAGATACAGTAGAGAACCAATCATACCCCTAACAAGTTTCTGATCAACCTTATTACCTTTCTCGTCTTCCAATTTCAGTGAGGTGGACATTGGTGTAGCAAAGGCTTGGCAGTCTCCAATTGAAATTTCTTCACGATATATTGTGTGTACTTCTTCTGGTTGATGAAGATACCATCGTGTAACTACTTTATTTGAAGTCCCAAGAAGAAGTTCAACTCACCCATCAAGCTCATCTTGAACTCTCCCTGCATGAGTTGGGCAAATTCATCATTCATTTTCAGATCAGAGGCTTCAAAAATTATGTCGTCTACATAAACTGGAACAATTAAGGCATGTTCATCACAAGTTTTAGTAAACAATGTTTGATCTATATTACCTCATTTGAAGCCATTATCTATCAAAAAAGAACTTAAACGATCATACCATGCCTGGGGAGCTTGTTTTAATCCATACAGTGCCTTGTCCAATTTGTAGACGTGGTCCAGAAATTTTTCATCTTCAAACCCCGGTGGCTGCTCCACGTATACTTCTTCCCTGATAACTCCATTGAGAAAGGCACTCTTGACGTCCATTTGGAAGAGCTTGATGTTCCTGTGACATGCATAGGCAAGAAGGATTCTTACTGCCTCTAATCTAGCCACAGGAGCGAAAGATTCATCAAAATCTATACCAAATTCTCGGGAGTAGCCCTTGGCTACCAACCTTGCCTTATTCCTCACAACCACCCCATCTTCACTAAGTTTGTTTCAGAAAACCCACTTAGTTCTAATTATGGTATGATGATCAGGCCGGGGCACGAGGAACCACACCCAATTCCTTTGGAATTGGTGCAGTTCTTCTTTCATGGCAAGAACCCAAGAGTTGTCATTAAGTGCATCATCTAAATACTTAGGCTCAATAGAGGAAAGTAAAGCTAAATTATCATGTATTTCAACTTCCCTGATTGAGGCCCATGTCCAGAGTCCTTCATCCACATTGCCAATCACATTCTCCAAGGGATGGTCTTTGAGTGTTGTCCATTGGCGTGGTAGAGTCGGATGTACTTGCTCCTCTTGTTGCTCTTGCTCTTTTTCTTCTTTTTATCTTGATTCCTGCCTTACCTTGTTTGCTCGACTCTCCTTTCTCAACATCACTCTCACCTGTAACCAAAAAATGATCATCATCATTTAACTTTCTCAAAGTGTATTCATCAACTACAACATGTGGACTCTCCTCGACAACAAGAGTTCTAGAGTTGTAAACACGGTAAGCTCTAGATGTTAGAGAATACCCGAGGAAAATCCCTTTATCACTCTTACCATCAAATTTCTCCAAATTGTCTTTACCATTGTTCAAAATGTAACAAATAGATCCGAATGGTTTAAAATGAGATATGTTGGGTTTTTTACCTTTGTAAAGCTCGTAAGGAGTTTTCTTAAGGATTGGTCTTACCATTGTCCGATTGGTAATGTAGCAAGCAGTATTCACTACCTCTGCCCATAGATACCGTGGAAGACCATTTTCAGCTAGCATGGTACGCGCCATCTCCACGAGCGTTCTATTCTTCCTTTCGACCACTCCGTTTTGTTGCGGGGTCCTGGGTGCTGAAAATTAATGTTCATACCCCTGCTTCCTGCAGAATTCCTCAAATTCAGAATTTTTAAATTCTCTCCCGTGGTCAGTTTGGATTTTTTGAATTGAATAACCTTTTTCATTTTGAACCCTTGTACAAAAATCAACAAATCCATTGTATGCATCACTCTTGTTGGCCAAAAACAGAACCCATGCATATCTAGAGAAATCATCGACTATCATAAAACCATCAAGTTTCCCTCCAAGACTGTGAGTCCTGGTGGGACCAAACAAGTCCAAGTGTAACAACTGAAGGGGTTTTTCAGTAGAAACAATGTTTTTACACCTAAATGAGGTTGTGGTTTGTTTTTCTTTATTACATGCTTCACAGACTTTTGAAGATTCAAAATTCAAACAAGGAAGACCTCTAACTAAACCATTTCGATTCAACTTCTTAATTACATTGAAACTGGCATGCCCAAGACGGCGATGCCACAACCAAACATCTTCATTTTTATTAGCAACTAAGCACAAGTTTTCAGATGCAATTTCATTGAAATCAACTTGATAAGTGTTGTTACTTCTCACTCCTATGAATTTAACTTCATGAGATTTTGCATCAACAATGGTGCAGTGAGAAGACTCAAAAATAACCTTGTGACCTTTGTCATAAAGTTGACTAATACTGAGCAGATTATGATTTAGACCTCTAACATGCAAGACATCTTTACTGCAATGGTTGAGGTCCCTTGATGGGGACATCAAAGCAAGAGCACTGATATTTTTATTTACATTTGTGTCCTTTAGTTTGCTTTTATATCCTTGGGAAAGTATGTTGACAATTGTAAGGCTTTATAAGCCAATGTGTCATTCCCTTGGATTCTTTTGGTTTTTGTGGAAATTGTCAGTAGGTCCAGCAAGGGGGCCCCCACTCCTATCCCATTGATCCACCTCATCTATGTGGGGCTGGTCAAAGGCCAAGGTGGCATCTAGAAGGTTTGACAAGTCAATTGACACATGGGGGAGACAAGGGCTTTAAAATGTCAAGGGTAGGCCACCTACCACACCCACCTAGTCAAGGGGGCGCCCCCCTATTTTGTTCCATTTTAATTTTTTGTAAAAAGGCTATTAGAACTAATTAGTTCTATACCTTGTATATCCCTCCCAACCCTAGATGTGAGGGCATAACTGGTCATTTTCCATTTATTATATAAGGCATGTAATTTCCATTTGATAGAATTAATGAAGTGAAATTTCAGAAAAATTGCTTGGATCTCCCTTGGAGGGTGCACCCCTCTCCCTCTCTCTCTGGTTCTTCTTCCTTCTCCAGCCCTCTAAGGTGTGAAGCCCATTCTCCTTAGCCCCTCTGAGATCCATTTCTGCCGCCGCCGCCACACCGCCGTCGCGCCGCCGCCACCATCGTCGGAGTTCTATCTCCATCAGGACAGAACCTCTTCTACAAATTTTTATATTCTTTTCTTGTGGTCTGATCGAGCCCTAATTTTGAGAGTTTGTTCTGTCCACCTCCCTTAACCTCCAGTTCGATTTTCGTGTCATTTAGAAGTCATTTCATATTTTTCTCATATTTTTGTTTGTCCTCTCAGTAATTTGTCCTTTTACAGATCTACAGGATAGAGTCACCTTGTTATATTTTTCCCACTCACATAGAAAATTTCAAAAAATCCCAAAAAATTCCCAGGTGTTCCTCACATATACCCCCTTCCACTATAGGTTTCATGGAGTCTATAAAAATCCTTTTCCCTTCTGTCAAAGGTCAGTCTCAGGAAAAACACAGTCTGCCCTGTGTGTCTGTCAGTCCGGGTCAGAAAGCAAAACAGTGTTACAGTCATTCTCATCTTCAATCCATTTGGTGGATGGAGCTGTTCAAAATATATGTTGTAGTTCTTTGAGTTCTCTTTCCAACGGTACCAGCCACGTCTCGATCGGCCTCTGGATCTAAGCACCATAATTCTTGCCGCCGAGGCGCGCAAATCTATTCCTTGTGCAGATCAGAAAACTCAGTCCGAGAAGAATTCAAGCAAAAATATCAAAAGTCAACTTCTGGAACCGCCACTTCAGGGAGTCGATCAAGGACATCCCACCATCATCGCAGCCAAGCGGTGCCTTCAGAAGACCTCAAGAGGGTGACGTTCCTTTGGAAACCGTGCCTTACTGTCCAGCGAGTCAGAACCGAGTTGGCACAGTATCGAGTCGACGCAGGACCGAGTCGGACCAGTAGGCTGAGTTTGTGTCGTACACATCTCCAGATTGCTTCCCGTCAACCCAGGGTCGGTCATCCTGGGCCCCACTTGTAGCCCTTTACCTCCCTGCGTGGAGTGGGCAATAAAAAAGTCACCGTGTAATTAACTTTTTATTGTTGTTACCGGGAGTTACCGTAACTGGCCGGGAACATCTTCCCCACGCCAGGAGCGTGGAGGTACACTCGCCACCCTCCTCGTAGGCATTGCTTTACTCGTATTTCTTCATATATGCCGCTGCATGTGATAGGTAATTAGCTCGATATCTATTTATATCACCGCTGCGAGAGCGAGAGTGTAACCCGTCCCGTGACTCGACCCGAGTTAACGCGGAAAGGCCGATACCCGAGACTCTCAGCCGATTTCTCAACCGCGCACGGTCCCATGTCTTCCCTCGCTTAGGGACGATCATGAGCTTGAGTCCCAGGTCGCGTGTCCGTCCCGCATCAGTATGGTATCAGAGCGCCAGTTGAGTCTAGGGTGTTTAAAACTCCAAACAAATAATAAAAGAGTCGTTTAAATCGAGTCTAAGTCTAAGTCAGTGTAAGTGTCACATTTGCACACCATTAGTTGGTATATCAAAAGGTGTTGTCCGAACGTTAGACTATGCCTATCGGGAAGGCCGCACACTTGCGCGAGTGATCTTCGGATCGATTAACTCCGCCACGTACCGAATCTTGGTTTTGTCTAGGTGTGTAGTCGAGTCTCATTTCAACTTTACATTTGCATCGCATTCTAAGTTGTGTCTAGGTCCTTGCATTAGTTGGCATAACATTTTGCTTATAAAACAAAAACAAAAAAATGGCCTTGTATATCCATTCCTAGGGGATCCAACCCCATCTTTGCAACCTTGGCCGCACCCCGAGCCCTTAGTTTCGTTGAAGTGGCCGCCATGTTCCAAGCCCTTATGGGACAAATGCAAGGGTTGACTACATGTATAGACGGGTTGGATACATGCTTGGATGTGTTGACCACAGCGGTAGATCGGATGGAAGGGTTGAGTCCGCGAGTGGATGGCCTAGGCCTGCCCGAGCCTTGCATCTCGGTGTCACCCCAAGGACCCCTTCTCCACAAGGAGGACAATCCTTCACCACCCGAGAGTGCTCCATTGTCACCCTCACCGTCCAATCTTATTTCGGAGCCCTCCTATTTGGAGCCACCTCAGCCCGAGCCATCCGTATTTCTAACGGGTACGCTATACACAGCCGAGCCACTCCTTAGTTGGCTTAAAGATGGCTTGGTCCCACCTCCTTACCCATCTACGGACCCCATCTTACCTCTAGTGTCCGTCAACCCCTATCACATGACATTCCGGTCTAGTCACCATGTTGATACATTGGGTAACCTTATTCTTGGTTTAGGTTGGCAATGGAAGTTGACGCACTTATTGGCCCGAGGCTTTGACCAACCCACTAGTCGTAGCTTCACCCATCCGGCCATAGGGTCCATTATCTCCATGTGCACCGTGGGTTGTCTCACCACTGAGATTCTTCTATTCCTCCCAATGTCGGTCGAGTCCGACTTCGTTCCCTTTTGCCCAAGGGAGGAATCCTATTTTCTAGACCTGACCGTCGTCCCACCGACCACAATGTATGGCGGTGATTATGAATTCTTAAATTGGGACCGAGTCATGAGGGAACCCACTTCATGGAGTCATACCTTCTTTGATCCTTTTGACCCCTTCACTAGTGAACCTCCCGAGCTATCATATTTACCCCACTTCTTCCAAGGAGTTCACTATCCCACCCCTACCCCTCGGTCTAGTTGGCAAGCCATACCTACGTCTAGGGATAATGACGAGGGTAGTTTTGGATCTCTTAGCCCTTCCCCACCCAAATCCCATAAGTCGCCAATGCATGAGTGGTACATCATAGGGGGTCTAGGAGTCGTCCATTCTGTCAACCATCGATGTATTCATGGCACATATTCGGGTGTCCAGGTCCACCATCACCTATGCGTAGGTTGGACTAACATTAGGTTTGTTTAGTGTCTTTGTGAGTCTTTGTTTTGTTTGTCTATCGTGTGTTTATGCATACATCGAGTCGAGTCGGTTTGTACGCTCACGTTGTTAGTCCCTTTCGAGTTCGAGACTTGTCGGACTTCGGGATCGGTTTGACTTCATGTGTTGGATCTAGTCACATAAGGGACAAGCGGTGATTCCTAGTGAGTCTTCGAGCCTCCTTCCCTCCTTTGAGAGTGACCCCACCCCGGAGTGTCAACCTCTGGCCTCATTCCCATGGCAACGTGCGCATATCGAATCTATACTGGATGAGCATGTGTCGATTGCTTGGAGTGGAGCGTACTCCACGCTTCCAGGTTCGGTGACGGATCCGTCGGAGCTACTCGAGCAGCCGCACCCCTTACTCGACGGGGTCGAGTTCTTCCCACCCAGGGAGAATTGATGGGGACATCAAAGTAAGAGCATTGACATTTTTATTTGCATTTGTGTCCTTTTGTTTGCTTTTATATCCTTGGGAAAGTATGTTGACAATTGTAAGGCTTTATAAGCCAATATGTCATTCCCTTGGATTCTTTGGGTTTTGTGCAAATTGTCAGTAGGTCCAGCAAGGGGGCCCCCACTCCTATCCCATTGGTCCACCTCATCCATGTGAGGCTGGTCAAAGGCCAAGGTGGCATCTAGAAGGTTTGACAAGTCAATTGACACATGGGGGAGACAAGGGCTTTAAAATGTCAAGGGTAACTACCACACCCACCTAGTCAAGGGGGCGCCCCCCCTATTTTGTTCCATTTTAATTTTTGTAAAAAGGCCATTAGAACTAATTAGTTCTATACCTTGTATACCCCTCCCAACCCTAGATCTGAGGGCATAAGTGGTCATTTTCCATTTATTATATAAGGCATATAATTTCCAATTGATAGAATTAATGAAGTGAAATTTCAGAAAAATTGCTTGGATCTCCCTTGGAGGGTGCGCCCCTCTCCCTCTCTCCCTGGTTCTTCTTCCTCCTCCAGCCCTCTAGGGTGTGAAGCCCATTCTCCTTAGCCCCTCTGAGTTCTATTTCTGCCACCGCTGCCGCCGCCATCGCACCGCCGTCGTGCCGCCGCCACCATCGTCGGAGTTCTGTCTCCATCAGGACATAACCTCTTCTCCGAAATTTTATCTTTTTTTTCTTGTTATCTGATCGAGCCCTAATTTTGAGAGTTTATTTTGTCCACCTCTCTTAACCTCCAGTTCAAATTTCGTGTCATTTAGAAGTCATTTCGTATTTTTTCCATATTTTTGTTTGTCCTCTCAGTAATCTGCCCTTTTGCAGATCTACAAGACAGAGTCACCTTGTTATATTTTTCCCACCCACATAAAAAATTTCAGAAAATCCCAAAAAATTCCCAGGTGTTCCTCACATATACCCCCTTCCACTATAGGTTTCATGGAGTCTATAAAAATCCTTTTCCCTTCTGTCAAAGGTCAGTCTCAGGAAAAACACAGTCTGCCCTGTGTGTCTGTCAGTCCGGGTCAGAAAGCAAAACAGTGTTACAGTCATTCTCATCTTCAATCCATTTGGTGGATGGAGCTGTGCAAAATATATGTTGTAGTTCCTTGAGTGCTCTTTCCAGCGGTACCATCCACGCCTCAATCGGCCTCCGAATCTGAGCACCATAATTCTTGCCGCCGAGACGCGCAAATCTATTCTTTATGCAGATCAGAAAACTCAGTCTGAGAAGAATTCAAGCAAAAATATCAAAAGTCAACTTTTGGAACCGCCACTTCAGGGAGTCGATCAAGGACATCCCGCCATCGTCCCAGCCAAGCGGCGCCTTCAGAAGACCTCAGGAGGGCGATGTTCCTTTGGAAACAGCGACTTGCTATCCAGCGAGTCAGAACCGAGTTGGTGCAGTATCGAGTTGGCGCAAGACCGAGTTGGACCAACAAGCCGAGTTCGTGCCGTACACACCTCCAGATTGCTACCCGTCAACCCAGGGTTGGTCCTCCCGGGCCACACTTGTAGCCCTTTACCTCCCTGCGTGGAGTGGGCAATAAAAAATTCACCGTGTAATTAACTTTTTACCGTTGTTACCGGGAGTTACCGTAACTGGCCGGGAACGTCTTCCCCACGCTAGGAGCGTGGAGGTACACTCGCCACCCTCCTCGTAGGCATTGCTTTACTCGTATTTCTTCGTATATACCGCTGCATGTGATAGGTAATTAGTTCGATATCTATTTATATCACCGCTGCGAGAGCGAGAGTGTGTGGACACTGAAAAATTCTCACCCCACGTTTAAGTGCAGGGAAATAAAGAAGAGGAGAAAGCAGAAGAGAAGAAGAAAAGGCAACCACTTTGATGTCTCCAGCCGCACACTTCAAGTGCCCCTATAGCGGCACGCTTCCGAACGGCCTTTCAGCGGCACACTCGGGGTGGCCTTTCAACGGCACGCCCCTGCTAGCCCTCAGCGGCACACCCCTCAGGCCCCCAGTGGCACACCCTCCTCGTGCCCTACCCGGCACACCCTTGAAGTGTCCCAACGGCACACTCTCCGCCAGCCCCTTCAGCGGCACACCATAGAGGCCCTTCAACGGCACGCCTGCCTGCCCCTTCAACGGCACGCCTTAATGGCCTTTCAACGGCACGCCTGCCAGCCCCTTCAACGGCATGCCATGTGGAGGCCTTTCAACGACACGTCTGCAAGCCCCTCTAGCAGCACACCTTGGCTGCCCATTCAACGGCACACTATGCCAAGCCCTTTAGCGGCACGGGTTTTTAGCCCCTTTGCGGCATGCTTGCCAGCTCCTTTAACGGCACGCTGTTGGACCCCTCCAGCGGCACGCCTGCAAGCTCCTTTAACGGCACGCATTGGCTGCCTTCCAGCGGCACACTTGCCGTGCCTTCCAGCGGCACGCTATTTTAGCCCTTCAGCGGCACGCCCTGAACTATGTTATCCGACGCATCCAACAGGCGAGATCTTATAACCATGCCCTAAAGATCCTTGGCGCGCAGTGGGCTCGCTGAGTTGTCGCCCAGGGAGGGAGACACGATGCCTACCTCCTGCCACCAAGGATGGAGAAAGTCAAACCCCATCATTGTCGGTCGCTTCCAGCCTCCGTCGGTCGAGTTCGGGCGTTCCCACCGTGTGGGGTATAAAAAACCCCTCTTCTACGGTGAACAAGGAAGAGAGGGGAGAGAAGAGCAGAGAACAGAGAGCAGCAGGCACAGCCACTATGGTGCTTCCAGGCGAGGGAGAAGAGAAGAAGAGAAAAAGAAGAAGAAGAGGAGGGGAGGCTCTGGCTCCCCCCTACTGTTCTGTTCACCGTCGTCCGCGTGAAGAGAAAGAAAAGAAGAAGAAGAGAAGAAGCGGACCTTGCTGCCTCGACCACCATCGCTTGAGCGAAGAGAAAGAAGATAGAAGAGAAGAAGAGAAGAGGAGTGAGTGAAGAGAGGGAGTAAGGTCTGGGAGGAGAGGGGCCGGTGTTCCACCCCCCCACCATGTCTTGTTCTTTCTTGCTTTCCCTTTTTCCCCATTTTTTTTCTTTTGTTACAATGTCTTAGTCCCCTCGGGGCATTCCTCTTGTGAGAATAGAAATGGAAAGCTTGCGAATATTTTTGATGTCTTTCTAAGACATTTCTCGCGTGTTGGCATCCCTTGGTGTTTTCCTCTTCCTCTTCTTCCCCATCGGTTTGGCCTCCGGCAGTGATCTTTCCCCCTTGGTCCCCCCTAGGGCCTCTAACCCTCACATTTGCTCACCTGCTCAGAGGGAGATGCCCTTCTTTTCTTCTCTGTGTACCCATGCCTCTACCTTGAAGCCCCCCTTTGAGCCTTCCCCTTCCTGCCAAGTTTCCTCTGAAGCCTGCCAAAACCCAACACCCTAGCCCTGTGTACCCGTGGCTCCCTGACCGGCACACCCTTCGGCCCTCCTAGCCGACACTCACATAACCCCTTCTCTTGGCCGGCACACATCCCTTTGGCATTTTGCCCGGTACACCCCTCCATATGCCCTTCAGCGGCACACCCGGGCTCCTCCCAGTCTGGCACGCCTTCGAGGCTTCCTGGCCGGCACACTAGCCACCAGTCCCTCCTTCTTGTCCGGTGCCCCCCCTAGCCAGTCCTAGAATCGTCTCCCACTCGCCATTCCCTCTGAGCTTTATGAGGCTTTATTAAAGGTGTTGCCGCTCTCGGGCGCACACCTCTAATTGTTGGGCTCCGCCACTCCATGTGGGCGCGTTCCCTGTATCTCCCTTACGCTCGGGTCAAGGGGAGATGCTGCCGAAATTTTGTTAGAAAGTAACAATATGATGAAGGCAAAAGGAAGTAACAAACAAATGGAACAATAACATGTTAAAAGACTAAAGGGAGCAACAAACCAATGAAAAGAACAATGTTAAAATGCTTCAACTAAGGCAAAGGAACCGCAATCAACACAAAGAGAGCCGAATCGAACGACAACTAAGCAACTTGAGCATCCGTCCTCAGGGAGGAAAGAATGAAAGAGAATCAAGGGAAAGAAAGAAGACATTCATGCAAATTGAATAAAATCAAGAGAGCAAAGAAAAGGAAAAGATGTAAGAATGGAAGAGGAGTGGGCCCCGTCCGGACCTCATCCGACACACCTGCCTGCCTTTGCCTTCCCCAGTACGCTTTCGACCTCCTTAGCCGGCACCCTTCCTTGGCCGGTGCACCCCTCAGCTGAGCCTCTTGCCCGGCACACCTTTTGAAACCTTCGCCAGCGCGATCACCACCCAGCTCCTTCTCCAACACACTCGTCTAGGCCCTTCGCCGGTATGCTCCCCATCCTCTACCCGGTACGCCCGCCAACTCCTTCCTCGGCATGCTTTCCTTGCCTTCGCCGGCGCGATCACCACCCTGCTCCTTCGCCGACACGCCCATCCTTGAACCCTCCGGCGGCACGGCCCCTGCGCCTCTTCCCCGGTACACCCCAGCCACCCTTGGCCGGCATGCCTCAGCACGGCACACCTACCATTGGCTTCCCCGGTGCACTTTAACCCAGCACCTTCGTCGGTACACCCTGGCCGCTCTTCGCCGGCACGCCCCTTCAGCCCCCTTTTTAGCCCTCCGGCGGCTCACTCTCTCTCCAAAAATATATATATAATATATAATGATAATGATAATGATAATAATAATAATAAACTAATAGAAACTATGATAAAAAAATAAATCTGAATATATATGAGAAATAAAAAAAATCTGAAATAGTAATAATAATAATAATAAATTATAATAATAATCATAAACAAAATGGAGAAATCATTCGGAACAAATGCATAAAAGGGAATAAACAGCGCAAAATCATATGGTTAAAAAGAAATCCTAGATAAAAAAAATGGTAAAATCTATATTGCAGCCCCGTCTCTCCTATGACCTGGTGCTGAAGGAACAACAACGCCACCCTTGCCGGTCGGGCCTGATTCTTGGGAGTTATCCCGAAATGGCCATGACCCGACCTTACCTTGGGCCGACATTCCGATTACACCGGACCCGCTCCTCAGACCGGATCCCTTCCGAGCCATTATTTAAATTACCGTACATTCGGCAGACATTTGAACGGGTTCACCTCGATTTTCATCGTGTTTCTATTACGGACCTGTGTCCGAACATGAAAAGGTCCATGAGTGATCGACATGGCCGATGGCCCCCATCCCGATATGGTCGTAATCCGGCATTGCTCTAGGCCGATAGTTCGTTAAACCGGACTCATTTATATTGAGATTCATTCCCGCTCTTCATTGAAATTGCCGTAAACTCGGCATACATTCGTACGGGTTTGTTTCCATTTACGTCATACCTTCAATACAGACCTTTGTCCGAACATAAAGTGGTCCATGAATGACCGACAAAATCTGAATGCAATAAGGAGGCTCCCGTCACCCTCATACCCTTGTCATGGGGATATCAATAAGGCCTTCAAGTGTCACACTTAGACCTCAGGTCCCTCCTGATTATGGTCATTGTCTGACCCATATCCTCGGCCTATAGCCCGCTCCTTTTGAACACGTCTTTGGTTCTGGGATCTGATCCCGTGACATTCCCCTGTTGCCCCTTGGCACCGAAAATATTAATGACGCTCACGCAAGTCTTGTTTCGACCGCGGGGGGCCCACCGCAGTATGGTCATGACTTGATCTTGCACCGAACCGACAAACTTGTTGGTTTCTGACCGCTTTAACCGAGATTTAACCAAATATTTCTCGTTCCTCTGAACAATGAATTTGCCATACCCCGACATACATATGTTTCGATTTTCCCGTGACGATTTTGATTTTCTCGAGACGGACACCCGTCCGAACATTAAACGGTCAGCACACGACCGACATGAGCTCAAATACTTTCTTCACACCCTCGTACGAGGACTTTAATATTTCTTAATAGATTTTCATGCAACTGATTTCCTGGCCATGAGGCCCTGATCCCCGGCGATTAATCAAGGGTGTTCCCCTCTCTAAGGGGATGTAAATAACGCCGTGACCTTTATGGCGCGGCAGGTTTTGGTCCCAACACGAACTACACAATTGTCTGATTAGTCAGATCGAGCGCACCATGGGCTTCCGTGAAGCCCGAATAAATCGTCACTCTGTGACTAGCACGCCCACGCACTTAATAAATGAATAAACCCATCCAATAAACAAATAAACCTTATGTAATAAAAAGTGCATCTACAAGTCTGGCACGCCCGGTGGGACGGAAACCACCCTTCATCTCTTTGCCAGGGATTCAGGGCCTCATGGTCTCCTAATAAACGATGGTTCGCCTGCTTTAATGAATGGCAGGTGCTGTCTTCGCCAGCCCTATGGGGAGAAAAGCCGAACTAGGTGCAACTGCCTTTTTGGCCTCGAGGACGCTGCTCCGAAGCATATGCAACTTCCAGGAATCATGGGGGCTGTTATAAAAAAAAAGAGAGAGAAGAAAGAGAAAAGAAGGGAGGGGAAATCAGACCCCCATTTCTGCAATAAGAAAAAGAAGAAAAGAAAAAAGTAGAAGAAGAAAGAAATAGAAAAAAGGGATGAGAAAGAATCGGCGAGAGAGGGTTGTACGGCCACGCCCGTCGAGACCCGTGCTGAACAAAGATTACCACTGTGGGAGTGATGCGGTGGAGCGAATCACTCATCCCCTCCCTGAGGGGGTGAGCGCTCTCTTGCACACCTACCTTGGTCTACTACACAAAAAAAAAGAAGAGGAGAAAAGAATGACAAAAAGAAAGTTGGCAAGCATCGTCGACGAAGAGAACAAGAAGGAGGCCGACATCCCGCCTGGCTTTAGGAGGGTCCAAGTTTGTGGTATAATGCCCCGGTCCATTCCACCTTCTTGCTGTCTCTATCCAGCACAAGATGGTCCCTCGAGTGACTGTTCGAAGATCCAACAAGCCGCAACCGTAGCTTGATGAATTTCTGCCCGCTATAGGGAATGCTTTATAGCGATAAGGCCAAGCACGGCCACGACTCCCGAATGAAGCATGCATCTACCCCGCCATGGGGGATAAGAAGAAGAAATATACCCTGCTATGGGGGCATAAGAGGTAGAAAAAGATATACACCCCCGCCCTGGGGGCACATGAAGAGAATCCACCCCGACTCGGGGGCACAATAGACAACAAAGCTACACCTCGACTAGGGGGCACAACAGACAACAAAGCTACACCCTTACTCGGGGGCACAACAGATAACAAAGCTACACCCCGACTAGGGGGCACAACAGACAACAAAGCTACACCCCGGCTCAGGGGCCTTTGAAGAAGAAACATACCCCGCTTGGGGGCACAGAAGCGAAGAGGCATACCCCCCGACCTAGGGGACAGATGAAGAAAAGCTACACCCCCCACTCTGGGGGCATATGAAGAGAAATGCGCCCCACTGTGAGGGGGTAAAAGAAGCAGAACATACCCCCGCCTGG
This sequence comes from Amorphophallus konjac, assembly GCA_022559845.1. Lineage (NCBI taxonomy): Eukaryota > Viridiplantae > Streptophyta > Magnoliopsida > Alismatales > Araceae > Amorphophallus > Amorphophallus konjac. The sequence goes on from CM040122.1 coordinate 46,904,893, forward strand.
GGGCATAGAAGCATAAGACACACCCCGACTCAGGGGCACATGAAGAGAGGTATACCCCACCCTGGGGCATAAGAAGCTGCAAGAATGCACCCCGGCTTGGGGGTATTTGAAGAAGAAATATACCCTGATATGAGGGGCACATGAAAAGAAATACACCCCCGCCCTAGGGGCACGTGAGAAGAATCTACCCCAACCTAGGGGCATAAGAAGAAACGGAGCTGCACCCCTACTCAGGGGACATGTTAGACAAAGGATACACCTCGGCCTAGGGGTATTTGAAGAAGAAACATACCCCGCCAGGGGGCATAGAAGCCATGAAGAATACGCGCCGGCTTAGGGGCATTTGAAGAAGTTACATCTCGCCTTGCGAGCATAAGAAAGAGAAGAATACACCCCAGCCTAGGGGTATTTAAAGAAGAAATATACCCCGCCCAGGGGCATAGAAGCCATAAAGAATACACTCCGGCTTAGGGGCATTTGAAGAAGCTACATCCCCCCTTGGGAGCATAAGAAGAAAAGAGTCCACCCCGACTTAGGGGCATTTGAAGAAGGAGTATACCCTAGGCTCGGAGTCCATGAAGCAACATGCGCCCCCCCAGGGGCATCTGAAGCAGAACAAACAACATTCCTCGGCTTGGGGGGCGTATGAAGAAAGGAGTACACCCCGATATGGGGGCACATAAGCAAAGAAGAAGAATTCACCCCGCCTCGGGGGCATAAGAAGCAAGAATTCCATCCCGCCTTGGAGGCATCGGAAGCAGCAATACACTCCACCCTGGGGGCACTAGAAGCAGGATACATCCCATCCTGGGGACATAAGAAGCAAAAGACATATCCCGACATGGGGGCATGAAAAAGAGAAGCAAAAGATACACCCCATGCCGGGGGCATGTGAAGAGAGAGATACCCCGCTCCGAGGCATAAGAAGCAGAAGTTACACCTCGTCTGGGGGCATAGAAGCCATAAAAGAATCTACCCCGGCTCAGGGGCATTTGAAGAAGAAACACACCCCACCTTTGGTGCAAAAGAAGCAAAAACTCTCCCCCGTATGGGGGCATATGAAACAAAAGAATACACCCCAGCTTAGGGGAATACGAAGAGAAATATACCCAACTCTAGGGTAGAAGAAGCATGAGAATCTACCCCGGCTTGGGGACACAACAAATAGCAGAGTTATACCCTGATCTAGGGGCACATAAAGGGGGAATACATCCCGCCATAGGGGCGTATAAAAGAAAAGAGTGCAAGAATACACCCCGGTCTGGGGGCACATAAGCAAAGAGACATACTCCCTGACCTGGGAGCATATGAAGAGAAGCTACACCCCAGCTTGGGGGCATAGAAGCTATAAAAGAATACACCCCGCTCTAGGGGTATTTGAAGAAGAAACATATACCCCGCCACGGGGGCATAGAAGCCATAAAGAATACACACCGCCTGGGGGCACAGAAGCAAAGAGACATACTCCCTGACCTGGGAGCATATGAAGAGAAGTTACACCCCACCCTGGGGGCATAGAAGCCATAAAAGAATACACCCCGCTCTAGGGATATTTGAAGAAGAAACATATACCCCGCCACGGGAGCATAGAAGCCATAAAGAATACACACCACCTGGGGGCACAGAAGTAAAGAGACATACATCTCAACCTGGGAGGATATGAAGAAGGAATATACCCCGGCTTAGGGGCGCCAGAAGAAGAAACGTACACCCCGCTATGGAGGCATAAGAATCAGAGGAATTCACCCCGGCTTAGGGGCGTGAGAAGCAAAAAAAAAAATGCCTCGGCCTGGGGGCATACAAAGAAAGGAATGCACCCAGCTTAGGGGCATCTGAAGAAGAAACATACACCCCACCTGGGGGTGTAGAAGTCATAAGAATACACCCTGGCTTAGGGGCTTTTGAAGAAGAAACGCACCCTGTATGAGGGCAACAAAAGAATACACCTCGGCCCAGGGGCACACAAAGAGAGAAACTCGCCCTGGCTTAGGGGCATTTGAAGAAGGAATGTACCCCGATATGCGGGCACATGAAGCAAAAGACATACTCCGCCATGGGGGGCACAAGAAGAAAAGAATTTACCTCGGCCTGGGGACACTCAAAGAAAGAAGCATGCCTCAGCCATGGGGGGCACACGAAGAAAGAAACACTCTCCGCCTTGGGCGCATAAGAAGAAGAAAAGTCTACCCTGACTTAGGGGCATAAGAAGCAAGAGTACACCCCAAGCTAGGGGGAATATAAAGAAAGAAACTAGACCCCGCTCTGGGGGGCATATGAAGAGAAATACGCCCTACCTTGAGGGGTAGAAGGAGTCGAATCCACCCCGGTCTTGGGGCATGAGAAGTAAAAGATATATCCCGTGCTGGGGGCATGTGAAGGGAAATACACTTCGCCCTGTGAGGGTGCAAGAACCAGAGGAATTCACCCTGATATGGGGGCATAAGAAGCAAGAATACACCCCGGCTCCGGAGACATGAGAGGCAAGAAGTTATACCTCGAGCTAGGGGGACAAAAAACAACAACAACAATGCATCCGGTCTTGGGTGCACTAGAAGCCAAACATATCCCGCTCCGAGGACATGAGAAGTAGAAGATACACCTCATCCCCGGGGGCATAAGAAACAAAAGAACAAACCCTAGCTGATGGGCATTTGAAAGAAGGAGCATACCCCGCCTGAGGGCATAGAAGCCATAAAGAATAGACCCCGATTTAGGGGCATTTGAAGAAGAACTATACCCCACTTAGGGGCACGTAAAAAAAAAAGGGACACACCCCACCTGGGGGCACTAGAACCAACATACACTCCGCCCGGGGGCACTAGAAGCAGAATACGCCCCGCGCGGGGCACATAAGCAAAGAAGCAGAATCCACCCCGCCTGGGGGCGTTGAAGCCGTAAGGAATACACCCCGGCTTAGGGGGATTTGAAGGAACATACACCCCGCCTGGGGGCATTGAAGCCAGAGAGACCACACCCCAACCCGGGAGCACGTTAAGAGAATCACGTCCCAGTCTGGGGGCATCAATGAAAAAAAGGGGGGGGGGGGACATGAGGTAGACGTGGTCTTCAAATCCGCCTCTCCACACAAAAGAAGAAGAGAAGAAAAGAAAAAAAAGAGACATGAGGCAGACGTGGTCTTCGAACCCGCCTCTCCACACAAAAGAAGAAGAGAAGAAAAGAAAGAAAAGACACAAGAGGCAGACGTGGTCTTCGAACCCGACTCTTTACATAAGAGAAGAAGAAAAAAAAAGAAGAATAGTCATGAGGCAGACATGGTCTTCAAACCCGCCTCTCCACACAGAAGAAGAAGAGAAGAAAAGAAAAAAAATGAGACATGAGGCAGACGTGGTCTTCGAACCCACCTCTTCACACAAAAGAAGAAGAGAAAAAAAGAGACATGAGGCGGACGTGGTCTTCGAACCCGCCTCTCCACACAAAATAAGAAGAGAAGAAAAGAAAGTGAGCCTTGAAGCAGTCATGGTCTTCGAACCCGCCTCTTCATACAAGAGAAGAAGAGAAGAAAAAAAAGAGACATGAGGCAGACGTGGTCTTCGAATCTGCCTCTTCACACAAAAGGAGAAGAGAAGAAACAAAAAAGACATGAGGTAGATGTGGTCTTCGAACCCGCCGCTTCACACAAAAGAAGAAGAGAAAAAAAAGAGGCATGAGGCAGACGTGGTCTTTGAACCCGCTGCTTCACACAAAAGAGGAAGAGAAGAAAAGAAAGAAAAGACACATCAGGCAGACGTGGTCTTTCCGCTCGCCCCTTCACATGAAAGAAGAAGAGAGGAAAAGAAAGTGAGCCTTGAGGCAGACGTGATCTGTCGCCCTCTACCTCCGGCCATCCAACAAGTAAACCTCTCATAGGTTCGGTGTCACGACCTTTCATCCGAACCCTAAGCCTTCCGCCGACGGGGCGTTAAACAGACTAAACCTTACGCCGATGGGGCATTAAACCGACTAAACCCTTCGCCGATGGGGCGTTAAACCGACTAAACCTTCCGCCGACGGGGCGTTAAACCGACTAAACCCTCCACCGACGGGGCGTTAAACCGACTAAACCCTCCGTCGACGGGGCGTTAAACCGACTAAACCCTCCGCCGACGACGCGTTAAACTGACTAAACCCTCCGCCGACGGGGCGTTAAACTGACTAAACCTTCCACCGACGGGGCGTTAAACCGACTAAACCTTCCGCTGACAGGGCGTTAAACTGACTAAACCCTCTGCCGACGTGGCATTAAACCGACTAAACCTTCCGCCGATGGGGCGTTAAATCGACTAAACCCTCCGCTGATGAGACGTTAAACTGACTAAACCCTCCGCCGACGGGGCGTTAAACCGACTAAACCTTCCGCCAACGGGGCGTTAAATCGACTAAACCTTCTGCTGACGGGGCGTTAAACCGACTAAACCCTCCGCCGACGAGACGTTAAACCGACTAGACCCTCCTCCGACGGGGCGTTAAACCGACTAAACCTTCCGCCGACAGGGCGTTAAACCGACTAAACCCACCGCCGACGGGGCGTTAAACCGACTAAACCTTCCGCCGACGGGGAGTTAAACTGACTAAACCTTCCGCCGATGGGGCGTTAAACTGACTAAACCCTCTGCCGACGGGGCGTTAAACCGACTAAAACTTCTGTCAACGGGGCGTTAAATCGACTAAACCCTCTGCTAACGGGGCGTTAAACCAACTAAACCTTCCGCCGACGGGACGTTAAACCGACTAAACCCTCCGCGGACGGGGCGTTAAACCGACTAAACCCTCTGCCGACGGGGCGCTAAACCGACTAAACCTTCCGCCGATGGGGCGTTAAACCGACTAAGCCTTCAGCCGACGGGGCGTTAAATCGACTAAACCTTTCACCGACGGGGCGTTAAACCGACTAAACCTTCCGCCGACGGGGTGTTAAACCGACTAAACCCTCCGCCGATGGGGCGTTAAACTGACTAAACCTTCCGCCGATGGGGTGTTAAATTGACTAAACCCTCCACCGACAGGGCGTTAAACCGACTAAACCCTCCGCCGACGGGGCGTTAAACTAACTAAACCTTCCACCGATGGGACGTTAAACTGACTAAACCCTCCATCGATGGGGCGTTAAACCGACTAAACTTTCTGCCGACGGGGCGTTAAACCGACGAGATGTTCAGCCATTAAGGCTTCAACCGACAGATGTCAAGTCAACATGCAACTCCCCCTTCGGCCTTCGGCCACCCAACCAAATCAAGAGACCCTTTCACTCTGGTTCGGATCCTTTTCCAGCCGAAGAATCAAAGAATATACCCTTTCACTTTGGCTCGGATCCTTTCCCGGCCAGAGAATTGACAAAAAAGCCCTTTCACTTTAGTTTGGATCCTTTCCCGGTCAGAGAATTAAAGAATAAACCTGTCACTTTGGTCCAGATCCTTTCCTGGCTAGAGAACAAAAGAATCAACCTTTCACTTTGGTTCGGATCCCTCCCCGGCCAGAGAATTAAAAAAGCCCTTTCACTTTGGTTCAGATCCTTCCTCGGCCAGAGAACAAAAGAATAAACCTTTCACTTTGGTCCGGACCCCTCCCCGGCCAGGGAACAAAAAGGAGACCCCTCTCTTCGGCTCTCACATCTTGCTACCCGACGCCCTTTTGCTCAGCCATTTCGGCCAAGGCCCACTATCAAGATTAATCCACCCGTGCCACTGCGCTCTCTGATATCTTTCGGCTTTGCAGCCGACTTCTAACATCTCTCGGCGTGTTAGCCCGCTCCCAACATCTCTTGGCTTTCTAGCCTACTTTTCAATATCTCAACTTCGGATTGTAGCCTGCTTCCCTAACATTTTTTTGGCTCTTGTAGCCCACTTCTCTTTGGGCTTTCACAGCCTATTCCCCAACTTTGGCTTTATAGCCTGCTTCCCAATTTTGGCTCTTGTAGCCTGCTTCCCCAACTTCGGCTCCCGTAGCCTGCTTCCCGGCTTCGGCTCTTGCAGCCCGCTTCTCAGCCTTGGCTTCCGTGGCCTGCTTCTCATAATTTCGGCCTTCACGGCCTGCTTCCCAATTTTGGCTCTTGTAGCAAGCTTCCCTGATTTAGCTTCCATAGCCTGCTTCCCATAATTTCGGCTCTTGCAACCCGCTTCCCAATATCTTCGGGCTTCACGGCCTGCTTCCCTTCGACCTTCACGGCCCGCTTCCCGTAATATCGGATCCTGCAGCCCGCTTCTTAACTTCGGCTCTTGCAGTCTGCTTCCCATAACTTTGGCTCCTTCACGGCCCGCTTCCCAACTTCTGCCCTTGCAGCCTGCTTTCCATAACTTCGGCTCCCGTTGGTGTGGACATCGGAACGAGCGAGTAGCATGAACCGGCGAGCCGACGGTACCATACGCGGAGCACCAATCGAACTACATCGGCTTTCCTTTGAAATGGAGGCAACTTGGCTTCAGTTTGGATACTTTTAGCCTTTGTTTGCATGAAATTTGGGCTTGTAATGTGCCTTTGTACTTGGGTTTTTATTTTGGGCTGATTGTAAGGCTCTTAAAAGCCATTTGGTTTAAAGCCCCTTTAGAATCCATTAAGGAGGAGTGGCCTTGGACCATCATGATGGATCCATAAGCCATGTAAGGCCCAATTGGGCTTCCTTCTTTCATGGGCCATCTAGGCTAGAAAGGCCATAAGCCATATGATTGAATGGGCTTAAGGGGTGGCCATGGACCAAACTTGGCCCATTCTTGGCCCATGAAGGGGGGCGCCCCATTCTTTGTTTGTATTAGGCTGATTTTTTTTGTTTTCTTTTCTTCCCTCCCATTTACCACATGGATAAGGCTTCTGGTCCAAAAGAATGGCTGCCACCTACCCCCCCTTCCCTTTGAAATTCAAAGGTAGGTGAAAGTGGGTGAGTCATGTCCCCTTGTCTCCTCCTCTCTCCCTCTCTTAGTCAAAGGGGCGCAGCCCCCTCCCCTCCCCATGGTTCCATCGAACCTCCCAGCCCCCTCCCCTTGCCAAACCACTATATAAACACTTGTATAATGTCAGTGAAGAGGTTAATGAAGTTTTTATGAAAGGATTTAAGTTAAGAGAGTGATTCTCTTCCCCCCCCCCTTGGGTGTGATACCCTGCCAATCCTGTGACGGGATTGATCTTGGGCGTGTGACTTGCCCCCATATCCTCCACATCCTCTTATCATCTGGTTCCATGAATATTACCAGTGATACTTCATCAAGTCAGGAAGATTTTAGAGGTGGTTTCGTGTCGATCGGAGCTCTGGATCACCGGCAGAAATTCTTTTTGTGACGGCGTGCAGATCTTCCCAAGCCTGTTGTCCAGATCTGGAGTTTACTGATTACAAATTTCCTCAGATCTCCTCTCACGCCATCAGGAGTTGCCTTTCGGAGTGATTGTAGGATTTTGAGTCCTCTTTGCTCTGCCACTGATATTGTCTCGATCCGAGATCTGTACTGATCTTGGCGATGATTCTCGTGGGATCGTGCAAGCTGATCTGTGCAGACCCGACTCAGAACTAGTGCTGACTTCCCGAGTCTACCCCGCCTCATCCCATGCAGATCTGTGCAAGTGCTTTGGTCTGCGTCTTCCTCTAGACGTCGCCGATGAGCTCCCACAAACAGCGCCTCAATCCGACATCGGCAACCAATTTTCCCCTAATTATTTGTCCTCCTGTGCAGTTCTGTGAGCACAGAACCAGAAGCTGAAATCAGTCGCTGCTGCGCCCAGATCTGTAAAGATCTGATCACGCCCTTTGGAGCAGACGATATTCATCCTGTCACCGACGTTATCCAACAAACGTAACTCCGATCGGGCATCGGATCTTGGCACACCGGCCTTCGCAAGTTCGCTGCGCAAGTTGAGTAGCGCGGGCAAAACCGAGTCGACTTCCATTCGGCCCACCCGATCGGCTCCGACTCGCTTCCCTCGCCTCCTGCGAGTGTGACCCATCAACCTGAGTTCCAGCAACCCCAAAATTGGCATTTGTAGCCCTATACCTTCCTGCGTGGAGTGGGCGAATATTTCTGAAACTGTAATTTTAACGGTTGTGTGTATTGGGGTTGTTTAAATTCGGCCGGGAATTCTTCCCCACGCCTAGTCGTGGAGGTACGTGCTCATTCCTCTCTCACATTGCTGGTTTAGTATATGGTCTATTATGCTACGTTTGTGAGATTAGGGCCGATAGTTAGTTACAAATCACCGTGATTGTTAGTTGTTAGCGCCCGTTCCTTGGCACCGGTCGAGCACCGAGCCCGAATTGGATACCCCTAGGAGACGGTGGTTCCTTAACCGCTGTAATCCCCACATTTCCCTCGTAAGGGACGATCATCGGGCTAGTTAGAGTGCTATTGAGAGATGTCTCCACCCGGAGAACACCACGGTGGTCAGCCGCACGGCTTGCCTTTAGCATGTTAGTGCTGGCCGCACATCAAGTCCGTCATACGTCTTAGCTTGGTCGTCATCTGTCCCGCATCAAATTGGTATCAGAGCCAGGTTCAAGTCTTGGGTCATCTAAGTCTAAGGTCGCATTTGCATCCCATTAATCTGTATATCAAAAGGTGTTGTCCGAACGTTAGGCTACGCCTATCGGAAAGGCCGCACACTTACGCGAGCAATCTTCGGATCGATTATCTCCGCCTAGTACCGAATAGTGGGTTAAGTCTAGGTTCCTAGTTAGTGCATTCCAACATAGTCATGTCTCAGTGTTTAGTTGAGTCTCATTTCAACTTTACATCATATTTTTGGGTCATGTCTAGTGTCGTGTCCAAGTGTCGGCATGGCCATCCATTAGCTCCCCGAGTCCCATGGGTTCCCAAATGCCTAGCTCATATGAATGGTGGCGACACCACCAAGGATGGGGAATCCAACCCCACCACATCCATAGGCCCGAAGCCTCATACTTCTATGGAACCAAGGTCCCGAGCGACTACCTCAAGTGGGAAGCCGCCATGGACGCATATTTTGAGTGTTATACTATGTCCGAGGCAATGCAATTCTCTTTTGCCAAAGAGCGGCTTCTTCATGAGGCCGCCGAAAAGTGGGACTACATTGATTGTTTGAGAGAGGTTAGGAGGCAATGGCCCATCGAGTCATGGTGGGACATGAAGAGAGAGCTTAGGAAGGTCTACGTTCCTCAACCTGTCACTTCCAACCGACCCCACCCACTCACTTCCAACCAAGTGGGTCCAAGTCGGAAGCAAAGACCCCTACACATAGATGAGCCTAGACCCAAGCCTAGGCCAATTGACTATGGGCGAGTCCACCATGATCTCCCTACTCCAACCCACACCGTTGCCGAACTTGTGCAAATGATTTCGGATCGGGTGGATAGGAGATGTACTTATATTGAATCGCTGGTCTCCCTTTGCCCACCTCCGAGATCGGTTATACCCGAGCATAGGGAGGCCATAGCCCGTAGCCCTTACCCAGCCCCATCTAAGGAGTCCCTAAGCCCTCTCCCCATCTTGGAGACCCCTCCTTCATCACCCATGAGTGCTCCGTTGCCATCCTCTCCTTCCGAACTTCATCCGGAGCCATCATATTCGGAGCAACTTCAGCCAGAGCTACCCGTATTTTTAACGGGAAAGCTACTCGTAGCCAAACCAATTCTTAGCTGGCTTAGGACTGGCTTGGTCCCTACCCCACCTTACTCTCCACCCTGGGAGCCAATACTCCCAATAGTCCCCATTAACTCCTATCACACCACTTTCAAGTCCTTTTGCTTCATAGAATGTGTAAAGGATCTATTAAGGAGTTTAGAATGTCAAAGGGAGCTGACATATACATTGGCCTTAGGGTCTAACTAACCCTATACCCATAGCTTTATGCTCCCATCTTTGGGGTCTATTACCTCATTATACACTTTGGGTCCTATCACCACCGAGGTTCTGTTGCTCTTCCCTGTTCTTGATGAGCTTGCATTGGACCCCTCTTACGGTATTGCCATCCCGAGGGAGGACCCATATCTACTCTATGAGACCACCGTCCCATCTACCATAACGGATGAAGGTGACAACCCACACCTTCAAGAATTTCACAATTTGGACCGTGACATCTGGGAGTCCATCTCATGGGGTCACACATTCTTTGACCTATTTTACCCCTTCTCTAGTGGGCCTCGTGATCCACCACTTCCCTTCTACTTTGTCAAGGAAGTCCCCTACCACTCCCTTCCCACTCGGGCTAATCAAACTCCACATAGCAATAGGTCCGATTATTGGGAAGCATGGCATGCCTTACCTACATGTAGTGGTGATGAACCTCTTAGCCCACCCACACCCACATCTGATAGGAAGTCCTTGCATGCATGGTGTCTTTTAGGGTGTCTAAGAGTCCATAATCCTACCTACCTTTGGTTGCATCTAGTGTATGCATGGCACACATTCGAGTGTCCTTGCCCACCTTGCATATGTTTGGGTTGCACTAACCATAGGTTTGTCTAAGGTCACGTGTGTGTCTGTTTGTTTCTACAGTTTGTTTTCTTTCATGCATATGGTTTGTATTAAGTCGTGTCCCAATAAACGGCCAGCCATGCACGTATAAGGAGTTAGCTGATGCATGCTACATGCCCGTGAGTTCAAAAGGGAGAGTATGTCATGATCAGGGTCATACCTGAACAGTTTCTTCTTGGGGCCGTAAAGCAACTCTAGGCCCGCAATACCCGCCCTTCCCGAGTCAAGAAACAAGTGGGTTCGAATGCGTACGCTATTGAACTACCATGCGACTATGGTGTCAGTTCGACGTTCAATGTTTCTGATCTGGTAGCATATCGGAACCCGCGGTGATCCCTAGTGAGTTTTGGGCTTTCTCCTCCTATTGTGAGTGACACACCACCTGAGAGTCCACCTCTTCCAGCCTCAATGAACGTATATAGATTGTATAGTGGATGAGCTGGTGATCACCACCAGGAACGGAGCCTACCAACACTTCATAGTGCGTTGGCAAGGATGCCCCACTATGAACAATGCCTTAATCACATGCGGAGAGCTCTAGCTTCGGGACCCTTACTCGACGGGGTCGAGTTCCTCCCACCCGGGGATAATTGGTGCGGAGACCGGAACGAGCGAGTAGCACGAACCGACGAGCCGACGGTACCATACGCGGAGCACCAATCAGACTACATCGGCTTTCCTTTGAAATGGAGTCAACTTGGCTTGAGTTTGGATACTTTTAGCTTTTGTTTGCATGAAATTTGGGCTTGTAATGTGTCTTTGTACTTGGGTTTTCATTTTGGGCTGATTGTAAGGCTCTTAAAAGCCATTTGGTTTAAAGCCCCTTTAGAATCCATTAAGGAGGAGTGGCCTTGGACCATCATGATGGATCCATAAGCCATGTAAGGCCCAATTGAGCTTCCTTTTTTCATGGGCCATCTAGGCTAGAAAGGCCATAAGCCATATGATTGAATGGGCTTAAGGGGTGGCCATGGACCAAACTTGGCCCATTCTTGGCCCATGAAGGGGGGCGCCCCCTTCTTTGTTTGTATTAGGCTGATTTTTTTTTGTTTTCTTTTCTTCCCTCCCATTTACCACATGGAGAAGGCTGCTGGTCTAAAAGAATGGCTGCCACCTACCCCCCCTTCCCTTTGAAATTCAAAGGTAGGTGAAAGTGGGTGAGTCATGTCCCCTTGTCTCCCCCTCTCTCCCTCTCTTAGTCAAAGGGGCACAGCCCCCTCCCCTCCCCATGGTTCCATCGAACCTCCCAGCCACCTCCCCTTGCCAAACCACTATATAAACACTTGTATAATGTCAGTGAAGAGGTTAATGAAGTTTTTGTGAAAGGATTTGAGTTAAGAGAGTGATTCTCTTCCCCCCCCCCTCCTTGGGTGTGATACCCTGCCAATCCTGTGACGGGATTGATCTTGGGCATGTGACTCGCCCCCATATCCTCCCCATCCTATTATCATCTGGTTCCACAAAATTTACCAGTGATACTTCATCAAGTCAAGAAGATTTTAGAGGTGGTTTTGCGTCGATCGGAGTTCTGGATTGCCGGCAGAAATTCTTTTTGTGACGGCGCGTAGATCTGCCCAAGCCTGGTATCCAGATCTGAAGTTTACTGATTACGAATTTCTCCAAATCTCCTCTCATACCATCAAGATCTACCTTTTAGCGTGATTGTAGGATTTTGAGTCCTCTTCGCTCTGCCGCTAATCTCGTCTCGATCTAAGATCTGTGCTGATCGTGGTGACGATTCTCGTGGGATCGCACAAGCTGATCTGTGCAGACCCGACTCAGAACCAGAGCCGACTTCCCGAGTCTGCCCCGCCTCATCCCATGCAGATCTGTGCAAGCGCTTTGGTCTACATCTTCCTTTGGACGTCACCGAAGAGCTCCCACAAACGGTGCCTCAATCCGACATCGGCAACCAATTTCCCCCTAATTATTTGTCTTCCTGTGCAGTTCTGTGAGCACAGAACCAGAAGCTGAAATCAGTCGCTACTGCGCCCAGATCTGAAAAGATCTGATCGCGCCCTTCGGAGCAGACGATCATCGTCCTGTCACCGACGTTCTCCAACAAACATAACTCTGATCGGGCATCGGATTTTGGCGCACCGGCCTTCGCAAGTTCACTGCGCAGGTTGAGCAGTGCGGGCAGAACCGAGTCGACTTCCATTCGGCCCACCCGATCGGCTCCGGCTCGCTTCCCTCGCCTCCTGCGAGTGTTTCCCATCAACCCGGGTTCCATCAATCTTAAAATTGGCATTTGTAGCCCTATACCTCCCTGCGTGGAGTGGGCGAATATTTCTGAAATTGTAATTTTAACGGTTGTGTGTATTGGGGTTGTTTGAATTCGACCGGGAATTCTTCCCCACGCCTAGTCGTGGAGGTACGTGCTCGTTCCTCTCTCACATTGCTGGTTTAGTATATGGTATATTATGCTGCGTTTGTGAGATTAGGGCTAATAGTTAGTTACAAATCACCGTGATTGTTAGTTGTGAGCGCCCGTTCCTTGGCACCGGTCGAGCACCGAGCCCGAATTGGATACCCCTAGGCGACGGTGGTTCCTTAACCGCTGCGATCCCCATGTTTCCCTCGCAAGGGACGATCGTCGGGCTAGTTAGAGTGTTGTTGAGAGACGTCTCCACCTGGAGAACACCACGGTGGTCAGCCGCACGGCTTGCCTTTAGTGTGTTAGTGCTGGCCGCACATCAAGTCCGTCGTACGTCTAAGCTTGGTCGTCATCCGTCCCGCATCACCCGTAGCCCGCTCTCCTCAATTTTTGGCTATTGCAGCCCACTTCCAATATCAACTTCAGCTTTTATAGCCCGCTCCCCTAACGTTCTTTCGGCCCTTCGCGGTCTCCTTCCTCAGCACCTTGGCCGCTGCTTTGATTCTATATGCACATACAAGATACATATACGTAACGACAGTATGTTCTTACGTAAAAAAGAGAGAGAGAAAAAGGAGAGCAAAACAAAGAGATAAAAAAATTTTCTTGGCTGCCCTGCTTGCATGTTTGCCTAATATAGAATAATACACCTCCTTGGAATTTTCTAGGACCGTGCTTCCTTGCTAAATAATATCGCCCCGATTCTGGATGCATGTGCGTCACGGCACGCACTCGAAGGGAACCCAATTATGGCGGGTGCACACGTCAAGGGGAAGAGTCATGGCTAAATTGCTAAGCCCAACTCACAAAATAAACCTGAGGTAACACTCCCCGCTCCGCACTCAATATGTTCAATGGTCTTTAACCATAGGGATTGCCCGACTTTCTTCTTAGCACTCTACGGACGCTTGAATTCCTACACTCACGTGAAAGGTAATCGTGAGAGAAAAGCTACTTGCCCCCACTGTAAAAAAAAATACAGAGAGAAAAATAATGTAAAAAAAAGAGAGAAACGTGAATCCGAGTAGCCGGGAATCCCCATTGAGACACATGAGGAGACTCGCGCGAAATGGTGAAGCGAATTATAATAAGGATGAAGCCTAGTGGCCGGGAATCCCCATTGAGACACATGAGGAAACTCACGTCGAACGGTGAAATCTGCAATAGAATTATAATAAGGATGAATCCTAGTAGCTGGGAATCCCCACTGAAATAAATGAGGAGACTCGCGCCGAACAGTGAAATCCGCTATCAAAATAAACAGATGGGGGCTGTGCGAAGCTACTGAAATCGAGGACCTGAAACCCATGTGTAGGTGCTAGAGTAATCTTCGAGTGTTGCCTAGAAAACCTACATATCCCTATGCTTGGGGCCTTTTGCTCACACGTGTGCTCCTCCACTCCACAGAGGGTTGCCTCGGGTGAAATACGTGAATTTAAGCTATGCATGCAAGACATGCGATATCCTCTTGACGGGTGCACCACCCCTTAGCTGTGTCTTCTGGCCCGCACCGTGTCTGTGAATTGTGGGCGATGTCCCTATCCCATCCCCTAGAGAGGGAGCTGCCTTATTTTATATTTATGATATGCCTGCTTACAAACGCCTGCATGCTTGAATAAAAATAATAATAATATATATATATATAATATATAAAATAAAATATGATGATAATGATTAGACTCAATCTCGGCTATCGTAGCCTACTCTCCCAGTTCTGGCTAGTACAGCCCAACCTTGGCCATCACGGTCTACTTCAGGCCCTTGCGGCTCGCTAATCTCCCAACTTCGGCTCTTGCAGCCTGCTTCCCCTATTTGGGCCCTCATAGCCTGCCCCCCAATGTCGGCTCTTGTAGCCAGCTTCCCGATTGCGGCTCTTATGGTCCACTTCCCTGACTTCAGCCTTCACGGCCTACTTCCGCAACACCAACTCCGGCCCTTGCGGTCCGCTTTCCTGGGTTCGGATTTCACAGCCGGTACTCCTGGCGCATTGAAGAATAAAAAAAAATCCTTTTACTTTGGTCCGGGTCTGTCGCCCAGTCAGAAGAACAAAAAGATTCTCTCCATTCTAGATCGGATATTCCGTCTGGCTAGAGAACAGAAATTTCTCTCCACTCTAGATCAGACCTTCTGTCTGGCTAGAGAATAAAAGACTCCTTTCACTCTGGTTTGGACCTTTCATCTAGCCAGAGAACAAAAAGACCCTGCTTGGACATTCACCCCGTGTCCATGAATGAACCACATCAGCTCCCGACAGCCCGTTGGCATTGATGAGTAAATTTGTAATTCCTTTCAGTTTGATTTGGACCTCTTGTCCAGATCAGTGAATAAACAAACAATCTTTTCTCTCCGTCCCTTCGGGCGACGAATACCACTTTGATTTGGATCTCCAGTCCAGATCACTGAATAGACAAACAATCTTTTCTCTCCGTCCCTTCGGGTGACGAATAGCCCTTTGACTTGGATCTGCCATCCGGGTCATTGATTAATCAACAAACTCTTCTCTCCGTCCCTTCGGGTGACGAATACCCCTTTTGATTTGGACCTGCCATCTAGACCATTAAAGGAACAAATCCTTCTCTCTGCCCCTATGGCTCACCCTGCCTAACCTCAGCTTTCATAGCCCGCTTTCCAATAACTTCAGCTTTTATGGCCTGCTTCCCAGATTCTGGCCTGCATGGCCTGATTTCCCGACCTTAACCCCGCTCCGCGGACCCGTTCTCCTCGTCATGTTGATGAATCCCTCAGTTGGGCTGCACCCGTAGGCCCCGCTCTCTCGTCCCTCTCTCGCACCGTCTGCGGCTAGGGGGCATTTGTGGACACTGAAAAATTCTCACCCCACGTTTACGTGCAGGGAAATAAAGAAGAGGAGAAAGCAGAAGAGAAGATGAGAACAAGAGAAGAAGAAAAGGAAACCACTTTGATGCCTCCAGCGGCACACTTAAAGTGCCCCTCTAGTGGCACGCTTCTGAACGGCCTTTCAGCGGCACACTCGGGGTGGCCTTTCAACGGCACGCCTCTGCTAGCCCTCAGCGGCACACCCCTCAGGCCCCCAGTGGCACACCCTCCTCGTGCCCAACCCAGCACGCCCTTGAAGTGCCCCAGCGGCACACTCCCTGCCAGCCCCTTCAGCGGCACACCATAGAGGCCCTTCAACGGCATGCCTGCCAGCCCCTTCAATGGCACGCCTTAATGGCCTTTCAATGGCACGCCTACCAGCCCCTTCAACGGCACGCCATGTACAGGCCTTTCAACGGCACGCCTGCAAGCTCCTCTAGCAGCACACCTTGGCTGCCCATTCAATGGCACACTATGCCAAGCCCTTTAGCGGCACGGGTTTTTAGCCCCTTTGCGGCACGCTTGCCAGCTCCTTCAACGGCATGCTGCTGGACCCCTTCAGCAGCACGCCTGCAAGCTCCTTCAACGGCACGCGTTGGCGGCCTTCCAGCGGCACACTTGTCGTGCCTTCCAGCGGCACGCTATTCCAGCCCTTCAGCGGCACGCCCTGAACTACGTTATTCGGCGCATCCGGCAGGCAAGATCTTATGACCATGCCCTAAAGATCCTTGGTGCGCAGTGGGCTCGCTGAGGTGTCACCCAGGGAGGGAGACACGATGCCTACCTCCTGCCACCAAGGACGGAGAAAGTCAAACCCCATCATTGCCGGTCGCTTCCCGCCTCCGCTGGTCGAGTTCTGGCGTTCCCACCGTGTGGGGTATAAAAAACCCCTCTTCTCCGGTGAACAAGGAAGAGAGGGGAGAGAAGAGCAAAGAACAGAGAGCAGCAGGCACAGCCACTACGGTGCTTCCAGGCGAGGGAGAAGAGAAGAAGAGAAAAAAAAGAAGAAGAGGAGGGGAGTCTCTGGCTCCCCCCTGCTGTTCCATCCACCATCGTCCGCGCGAAGAGAAAGAGAAGAAGAAGAAGAGAAGAAGAGGAGCTTGCCGCCTCGACCACCATTGCCTGAGCGAAGAGAAAGAAGATAGAAGAGAAGAAGGGAAGAGGAGTGAGTGAAGAGAGGGAGTAAAGTCTGGGAGGAGAGGGGATGGTGTTCCACCCCCCCACCATGTCTTGTTCTTTCTTGCTTTCCATTTTTCCCCATTTTTTTCTTTTGTTACAATGTATTAGTCCCCTCGGGGCATTCCTCTTGTGAGAATAGAAATGGAAGGCTTGCAAATATTTTTAATGTCTTTCTAAGACATTTCTCACATGTTGGCATCCCTTGGTGTTTTCCTCTTCCTCTTCTTCCCCATCCGTTTGGCCTCCGGCAGTGATCTTTCCCCCTATCGTGGTCCCCCCCTAGGGCCTGTAACCCTTACATTTGCTCGCCTGCTCAGTGGGAGATGCCCTTCTTTTCTCCTCTGTGTACCCATGCCTCTGCCTTGAAGCCCCCCTTTGAGCCTTCCCCTTCCTGCCAAGTTTCCTCTGAAGCCAACCAAAACCCAACACCCTAGCCCGGGGTACCCTTGGCTCCCTGACCGGCACACCCTTTGGCCCTCCTAGCCGGCACTCATATAACCCCTTCCCTTGGCTGGCACACAGCCCTTTGGCCTTTTGCCCGGTACACCCCTCCATATGCCCTTCAGCAGCACACCCGGACTCCTCCCAGTCTGGCATGCCTTCGAGGCTTCCTGGCTGGCACACTAGCCACCAGTCCCTCCTTCTTGCCTGGTGCCCCCCCTAGCCAGTCCTAGAATCGTCTCCCACTCGCCATTCCCTCTGAGCTTTCCGAGGCTTTATTAATGGTGTTTCCGCTCTCGGGCACCCACCTCCAATTGTTGGGCTCCGCCACTCCATGTGGGCGCATTCCCTGTATCTCCCTTACGCTCGGGTCAAGGGGAGATGCTGTCAAAATTTTGTTAGAAAGCAACAATATGATGAAGGCAAAAGGAAGTAACAAACAAATGGAACAATAACACGTTAAAAGACTAATGGGAGCAACAAACCAATGAAAAGAACAAAGTTAAAATGCTTCAACTAAGGCAAGGGAACCGCAATCAACACAAAGAGAGCCGAATCGAACGACAACTAAGCAACTTGAGCATCCGTCCTCAGGGAGGAAAGAATGAAAGAGAATCAAGGGAAAGAAAGAAGGCATTCATGCAAATTGAATAAAATCAAGAGAGCAAAGAAAAGGAAAAGATGTAAGAATGGAAAAGGAGTGGGCCCCGTCCGGACCTCGTCCGACACACCTGCCTGCCTTTGCCTTCCCCAGTACACTTCCGACCTCCTTAGCCGGCACCCTTCCTTCGCCGGTGCACCCCTCAGCTGAGCCTCTTCCCCGGCACACCTTCTGAAACCTTCGCCTATGCGATCACCACCCAGCTCCTTCCCCGGCACACTCGTCCAGGCCCTTCGTCGGTATGCTCCCCATACTCTACCCGGTACGCCCGCCAAGTCCTTCCTCGACACGCTTTCATTGCCTTCGCCGGCACGATCACCACCTAGCTCCTTCGCCGGGACGCCATCCTTGAACCCTCCGACGGCACGGCCCCAGCGCCTCTTCCCCGGTACACCCCAGCCACCCTTGGCCGGCATGCCTCAGCCCGGCACACCTACCATTGGCTTCCCCGGCGCACTTCAACCCAGCACCTTCGTCGGTACACCCTGGCCGCTCTTCGTCGGCACACCCCTTTAGCCCACTTTTTAGCCCTCCGGTGGCTCACTCTCTCTACAAATATATATATATATATAATCTATAATGATAATGATAATGATAATAATAATAATAATAATAATAAACTAATAGAAACTATGATAAAAAATAAATCTGAATATATATGAGAAATAAACAAAAAATGTGAAATAGTAATAATAATAAAAAAAAATTATAATAATAATCATACACAAAATGGAGAAATCATTCGAAACAAATGCATTAAAGGGAATAAATAGTGCAAAATCATATGGTTAAAAAGAAATCCAGATAAAAAAAAGGTAAAATCTATATTGTAGCCTCGTGTCTCCTATGACCTGGTGCTGAAGGAACAACAATGCCGCCCGTGCCGGCCGGGCCTGAGTCTTGGGAGTTATCCCAAAATGGCCATGACCTGACCTTACCTTGGGCCGACATTTCGATTACACCGGACCCGCTCCTCAGGCCGGATCCTTTCCGAGCCATTATTAAAATTACCGTACATTCGGCAGACATTTGAACGGGTTCACCTCGATTTCCGTTGTGTTTCTATTACGGACTTGTGTCCGAACATGAAAAGGTCCATGAGTGATCGACATGGCCGATGGCCCCCATCCCGATATGGTCGTAATCCAGCATTACTCTGGGCCGATAGTTCGTTAAACCGGACTCGTTTCTATTGAGATTCATTCCCTCTCTTCATTGAAATTGCCATAAACTCGGCATACATTCGTATGAGTTTGTTTCTGTTTACGTCGTACCTTCAATACGGACCTTTGTCCGAACATAAAGTGGTCCATGAATGACAGACAAAATCTGAATGCAATAAGGAGGCTCCTGTCACCCTCGGACCCTTCGCATGGGGATATCAATAAGGCCTTCATGGGTCACACTTAGACCTCAGGTCCCTCCCGATTATGGTCATTGTCTGACCCATATCCTCGGCCTATAGCCCGCTCCTTTTGAACACGTCTTTAGTTCTGGGATCTGATCCCGGGACATTCCCCTGTTGCCCCTTGGCACCGAAAATATTAATGACGCTCACGCAAGTCTTGTTTCGACCGCGGGTGGCCCACCGCAGTATGGTCGCGGCTTGATCTTGCACCGAGCCGACAAACTTGTTGGTTTCTGACCGCTTTAACCGGGATTTAACCAAATATTTCTCGTTCCTCTGAACAATAAATTTGCCGTGCCCTGGCATACATATGTTTCGGTTTTCCCGTGACGATTGTGATTTTCTCGAGACGGACACCCGTCCGAACATTAAACGGTCAGCACACGACCGACATGAGCTCAGATACTTTCTTCACACCCTCGTACGAGGACTTTAGTATTTCTTAATAGATTTTCATGCAACTGATTTCCTGGCCATGAGGCCCTGATCCCCGGCGATTAATCAAGGGTGTTCCCCTCTCCAAGGGGATGTAAATAATGCCATGACCTTTATGGCGTGGCGGGTTTTGGTCCCGACACAAACTATACAATTGTCTGATTAGTCAGATCGAGCGCACCATGGGCTTCCGTGAAGCCCGAATAAATCGTCACTCTATGACTGGCACGCCCACGCGCTTAATAAATGAATAAACCCATCCAATAAACAAATAAACCTTATGTAATAAAAAGTGCGTCCACAGAGTGTGACCCGTCCCATGACTCAACCCGAGTTAACGCAGAAAGGCCGATACCTGAGACTCACTGCCGGTTTCTCAACCACGCATGGTCCCACGTCTTCCCTCGCTTAGGGACGAACGCGACCTAGAGTCCCAGGTCGCGTGTCCGTCCCGCATCATCCCTACCAATTCTCCCAATGCCAATGATCTTACCTCTATCTTGTCCACCAAAAATTACCGTTCCTCCAACTTTCTCTGCTAGGTCTGCAAAAAGTTATTTATTTCCCGTCATGTGCCTGCAGCATCCGCTGTCCAGGTACCATTTATTTTCCATTACTTTCATGCAGACCTGCAAGAATAAACATCAAATCTCATTTTGATTTAGGTACCCAAGCAAGCTTGGGTCCCTGAATGTTAGCATCCATCTCAGCATGATAATACTTTTTCAAAAACAAGTCATCATCATACTTCATTAAGTGGCATATATACATATCATGACCTACTCTTCCACAA
Organism: Amorphophallus konjac; assembly: GCA_022559845.1. NCBI lineage: Eukaryota > Viridiplantae > Streptophyta > Magnoliopsida > Alismatales > Araceae > Amorphophallus > Amorphophallus konjac. Next base: position 46,925,449 of record CM040122.1, read on the forward strand.
TAAAAACAAGTGGGTATCTTCCTACCAAAATTATTTCTGTTATTTACATTCCTAAAAGTAGAGGGAAATCGAGAATAAACAGCTTGTGGATTTGTGTGTGTGTATGAACATTCTCCATGATTTTGTGAATTTCTAACTCTACATTGAAAATGATTTTTGTTGCCATGCATAGAACTTGGAATTTTCTCTACTTGTTTCTCTTTTCCTTTCAATGTCTTTTCATGAGCATTTTTCATTTCATTCAATTCTGTGACAAGTCTTTCATTTTTACTCTTGAATTCTTCTTTGACTTTTTCACATTCACTTATTCTCACATTCAATTCTTCCAATTCATTTTTCAACTGATCATGCTCGTCTTGGATTTCCTCTATGATTTTGAATGCATTCTATTTTTCTATTTCTAAGCATGAAATTTCATCCTCAAACAAGAGCAATTTTGACTCAAGAGTGTCATTTGCCTTTTTGAAATTTTGAGCTTGCGTATCAAACAAATTACATTTTTCATAGGAACTTGGTGAATGTATGATTTCATGAATTTTCTTTCTTAAAGTTCTATTCTCATTTTTGACTCTTTTGTATTTCTCATCTAATTCCTCATAAGCTAATTCCCATTGTTCGTTGGTGATAAATTCTGAATCAGAAATTACCTGTTCTTGATCACTATTGGCCATAAGGCACAGATTCTTGACCAATTCTTCAATGTTTTCCTCTTCCTCGGATGTTGGCTCATCCTCGTCCTCATCTCTCCATGTCCCCTTCATTGCCTTGGGCTTTTTGCCTTTTACCTTCTTGCCCTTTTTCTGGAGCTCGGGGCATTCACCTCTCATGTGCCCCATCTTTTTGCACTCATAGCACATAATCTCGGCAGCTTTAGACGAATCACCCTTCTGCCTGAACTGCCTCTTTCCCTTCCTAAACTTTCCACTGAATCTTCTTCTTTCCCGCAGAAACTGCCTGACCTTCCTTGTGATCATGGCAACTTCCTCATCATCCGTGTTGTCCATGGAGTCCTCCTAACTTGAGAAAGTATCGGGGTTTGCCTTTAATGCTATTGACTTCTTTTTCTTGGTATCCTCTTCCGTCCTCTTAATGTTTATCTCATAGGCCATTAAAGACCCTATGAGAGCATCCACAGTAAGTGTAGAACGATCCTTCGAGTCCTCTATCACCGTTGCCTTGGTGTGTCAGCTTGGTGACAAGGACCTCAATACCTTTCTGACGAAATCAGTGTCCTGGAATTCTTTCTCAAGAGCCTTTAACCCATTGGTTATCTGCATTAGACATGCAAACATCTCGGATAAGCGTGTTAATTAGCCTTTATCTCTTTGACTTTTGAAGTACATTCATAGATTAGCTTCAGCTTATCCCACATTTCTTTCGCGTTACTGCACATAGAAACACGAGCATATTCATTTGGGTGAATAGCACATTGAATTATATTTAAAGCATTAAAATTCATAGTGGCCTTCTTAATAAAATCATCATTCCAACCTTCCTCATCAGGAGGTATAGTGTATGGGCCATTTTTAATCACAATCCATATTTCATGACTTTGGGCACGAAGAAAAACAGTCATACAATTTTTTCAATAGGTGTAATTACTGCCATCAAAGAAGGGTGGCCTATGAAAAGAATGCCCTTCGGGCATTAACCCTTTGTTGGCCATTCTTAACAGATCTCTCTAAACCGCGAGGTTTCTAAATAAAACAGAGCCAAGGCTCTGATACCAATTGTTGGCCCGGTTACGAAAGCAATCCAGAGGGGGGGTGAATGATTGCGCCCTCTTTTTAGAACTAAATGTTAGCGCAGCAAGAGTGATATAGAAGGGGGGGATGAATAGATCACTCCCAATTTGTAGAAACTTAGGCGGAAAATAATTTCTACTGCCAACGCACCTCCTTAATCCGTGCACAGAGAAATGTAAATGAGAATGAAGAACTGATCACATGGAAACAAAGAGACAAGCAGATGAAGAGCATAGATAACAATAGCAAACCACAGAGGAGGCACTCGGTTTTTAGGTGGTTCGATTGCAGTCCGCAATCTACATCCACCCCTCACTCCAACTAGAGTGAGGATTCCACTAGACGATGCTAGATCAATGCAGACTCAGTCTGCGAATAATATGCTGCCACACAGCTTGAACACCAAGGGAAACAAATCCCTCAACCAAGCTCTGCTACCTACAGAACTTGAAACCTGTTCTAGCTCCCAGCTAGAACACAACCGGAGAATCCTCTCCCTTCCTCCACACACCGGAGGGAAACTGTTAATGACAACCAGTCACTAACACCACCAGAGATCACCGATCTCTCTTCCTCTGCAACACAGAGGGAAACTGGAGTGATACTCCCTTCCTCCACACACCGGAGGGAAAACAATTCAAATCAGAAGGATGAACAAAATGAAACGAAAGCAAAGTAGAAACAAAAACCAATGAAGAAGAAATCGGTTCTGAAACCCAATACAAATGTAGCTTCAAATGAAGCAATTCATCAATCCACACACACTGCTCTCTCTCTCGAACAAACTCCTCTCGGATCTGGAACTCTCTGCTCTTTTTCTTTTCTGGATCGTGCAAACTCTCACCAATGGCTTCTGCTTTCTCTATTCACGATCAAGCTTCAACTGAAGGATGAAGCTCTATATTTATAGCAGATATTGGCGTGTGGCTGCCAGGTTCCCGCCCATGCACTTTTGGCCAAATCATTTGAATTTCGACCACATGGCAGCATCCTGACCAGGTTGCCATCCACGTGTCATGCGCCTGTTGTCTTGGATCACGTGCCAGGTGCCAACCTCGGTTCACGTGCCCAATCATCAGCCTGAATCACCTGCAGACAGACAGATGGAATGTATAGACTTAGTTAGTTCAGGCTATTAACATGACTGTGTATACTTCAGACACTTCAACTGATTAAGTGTGTACAACGTGAGAGAGTGTACAGACTTAGTGAAAGAAGCGCATGTGTGAAGGCAGTGTATAGACATATGAGCAATGCGCATGAATGGCAGTGTATAGACTTATGAACAATGCAGACGGATGGCAGTGTATAGACTATGAACAATGCAGACGAATGGCAGTGTGTAGTAGACCATGAACAAGCGCATGTGAAGGCATTGTATAGACTAAAGAAGAACAAAGCAAACAAGCCTTACTAATGTGTACACTTAACAAAGCTTCTGCCACTGTATAGACTTCACGAAGCCTAACCAGTGAACAGACTTGGAACCTGTGTAATAATCTTAATAAGACTGTGAGCAATGTGTAGACTTGAACCCCATCGGTGTTGTATAGACTTCGACAGCCTTAGCCAGTGTATAGACTCTGCCAGGGTGAGACGATGCATTAGACACTCGGCTGTACAGACTTGGAGATTTCTGAATGAAACGATCGGCTGATGAACCGATGTACAGACTCTGAATGTAAAGGCAGTCTGTATAGACTTGAATCGCTTGAAGCGATGTATAGACTTTGTGAAGCTCAAGCACTGTACAGACTTGTGAAGACTTCAGCGTTGTACAGACTTGGTGAAGCTCAAGTGAATGTATAGACTTGATGAACCACTGTGGATGTGTGGACTTGAGCGAATGAAGCCGATGTACAGACTTGTGAAGACTTTAGCATTGTACAGACTTGGTGAAGCTCAAGTGAATGTATAGACTTGATGAACCACTGTGGATGTGTGGACTTGAGCGAATGAAGCCGATGTACAGACTTGGTAAATTGAAGCCTCTGTACAGACTTTCCTAAGACGCAGTTCAATGTAGACTTGAACGACTGAGGCCGATGTACAGACTTGCCTAAGACACAGCATGAGACGCTGGCTGAGACGGACGCTGTACAGACTTTGAAGAGCAGTTCAATGTATAGACTTGAACGAATGAGGCCGTTGTACAGACTTGCCTAAGACGCAGCATGAGACGCTGGCTAAGACGGACGCTGTACAGACTTTGAAGACATTGAACGTTTGAGCAGCATGCAATGTACACACTTAGTGATGTACAGACTTGGCCAGGAAAGCGTAGGGAAATTTGAGTGTATGGACTTGGCCAATGCGTAGGAAAAGATATCGAATGTACAGAGTTGGTGAATCACAGACCATTGTATAGACTTAGAGAGATGAAGTCTAGTGTATAGACTTGGAGAACTGTTCAATGTGTTGGGTTGGCGTTGTATAGACTTGGCTTTGAACACTTGGGCTGAAGGCAATGTGCAGACTAAGCGATGTACAGACTTTGCCCAAGGAACCGAATGTATAGACTTTGCCACAGTCTAATGTACATACTTTGCTGAAGTGAACGACCCAATGTGTAGACTTCAAAAGAAGCAGTCCGATGTACAGACTTCAAGAAGTCTTGACAACGAACGCTGTTCAGACTTTGCAAACAAGACTCTGGGCGATGTATAGACATACACTATCGGATGTGTAGACTTTATGACAATGCAGCAGCCAGTGTATAGACATGAAGTGTGACAATCCAATGTATAGAGTTGAAGCTTGGAAGGATGTATAGGGTTGAGCTGAACTAACTATGAGGATTGAGACCAATGTATGGACTTCAGTTAGACAGTGCCCGATGTACAGACTAGAAGAGGATATGCCAATGTACAGACTAAATGGATCAAGCTGGTGTATAGACTTTGTGCCCAACTATCAATGCTCTGATGCGTCGACCCACCCTTGCTGATGAGTCAACCCACTGCTGTTGATATTAACCAAACAGTGTAGATAGATGAAATAATGGAACAGCATATGAACTGAACTCACTTAGGTGATGAACCAGCATGAATCTAGAGATAGGAGGTTGATTTATAGTGTGAGACATCATCAAAACCATAGGGATGCAACAATCTCCCCCTTTTTGATGATGACAACACTATGAATCAAGCAATATCAAGGAATTTATATCAACTGCAACAGACAAAGTAAATTCAAGGCATGCACATGCAGATGAATTATACAATCCCTACAACACACTCTCATCTCCCCCTCAACTCATAACCATATCTTCCACGAAGCAACATGACTCCCCCAAAGCTCAAGACTCACTGATATTGCAGAACTTCTCACTGAAATTACAAATATTGCACAACTTTCTCTCCCCCTTTGACATCAGCAAAAAGAACTACAGAATGTATAACAGTGCTGGAGACATGAAGAATAAGAGCAGTAATTTCTTAGTGCAGAAAGTCACGAGTAGGTCTTAAGAGAATAAGTGAGTTTCTAATCTCAAGAGAAGATTCTTTATACTTCAGTACATAATAGAGAAGTAGAGTGATAGACAAGTTTATCAGCATACATAGTGGATGATTTAGAGCAGGAGTTCACAAGTATGGTCAGATATAGCTGATCATTCAACTATCCCACAAGTCAGCAAGAGACTAAATCAGAGAGGTGTTCTCAAGGTATTGAAGACAAGCAATCCATTAGTTGCATAACAATAAGGAATTTTTGTTGGAGATGATTTTCAAGAAGATCAATGAGTAAGTTGGTAGTTCACTCCTTTGACATTAGATAGACACCTTGATTAGAGGCCTGAATCTCCAGTTACTCAGAGTGAGTACCTCATTACTTCCCTTTTTTTGTTATTAGGGAGCAGAGATAGTAACTGTGGCTTTTGACATGAGGAAACACCTTGATTAGAGGCCAGAGTCCCCAGTTACTCACCAGCAAGCCACCATTGCTCTGTCATGTCTTTTCATTCATTTTAAGCATTTGACACCTCATGACATGGGAGAGAAATTCATTTCATTGATGAAGCTCCCAGTTTCTCAGTGATCAAAACAGAACATTTTGTTTAGTTAAGCCCTTGAGTTAAAGAGATAGAATGATTGAAAACAATACCAAGAGGACTATTTCTTGAATTGAGTCTTGAAGTCTAGATTTCAAGTTGATTGGGTCAGATATCAAGACATACAAGTTTTTGGCCTGAACCAGAATCAATGACAATGTAGGAAGATATACTTTATGCAATTAGTCCAAATCTCTGAAGAAGTACTAAAGGAAAGATTCTAATCTGGAGATTAGAGTCACTGACTTATAGACTTAAGAGATAAGTGACACTCTACTGTCTGAGAGAACCACTCTAGATCAGTCATGCAAGACCAGCAAAGTTACACATCTGGACAGCCCTTTTGAATCTGTCAAAGAACTTCTCTTCTCACATCACAACTCAGCTCCCCCTAAGACATAGCATTCCTTAATAAAACATTTCAGCATAATCTCAAAGCTTCCCCTTACTCAAAGTATTCCTGAAAGCTAACCAGTAAGCATTCTGAACTCCCCCTTAAACCAGCATGAAAGAAGGCTAATTTTCAGACAAACACAACTCCCCCTCACAACAAGAGCAGGCTTCATAATTATGACAATTTGTATAAGCCTAATTCTCTTCTCAATGTGGTGAATTTTTCATTATCTAGAGGTTTTGTGAATATGTCAGCAATCTGATTATCTGTGCCTACATGAATCAGTTCAAAATTATTCTTAGACACCTCATCTCTTATAAAATGATGTCTTATCTCTATGTGTTTGGTTCGTGAATGCAAAACAGGATTTTTAGCAAGATTGATGGCACTAGTATTATCACAGTAAATTGGTGTGCACCCCAGGTCTACTTGGTAGTCCTGAAGCTGGTGTTTAATCCATATTACTTGTGTTCCACAGCTCCCTGCAGCCACATATTCAGCTTCTGCAGTGGAGAGGGCCACAGAATGTTGTTTCTTGGAGCCCCAAGACACTAAACACCCACCCAAGAATTCACAATGGCCACTAGTGCTTTTCCTGTCTAGTTTACAGCCTGCATAATCAGCATCTGTGTATGCTACTAAGTTAAGTGTGTGAGATGCAGGAAACCATAAACCAAGAGAATGACTAGCTGACAAATATCTGAAGATTCTTTAACTGCAGCTAAGTGTAGTTCAGTAGGTCTAGATTGATACCTTGCACACATTCCTACACTGAATTGTATATCTGGTCTAGAGGCTGTCAAGTAAAGAAGTGATCCAATCATACCTCTATAAAGTTTGGCATTTACTTCTTTACCTGTCTCATCTGCATCCAATGAAGTATTGGTGCCCATGGGTGTAGTAATGTGCTTTAAGTTTTCCATGCCAAACCTTTTGAACAGTTCCATTGTGTATTTGGTTTGGTTGATGAAGCACCCATCTTCTAGCTGCTGTACCTGCAATCCAAGAAAATATTTTAGTTCACCAACCAAGCTCATTTCAAATTCAGCAGACATCATGGTAGAAAATTCATCACATAGTTCATGCTTAGTTGATCCAAATACAATGTCATCTACATATACCTGAACTATGATGAGATCTTTATTTATGCCCTTGGTAAATAAAGTTTGATCAACTTTACCTCTTTTGTAGCCCTTGCTGATCAGAAATTCAGACAATCTTTCATACCAAGCTCTTGGAGCCTGCTTTAGACCATACAAGGCTTTGTTTAACCTGAAAACTTGGTTAGGTTGAGGAGAATATTGAAATCCAGGAGGTTGTTCAACAAAAACTTCCTCTTAATAACTCCATTTAAAAAGGCACTTTTAACATCCATTTGTTGGAGTTTTATATTCCTTGAGCATGCAAAGGCAAGCAACAGTCTTATAGCTTCCATCCTAGCAACAGGTGCATAGGATTCATCAAAGTCTACACCAAATTCCTGACAGTAGCCTTTGGCTACTAATCTGGCCTTATTCCTCGAGATGATTCCATCTTCATTCATCTTATTTTTGAACACCCACTTGGTTCCTATGATATTTATACCATCTGGTCTTGGGACAAGCTCCCAGACATTATTCCTTTCAAACTGACCTAATTCCTCACTCATAGCATTGACCCAAGCTTGATCAGCTAAGGCCTCTTCTACTGTTTTGGGTTCAATTTGTGAGACTAATGCAATTAAGTCATCATTATTCACATTTCTAAAATGAGACCTAGTCCGAAGAGGATCTTCAGGATTGCCTATGACTTTATCTAAAGGATGGTCTTTAAGAAATCTGATATTTGTTGAAGACTCACCTGTTTCTCTTGGACCTTCCTGATTTGGGGAATTTGTTTCTCCACTCTGCTGAGTCTTCTCTTCTTCTGTTGGTCTTCTAGAAAATCTCCACCATGATTGGAATCCCTGTCAAGATTTTCAACATTAGAACATCTTTCTTTTCACTAAAAAGGATGTGTGGAGATTCTTCCACTTTCTGATCTGATATGTTAAATACCCTATATGCCCTTGACACTTCAGAGTAACCCAAGAATATTCCAGGTGAACTCTTGGCTTCAAACTTGTCTAAATCTTTCTTATCATTGTTATGAATAAAACATTTTGCTCCAAAAATTCTGAAATGAAACAAGTTTGGTTTCTTACCTTTTAGAAGCTCATAGGGTGTTTTCTTGTGTATGGGTCTTACCATGGCCCTGTTGATTATGTAGGTTGCTGTATTGGCCGCTTCTGCCCAAAATCTTCTAGGTAATCTACTTTCAATCAACATGGTTCGGACCATCTCCACCACTGTTCTATTTCTTCTCTCCACAATCTCATTTTGTTCAGGTGTCCTGGGAGAAGAAAACCTGTGAGTTAGTCCTTCTTTGTCACAAAGATCAGTAAACATGAGTTTTCAAACTCACCTCCATGGTCAGATTGAATAGAACTAACCTTGTACTTCCCTTCTTGTTTGACCTTATTGAAAAACAGATTAAACTTTTTAAATGCATCACTCTTATTTGCTAAGAAAAATATCCATGAATATCTAGAGAAGTCATCTATGATGACATAGCCAAACCTGTTTCCATTAAGACTCTGAGTTCTAGTTGGACCGAAAAGGTCCATATGAAGAAGTTCCATTGGTCTAGAAGACAATGGCTCAGATCTTAATTTAAAAGAATTTCTGGTCTGTTTGCCTAGAGCACAGGCATCACATGCTTTTGATATTGAGTTGAATTTAATTCTAGGCATGCCTCTAACTAAATCATGCTTGACCAATTTATTTAAAGTTGAAAAGCTAGCATGACCTAGACGTCTATGCCATTCAAAAGCATCATTTTCAGAATTGGCAGATAAGCAAATAGTAGATTCAGATTTCTCATCTAAGTCTACAATGTAGACATTATTAATCCTGTTGGCTACAAATTTAACCATGTCAGAATTTGTTTCAAGAATTTTGCATGAACTATCATCAAATACAACCTTGTGACCCCTGTCACATAATTGACTAATGCTAATCAGGTTGTGTTGAAGCCCTTCCACAAGTAAGACTTTTTCAATGGAGTTTGTGGAAGACTTACCTACTGTTCCAACTCTAATTATTTTACCTTTGTTCTTTCCTCCAAACTTGACCAGACCCCCTGGCTTCATCTCTATCTTGCTAAACTTGGATCGGTCTCCTGTCATATGCCTGGAGCAGCCACTGTCGAGGTACCACTTGTTGTCTTCAGCTGCCAGGCCGACCTACACAGATACATCAAGCAGAGTGATTTGGAACCCAAGATGAGTTGGGTCCAATGACATTGTTCAAATCTCTGATCAAGTGTTTAGGTATCCAGATTTGTTTCAGCATGGTTTTCTCTGGCACCTTCCTTTCTGGTTTATTAAAGTTGAATCCAGCTGAACTGGAGAGGTGAGTTCTATTCCATTCATTAGTCTTCCTATTCCTAGGAAATTTCCTGTAGGCTTGTTGATTAGCATATCTTTGACCATGAAAGTTATTTCTCCAGTAGGTCCTGTTTGGACCCATCTTATTGTTGTAGTTCCAGCTCTTATTCTGATTTGCTTTCTTGGTCCATCTATCATTTGTGTTCTGGTAAGTGGGCTTAGTGTTATTCTTCATAAAATTCATTCCCATCTTAAATGGTTGTCCAGTACTGATTTTTGTGTTTTCTTTAGGACTTTGTATTTCCTTAGAGCTGTTTGAGCTGGATGGTGTGTCCAGCTTTTCTTTTCCCTTCTCTGGGCAGAAGGTGATGGTCTTGAATTGCAAGGGTCTCTTGTTGGTTGGGTCATAGCCTAGACCTTCCTTATTGAAATTGACCCTAGTCCCTAGTATAGCATCTAAGCTAGTCTTTCCTTGGACAAACTTTTCTAAGACTTTCTGTTTGTCTTCCAGCTCCTTTTGAAGGGACTCAGAATTTTTTAGGAGCTCAGCATTTACTTTCTTCACAGCTTCATATTTCTCTGAATTCACTCTAATTTCATTCATGCTTTCTTCAATTTTAGTTTTGAATTCATTGAGCTATTTTTGACTTTCTTGATTTTCTCCCATGAGCTTAACATTTTCTTTCCTTAGTGAGGTTATTTCTTCTAGTTGTTCTTTTAGCTTCTCATTTTCCTCACAGACCAGAGTTTGTTCTTCAACATTTGTGTTAAATTTTCTTTTCAGAACTCTGTGCTCTTCACTAAGGGAATTAAATTTATCTAGCAAGTCACCATAAGCATCCTCCCAGTCATCAATTGAGAAATTTTCAAAAACGTTTATTACCTCCTCTTCACTGTTTGCCATAAGGCAAATTCCATCTTCATATTCTTCTGAGGAAACTTCTTATGGGTCTTCTTCTTCCTCGCTCCATGTGCAGACCATCGCCTGTGGCTTCTTCTTCTTCTGCACCTTTATGTTTTTCTTCTGAAGATAGGGACTCTTCTTCTGGAGGTCTGGGCATTCGCCTTTCATATGTCCCTGTTTGTTACAATTAAAACAAGTTAGTCTCTTAGGATTTTTATCCCTGTAACTAGTAAATTCAACATTCTTGTTGAAAGGGTGTGGCTTCTTCTTCCTAAAGGTCTTTCCATTTTTCTTCAAAAATTTTCTGAACTGTCTAGTGAGCATTGCCTGCTCCTCCTGGTCGAGATTTGACAATCCTTCAAGCTCGGACTCAGACTCGGGGCTACTGCTGCTGCTCCCACTGTTGCTACCCTTGTTGCGGGATGCCCTTAGAGCCACATTCTTACCCTTCCTCTCACTTCCTTCTCCACCTCCTTTGAAATTCATCTCATAGGTCATAAGAGATCCTATGAGTTCATTCACAGTCAAGATAGTCAAATCTTTTGACTCCTCAATCACAATGGCCTTAGTGTGCCATGCCGGGGATAAAGATCTAAGGATTTTCCTGACTATATCTACCTCAGCAAGATCCTTCCCTAGCCCTTTAAGAGTATTTGTGATTAAAGACAACCTGGCATACATCTCAGTTATATTCTCGTCTGCATTCATCTTAAACATTTCATACTTAGAAGTGTAGAGATTTACCTTCGAGGCTTTCACTTGAGCTGTACCTTCATAGATCAATTGCAGCTCATCCCACATTCGCTTGGTAGTTCTGTATGCAGATATACGAGCATATTCCTCTAGATGAACAGCACACTGGATGATGTTCAGCGCCGTCCAGTTGAGTGAAGAGAGCTTGACATGGTCATCTGTCCAAGCATCCTCGTTTGGTGGCAGATCATATGGCCCCACCGTGATTACTCTCCACAGTTTATGACTCTGAGCCCTGATGAACACTTCCATCCTGTTCTTCCAAAACAGATAGTTACTACCATCGAAATAAGGAGGGCGACTAATGGATTGACCTTCGGCCATGAAGGTTCTAGGACCACCAGCATTCCCTTGACCGTTCATCCACATGACGTAAACTTGCTCTGATACCAATTGTTAGCGCAGCAAGAGTGATATAGAAGGGGGGATGAATAGATCACTCCCAATTTGTAGAAACTTAGGCGGAAAATAATTTCTACTGCCAACGCACCTCCTTAATCCATGCACAGAGAAATATAAATGAGAATGAAGAACTGATCACATGGAAACAAAGAGACAAGCAGATGAAGAGCGTAGATAACAATAGCAAATCACAGAGGAGGCACTCGGTTTTTAGGTGGTTCGATTGCAGTCCGCAATCTACATCCACCCCTCACTCCAACTAGAGTAAGGATTCCACTAGACGATGTTAGATCAATGTAGACTCAGTCTGCGAACAATATGCTGCCACACAGCTTGAACACCAAGGGAAACAAATCCCTCAACCAAGTTCTGCTACCCACAGAACTTGAAACATGTTCTAGCTCCTAGCTAGAACACAACCGGAGAATCCTCTCCCTTCCTCCACACACTGGAGGAAAACTGTCAATGACAACTAGTCACTAACACCACCAGAGATCACCGATCTCTCTTCCTCTGCAACACAGAGGGAAACTGGAGTGATACTCCCTTCCTCCACACACCGGAGGGAAAACAATTCAAATCAGAAGGATGAACAAAATGAAAACGAAAGCAAAGTAGAAACAAAAATCAATGAAGAAGAAATCAGTTCTGAAACCCAATACAAATGTAGCTTCAAATGAAGCAATTCATCAATCCACACACACTGCTCTCTCTCTCGAACAAACTCCTCTCGGATCTGGAACTCTCTGCTCTTTTTCTTTTCTGGATCGTGCAAACTCTCACCAATGGCTTCTGCTTTTTCTATTCACGATCAAGCTTCAACTGAAGGATGAAGCTCTATAATTATAGCAGATATTGGCGTGTGGCTGCCAGGTTCCCGCCCATGCACTTTTGGCCAGATCATTTGAATTTTGACCACATGGCAGCATCCTGACCAGGTTGCCATCCACGTGTCATGCGCCTGTTGTCTTGGATCACGTGCCAGGTGCCAACCTCGGTTCACGTGCCCAATCATCAGCCTAAATCACCTACAGACAGACAGATGGAATGTATAGACTTAGTTAGTTCAGGCTATTAACATGACTGTGTATACTTCAGACACTTCAATTGATTAAGTGTGTACAACGTGAGAGAGTGTACAGACTTAGTGAAAGAAGCGCATGTGTGAAGGCAGTGTATAGACATATGAGCAATGCGCATGAATGGCAGTGTATACACTTATGAACAATGCAGACGGATGGCAGTGTATAGACTTATGAACAATGCAGACGGATGGCAGTGTATAGACTATGAACAATGCAGACGAATGGCAGTGTGTAGACCATGAACAAGCGCATGTGAAGGCATTGTATAGACTAAAGAAGAACAAAGCAAACAGCCTTACTAATGTGTACACTTAACAAAGCTTCTGCCACTGTATAGACTTCACAAAGCCTAACCAGTGAACAGACTTGGAACCTGTGTAATAATCTTAATAAGACTGTGAGCAGTGTGTAGACTTGAACCCCATCGGTGTTGTATAGACTTCGACAGCCTTAGCCAGTGTATAGACTCCGCCAGGGTGAGACGATGCATTAGACACTCGGCTGTACAGACTTGGAGATTTCTGAATGAAGCGATCGGCTGATGAACCGATGTATAGACTCTGAATGTAAAGGCAGTCTGTATAGACTTGAATCACTTGAAGCGATGTATAGACTTTGTGAAGCTCAAGCACTGAACAGACTTGTGAAGACTTCAGCGTTGTACAGACTTGGTGAAGCTCAAGTGAATGTATAGACTTGATGAACCACTGTGGATGTGTGGACTTGAGCGAATGAAGCCGATGTACAGACTTGTGAAGACTTCAGCGTTGTACAGACTTGGTGAAGCTCAAGTGAATGTATAGACTTGATGAACCACTGTGGATGTGTGGACTTGAGCGAATGAAGCCGATGTACAGACTTGGTAAATTAAAGCCTCTGTACAGACTTTCCTAAGACGCAGTTCAATGTAGACTTGAACGACTAAGGCCGATGTACAGACTTGCATAAGACACAGCATGAGACGCTGGCTGAGACGGACGCTGTACAGACTTTGAAGAGCAGTTCAATGTATAGACTTGAACGAATGAGGCCGTTGTACAGACTTGCCTAAGACGCAGCATGAGACGCTGGCTAAGACGGACGTTGTACAGACTTTGAAGACATTGAACGTTTGAGCAGCATGCAATGTACACACTTAGTGATGTACAGACTTGGCCAGGAAAGCGTAGGGAAATGTTGAGTGTATGGACTTGGCCAATGCGTAGGAAAAGATATCGAATGTACAGAGTTGGTGAATCACAGACCATTGTATAGACTTAGAGAGATGAAGTCTAGTGTATAGACTTGGAGAACTGTTCAATGTGTTGGGTTGGCGTTGTATAGACTTGGCTTTGAACACTTGGGCTGAAGGCAATGTGCAGACTAAGCGATGTACAGACTTTGCCCAAGGAACCGAATGTATAGACTTTGCCACAGTCTAATGTACATACTTTGCTGAAGTGAACGAGCCAATGTGTAGACTTCAAAAGAAGCAGTCCGATGTACAGACTTCAAGAAGTCTTGACAACGAACGTTGTTCAGACTTTGCAAACAAGACTCTGGGCGATGTATAGACATACACTATCGGATGTGTAGACTTTATGACAATGCAGTAGCCAGTGTATAGACATGAAGTGTGACAATCCAATGTATAGAGTTGAAGCTTGGAAGGATGTATAGGGTTGAGCTGAACTAACTATGAGTATTGAGACCAATGTATGGACTTCAGTTAGACAGTGCCCGATGTACAGACTAGAAGAGGATATGCCAATGTACAGACTAAATGGATCAAGCTGGTGTATAGACTTTGTGCCCAACTATCAATGCTCTGATGCGTCGACCCACCCTTGCTGATGAGTCGACCCACTGTTGTTGATATTAACCAAACAGTGTAGATAGATGAAATAATGGAACAGCATATGAACTGAACTCACTTAGGTGATGAACCAGCATGAATCTAGAGATAGGAGGTTGATTTATAGTGTGAGACATCATAAAAACCATAGGGATGCAACACTAAACATAGATAAGACAAGGAAAACTAGATAACTGAACAAAGAGTATTAACCAAGATGAAGAACATACAAGCTCTCACAACTCTCCAGCATAGAATCAAGAATCACTCGGATAAAACGTAAAGATCGGACGGATTGTATAAACTCTTCGCTCACCGCACCGCACTCGTGAATCAAGAACCAAGACGCACCTGAGTGCCATCTTACGTCCACCCCTCTCAACCCGAGAGGATTCCACTATGAACGCTGCATGACGGCAACAAGCAACCGCACACACGGGCTCGATGGCCCAACACACGTGGGTTCTTGTACTGCGACGAGAAACCGCACACACTGAGACAATGCTCTAGTATCATCTATGAAAGAAAAGGATAGGGAAATACAAGCCCAGTTCAGATTTGTGAATCTATGCTCAAATGGAGATGTAGACTCGTAAGAACAAGAAATCCCCCTTTGAATCTTCAGCCAATCTCTGAGATAAGGTGGAAGGGTGCACTGGAGATGATGAACCAGGGAGTGGAAGCCGCTGCATCTGCAGATTCAAAAGCCTAGATAGCAGTTGGTGGAGACTATCCACAGCCGCTCTCCAATCTGCACTCAGGCCCGTGGGAGATGATCTCTAGCAGCCTTTTCTTCCTCCTCCAGCAGACGCACACGTCCTCTCCTTCTCTTCCTGCAAGATTAGAAAAGTTTAGCCCACAAAAATATTTCTTCTACGAATGGGGATCGCAGAATATATATAGCAAGGAGAAGCATTAGCAAAGACCACAAAACCATTATCAAAAAAACCTTTAATAACTCACCCAATAGATGGGAGAAACCTTAAGGGTGATATGGTAAAACATTAATTCAATCGGATCTACAAAATGGGTCTTTCGAAACCAATCTGGAAAACATGATCCGAACAGCCCAGAAGCCTGCCAACTCACAGAAAAACCAATACACAGGCTAAGGTCTGTGCAAATTATCCTATGGTTAATGCATATGAAAAAGGCAAGGTCGGTGCATGTGTATAAATCAAAGACCAGGTCAGTGCACAAAGAGTGTCGGTGCACATTTTGTATAGGCTATGGGTCGGTGCACATATTAGGCTATGGATATGAAAGGGTCGGTGCAAGTTCTTAAGGTCAGTGCACATTAGATGGGTTGATGCAAAATCAGGGTCGGTGCACTCTTATCAAGCATAAACATGGGTCGGTGCAAAGTTTTAGCTATGCACAAGTCAATGCAAATGCAAGGTCGGTGCAAACTTTTAACAACTTGACATGGTCGATGCACTAAGTGAAACTCGGTGCAAGTTAAGGCTATGAAACTCGGTGCAAGTTTGTAAATAAGGGAAAGAAGGTCGGTGCAATATTGGCGTGAAGACAACTTCCAGGTGAAAGTGTCGACTCCTTGAGTCGACAGATTTTACATAGGGTTCTATTTTACCAAAAACAGTCCCCAGGTGTAATACCCCAAATTCTTTTAGAAATTTAATTAGAAAATTATTTAAATTTAATTAGAAATTATTTGAATTTATTTGAATTAATGGGAATTAATTCGAAATTAATTAGATTAATTCTTTAATAAATAGAATAAGTCATATTTCGACTATTTTATAAAAATCCATAAAAATCATATTCTTGTGGAATCAATTTCATTTAACAATTTTGTCTTCTACGGGTAAGCCTAATAAAATCATTAGCTGGGCCTAATCAGTGGGTTAAGTCAAATTTTCACACCTACCTAACCCAAATTTGTGTTCATTGTTAACCCCACCTTAAAACATCAAATTCGAGCTCATTTCTCAACCAATGAGGTGATTCCAGGGGCAAATGAAAGGTATTACATAGAGGATCATTTCCCCTCTATCAATTGATCGAAACCTTAACCCTAACACGTGCAGAAGACTGAGTTTGGTTGGGTCAAACTTTTCGGCGCCGTTTCAAAGACTCACCTTGCATCGTCGATTTCTCCCAGCTCTGAAGGCTCCAGAAGGTGTATAAGCTATCAAAATAAAGCTCTTCAACCCTAGTTTCCTTTGGTAGTAGCGGCAGCCGTAGTGGAGTTTGATCTAGGATGATCTTGGTCGATTAGTGGAGGTGGGTCGGCATCTTGTCGTCCTCCTTTCTTCATCTTTGTTCCTTTGATTAAGGTTGGTACCCTCGACCAAAATCAGCACATGAGTACATCATTTTGATCTTCTCGACGAGATCTTTCCATTGGTAGTAAAAGTCCTAAATTTTATTAGGTATCCAGAGAGATCTCGGGGTTTTTATGAAGTGCTGTCAAGTTCGTTCTTCAATCTAGGTTCATACGTTCTCTCTTCGATTGAGGTAGGTTATAACAGCCCAAACTCTAATTAACTTAATGGATGTAATAAGCAGCATGTTAGCTTTCATTTGGCGTAGAAAGCCCCAAATTTTATTGAGCATGTTTAGAGAATTTTTGATTTGAGTAAGAGCATGTCTAGATGTGATTTATGATGTGTTCTTTCGAGTTAAATCATGATTTCGAGCTGTTAATCTTGATCCCCATATAGCATGTCATATATGGTTGGAATCAACATCAAGCCCTCTTTCTTTTGATATAAAAATCCCCAATTTTCATAGACCATGCTTAGAGTATTTCATGTTTGATTAGAAGCATGCTAGAACTAGGTTTTCAAGTGTTCATCATAGATAGGTTGTGAATTCGATTGATTTTTCAGTAAATTTCGTGTTCAAATCTTGTATTATGACCCTAGTATGTCCATTAAGAACCTAGGAGCATGGGGTTAAGATCCCAGCCCAATTAGACCCCAATTGGGTGAGCTTTCATTGATTTCCGAAGTCACGTTCGGATCTATGGACGCAGGGGTCGACCCAATGGGTCGACGCATGCTCAAGCAGATTTTTACTGCCCGAGGGTCGACCCATGGGGTCGACCCATCCAGCGCCGTGCGAGGGTCGACCCATGGGGTCGACCCATGCAGCAGATTTGTGGGGGTTGACCCATTCAACAGACAGAAGTCTGTCTTGCAGGGGTCGACCCATATGCCAAGAGACCCGTTTTAGTTGTTTTTCGACCCGAGGATCGATCCGGACCATTAGTGGATCGACCCATTCCACCTAGTCCAATTGAAAACCATATTTTGAGGAACCAGTGACCCATACGTGTAACCCTATGATCTCAATTTACAATGGTCCATGCACTCATTCCAAGTGTAAAAATCATTCCGATTACTATCTCCACTTCAATGCACTCAATGGTTAATTAGAAACCCACATGATTAGTGGTTAATTATGTACCTAAATTTCTGTTAATTTCATGCTGTTCATTCCCATGCGATCTTGTTCATTCTCTTTAGCATCTTGAATCATCTTTTTGGCAATTTGAGTTAACGTAAAACTTAATCCTTGGTAAATTGACATGAAATTAGGATTCATATGATTATTAGGTTGCTGGACAGCCACTTTACTCCTGTAGAACAACGTCCAACTTATGACCGCATATCTGTAATATGGCCAGTATGGACCGTATATCTTGTTCATGGGTCTTAATGTCTTCTGGACATGAGCGGCCCAGAACACACCGTTCATACTTTCGAGCGGCCCACTGTCAGCTGTTCATTCTTGACCTCGTGGGCTGAGTTCCAGTCCAATTCTTGTATGCACGGCCCTGTGTTAGCCGTATATACCCTTGAGCGGCCTTTGTATGACCGAACATCTCTCGGAGATGAGTTTTATTGTGTTTTGTACTCTTGAATCCAACGACAAGTTAGTCCTTTAATTCTAAACTTATGGACAGTAATTCCTCCGATTAATTGGCCACAAATTTGACTAAATGTCTAGATGGATCTTGGGATCTTGTATCCAATAAATCAATGTCAACGCATCATAAGGGCCCGGTCTGGTCCTGGGGAGAGCGCCCGAAAAATTAGTGAGCCCATGGGATGTTATAATGACATGGTGAGGCATTGCACCGAGTGCATGACTAGCTTGTTGTCTACGACAGAAAAACTCTTGTTACTCTTGTTACTTGATCGTGCTTGACTTGTTATCTCTTGTTACTTGCTAGTGGCCATTCCTCATTACAGTTCTTGTTACACTTGTACATGTTATTCTTGTTAAATTCTAGCTATCTTATATCTCTTGACCTTGCAAGATCTTTTCATTATGTTGTTTCATTATATCGTCATTCATTTCTTTTGCTAGCATGGCATATGAAAATGTTATTAAATTGTTAATCACGTAAACTTGTCTGTTATTTCCTACTGAGCGTCAGCTCATAGTTGTTGTTTCCACCCTTTCCATGCTGTTCAGGTGATGACGCGCATACCGATGGGGAGGGACAGGAGTGATACTTGAGTGTACTTGTTAGTAGATGTCGAGTTGGCATAGATGTATACCTCTAGTTATTCCTTAGAGTTGTGTTAGTACTTTACTACTTTTGGAGTCAGTTATTGTATTAGAATCAGTTGGAAGTTATGTTTGATCGTGTGTTAGCAGTGATGGTTATTGTAATAAAATTTGGTTTTATTCTTGATCAATAGATTTACTTCCTTCCATAGCCCTTGTGTAATTGTTTAGTTTAGAATATTTATTTGATTTCTAGCTAGTTTCTAACTGTACGACCCGATATTCCGCGTCGGGGCATGACAGTTTAGTTGGTATCTAAGCCCTAGGTTTCACATTCCTAGGTTCTCTAAGTTCTAGGTTTTCCAAGTTCTAGGGTTCTAAGTGTTAGCATAGGACCCCTAACCTTGTTAACGTCTAAGAACCTGACCTGGCGAGATTTGGGTAGAAACTCGGGTTAAGTTCATATCGTAATTGTGTTATTATCTATCTTATTGAACCTAAGTAATCTATTCCTCGTGTAGGCCATTGCAATGGCAGTTGATCGTGCGGAATGGAGGAACTTGCAGTGTACGGTTCAAGGCCTTACACAGGCTTTACAGCAAGTGGCTCAAGCAGGAGCAGCACACCATGGCACTGGTGACTTATATCGGAACTTCCGAGGGATGAATTCGCCGAGATTTGTAGGCTCGACTGACCCTGATGAAGACGCGCACTGGCTAGATGAGATGGGAAGAATATTCGAAGTAATGCAGTGCAGCAATCAAGAGCGTGTCCTTCTTTCAACTTTTCAACTTGAACGTGATGCAAGAACATGGTGGGATTCTGTGAAGGCTACACTTGGTGATCAGCAAGTCACATGGGAGGAGTTCGAGGAATTCTTTAACAGCAAGTATTTTTCTGATAGAGTGCAAGAGAAGAAGGCAGCAAAGTTCGCGGCTTTGAAGCAGCGCAATCTATCTGTGGCAGAATATGAACCTCAATTTTCTCGGTTATCCCGATATGCTAACCATTTGATATCTACCGAGAAGATGAAGGCCAAGCGCTTTCTCAATGGACTGAGGCTGCATTATATCAACAAATTGGCACCAATAAAAATCTCCACTTATTCTGAGATGGTGAGGAAAGCTCAAGTCCTAGAAGATACTCTAGAAATGACGGAGAGAATCCGTGGAAAAGGTGTAAGAAAGGAACAACCTACGGGTTCCGGGAATATCAAACCCGGGTATGGCAAGAAGAGGCCCATTAGTGGACCTGGTTCGTGGAGTGGTTCTGGATCATGAAAGGGCAAGATGCTGAAGCATGAAGACAAGAAGCCTGGCCCTATTGTTCCATTCAAGGGCGTGTGTAAGTTTTGTGATCGTCCTGGTCACAAGATGGAGGATTGCTGGCGCAAGCTAGGCGCCTGTTTGCGATGTGGAAGTAAGGAGCACCGAATCCTTGACTGTCCTCTTTTATCGGAGCAAGCTACCCAGGTAAAACCACAAGGCATCAAGAAGCCACAAGGCAAGCTTCAAGCTTTACATGCAGATGAAGTAGGAACCGTCGAGGATGGTGGACTCGTCGAAGGTACTCTTATTATACTCGACAAGCCAGCATTTGTTCTTTTTGATACTGGTGTCACACATTCATTTATTTCTCGGAGATTTACTAAGTCTTTAGCTGTGGAACCTGTTTTGATGAATTCTCCGTTAGAAATATCAACCCCTATTGGTTTTAGATCGGCAATACAGTATTTCTATCCTTCTAGCAAGGTTATGATTGGTGAACAGAATTTACAAGCTGATTTAGTTTGCATGGACATGAAGGATTATGATGTAATCCTAGGAGCAGATTGGTTGGCTCAATATGACGCTAATGTTCACTACAGTTCTCGCTCTGTGTCTTTTACTAGGCACCCGAGACTTTCTTTTGTGGGAGTTAAGCACCATAACTCCGTATCACTTATCTCAGCTCTTCGAGCTGATAAGCTGATGAGACGAGGATGCGAGGCTTTTCTAGCCTTTGTCTGTGCAACCCCTGAGCAGCAGATTGAGATTAAGGACATTTCTGTTGTCTGAGATTTTCCTAATGTCTTTCCAGAGGAACTACCAGGACTTCTGCCTGAGCGGGAAGTTATCTTCTCTATTGATCTCATTCTTGGCACATCTCCTATTTCTAAGGCTCCTTATCGTATGTCTCATGTGGAACTGAGAGAATTAAAGGAACAGATGATGGAATTGCTCGAGAAGGGTTTCATTCATCCAAGTACTTCTCCTTGGGGAGCCCCTGTATTATTCGTCAGGAAGAAAGATGGTTCGATGAGGTTGTGCATCGATTATCGACAATTGAACCAGCAGACTGTCAAGAACAAATATCCATTACCGAGGATTGATGAATTATTTGACCAGATAGCGGGAGCTCAGTATTTTTCTAAGATCGTTCTTTGATCTGGATATCATCAGTTGTGGATTAAGGAAGAGGATATCTATAAAACAGCTTTCCGTAGCAGGTATGGTCATTTTGAATTTGTCGTTATGCCTTTTGGTCTAATAAATGCACCCGCAGCTTTCATGCAGTTGATGAATAATGTATTTCGGCCCTATCTTGATCAATGGGTCGTGGTATTCATTGATGACATCTTGATTTATTCTAAGAATGAAGTGGAGCATGCTGAGCATCTGAGGATGGCTTTGCAACTGTTGAGAGATCATCAGCTTTGTGCCAAGTTCAGTAAGTGTGAATTTTGGCTGCAAGAGGTGTCCTTTCTCGGACATATCA
Source organism: Amorphophallus konjac (assembly GCA_022559845.1). NCBI lineage: Eukaryota > Viridiplantae > Streptophyta > Magnoliopsida > Alismatales > Araceae > Amorphophallus > Amorphophallus konjac. Next base: position 46,947,262 of record CM040122.1, read on the forward strand.
TCACCAAAGAAGGTATTTCTGTTGATCCTTCGAAGGTAGAGGCAGTGAAGAATTGGGATCAGCCTACCAGTGTGACTGAAGTTAGAAGTTTCCTAGGCCTGGCAGGCTACTATAGAAGATTTATCCAAGATTTCTCCAAGATTACCGTACCTATGACAAGATTAACCCGCAAGGAGAACAAGTTTGATTGGTCAGATGATTGTCAGCGAAGCTTTCAGACTTCGAAGGAATGTTTAACTACTGCACCTGTATTGGCTTTACCTTCTGGTGAAGGAGGTTTTGTGGTATATACTGATACTTCAGGTATTGGTTTAGGCTATGTACTCATGCAGCATGGGAAGGTGATTGCCTATTCTTCTAGGCAGTTGAGGAAGCATGAAGAGAATTATCCTATTCATGATTTGGAACTAGCAGCAGTCGTGTTTGCATTGAAGATATGGAGGCACTACTTGTATGGAGAAACATTCACAGTGTTTTCAGATCATAAGAGTCTGAAATATTTGTTTTCTCAAAAGGAACTCAACATGAGGCAGAGAAGATGGTTGGAGTACTTGAAAGACTTCGACTTCTCGATTGAGTATCATCCTGGAAAAGGCAATGTTGTGGCAGATGCATTAAGCCGAAAGTCTGTAGCTAGATTATCAAGTCTCATGTTACAAGAGTGGAAGCTACTGGAACAATTAGCTAGCCTGGATCTGAATGTTGATAATGATCGGGTGATGATTGCACAGATTCAACTTAAGCCCGAATTATTGATGGAAATCAAGTCCTTGCAAGATAATGATCCCGAGTTGGTAGAGATCAAGGGAAGCTTGAGCAGCATACCTAACTTCATGATGGCTGATGATGGAAGATTGTTATTCCAGGGTAGAACTTGTGTACCTGATGAAGCTGGAATAAAGAACAAGATTCTAGAGGAAGCACATAGTTCCAGATATACCATTCATCCTGGAGGCACTAAAATGTTCAAGGATTTGAAGAGATCTTTTTGGTGGCCGAACATGAAAAGGGAAGTTGCAGACTTCGTGAGTAGATGCTTGGTTTGTCAGCAAGTTAAGGCTGAACATTTCAGACCGACAGGAAAGTTGAAACCACTTGACATACCCCAATGGAAGTGGGAAAGCATTGGCATGGATTTCATTATGGGTCTACCTTGGACTCGTGGTGGATTTGATGCAATATGGGTGATTGTCGACCGATTAACAAAGTCAGCTCATTTCTTACCCATTAAGTCCAAGTAGACAGTTGATGTATTGGCTGCTTTGTATTTGAAGGAAGTGGTAAGGCTCCATGGCATACCAGTCAGCATTATGTCTGATAGAGATCCCAGATTTACTTCACATTTCTGGAAGGGACTACAAGAGTCTTTGGGTGCTCGTCTGAATTTCAGTACTGCTTTTCATCCGCAGACAGATGGACAGACTGAAAGAACCAACCAGATAGTGGAAGATATGCTTAGAGAATGCATGATTGATTTCGGAGGCTGTTGGAATGACCATTTGGCTTTGATTGAATTCACCTACAACAACAATTATCAATCCAGCATACAGATGGCTCCTTTTGAAGCATTGTATGGAAGAAGCTGTCGTTCCCCGTTATGTTGGGAGGAGATAGGTGAGAAGCAATGGCTTGGACCGGATCTTATTTTAGAATCATCACAGAACATCCGTATTATCCGAGACCGGTTACAAGTAGCCCAATCAAGACAGAAGAGTTATGCCAACATAAGGAGAAGAGCATTAGAATTTCGAGTTGGCGAGCATGTATTTCTGAAAGTCTCTCCTACAAGAGGGATTTGAAGATTTGGCATTCATGGCAAGCTGAGTCCGAGATATATTGGTCCATTCGAGATCCTGGATAGAGTGGGAGAGGTTGCTTACAGACTGATTTTACCGCCTCAGTTGTCTGGCGTACACAATGTTTTCCATGTGTCCATGTTACGGAAATATGTGTATGACCCCACTCACATCATTCAGCATGTGAATTTTGAATTAAAGGAAGATTTGACCTATGAAGGAAGACCTATCAAGATTCTGGATCGAAAGCAACAACAACTCCAGAATCGTTCTATACCTATGGTCAAAATTCAGTGGAGTCGGCGTGGAGCTGAGGAAGCTACTTGGGAATCTGAAGATACTATGCGGAAGTGGTATCCCGACTTATTCTAGGTGAGCTATCTCATTCCTTATCTCTGTATTATAGTGCAGTGAATTTGGAGGACCAAATTCTTTAAGTGGGGGAGAGTGTAATACCCCAAATTCTTTTAAAAATTTAATTAGAAAATTATTTGAATTTAATTAGAAATTATTTCAATTTATTTGAATTAATGGGAATTAATTCAAAATTAATTAGATTAATTCTTTAATAAATAGAATAAGTCACATTTCGACTATTTTATAAAAATCCATAAAAATCATATTCTTGTGGAATCAATTTCATTTAACAATTTTGTCTTCTATGGCTAAGCCTAATAAAATCACTAGCTGGGCCTAATCAGTGGGTTAAGTCAGATTTTCACACCTACCTAACCCAAATTCGTGTTCATTGTTAACCCCACCTTAAAACATCAAATTCGAGCTCATTTCTCAACCAAATGAGGTGATTCCAGGGGCAAATGAAAGGTATTAAATAGAGGATCATTTTCCCTCTATCAATTGATCGAAACCTTATCCCCAACACGTGCAGTCGGCCGAGATTGGTTGGGTCAAACTTTTCGGCGTCATTTCAAACACTCACCTTGCATCGTCGATTTCTCCCAGCTCCGAAGGCTCCAAAAGGTGTATAAGCTATCAAAATAAAGCTCTTCAACCCTATTTTCCTTTGGTAGTAGCGGCAGCCACAGTGGAGTTCGATCTAGGAAGATCTTGGTCGATTAGTAAAGGTGGGTCGGCATCTCGTCATCCTCCTTTCTTCATCTTTGTTTCTTCGATTAAGGTTGGTACCCTCGACCAAAATCAGCACATGAGTACATCATTTTGATCCTCTCGACGAGATCTTTCCATTGGTAGTAAAAGCCGTAAATTTTATTAGGTATCCAGAGAGATCTCGGGGTTTTTCTGAAGTGCTGTCAAGTTCGTTCTTCAATCAAGGTTCATACGTTCTCTCTTCGATTGAGGTAGGTTATAACATCCCAAACTCTAATTAACTTATATAGATGTAATCAGCAGCATGTTAGCTTTCATTTGACGTAGAAAGCCCCAAATTTTATTGAGCATGTTTAGAGAATTTTTGATTTGAGTAAGAGCATGTCTAGACGTGATTTACGATGTGTTCTTTCGAGTTAAATCATGATTTCGAGCTGATTTCGAGCTGTAAATCTTGATCCCCATATAGCATGTCATATATGGTTGGAATCAACATCAAGCCCTCTTTCTTTTGATATATAAAGCCCCAATTTTCATAGACCATGCTTAGAGTATTTCATGTTTGATTAGAAGCATGCTAGAACTAGGTTTTCAAGTGTTCATCATAGATAGGTTGTGAATTCGATTGAATTTTTGGTACATTTCGTGTTCCAAACTCTTGTATTATGACTCTAGTATGTCCATTAAGAACTCAGTAGCATGGGGTTAAGATCCCAGCCCAATTAGACCCCAATTGGGTGAGCTTTCATTGATTTCCGAAGTCACGTTCGGATCTGTGGACGCAGCGGTCGACCCATGCTCAAGCAGATTTTTACTGCCCAAGGGTCGACCCATGGGGTCGACCCATCCAGCGCTGTGCGAGGGTCGACCCATGGGGTCGACCCATACAGTAGATTTATGGGGGTCGACCCATGGGGTCGACCCATTCAACAGACAGAAGTCTATCTTGCAGGGGTCGACCCCAGGGGTCGACCCATATGCTAGCAGACCCGTTTTAGTTGTTTTTCGACCCGAGGATCGATCCGGACCATTAGTGGATAGACCCATTCAACCTAGTCCAATTGAAAACCATATTTTGAGGAACCAGTGACCCATACATGTAACCCTATGATCTCAATTTACAATGGTCCATGCACTCATTCCAAGTGTAAAAACCATTCCGATTACTATCTCCACTTCAATGCACTCAATGGTTAATTAGAAACCCACATGGTTAGTGGTTAATTATGTAACAAATTTTCTGTTAATTCCATGTTGTTCATTTCTATGCGATCTTGTTCATTCTCTTTAGCATCCTGAATCATCTTTTTGGCAATTTGAGTTAACGTAAAACTTAATCCTTGGTAAATTGACATGAAATTAGGATTCATATGATTATTAGGTTGCTGGACAGCCACTTTACTCCTGTAGAACAACGGCCAACTTATGACAGCATGTCTGTAATATGGCCAGTATGGACCGTATATCTTGTTCATGGGTCTTAATGTCTTCTGGACATGAGCGGCCCAGAACACACCGTTCATACTTTCGAGCGGCCCACTGTCAGCCATTCATTCTTGACCTCGTGGGCTGAGTTCCAGTCCAATTCTTGTATGCACGGACCTGTGTTAGCCGTATATACCCTCGAGCGGCCTTTGTATGACCGAACATCTCTCGGAGATGAGTTTTATTGTGTTTTGTACTCTTGAATCCAACGACAAGTTAGTCCTTTAATTCTAAACTTATGGACAGTAATTCCTCCAATTAATTGGCCACGAATTTGACTAAATGTCTAGACGGATCTTGGGATCTTGTATCCAATAAATCAATGCCAACGCATCATAAGGGCCCGGTCTGGTCCTGGGGAGAGCGCCCGAAAAATTAGTGAGCCCATGGGATGTTATAATGACATGGTGAGGCATTGCACCGAGTGCATGACTAGCTTGTTATCTGCGACAGAAAAACTCTTGTTACTCTTGTTACTTGATCGTGCTTGACTTGTTATCTCTTGTTACTTGCTAGTGGCCATTCCTCGTTACAGTTCTTGTTACACTTGTACATGTTATTCTTGTTAAATTCTAGTTATCTTATATCTCTTGACCTTGCAAGATCTTTTCATTATGTTGTTTCATTATATCGTCATTCATTTCTTTTGCTATCATGGCATATGAAAATGTTATTAAATTGTTAATCACGTAAACTTGTCTGTTATTTCCTACTGAGCGTCAGCTCATAGTTGTTGTTTCCACCCTTTCCAGGCTGTTCAAGTGATGATGCGCATACCGATGGGGAGGGACATGAGTGATACTTGAGTGTACTTGTTAGTAGATGCCGAGTTGGCATAGATGTTTACCTCTAGTTATTCCTTAGAGTTATGTTAGTACTTTATTGCTTTTGGAGTCAGTTATTGTATTAGAGTCAGTTGGAAGTTATGTTTGATCGTGTGTTAGCAGTGATGGTTATTGTAATAAAATTTGGTTTTATTCTTGATCAATAGATTTACTTCTTTCCATAGCCCTTGTGTAATTGTTTAGTTTAAAATATTTATTTGATTTCTAGCTAGTTTCTAACTGTACGACCCGATATTCCACGTCGGGGCGTGACACCAGGACTATAGGAGTCGACTCTGAGAGTCGACTCTTGCAACTCCAGACTAGAAAAATAAATGTATTCAAGGAATTAAACCAAGTGAGCTCAATACATGAATCAACTCTGTTAAGCCCACAAGAGAAAACATTCAACCAATAATTTTACCATGGGATCAAGAGATGGGAACCTCCTTGAACCTGCAATCACTGAAGATCACATTATGAAAATTTCTTATTGAAATTTCTAGCATTCTAGATTCATAGTCATTCAAACAACTTATCAACATCACTCACATCCATCAAGGAAACTTCAATGCAAATCACATAGAATAGACCAAGATGTCTTCATCACACATTGTCTTCTACCTTCCTCCTAAGATGGTGGCGGCGGTTGTAGACATGCCAAAATTGACGTTATGTTGATCAAATCTCATGTCGTTATGATAACGCCCCAAGTGGACTTCAATATTCCTATAACATGAAGTTTTTCTATTTTTGTGAATTTTATGCATTTTTTTCTGCATTTTTCGTGATTCACGACCTGAAGAAGGGCGTTACTTTAAAAAGTAACGGCCTGTCATAGGGCGTTTCAAAAGAAGGGACGACCATAGGTGAGGGCGTCAATTCCTGGTATTATACGTTAATTTCTAAAATTATCTATTTTTTAAAATAAAAGCATTTTTTGAGTAACGTCCTTCCTCAGGGCGTGTTTTTAAGAAACGCCGTTATCTCAGGCGTGTTCCCTTGATGCTAAAACAAAGAAGGTTTTATTTCCAAAAATTAAATCCAGGAAGAAACGGCTTTTCATAGGTCGTGTTTCGAGAAACGTCTCTGTGCAGGTCGTCAATTCATAAATAGACGCCCTGGCTTAAGTCGTGTTTCACTCCAGAGTCCTTCCTTTTTCCATCTTTCCCTCACAGTTCCCTACCATCCATGGACTCTTGCTCGATCTTGATCCTTCCCTGGACGTCTCATTGCCTGTTCTTATCACTTCCTTGTTTGATCATATCCGATTGAAGCTATAAAAGAAAATCTGGTTTGATCGTGTAAAAGGTTAACAACTAAAAAGGGTTAAGAGGTTGATCATTCAACAGGCACGTTCTGCATCCTTCTCTGCATCCAATCAAGCGCCTGTTGCCTTCATCCTTTCTGCATCCGTTTAAGCATCTCCACGGTTTTCCCTTTACTCTCGTCAGGGAGAGCAGGGTTCTATCTGTTGTTTCGTTGTTCATCTCCTCTTAACATCTCCTCATTATCACCCGGTCGTTAGTTATTCTATTGCATCAAGCATCATTTTTCATACCCTTTCCCTAGTTCCCTGCTAGGGGTTAAAAAAAAATCAAAAAAAAAGAGTTGCGCTGTTGATGCCTTTTTCATCATTTTGTGTTAGTTTGGATTGATACTATCTGCACCTTGGCTGATCCCCTCTCTTTTGTCTGTCTTTTATTGTCTTTTTTTTTACAAGGTAATCAACTGAAGAGAACCCCCTTCATCGGCCGGCCGATTGAAGTCGGAGGAGGAAATCCACATCCATCCCGCATCTCAATTTCCACCAGGTATACGCGATCTCTTGTTCTTCTTATTGAGGTAATCCCTCTGGCGATCACACAAATTCCCCTTGTGCACCTCGTGCATGCTTTTCTCCCTATCATTTTATTGATTATTATTGTCTTATTCTTCGTATTTTGCCTTAAGCGGATTTTAATCCGATCTACAAATTGGCGATCACGCCTTGGCGTCCGCTTTGCAAGGGAGTGAGACGGAAATGGAATGAATTGTAATGAAAGGAATGAAGTGGAATGAGCTGATAAGGAAACGCCAGGGTGTGATGTGACACGCCTCAGAACATTAAGCATTTGAAATCTTTCCAAGATTCTGAATGAAACAACTCTGGGTGATTCCAAGGAAACATCGATTTGTTGGATAAAAGGAGATTTAACTAAGTAAATAAAGGGTGTGCGCGTGGGCACGACAGGGAAAGACCATTGGAGAGCGATTACCAGCCAACGTGGACGTGCTACAACCAAGGTAAATTTTGCAGAAAAGTAAAGAGAATTGGGATAGAAATCCAACAAAAGGGACACTTTCAAGGAATCAGCCTGAACGGCTTCAAACAGAACGAAGTACTTGATTTGAAGTGGAATATCTCATGTCAACTCAATCAAGAGCGAGTGAATTTCATTATTGCCATAATATGAAGATTTTCAGCATGAAACTCAAAGTCCTACATGATGCATGCTGGGCTAAAAGAAAAGATTAAAACAAACTAAAATAGAAAATAATCAAGGATAATATTGCTAAGTTATTTAGATCTGGTCAAGAATCCATATCTCTGAGTTAACACTAAGCCGAGGCCCGTTTGTCCGCGCATCAACTCAGAAAGTGGAACCATCGTCCCAAACCTTTAACAACTCAACGGCCTATCCGTGCGATCAAGATTCTCCTGAAATCGTCATCGTTTTTGATGAAGGGGAACTAAAATTTCAGGTTTATCAGAACCACAAGGTCCTTGACATACTATAATAGTGTAGATATCATATAATAACAATGCTTACAAGAAACAGATACAAGGTGACAAGATGTTACTCCCATGAGCGGTCCAAGCGCCTTGGATCCTGCAAAACTTCTGCACTTTGAAATTTATTAGCTTTCATTCATTAATTCAGAACATGGCATGATCATAAGTGCTTAATCATAAACAATTTCACCAAATAATAGCACTTAAGTTCATCAAAAGCATGGAGAGGTCAAAGATCCGTAATCCAGGAAAAACACGCCTAAGAACAGGGCGTTAACATCATGAAACACGCCTGTGCAATAGGTCGTTAATCACTTAAAACACGCCCTACTCAAAGGCGTAAACAGTAACGTGAGCTTAGAATAAAAACGACCTCATTAAGGGCGTGACATAAAACACGACCTCGGGTTAGGTCGTCAAATCGAAAAGAGACGCCCTTAACAAAGGCGTTAATTCAGCATGAACACATGTTTCTAAATCAAGAACACAGTCCTTAACCCAATCAAACTTCTATCTTCGGAACTCTTTAGGACTCTTCAAATCCTTATAAAAAGGCAGGCTTTCCTTCACAAACCCATCGAAACTCTTCTGCAACCGGATTGCCTCTTTCTTCTGCAAGCCCTCCGTTCTGCTTCTGTTCTCCTTCAAGCCTCTACGCGAGCTTCTTCTGCAAAAGAAAGAGATGGACAGAGTGATGAAGAAACCTAGGATATCTACTCCCAGGATTACTGAAATACAAGGGCACATAAGCAATCGAATTGCTTTGAGCCAGGTAAGCTATCTTTCTGTTAGTTGCTTTACTGTGCCTTCGGCCGAACTCTCATCTCATATTTCATATGCTTATTCTTATCACTTCATGCTTCATGTTTCTTCTTTATAGGATTACCCAATTCTTCCGGGAGCTAGAAGGTACATCCGAATCAAATGGTTGCCCCTCATCCTCTCCAAGTTTACTTCAGATATGAGGGTATATGTAGCTAGATGGCATCTCCTGGGGTTGATAACTCATGCTAAACATTATGACCAAATCCATCTTGATTGGGCTGCCATAGGTGCATTGATTGAAACATGGCATCCTTCCACCCATACCTTCTTATTTTCCACATTCGAAGCCACTATCTTGCTGGAAGAAGTAGAGACGATCCTAGGCTTGAAAAGGATGAAACAAGGAGAAGAAGAAAAGATGGCCATCATGCCAAGGCCAATCTCCTCCCATGAGTTGCTAACCTCATTGATACCTAGCCCAAATATAGTGAACCAAATTAAGGTCACTAAAGGAATTAACCTCTTGAAGCTCGCCTCGTGGGTGTACAAGAGAGCGGATCAAGCTAAAGAGGAAGAGGAGATAGAAAGAGTGACCAAAGCCTTCGTGGTGTGCTTAGCAGGAGCACTCATATTCCCATCCACGGAGGACTTTCTAGAGGAGTCCCAATTGACCGCAGTGGTGAGCTTATGGGAGGAAGAAAGAGTTGGACCGGCGATCCTAGCATATCTTTATAGCGGGCTCACCTCGACGGCCATGGGAAGGCCCATATACGGGTGCATGCTAGCACTCTCTAGTTGGATTGATCTACACTTCAAATTCGACCCATGCCACGAAGCCCAACAACCTTCAAGAATTTTCTCAAAGAGCCCCCTCTCCTATATAAACGGCTCACTAGGAATAAGCAATAGAGTGACTAACCGGGTTCCTCAAATCAAGAAGAGAGGGGATTGGAGGGAGCACTTAAAGGTAATGCCAAAGAATCTCTTTACTTGCGCCCCGGGTGTATTCAAAATATAGGAATTTCGTGCACGCTTCTCTATTGGGACGGACCTTCGTCTTATTGGCGCTTCAGACTTCGTCTTGTACAACTCTCACAGGTGCCTTCCTCAAATTGGGCTTTCAAGGCAACACTTAGAAGACATCTCCCATCTCCCTCCAATCAAATCAAGGGACCTAGGTAGCAATGGAGATGGGGAGGAGGCTATCACCATTCAAGCTCTATGGAAGCTAAGCAAACTTCATCAACCTGTAGAAGACTTGGATGAAGACAACGAACAGTGGAAAAATTATGTAATCTCTTTGAGAAAATTAAGGCCCAAAGTGGCTCATTAGTCATTGAATTCTTTCGAATAATAAAGATTGCTTTCTGATTGAGCCAATATTACTGTGATTATGATCAAAATCATCCAAAACCTATGTTTCTGTTGCAAATAACGCCTCAACACAGGGCGTGAATTCAAGAAGGAACGCCTTACCTCAAGGTGCTTCAATCGGCCCATCCTCCACAGTTAACGTCTGTACAGTGGGCGTGACTTAAATAACGACTTCAGACAAGGCGTGATTATTCAAACCCCAAAGAATATAATCGTTGAATCATCAAAAGTAACGCCTTTTCCTTAGTCACTTCTTAAAAATAACACGCCCTCAACAGAGGCGTGACTCTAAACCAGCCATGATGACTCTCATCACATCAATCAACGCCCATTCAAAGCGTCTGACGACGGTTATCGTTCCCCATGCAAAACAAATTAACGCCCTAATATACGTCGTCTGATTTTATGAAACGCCCAACTCCTGGGCGTGAATTCCATTAAAAACGCCTTGCTTAAGGGCGTGTCTTCTTTTCGAAACCCAAAGGTCATCGGCCCCTTTCTTCTTCCTCCTTCCATTTTCATTTTCCCCCCTTCTGCAAACCCTAACCGAAACCGCCCATTCTCTTTCGATCTCCCTCTCTCGTTCTCTTCTCTCAATCTCCCTCTATCTCTCTCTGTCTCTCTTCCTACCCTAACCCGAGCCATGGCCAAACGCCAGAGGGTCAGTGCCCCGGAGGTCGTTGACCTCGACGCCGCCCACGCCCAAGAAGAAGAAGCCGCCGCGGAGGAGCTCGCCATCGTCGCGGTTGAAGAAACGGCGGTGGCCGCCGGCGGCGACGAAACCGGTGAAGAAGGCGGAGAAGAAGAAGGAGAAGAAGGAGAGGAAGGAGAAGAAGAGGGAGAAGAAGAGGGAGATGAAGAGGAAGATGAAGAGGAAGGTGAAGGACCACCGCCCGCGGCGGCGGTCGCTCCCCGGGGCCAACTCCGGCGGCCAAGACGGCCATTGCCTCGGCCACAACCCCAGAAGCACAAGAAGGTAAGTTCCCCTCCCCAATTCCAATTTTTATTTTATTTATATTTTTCCTGATTTTCCATAGCCCTCGGGGGCAAAATCTACAACTCAGAAAAGACACACCTCCCACGGGGGCGTTAATCACAAATGAAACGCCCTGACCGAGGGCGTGAACTCTTTTATTTTCTTAAACATTATTAACCTTTCATGAAAAACGCCCTGAAGCATGTTGTTTCTTCAAAAATTATGATTTTCCATTAATTCCATGCCCATTAAATGTTTTCATTAATTATTTCGCATGCTGTCATTTTTATTTAAATTATCTAAAAATCATGAAAGCCACGCCCCTCACCAGGGCGTGATTCACCAAGAAACGCCCAAACCAGAGGGCGTCTCTTCAAAAACTCTCCAATTGAACTGAACGGTCCTCAAAATAAAACGCCCCAGCCGACGGCGTGATTTGAAAACATTTTTAGGATTTTAGAAATTAACCACATGCTCACGCCCTGTACAGCGGCGTTGCAAAAATAAAAAACGCCCTCAGCCAGGGCGTTACTTCAATATAAAACGCCCCCTTTAAGGGCGTGAAATCACTAAGAAACGGCCTTAGGAAGGGCGTGACTTCCAAAACATGCTCAAGCAAAACCAAATGCAATTATACATGATTAATCAAACCATTAAGCAAAATTCTTTCTTTTAATGCATGCAGGGGCTGATGAGGACCCGCATCTCATGGGTCATGGTCTGGGCAGCATACCAGGGTCTCCCCGACTTCCAGAGGGTTAGGGTAGACGCTATGGGGTTTGGGGCCTTCCTATCCATCGAGCCATTTAGACCCGACCTAGCACTTATCCAGGTTCTGCGTGAGCGTTGGGATAGGGTGAGCCGGACTTTCCTGATGCCCTGGGGGCACATGGTTCCTACCCTAGAGGATGTGACTAGGATTACGGGATTGAGGGTGGATGGTGAGGCTGTGAGTGGGTTCACCTATCCTGACTACACGGAGATGGCCCAGAGGTTACTAGGGCTGGATATGGTTTACGTGGTGCCGAGCGAGTGTAGGACCATCTTCCGTACAGACTTGACTATGGTGATGGGTTTAGGGGATGCCAGGCACAGGTCAGGAGAGACCCTAGGTGAGTTCGCACAGAGGCTGACCGACGGGGTGAGAGCGGCATGCTGCCAGGACCCGACTGACCTGAGGAGGTTCCTGCTGCTGCTGCTCGGGAGATTATTGCTGGGGACGAAAGCCGACGTCATCAACTGCCGCTTCTTGGGCATCCTTGAGGACCTGGAGACCGTTGGCACTTACGCTTGGGGTGCAGCGCTGCTGGCGCATTTGATAGCTGATTTGTCCATGGGGACGGGACGAGAGACGACCGTCAGTGGCTTCTCACCTTTTCTTCAGGTATGCAATTTTCTCATTTTTATCTCTTTTTCTTTTATTTCTCTCTTCTTATTATGATGCATGTGAATGCCTTACTAATGCAATGCATGGATGCAGGTGTGGAGCCACCTATACATGCCGATGGGGCGCGTTGACCCACGGCCCGGAGCTGAGGGATCCTTCCCTCTGGCGCGACGCTGGTTACCAGTCATCTTCGGTGCCCCGCTCGACTACGAGTTGTGAGTTCTACGGAGAGAGTTCCGCGACTTCCCTCCCTCGCTGGTATGTATGAATGGATGACATGTATTTCTTTTGAATTGATTTGATTTGATTATGATGAAATGATAATGATATGTATGAATGCAGGTGCGGTGGAGGCCCTACGAGGATATGACAGATGAGGGCCAACCTTGGGTCGTATCGGGACAACCTCGCTTTGGGCGTGAGCTATGGCTACACTGCTTGAGCGAGATTGAGCCGTTACGGCTTCGGTTGGTGATGAGGACCCTGGGCCTACCCCAGGAGTGGATCGAGGTCGGAGAGCCTCGAGGCATAGGTAAGAAGACCCGCAGTCGCACCAAGACGACCGACTGGCGGGTACGTTTCGAGGAGCAGTACGCCGACTGGCAACGTGGCGGGATCCGAGTTGTCTCCCACGCGACTGACAGCTCCGAGTACCTCCGGCGCTACTGGGAGGTACACGCCGGCCGACCCCAGATGAGGGTCTTAGGGGTATGTATGAATGCGCTTATTTCTAAATTGAATGCAAATGCTTATGTTTCTATCATGCGACTAACATGTAGTGGATGCAGGATGCGAGGGACATAGCGGCGATAGACGCCCAGGCCCACCTACACAGCCTGGAGGACCAACT